>BLBF01000003.1:18561777-18609676 GCA_015471245.1 Laticauda colubrina | reverse complement strand
TTAGGAAGCTGAACAGCACATATATATATATATATATATATATATATATATATATATATATATATATATATATATATATATATATATATATAAACTAGTGGCAAAGTTATAGGATTAATTTCATAGAACTACATGGATATTTGCTACACATCTAACAGCTTCATAGAGGTGTTTTCTTAAGCCAAGAATGCGTCTCCGATATAGATGAGTTCATCTGTTTATATTAAAAATCTCCAGAAGTATGTATCCATTATCATCCATGCTTTAAATTTTTGCTGCAGAAAACACCATTATAAGCCCAGCAAGAAAATTCTTTTTCAATTGTGGGGGTCTTTATTAAAAGACTCCTAAATAACAAAAGATGCTTACAAATGAAGGGAAACGTCTAAGCTCAATACCTTACAACCTCCAGAGAGCATTTCATTTCCAAAATAAAGTGATCCTTTCCATCATTTTCAAAAGAACAACTCTGTTTTATAAAGTTTAAAACTAGCCTTAACAAGGATGTCTGAAATAATGTTCAATAAACTTCTGAGAACAAATTTCCCTTTGTGCAGACAGAAGTTCATACATTATTATCTTTTATTTTGGAATTTTACTGTTATAGGCAGCGATAGGCATAATAATTTATAAGACATTACTATATCCTTGTCTATCATCAAGATTCATGCCATTAGCTTTCCTTATCACTTGCCAATTGTGTTCAGTTATGCAATTGTGTTCCACATATTTGTATATTGTTGGTTGTATAAGAATTCTATAACACAAGATTAATCTATCTCTCAAACTTATGTCAGTGGCCATTCCGGCTCGTAAAATGTGCATAATCTTTAGAAAATATCAATTGCTCCCCCAAAACACAATCCTGCTAGTGTACATTTTCCAGTCATTCCAGTGACCCTACAAAATTTTCTCTTGTAGTCTAAATATGCAGTCTAGGAAGCAGTTTTATACCGTACTGTGCCATTAATCTATGTTATTCTTTCTTGAATATGTTTTTATAGATATTAGACTACCAATCTCCTTATTCTCAGGAGCATTTCATACAAAAGTCTTTTCTAGGCTTTTTAGTGTGCAAAGGAGGATTTTTGGCTCAGAACTAAATTCTTCATGTCAAAATATGCAATAGAATAAATCCTCCACTTTGTCATATCAAATTGTTTTGTTCGCTTGGTAACCATATGGCTTCATTAAAGAATGAGATTCACCCTTTTCTTATCCTTGCTGCAGAGTTGGTTGGGGGACCAAAAGCCAGATATGATTTACTTCCCCCCCCCCTCCTCTGGATATTTATTTAATTCACTCTCTGTATGGCTGCCAAATGTATGAATTGTAATACAGGGAAGCTAACAAGAATTAAAAGCATAGAACAGAAATAAAGAATAAATATAAAAACCCACAAAACCACAATATGATATGACAGAGCTTAAACTGCAATCATATCTGCATTCCAAAGTCATTATAAGTTGGCTCCTTGAAAACCAGGTTTTAATTTTATTCTATTTCATTTTTACTCTATGGGCTTTATTTCAGGAAATAACTGGAAAATCTGGATGGTGTTTTGCTTAAAAGAAAAAGAATAACTTGTCTTACATTAGTAGCATTGATAACCATAAACTTTTGAAAGTTTATGATTTGATTATAACTTTTCTGAAATGCAAGCAACTAGGAAACAGCTGTTACTCTTTCTCTGTACACCAAATTATCATATTTAGAGTAGCATCAAATCCCAGTTATTTCTGCTTCTAACTAGGGCTGAAGCAGTTGTACTCAAGGGTAAATCTTCATATAATTATTCATAAAAATCCAGATATTAAACACCTGTTCAGAATTTGTCCTGAAGGGGATCTTTTTTTGTCAAAGTACTTTTTGTCCAAGCACCACTTCTTCAGATACATTTTTAAATATTATTTTGATGATTTAACCACAGCATCGTCAGTCAAAAGTGCATGGCAGGAAATAGGAAGTGATGTGGGCTGAACTTGCATCATACTGAAGAACACAGGTGATCAGCTGAGATACAAGAGTATGAAAATATCCAAACCATTAACATCTGAAATATGAAACTTGGTCTCAGCTCTAAAACACATTCCTTAAGTTAATTCATATTAGTTTGATTATCAGTGTTAATGTGATATTTTAGATAACATAAATAGATGAAACCAAAGAATTGACAATTAAATTTTTAATGATAGCCCTGTGAGTTTTTGACCCTTTGCCTCTACCAAGCAACCACTAATTTTCATAGGAATCCCATGTATATTACATAGACTTCTTTTCCCATTTTTTTCAGTGCAAAAAGCCTTCCCTGAACTTGATCTTACAGTGTTTGAATAAAAGCGCAGAGTGTTTGCATGTGGCTTTTGTCCCCTCTTCATCAATTTTTAACCTAAGGATAATTTAAACTTAGGAGAAAATGAAGTGAATGTTTGCATCAGGATTTCTACACAAATCGCATTGTACATGTCTCAGCTTTACATTCCATCATTGGATATAGCTTTTCTCAATCTTTTTCCTTTAGAGGAACCCTTGAAATAATTTCCAGATCTTGGGGAATCTCAAAAATTCTTCATCAATACAATTTATGTTTACCTTATGTGATCCAAGTTTTATAATGTTTATAACATCAGAAAAATGACAGGCTGGGTTGTGGCACATAAAAATTCACACCACTGTGAGTACTAACCTTGTGTGGTATGTGAATTTAAAAAAAAACCTTTATGTTTTTCCTAATCATGATCTCTCTAACAACATATCATGGAATACTTGATGAGAAAAGCTGCTGTGATATATCACAGTACATAATGCACAGTGAATAAACATACTGTGGAGTTCTTGGAGCTCTCTGAAGGGGTCTAGGAGAACTCACCATGTCCAATTCACCATAGCCAACTCATCACTGCATATTCGCTATGGGATAAGAGTTATACTAATATCAAGGTGGAATAGAATCGTTAAAGAAACTATGCCAAAGGAGAGACAAAATGAAATGTGAATGACAAAATGTTGTAATTAAATTGGTCATGGTAAGTTGTTCTGCTGCAAGATGGCCATGTTGAGTTGACCAGGTTGAGTTGGCTGCAGCGAGTTGTCCTATTGCACTCTAAACCTGGTTGTTTCCAAGACGTTTCATAATTCAACCAGATAGAATCTTCAGTGGATAGAAAGTGTTACCTACCTGAGTAATGAAATGTCTGCAAGCAAACAAAATTAAGTTCAGAGACACCAAGGACTCCACAGTTCAGCCCTAAGCTACAGATTTTCTCTCCTGTTGATTCGACATACATATAGAACAAATTATTTATCAATCTGTTAAATTAATTAGTTTAAATTGATTTTTATGTCTTATACCATTATAGATGGCATAAATATGCATATAAGAAAATAAACCTTGAAGTGGGAGGCATCTACCTTTCCTTAAGATTAGTTAAATAAAGCCTGATTTGGTCTAGTGGTTAAGGCACCAAACTAGAAGCCAGAAGACTGTTAAGGCACTACCTTAGTTAGTGCCTTGGGCCTTAGGCATGAAAGTAAGCTGGGTTACTTTGAGCGAGTCACTCTCAACGCGAGTCTATCTTCCTTTATTCTTATGGAGGATATAGCAAGAGGGAGGAATATTAGGTATATTCACCACCTCAAATTATTTATAAAAATAATAAAGGCAGGAAATAAATGAATAAATAAAAACTTAAATTCTTTTTAGTATGTAACATCTATAGTAGTGACCCAGCATCTGTATTTGGTTGATATTACTTAATCACCCTTATTGAACAGCATCCCTCAATCCCTTTACTAAAAAAATAATGGCAACATTTTAGAAATATGGAAAGTTCTTCCATTATACTGATGTTCAATCAACCTTTCTGTAACAAAAGAAAGCACGAGGAGAGAATGTGGAGCCATTCACAATCGCACCTATTGATTGAAAATCATTTAAATACCACCTCAAATGTCACTGACATTTACTGCTCTGTTTTTTTTTCCAAGACAAATTACACATGTTGACAAGTAAATAACAAGAGGTTGCTTATCGTGGCAGCTGTCATCTCGACATGCCAATAAATTATTCATGTCAGTGAGTTTTATTGTCTTTCCCCAGTGAATGACATAGCAGGTTGAAATGGAGAGGTTCTTGCTTGGCAGACTATTATGTTATTAGATCTTATAATGCATTAATACCAGGAAGGAAAATGAGCATTCTTGTTCTGAACACTGTGGGTGTGTTTTTCCCACATGTAGAAATTTGTAAATAGTTTTCAAGACCATTATCATGCATCTGTGTGACTTGTCTTTTCATTTCTTGCTCTTTCAAATAATCCTCAAATAAATATCACTTAATTGCAGTTCTAAGCAGTAAGTTTATGAGCAGTGTGTTGGGGGTCTCCTAAAGTCTTGTTTGATTTGATCTGATTTATTAATTTGTATGCTTCCTGAAAAAAAAAATGATAAGGGCTGCAATTCCATGCACTCCATCATTTAGTGATCAGGGATATTAGGATGTAGAAAAAACAATGGTGTCCATCACTGGGACTTCTGCAACTGCAGTTTCTATTGACAAAAATATAAAATTGTGGAAAACAAGAAACTTGGAAGATAAATTGGTAGGTGTAATTACTGTATAAAATTGCAGCATTTAAATAAATGTTGAGCAGATAGAAACTATCCAATCAGAATGAAACCATGAGATATATTTGAATAGAATAGGATTAAAAGGGGGAACCAATTAAATTAACAAAGATATAAATATATGAAATCACAAAGTAGAAGTTATTCAAAGGTTGAAAATGGAGAGCTGTCCTTTCAGCAACCACAAAGAGACCTTTTTATGATGATTTGTTTTCAGACTGTCCCTACATGTCTTCTCTTGGTCCAACCAACCATTGCCATTGTAAAGCATCCATCCTCCTTGCCATTTTTTTCTCTTTTTCCTTCCACCTTTCCAGCCATTATAGACTTCTCAAGAAAACTAGTGTCCAAACTATGGTAGTCTGAGCTTGGTCATTTCAGCTTAAGTGAAAACTCTGGATTGCTTCTTGGCTATCCATAGTATTCTTAATAGTCTTCTCTAACACCAACAGTCAGGAGCATCAATACTCTACTTCTGTTTCTTTGAAATCCAACATTTGCTTCCATAGTATCACTGGGAAAATCATTGCATATGTGAATTTGATCTTTTGGTATAAACACACTCCAGCATTTGAATCCCTAATCTTCAAAGCTACCCAGTTAAGTGCTTATCTGTTATGTGTTTTTGAATGCTTGTTCCTTTATAGCAATAGCACTTAGACTTACATACCACTTCACAGTGCTTTATAGCCCTCTCTAAGCAGTTTACAGAGTCAGCATATTTCCCCCAACAATCTGGATCCTCATTTTACTGACCTCGGAAGGATGGAAAGCTGAGTCAACCTTGAGCCTGGTGAGATTTGAACTGCCAAATTGCAGGCAGCTGGCAGCCAGCAGAAGTAGAAGTAGCCTGCAATGCTGCATTCTAACTACTGCATCACCGTGGTTCAATTCATTGATAGTTGACCTAAAAGCAAAAGATACCCACAACTTCACAATCTTAACTGTCACTTCTAAGACTGGTTGCTATGCCTCTTGTATTAACTAGATTTTTTTTCACTATATTTTCACTGTGCTCTTTTACTTTTCTTAGTACTTCATACATTAGTATATAGACTGGCCTCTTCGTCTTTTGGGCCCTGTTACTCTCCAGATTTGTTGATATAGTTGATTCAAAACTGTATCAATTCTTTTGTTTCCTACTATATTTCTGTAGGTATTCCATTCAATTCCAGTAATTGTCTAATTTGGTTAATACTGGGCTATTGATATAATTTTATCTTTTAGTATTAGACTATCTTCAAAATAAAGAATACCTTTTAAAAAATCTTGGAATTTAACACTCTTATTTATACAAAATTTCAGTGTATTTCTTCCAACTTCATTTGGTCTTTTTTGAATCAGTCACCATGTGTCTGTTGGCATCCTTTTTCCTAACACTTTGAGGTTGGAATTTTCCTTGGTGGGCTTCTTTTATCTTTACAGATGTCATAGCAATACTATTTCTTGTTTAGCTTCCTTCCCTTTTTGGTATTTTCTACCATCTGTTACCTAACATCCAATTCACTTTCCTCTGTTTCTTGGTCTTTGCCATTCTTTTCACATTAATTCTTAACAAATTGTTTGATTTCATTTTATAGTTTCTGTGGTTGTCTGATATTAAGGTTTAGAATTTCAAAGTTATTCCTGATGTTCTCCTTAAAAATGGATTATACTCTCAAGATTATATCATGGGAAATGGTTGCCTTTGTTCTTGCTATCGCTGGACTTTGTGCTTATGCATGAGTTATCTGTGATCAGTTCCACAGTCATCTATGCATTTGCTGTTATGAGTTCACCTTATATTAATACTACTGTATTAATATAAGGAGAACTCAGTTCAATTTCTGTGTACTCCATTTGATAATGTCCATATATTAGGAATAATTCTGGTTCCTAGGAGAATGGTTTCGCAGTGAAGACAAAAGAAGTTGGTTTCTCTTTCCTAGGTCATAAATTGCAGATATGTTTTCCTCATTAATATTTCAGACTTGGCATTCCATTACAAACAATAAGCAGCGGAACCTGCTTTACTGTTTTGTCAGTTTGAAATTGAACTTGACCATAACTCTCCACAGCCTCCTGTTTTTCTGCATCAGTGGTTGGAGCATAAAGTTGGATATTAAACTGACCTGCCCTATAAATTATCCCAGGAGAAGATGTTGTTTGCTCCCCACCTCAGTGATACAATGGTGGCTAATGACAAATGCATTTTTGGTTAGGACCTCAATTGTTTGGAATAACCTCTCTTTAAAAATTAAATTGCCCCCTTCCTTAATGTATTACCTAAAATTATAAGAAATCTAATGATTATTGTCATAATTAACCTACTAGAGAGCAGTAGGTAAGTAATATTTTGTGTTGATCATTATTGCTGCTGTTATGCTGTTATTTTGGATAAAACAATAGTAGAACCATCAAACTATAGAATTATGTTTAAATTTAATTTTAAATCTAAGAGTAATCTTTGGCAATTTATAAATTTAATAATAAATAAAATAAAATAACTTCAGTATTTAATATGTGTAAATGTTGTATGTTCTCTATACTATGAATGTTTTAGTTTTAATTGTTAATTATAATCTATTGGGAATTTTGGTAGATTCAGTGGTATGTAAGTACATTAAATAAATAAATGTCCATGGAGATTCTTAATCATCCATCCAGGTGACGTTGGCCCCAAAGATGCTTTTTCAAAAAGGAATTGGATTTTCTTTTTTTCTTGAAAACATTTTGCTTCTCATCCATGAAAAACTGAACTGAAGAAGCTTTTCTGATGAGAAGCAAAATGTTTTCAAGGAAAAAACCAAGAAAGTCCAATTGCCTTTAGGAAAAGCACCTTTGGGATAAACAAATTTAAATAATAGCACACATGAAATGAAGCCCTGTAAACTTCACAACTGATAAGAGTTCCAGTAATTCAATCCTTGCTCTTAAAGTCCAGAACTTTGCAATATAACTAAAGAGGGATTAGGGATGACATGATAGCAGGGTTCCAATATTTAGGGGCTGCCACAAAGAATAGGGGTCAACTATTTTCCAAAGCACCAGAAGGCAATACAAGAAAAAATGGATGGAGACTAATCAAGGAGAGAAGTAACAATGAAGGAGAAATTTCCTAACAGTGAACAGTGGAACAGCTTGCCTCCAGAAGTTGTGGGTACTCCATCACTGGAAGCTTTTAAGAAGAGACTAGACAGCCACTTGTCTGAAATGGAACAGGGTCTCCTGCTTGGACAGGCGGCTGGACTAGAAGACCTCCAAGGTCTGTTCCCACCCTGTTATTCTGTGATAATGATTACCCAAACATACGCGAGCAATGATTCATGGTGCCCAGTGAGAAACTGCACACACAGATGCCCATATGTTATTTGGTTACACGGAATAAAAAATATATGCTTCCTATTGTTTTGTCTACTAAAGAGGTTGGGAAGAATTGTAGAAGTTGTGTTCTACAACTTTCCCTTCCTTGTTTATTCTTCCAATGGAACAGAATGTTAAAAATAGACTTTGAAAAGAGAGTCAAGTTTCTGTTGGCTTACATATTAGAAGACACAACAGAACCAGAGCAAATCTGGATAAGGAGAGAAGCCAACAAAAGAAAAATAGAGGTTGAAGATGGAGTAGCTCTGATTTGGGACTCTGGGGAGGAAAAAAAGTCCAGGAAATTTTTCTCAAAACATACCTATAGGAAAGGCAAGGGTTCAGAATGCTGCTAGTTTATTCTCTCCTCCTGATCATATATGCTCTCAAATACAATTCAGGAGAAAAACATACACTCACACTGACACAAAACTTCAAAACTTAATTCTGTCTTTTTCTACAACGATTTGTTATTGTTGTGAAAAAAAAAACTGTTCAACACCTTTTCTGTAAAGCTTCCAAACTTTTTTTCCAACAGTCTGTTATTTTGTGGATTTTAGGAAATTGTGCAGAGCAGTTATTATTGCATTACAAAGTTAACCCAGATAATATTCTTAGGAGTTGCTATGAAATTATTTAATCATGGGCTTGGTTTAATGCTCAAACTTTCACTTGGGTATTTAAATGATGTTGGATGATCTGAGAATTAAAGTCTTTGGATCACAATCTGCCAGAGTTATAATTCATACATCATCAAAGAAATATACTTATAGATGCATCCCTAGGAAAAATGCATCTAGCATTCATTATTCATTCAATAATTTAATTATGCTCATGAAATCTTTATAAAAGCCAAAAGATTTACAAGTGCCGAAGAGAAACCAGTTCCAATTTTTATATCAGGGGATCTTCTGTATACACGCAATTGCAGCGCTAAAATTAGAAGTTTTAGAAACTCTCTTGTCTTTTAGCTGAACTCTTAGCTTTTCAGGTTTTGACACACCATAAGAGACAGATCATTTTTCTTCCAGATGATCAATAAAAGAGTATTTTCAATATGACTTAATATTGATGAAGGTTCATAATTGCTTTCAGTATTGACTGTATGTCCATAATCACTTCTAGGACAGTAAATTAATTTAATGCAGTCATTTTAAGCATTGAAAAAGAAACAATAAGTAAAATGTTGTTACTTAATCTGAAGAACAAAACTGACATTTTACCTTCCTTTTGTTCTAGGAAGTGGACCTACATCGAGTGAACAGCCAGGACAAATTTGGTCTTACTGTCTGCTACAGAACTGATGATGAAGATGATATTGGTATTTATATCAGTGAGGTGAGATGAAATTTCCATAAACAGCAAGATACTTTTGACTGTGGCTACAACAAAGTTTTTGGTTACATCAGTTTCATTTCTTTATGTAACCCTGAAAGAAAATTGGTATATTATTTTTAAAAATCATCTGGTGCGCTAGCATTTATACTTTCTCATTCATAGATGAATTTTAATTAACATTCCACATGTGGTTTTAGAAGGATATCCACAAAAGTCCTGGCTGAAGGCTCAAGTATCCATTCAAGTCTTCATTACAAGACCTATTTGTTGTTATTCTTTGGTCAGGAATTAAATAGGCAAGTTGTGTCTTATCAGAGTTGATTTCTATTGTGGGGTGCTTTCTTTGTAGGCTTCCTAAAATTGTTTCCAAAATCACCAACATGGATATGGGTGTTTTTTTCTTGCTGCTTGTATTCCTTCTGTTTTTTATGAACTTTAATTATGGAAATAAATAATTGATTTGTTCTTATTGAATACACCAGGTTCCTACAGTTATGGGACTTACTCATGAACTGCTTGATTCCTTGATGACTTTGTAATTGAATGTGTCAACTGTCACAACTAAAAGTATTTTTGTTTCAATTGAGATGGGTTAATGTGAAAATAATGAGATAAACTAAGTTAAGCCCTATTGATTTCAGAATGCCACAATTAATTTGTAATGGTTGCCTGTTAGTCTGTTGCACAAAAAAAAATCCAGAGTCTTGTGGGACTTTAACCAGTAATAAACATTTCTCTAAATCCCACCTCATGAAATGCATGAAATGTCATTCTAAGTTTGTGTAGTAGCATTGGGTGGGTGTGCAATATTAAGCATTGACGTCTAATGAAATGCAAGCATATAATATGTTTACTTAGATGTAGGAGCACATAAAATTTATGCGTTGGTTTTTCTGTCTGCAAAGATCCAGGAAACATGGATGAAGTGTGGATGAAATTTTCAGTTGCTTCGTGAGGGGATGTTTTAGTTAGAACACTATTGTGAGATTACCCTAAACAACACTTTTGTTTTGTTAGATGTATTAACAAAAATAGATACATTAAGCACTGCTGAGGCTGAATGCAACTTTTTGACAAATATGTTCAATAAACAAAAATGTTCCAACATTTATTTATGAAAACAAGATAACACCCAAGGCCTATACAAGTGTTTTTCTACTTCTAATGAGTAGTGCACAATTCTCCAATATATAATTGGAGAACAAGTCAAATTTCAAATAAATAATGCAGTATGACAACATAAAAGTGTGAAGCATATCCAGAAGAAAAAAATTCAATTCCTTCTTAGGAGAAAGAGTTAAAATGGAGCAGAAGAGTTTTCATTGCTAAACTAGCCTTCCTACTCCTTAGGACCAGGAAAGAGGGGATTGTTTGAATACTGGGGGTTGTATTCCCAAGAAGAGACAACTGAGAAAGTCCAAGGGGACACAAATAGTATTCCCTCTGCTAGATTCTATCAGGTAAATAGATATTGCTGGGAGAAGAATTCAGTGCACAAATGCCACAGCAGTCTTGTTCCACAATTGTGAATGTTGTTTTATCAGGATTCCCAACTATAAAGAAGACAATAAACTTGTTCACCTGAATGCTTTCCCGACCTTCTTTAGATGTTCATGTGAAACATATGAAGGTCTTTCTGCAATATTCAAATGTGAAAAAATATAGAATATACTTTAGCTGTTTGCTGAAGAAAAATTGCTTAAGATACAGTGAGTGATTAAATGGAGTGCCTGACCTGGTCTATAAGATCCATGATTAAATTCTACTTACCAAGGTAGACTTAAAGACCAATACAGTCCAGGAAATCAGCAACTGCTGCACTTAAAATTTATTAAATCCCATTTAACAACTACATTACCCTGAGGCAGGGGAATAAATATTTATTAATTGTTAAAAGCATGCTGGGTGGATGGGAATACAGTTGAATAGCTGCTTTTTGTTGTTTTATAGATTGATCCCAACAGCATTGCTGCAAAGGACGGCCGTATCAGAGAGGGTGATCGCATAATTCAAGTGAGCACTCAAATATGTATTCATTTATTGCTTATAGTTATATTTATCTTTCCTCCAGGAGCTGAAAGCCACATGTATAGTGTTTCTTTCTCCAATACTGTCCACAGAAGTAAACCTACTGAGAGAGAGGCACTAGTCAAAATTATATAATGAGATACCCTGACTGATTTTCTAATCTAAGCATCTTTCTAATTATGTGAAACCATACATTAACTTTTGTATTTACTTATGTATCAGATTTATATATCAGACCATCTCACAGATATGACTCTGAACTGGGTGGCATACAATAAAACAATAATTTAAATCAGATATAAAGGAACAGTATAAACAATTTAAAAACAGATAAAAATAAGGCGATGGGAAAATGGACCAGCATCCTACAGACAATGCAGCCACTGTGAAGGTGTCTTATTTTCCTGGGATCCCAAATCCTGCTGGAAGAAGAACCAGCTTTTGAAGGATAAAACAATTCTTTACATGCTGATTTTGTACACCACTAAAGTTAAAGTTTCATTTGAGATGAACAGCACTTTTGACAACTTCATGGGCCTGTGCATGTAATGTTCTTGGCAGAAGTAGTTTGCCATTGTTGCCTTCTGAGATATTTTTTTCTAGTCTAGATTTTTCCAATAATATTTTGAAAGTTCCCCTTGAGAAATCCCACCAAAACAGTCTCCTGGTGAAAGGGCAGATGCGAATCGTTTTAGGCCAAATGCAGTTGTATTTACTCTCATAGATCAACCACGAAAGGCAAAGTGTTACTTGACAGCATTATGTTTGTGAAAAACTACCTCAGGGGATAATCCAACAGTCTCTTAACACTGGTGTAATGTTATTGAATTTGCCATCATATAGCACTTTTAGCAGGCATAGAGATTTATAATCCTTATTTTATTCAGCCTCACAACAGTCCCGTGAATCCCAAATGTCACATTACTTTTTGATGCAATAAAGTTTATGTGGCAAGAAGATGTATTTATCTTTCCAGCACAAAGTTTTAAAACTAGATTTTTCCTTGACATGGAAAATCATTTCGCTCCATGTTAAGATTTACCTCACACCCATGTTAAGATGCTTTTAAAATAAGAACTGGGGGTTATTTCCCAACCCCCCAAAATTATAGCTGCTGAATTGTTTTGGAGGATAAAAAGAAGAATATAGGAAGTGGGTGTGAGGTAAATTCTTTCCATTTAAGAGATTCGGAAAGAAGATGAAAAGCAATATTTAATCAGTGGTTTGGGAGAATGCAGAATTGAGCTCTGCTAGTTCGATTTGTTTCATGAAGGTGTAGGTTGTTCTGATAAATTAAATGCCTTAGGCTGTATAAATGTCTACAATCAAAGTAATATATCTGTCAAAAATATCCAAATAGCAGCAGTTTTTTCTAGAAACATGCTTTGCTGCACTTTCTACGTGATTGGAGAGGGTGACCGAATTTTTTTTTTTTAATTTTCTCTCATCAGATTAATGGAATTGAGATACAAAATCGAGAAGAAGCCGTAGCTCTCTTGACTCGTGAGGAAAGCAAGAATGTCTCCTTACTCATAGCAAGACCAGAAATTCTCCAGGTATTCTCCAATATTTCAGTCACTGATATGATATTATCTACAACAGAAGTTGATCAAGATATTAAAAAATATTGTTGAATGTATCAATATATTAAGCCAATTACTGTACAGCTAGGTGTGTATGGACCCTTGGAAAAGCTGGATGGCCATATTCCAAGGGACAGTCATCCTGGAAAAAGTCTGTGGACACTTAAGAGTCATCACCAAGTTGATATCATTGATTAATAAATTAATCAGTCAAATAATACATATGAGACATTTGAGTACTACCTACATGATAGGATAGTCAAGATAGAAACTAGTGCTACAAAGAAATTATTTGCAGAAATGGCAGCAGATTGTTAAAGAAATATAAAATGGAATGATTTTTAAAGATCCTGGGGCTAGGAAATAGAAGACTAAAAAGTTAATGCAAAAAATGTAAGGCACGAATAATTTTTATTACTATTTATATAATAAGTAGACAGGGAGAAACATCATTATTTGACAATCGAATTAATATTTTACATCTGCAGTAGCTCTTTTGGTCTCAATGGGACCGATAAGGCAGTGGTTGATCTCATCAAGACATGATAATGACATTTATTTATTAATTACTTATTAAATTTATATGCCACCCATCTCACTTGGCAAAATAACTCTGGGTGGCTTACAATTAAAATCATAAATGTCAAATATTTAAAACTTTAAAACATTAGGTACAGAAATATGAAGCAAAAAACAAGATCAATATGGTGGTGACATCTTCTGTTAGTCTGCCATCCACCTCCAACATAGTACCCCTATAAGGATCCAAGCCAATCGGCAGGACCAGGTTTTAATGTCCTTCCAGAAGGCCAGAAAAGTGGGGGCAGATCTTATCTCAGGCAGCAAGATGTTCCAAAGAGCAAGAGCCATGGTAGAAAAGGCTTCTAGAGTCCCACCAGCAGGGGCGGGATTCAAATTTTTTAACAACTGGTTCTGTGGGCATAGTTTGGTGGACATGGCTAAGTGATCGTGTGACTGGGTGGGCATGATTAGGTAGTCCCTTCCCTCTTCCTCTTTCTTTCTTTTCCCTTCCCTCCCTTTTTTTCCCCCATCCCTTCCTCTTTCTTTCTCTTTCTTTCTTTTCTTTCTTTCTTTCTTTCTTTGCATCCCTCATGCCCCTTTTTGGGCCTGGGAGCCAAAATGGGGTGCAGAGGGTACAGTCCTGCACACACATCCAGACCCCACTTTGGGCCTAGGAAGCCTCCCTGGAGTCTCAGGAGAGCCAAAACGGGGTGTGGGGAGGTGCCGTTTTGGGCCTAGGAAGCATCCCTGCACTTACCTGGGAGCCAGAACCAGGAGAAGCAGGGTGGGGCTGGGCCAGTTGGCTTTCAGAATTACTGGTTCGCAGAACTGGATGTAAAATTAACATCCGGTTTGCTCGAACCGGCCCGAACCAGCTGAATCCCACCCCTGCCAACCAGTCAAAACACTTTGACCAACAGGGCCCTGTAGCATGCCCCTTCTGTGGGACCAAATAGGGTGGGCTGAAATCATTGGGTGAGACAGTACATTTTTTTTATTTTGAAAGATATGATTTTGTAGATGTCCAGAAGCTTCTTCTAGCACCTCCAGAGGCTTACTGAATGTAGTTTGCAAAGCATAATCACTGAACTGATGCAGTCCTATCTCAGTCTCAGTTGGTAATAACACTATATTACTGCTGCACATGTCCATGTAAGAAACCATCTGGATATTTTTTTTGCACCAATAATAAATTTATTTCTAGAAATTAGTGGGATGATGGAGATTCTGAAATTTGAGAGGGAAACTTAGTGGAGAATTATTTTACTGTTCTAAACCGGGATGACAGCAATACATAGGCTTGTATTCTGTACTTGGGATTCACAGCATGGAAGAAACTTAGCAGGACTTCTGTGGCAAGATTATTCCAAATAATGCATAATGTTTGCCAAAAAGCCATTGCTAAATTTTATGTACAGTAGTACAGCTAGATAACATAGATGAGCACTGCCCTCTACAGTTGGATATGATTCGGCAAGGGAAACTTTTACTTTTTAAAAATTTATAATATTTTTAAATTTATGTTCCTAATAACCCTGTTTGGTTTTATTTTCTTTACAGCTAGATGAGGGATGGATGGATGATGACAGGAATGATTTTCTGGATGACTTACATATGGACATGCTGGAGGAACAGCACCACCAAGCAATGCAGTTTACTGCCAATATGCTGCAGCAGGTAAAAATCATTGTTGGGCCAAACATCTGATGAGCATACTGAAAGTATGGAGAGTGTGTTATAAGAACTTAGTCAAATTCAGGCTGAAGGTATGCAGCATGTATTATATGGTGCGTGTAACCTGTCACAAAACACCTGTGTACCAAAAGTAAGTCGTGGGTACTGCTCACCCAATTACCACTGCTTCCAATGATCTTCTCCATCAACCCAATGTTTTAAATGCCTTTCAGATTGGATGAACATCTTTCTATAGAAAACACTGGCTTGAAGCTACCATTTTCATTTTCATTTTCTAAAAATATCTGAGTGAAGACTAGAAATAGTGTGATGAATAAGGTCTATGATGCAAGCTAAACTTTGGCTTTGCATCACTGAGTTTGAGATTGCATTTGTAAAATGAACAAGTTCTGTTACGTCTTATACTAAAATAATTTAATTTTTAGCTGCCCAAAGAATTGTCTTTTTGTAGTTGGCATTCCACTATTGGAAGGTAGGCTAAAACAATCTTCCCTACCATAAGATCTTAATAAATAGTGGCCCATCCCATATATAAAGATTAGGCTAAAAAGAAAAAAGAAACCCATAGTTTGCATATTAGTTTTGCTTTTTTAAAAAATAAACTTCCCTGTTCTTAATATTTTTTTTTTTTAGAAAAAGAAAAATGAAGAGGATGGGGGTACCACAGATACGGCAACCATTTTATCCAACCAACATGAAAAAGACAGTGGTGTAGGACGTACAGATGACAGCACTCGGAATGACGAGAGCTCCGAGCAAGAGAACAATGCTGACGATCACATTACTTCCTCAAACACTTTGGGAAGCCAGAAGAAACTCACCTATAGCCAAGACACGCTGGGCAGTGGTGACATGCAGTTTAGCAACGAGTCATTTATTTCAGCTGATTGCACAGATGCAGACTTCCTTGGCATCTCAGTGGATGAGTGCGAGAGGTTTCGTGAACTGCTGGAGCTGAAATGCCAGGTCAAATCCACCAACCCATACAGCCTGTACTGCCACAACAGCACTCTGGATATGAGTAAGAGTGACCATGAGAGTGTGGACAGGGAGCTAGAGATGCTGAATGAAGAGCTGCGTAATATTGAGCTGGAGTGTCTTAATATTGTCCGAGCCCATAAGATGCAGCAACTGAAGGAACAGTTTCGAGAGCCATGGATGCTACATAACAGTGGCTTCCGCAACTACAATACTAGCATTGATGTCCGCCGACATGAGCTCTCGGATATTACTGAGCTCCCAGAAAAATCAGATAAGGACAGCTCCAGTGCATACAACACTGGTGAAAGTTGCCGAAGCACACCACTCACTTTGGACATCTCCCCCAACAACTCTTTATGTAGGACAGCAGACACTCTCGCTTTACAAGACAGGGAGGGGGCAGAAGGCACTCTGAAATTGTTGTTGCCTCATTCAGAAGATCAGGAATCCAGCCTGGCTAAACCGCCTGTTCCCAAAGATGCTGAACTTAGCCAGCCATTGGAAATCAAGGAAAGGAAAATTAACGAAGAAAGCAAAAGCTCAATTCCAGCTCCCAAAGCTGGTGGATCCTCTTTGAGTTCCTATCAACATTCTCCATACAAGCATGCCCATATTCCAGCCCATGCCCAGCACTACCAGAGCTACATGCAGCTGATCCAACAGAAATCCGCAGTGGAATATGCACAGAGCCAAATGAGTTTGGTGAGCATGTGTAAAGATTGGAACTCTTCAAACCAAAGTGAACCCAGGATGGAATGGAAAGTCAAGGTCAGAAGTGATGGTACTCGCTACATCACCAAGAGGCCGGTCAGGGACCGGCTGCTACGAGAGCGTGCTATAAAGATTAGAGAGGAGCGCAGTGGCATGACAACAGATGACGATGCCATCAGTGAAATGAAGATGGGACGTTACTGGAGCAAGGAGGAACGGAAGCAGCATATTGTGAAGGCCAAGGAGCAGAGAAAGCGGCGTGAGTTTATGATGCAAAGTCGGTTGGAATGCTTAAAGGAACAACAAGGGACTGAGGACAAGAAGGAAATGAATATCATAGAACTAAGCCACAAAAAAATGATGAAGAAAAGAAACAAAAAAATATTTGACAATTGGATGACAATTCAGGAACTCCTAACCCATGGCACAAAATCACCAGATGGGACAAAAGTTTACAACTCTTTCCTCTCAGTGACTACCGTATAATTTTTCTGTGCCAAAGCTAAATACATAAAACCCTTCTGTCAGGGTAGAGATTTTTGCCTCGTTCAATGTGGCAACACTTGTTTTGTTTCCTTGTTTGTATATAAGACACGTTCACCGGATCTACCAACCAAATGGAGAATTTGGGTTTCTCAAGCATTTTCAAAGAAGAGAGAGACATCATCCACCCCAAATCTTTGAAGGCAATACTGAAGAGGCAGAGCTTACTTGGAATACCAATAGTACCTTTTTTTTAAACTTGTTATCCTTTTGCATAAAGTGTTTTAAAAATAACAGGAAAACATATTAATCATACTTAACACAGGTAATATCTTTTTATTCATATATTCCTATTTTAAAAAAGGTTACACATGCAGAAACGCAATGACAACCTCAAATATGTATTTTTAACAAGGCAGTATTTTGCAATATATCTTTGCTAGTAGGTCCTTTTTCTGCAGTGGTTGCTGTTTTAATCAATATTTTTAGCTGAACTAGCAAACCCTTCATAGAATCGTTTTGCAGTAACATATCATACCAGCTGTGTCTTTGGAGTTGTACTCGCTTGCCTGTCCATCATGGTACCTATGATAAGTAAATTAAATACAGCTGGCAGATAGGATAAATCCTGATGTACCTCCCTAGATTTGAAGCCTAACTGGAATAATTTGGATTGCGCTGGCTGGACTGGTAATATTAAAATCTCACTTTGATTACTATAAATACTTGGGGAACTACAGTCCTGTTTCAGCAAAGTAGCCAGAAATAGGTCGTTGGGTTAAAGTACAGAGACTGTGGAGGAAGCTTTCCATAAAAGTATATGGGGACAGGCAATACCTAGGTACTGAACATATTATGCATATGACTCTTTAGGACTCTAGCTAACAGCTGCACCTTTTCAGCTTCTCTCTCTCTGGTTTCTGAAGGAAGAAAGTAGGTATCACTTGAAAGAGCAGAAGGCAACTACTACATGCTGCAGCTCTGAAAGGTTTTGAAGTTTGCCAAGGCTATGGCCTGTTGAACGAATGTGCATGTGTGTCTAATGGTGTTACAAAACCAATTGTGTAATTTGAAATGCCAATTGTAGTAGCTGTCAGCTTTGTAGATTGGAATGTATTGAAATTGAGAGCAGTTTTCATGGGAAACATGACTAGTTATTAACAAGTAAAATGAAGTTAAAATAAATTATTGTTTTATATTTCAACTCAATTGTGGTAGGCTTTATTTCGCCTGTTTTAATCCATTATTCCCAGCACTGTCACTGCAGAGCCTTGCATTGTTTTATCCAAAAATACTGAGATATCTCTAGCTGTGATCGTTGAATGTGGATTTATTCTTAGGATCGGTAAAAACTGTGCAAGCATCTACCTACTTGGGAATAAACATTGAGTTTAGAAATAATTGATAGATAGATTAACAGTTGGAAGGGACCTTATAGATCATGTAGTCCTAACCACCACCCCTGCCCAAGCAGAAGGCCCGACACCATTTCTGACAGATGGCAGTCCAGTCTCTTCTTGAAAGCCTCCAATGATGAAGCTCCCACAACTTCTGAAGGCAAGCTGTTCCATTGGATGATTGTTCTCATTTTCAGAAAATTCTTCCTTATTTGTAGGTTGAATCTGTGTAACAACCTACCTTGTAGTTTCTCACAAGCTTCTTTCTCTGAAAATAGGTTTCTTTTGTTGAGCATATTCTCAAACTGGTTTTTTTTTTCAATTTTCTTTTGTATTTTTTGAGCCTAGTTTATTGCTGCAGTTGGCAGAATTCTGCTTTTGGCACTCTTTGCTTTTAAAGGTCTATTCTTCTTATTGATCCTTGAAAATGTATAGAGAATAACAACAAACATCATAAAAAATCTGGGGGCTATATTGCATGATAAAATAATGGGTGGAACTTTGTTCAAGAGAGATCCAACCTAAAAGCAAGGAGAAATTTTCTGACTGTGAGAACAATTAATCAGTGGAATTGCTTGCCTCCTAGGGCTGTGGGTGTTCCATCACTGGAGGTTTTCAAAAATAGACTGGGATGGTATGAGGCTCTTGCCTGGAGCAGGGTGTTAGATTAGAAAACCTCCGAGCTGATTCTATGTGTCAGATTAACCAAATGAAAACATAAAAAAAAGAATTACCTCAGTATCTTTTTCTGAATCATGAAGTCACAGATGAAAACCTCATTCTGTGTATTTTTCGAAGAAGTCACCTCCAAATTTGTGAACGACACTTCAAGTTAAATTTCATCTTATATTTGTCTCATTATTTCATTCATTAAATTTATATACTGCCGAACTCCCAGTGACTCTAGGCCCACATTTGGATTATTTTTTTTAATGGCTTACTTTTAAGTAGTCATGGAGCTAAATGATAGGTATACCAATACTTATCAAATCTTCTAAGCATTACTGTCTAAGCATATACAGTGTTCATGGGAGTAAGTTCCATTAAACATGCTGACGCTGCTAGCTAATAAAAAACCCTGATCAGCAGTATGTTATTTTTATAACTATGAAATTTGACTGTTGTGACCTGTTGGCCGCCGGCCCCTCCAGCAGCCGAATCAGATGAGAAGACAGTGTGGGAGTCAGGACCAGCATCAAGGCAACCTGAGAGCTCAGAGGGGGAAGAGGGAATGGAGCTGTCAGAGATAGAAACAGAAGCAGAGCCTGGGCCATCCATCAGCCCTCAGATGGAGTGTCAACAGCCCCCAGGTCCAGAAATGGCTAATGAGGAAGAGAAGGAACAGCTAGGTCCAGCTGATGCACAGATGCACAGATGCACAGAAGCCAGAGGAGAGGAGAGCAGTGGAAATCTATGGGCTGATCCTTGGGACAGAAGAGCCACTGCTGCTAGCGATGCCTAATCCTATCTCTGGGGATAAAAGGCAGGAGGCAGAGATGAATAGGTGTGACAGACACTTATTCATCTCCCTGCTGAACAGGAGAGGGAGGGAGGGAGGGAGGGAGGGAGAGACCTTTTTACCAGGGCTGCTGGCGCTCCCAATAAGAAATCATTGATTTAACTACAAGGGGGTTGTCATGTTTGGGAGCTGGGATTGAACATTGACATTACCATGCCCTCACTTTTATATATGGTAAAAATAGCAGAGTCCACAAAAGCAGAACTTCTTCATCAGTGCCACCAGCCCTGTTTAAATTTTTAAAAAAACACTATCAGATATTAGAAATCATAACTTGCCTAGGGGCTACTGGCTGGAGAATTAATTAGGGTGATAAACAGAAAATATGTAAATTAATCTGATCTTCAGTGGCCTTTGGAAAGAGGTTACCAGATTTTTGTTCGAAAAATTGCTCAAATGTCTGGGAGCTACATGAAAGGAACCCATCAGCAATTTAAGCTCCTTTACTTATTTTGATTCCAAAAGAATTCTTGGTGGGGGGCAGATCCCTGTGGAAAACAAATTAATTAAGAAAAGACGTTGTCACAGTAAAAGGGTGACCATCAGAGATAGGAACAGTGTATGTATTTCCTTCTTTTTCCTCCTTAGCCCACAAAAGTGATAACATTTAAATTCTTTGCAGCTGGAATGACAAAAAAAATCAAGTCAGATTGTCCTTATATTTTCTCTGCAACCCACAATCCCCATATATTTTAAGCAAAAGAAACTTAATTTTCATGAGAAAGCCCTTGATGAAGACTTTTAAATTGTGCCTCTATATTTTGAATAGCAATTTATATTGTGAAGTGAAAGAAAATGTACATTTTTTAAAAAGTGCCTAAGGAAAAAAAAATACTGTAGATTTGTATAACAAAACTCAGTTATTTCTGAGTTGAAAACCTGAAGGGGGGGAGGCCATTTATTTCCACCCCATTTTGTGTCGCCAAAATGGATCCATCGATCCAATCTACAGAAATTTAGATTCATTATTGTAAGAGAAAATAATTTAGTATCAGAATTTTATTGCCTGAATACATGGTACTCTCTTCTGGGAAGCAGAGCAGAAAGTAATTGTAAGGGTAGTCATAGTGGTGGTGATGATGATATGATAGCAATCACTTTTTCTCATTCAAGAAAATGGTTTACAGAATCATTCTTGGAGGTATAAAAGTCACATAGTCACTCCATAACAATATCTTTCTTGGGGCTGTTCATCCTATAAAGGATAAAGAAAAGGTGGGCTGAATCACTGTTTAACATTTTAATGTCCCACTTTTACTAATTATATTTTTTAACTCATGGAAAAAGCATGAAGAGGTGAGCATTTCTGAAAATGAACATCCATCAGTAAGTCACCTTGGAAATTATTCAAAATTCAGCCTTCCTTTGTCTGTTAGAGACTCAGCACTCACTCGATATAATACACTGGTCTAGGAAGCCATCACCTGTTTGACCATTTTATATCAGAGCTTCCATCTAATTGTTGAATGTAATAATTATTGCCACTATGCCCTCAAATTGAGAAATATTTGAGAAGCTGTCATAAAGAAGGGGACCACCTATTCTCCAAAGCACTGGAGGGCAAGGCAAGAAGTAATGGATGTCAACTTATCAAAGAGAAATCCAATTTAGAATTAAGGAGAAATTTCCTGACAATGAGAACAATTAATTAGCTGAATGTTCACCTTCAGAAGTTGTGGATGCTCCATCACTAGAGATTTTAAAGAAGAGATTAGACAGCCATCTGTCCTGTATGGTATAGGGTCTCCTGCTTGGGCAGGGATTTGGATTGGAAGATCTCCAAGTTCCCTTCCAGCTGTTATTCTGTAATACTCTGGCTTCCAAGTAAGTGCTGTTTTGCTCAGCCACTGATTACTAAAACTAATCCCCATTCTTTCCATCCCATCTTAATTATGGAGTGCCTTGAGAAACAACAAGACACACCTTCAATCTATTTTACATTGAGGATCTATGCTGGCAGAAAAACAGCAATATATCTTGAATATTAAAGTTGAGGAGCTTCATTAATTCTTAGAGTGAATGAGACTGTTTCTAGTATCAGCATCACTCTGAGACAAATTTCTTCTCTTGACAGCCATTCTCACAATGGTTTTAGATAACTAATCAGCCAAAGGACTTTTAAAACAACTCTTGACAAATCGTCCCCTTTATGTTTTTTTGCTACAGTGGACTCTTGCAACAGGGAGCCCCATTAAGAATAGGGGAAGAGCACTTCTGTCAAAATGAACTCTCGGTGACCTTCCCTTCCAATATGTGCTCAATCAGATGGGAAAGTAGCCCTCCCACGTGTCACAGCAAGACTGGTGACTCAGGACGAATTCTATTGTCTTCAACAGGAGCGCTGGCTTTGAGATTTTGGATAAGCCATCCTTCAGCATAGTATGCTTTTGTTAACAAGTGGGGTTCTGAACAAAGGCCTCTCAAAAAAGCAAATCCAACAATAATTGTTTTTAAAAAATCACATTCTAGAGAAGATCACATTAAAAGCTTCACAATGACTGGTTCCATATTGAGATTCATGGACTCTACAAGAATATGGCCTCATATAAAGTTCAAATGTTGACATTAACTGATTACCAAAAAAAGGAAGTCAGAAATGAAAATATCCTATCTTTGGTTATATTTTATTTTCCAAACTCAAGAAATAAGAAGCTATTTTTCATTGCATGTGTAAAGTCTAAAATCAATGTGGTCCACAAGATTGGTAAAAAATTAAAGCATTTGTTCCAAATTAAGACATACGTGAACCTTATTTTACATGGTAGCAGAAAACTCTTGCTGAAGATAATAGTGTTTTTAATAATATTATTAAAACAATATATTCCCTTGTTTAGTTATCAACCTCCATTGATTCTGTAGAGATATATTCACATTGCAGCTCATTCCTGCTTGAGCAGGAGTTGGACTAGAAAACATCCTATGTACCTTACAACTCTGTTATTCTTTATTCCCTGTTCTATTCTGTTCTATTCAGATTTTAAAATACAATTGATACCCAAAACAAATGGGTTGCTGCTGAACTAACTACACAAGATGTGTCTGCTTAATCATGGCTGATAGTGTTGATCATTCATGACAAAGCTGAATATGCTCCAAAATTTAGAAAATGCCAAATTTAAGAAGTGAGTTGGGGTTTTATGGCAAATTCTAATCCCCATGCAAGTTTAAAAGAGATAATGCTGGAGTTAACCTTATCATGATGCATGATAAATACTTGGATATGTTCATGCCATTTTCTTGCCACAATACAAGGGAAGTTTATCATCACCTTTATTTTGAATTTTTTCAACTTCCTAGCTTACTTTGCAGCCTAACCAGAGGTGGTATTCATCACGTTCCGATCAGTTCTGGAGAACCAGTAGTGGAAAATTTGAGTAGTTCGGAGAACTGGCAAATACCACCTCTGACTGGCCCTGCCCCTATCTATTCTCTACCTCCTGAGTCCCAGCTGATTGGCTGGGTCTTCTTTTGTTGTCCTGCACAGGAGAACGGAGCTGGAAATCAGGTTTGTGGGGTGGGGAAGAAATGGGGATTTTTCAGTAACCTTCCCCCAGGAGTGGGGTGGGAATGGAGATTTTACAATATCCTTTCCCTGCCATGCCCACCAACCCACACCCACAAAACCAATAGTAAAAAAATTTGAATCCTACCACTGAGCCTAACTATTCCTGAAGATTTTCAATTTAAGTCCCTGTTTTTCTTTTTGATGTCACCAACATTAGATATATACTGCCTCTAACTGAGCAAAGTTTTAGGAGTTTGGTAATCAGGACCAATGATCTCCAAGAGGAACACACGAACTTGAGCTCATTTCTAGAGGAAAACAAGAATATTTGGGTAAAGTATAAACTTCAAAGTGGGCCACACCACAACTGAGACTTAACTATATGACTTCACAACTGAAAAATATTAAGACTGATCAGCATAAAAAGCGATTTTGGTTTGGAGATGAGTTTTGGAATGGGACAGTTCAAAGTGGTTTTGCCTCTCTTAACATGGGACATATGTGTCTCATTTATTCATTCATCATTCATTCATCAAATTTTAATACTGCTCATCTACTCTCAGAATGAATTTGGGCAGTGTATAATTGCCTATGTGTAAAATCCTATATAGAACTACACTAAGCTCCAATAAATAGATTTGTGCACGATGAAACAAAGAGTCAAGGGCAAGCAGTTGTAGACTGGAATTCAAGGATATCAGTTTAATGAAGTAACACATGGTGGTGCTTGTTTGCACACAAGACATCTTAGTGAGAGAAGGAGGTAAGAAGGTACTGAATTTAAGTGTCTGGAGATTCTCAGTCATCCAGGTCATGGTTGTCCTAAAGGTGCTTTTTCAAAAGGCAACAGGACTTTGTTTTTTCTTGAAGACATTTCATTTCTCACCTAAGAAGCAAGCTTCATCTAAAAAGAACTGAAGAAACTTTTTGGATGAGAAGTGAAATATCTTCAACAAAAAATAAAATCCAATTGTTTTTTGAAAAAGCAACTTTGTGACTACTGGTTTTAAGAATCAACAGGTCAGCTCCTAATTTTTTTTATGGTATTTGGGAATGACTTTGAGAGACAAGAAGGTAATGGTGTGATAAGAGGTAGCTCAGTCTGCAAGTGCAGGAAAAACATAGGAAAAGTTTCAGAAGAGATCTTCCCTAATTTTATTTTCAGTCTTGCAAGGTTCTGTTTAATGTAATCTTACAATAAAGATAGTACTGATACTTTTATTTGGCTTCTAGTTAACAAATGGTCAACGCTAAATTAGCGCTACATAAGAGTTAATAGAATCCAAGAGGGGGTTGACTTAGACTTCTTATGGGAACAAAAGATTCCAGGCTAATTCCTCTCTTGACTCCACCCCCAGGCTCTGTCGGTCCTACAGTAAATGGGAAAAAGATGGGAAAAACATGAAAATGCAATTTTTTCTGTCACAGTATTCACACCTTATTGGCACTCAAGACTTCTTTTTGTGGAATTCTGCGTGCAATAATACTCTTCCTGAATAATCTCTTCAACAGTCTATTTTAAAATCCTCCTTTATTTCATATATTTACCCAACACCTTAACTTTCTATCCCTCTCTTTTTTTTAATCTCTTCCTTTTCCTCCTTCATGCACAAGATGCTCAATTCAAACTGTTTATTTCTTTCAAATTTCCGTCCCTTTCCTTCATAAAAAAAGTGCTGCATATTTATGATATTTTTCTTTTTGAAGATGATGTGAGAACAGAGTGAGATTTCACACAAATTGCTCCAGAATGAAAAATAATTCACTCGCAGATTGCTGCAAAGCATGTCTGTTTATGTACAAAGCTGAGGTTCTAACAGCAAAAAGCTGTCCCTTCCATTATTTCCTCCACCTTTCAGAAACAAGATCCAACTCCACTTTGTTGGAAAAGCACCAGGGACACCTGAAAGCATAAAACTGAATGGAGTTGAGAAATAAAAATATTATAGCTAGGTCTGCAAAAAATTCTATCTAGATACCAACATTTGCAGAGTACAGTCTCAGCTATGCAGAAATCTATTTGATACCATATAAATCTGTATCAAAGGGAACAAAGGTAAGGAATGAAAATAATAAAAATAAGAATCTTCTGTTGCCTCTGATTCTAAAACATAATGAAAAGTAAAGCTTGACATTTACTAAGGCACTATTGATAGCTCAGAAAAGGCAGTAAAATGTGATGACATTATTTACTATATCACCTAGCTTCAGGATATTAGTTGCCAGTTTGATTGCTTATTTATAACCTACTGTATATGGGAAAATGCTGCACACTTTCCAATTGCCCTCTTTAAACATCAGCTGATGGAAAAACGTACTTTGAGTAAAATATAAGAAAACACATTTTTCATCAATTATCCTCACTAATTTTGAGTGTAGAATATGTTTGTAATTTTTCTATTGATGCTTTTTTCCCTGCAGTTTGGTGCTCTACAGTCAGGGATCATTTCCCTCTCTGGCCTGCTATACAAATGCTACTACATGGGAGCCTGTCAGTCCAAAGTTCAACTTAAAATATTTGTAGCTATTTAATCTCAATTATTTTGTTTGTTTGAAAGAGCAGATGAAACATCTGTCAGGCGTTTCCATCAGGAAGACAGCTTTCATCCACTTGCAAAGCAAAATGTTGTTTTAACCTGCACCATAGAAAAGGCTTTCTAACTGATGAGGAGAGAAGATTATCCATTCTCACAATCACCAAGATGGATTTTGCCATTATGTCAAAGGAAAGAAAATGACCAATACTGACAAATAGCTGCATCCCACTCCAAGACATTTTATGACCATGTTATGATATACTTTGTAATCATGTGATCTATAAGCTGAAAACCTAATGGATTCTACCATAGACTTAGGATAATTTCAGATGAATGATGAGCAAATAATGGCAAAAGTATAATGAAATGTATGTATTTATGGCTTTGCTCAGAAAGTAAAAGCTATAAAGTCTGCCTTCACTAAGAGCAGTGGCACATATCACCATTGATCAATATGCTGCATCAGAAAATGACAAGAATGGTCACTTTTCAAAACTTTGACTGCCTCAGAACCAGTTCCTTTATAACCATTGCAAAATGTAGAGATTTTTAAGTCACCTAGAACGAGATGTGACATAAATTTAAATAAATGAATGTTTGCATGAGGCAAAAGGTAATTTGCATTAACTAAAATCTCTTCATTCATTCATTCATTATTTACTTATTACTGAGGTCTTTAGTCTCAATGGCAGAACCAGCCTAAGGGGATTGCAATTGATTATGAAAGATGCCTTATTTGTGACCAGGGACTTTGCTCTTGAGGTAGCCTATATATTAAATTGATCCATAGGGACAAGTTGGGGATCCTGAGGGTGAAATGGCCATCCTGTGGCTATTCAGTGGGATCCCTATGTGAGCTTTTTGGCAATTGACTGATGCTCATTGTTTTGGTTGGTGTTCATCACAATAAACCCTTTTATTTCAGTTTGCACTAAACCAGTAATGCCTGGTTGGTGACTTTCTTATTTGGCAGCCACTCACAGTTACAATGGTGATGGAAAAAATCACTTTGCCATCCATCCTCATATTTTTGATCTTTGCAGGTCTGGAAAGCAAAAGAAAGTTGAAGTAAGATCATAAGCATAGTGCCAGTTTCACTTAGAGACAACTTTGCTTAATGACTAACTTGACAGTCCCAACTATTATTGCTGAACAAGATCCATAATTGCACATTGAGTATAAAGAGAAAAACAATTTTCATGCTAACAAAGGACAAACAATGTTTTTTAAATGGCTACAACTGAATATGCAATTAAGATGCCTTCAACACACACGCTCACCCACCACTTGCATGATCTGATTCTGAACAAGCTGCAGCCCAATAGTGGCCCATGGTCCAGGGGTGGGGACCCCAGTGTAATAATCTTCTTAATCTTCATAAAAAATAAGTGACTATAATATTCACTTGTTAATTTTCTATTTCCATTTTATAAGAAGTTTATTCCCAATGTGAAATCTCATTCTCAAACAAGTCTATTGGATCAGCTCAAGATTCTCTGTTAATGCTACAGAAACTGTTACCCAAACCACAAATGATCTGATCTCGTACTTGAAATGATCCTGCAAGACCTGAAATGACATTGGGAAAGCCAGAACTTGTTCCGTAGTGCCTGAGTCAGTTTACTTTTCTTCAATGGGAATTAGAGGTGCCTGATACACTTTTTTTCAATATTTCTGCCTCAAGCAGCTTAGCTTCAAAACGGTCTGTTCTTTAACAATTGTAATGCTAACATTCTCTCAATTCTGCTTCAAAAAGTCCTAAATTATTCTCATGAGAACAGTGTACACATTTATTATAATTACATTTTAAAGCAAAATAGCCATATGATCCAAGCAATTGGTCTGCTATGAGCTAAACACCTGTTTATAATTCACCCGTGATGTGAAGAATAAAAAATACTAATAGAAGGATAAGAGAACAATAAATAAATTTATAAATACCCTGATACAATTCTAAACAATGAACGATCTCCTTCCAATACAACAAAACCATTGAAATGCTGTTAATATGGCTTGCAAATCTTAGCAAATCCAGAAGCATGCTGAAATACTATAGATAATAGACGTTGGACACAAATCTCTGCAAACCTTTGGAAAAGATTGCAACTCTTGAAATATTTATAAAAGACACAGAACTAATCAGCCATTTAATGGCCAATCCTATAAAATGAGCAATGGTAGAAGACTGCTATCTGGAGATAAATGCATTTTATTTCCTCATAGCGTGTGTGAATTTAAAAAGGACAGAGCAATTTAAAAAAGAAAACCTGAGAAACAATCTGAATAGCACCAGGAATAAAAAAAACCTTTTGGAAAGGAAGATACTATGTCATTTATGTGGACACTTTAAATCACAGGTAAAATGAGTTCAGTCCTATTTTAAGTTCCTTTGGCAGAAAAAGAGAGGTTTTTCTGAAAAATGATTCAAGCAAACAAAAAAAAAAAAAAACCAGCTATGCATGTAATATACCAAAGTCAACATGCACATGCCATTCTGGAAACTAGATCCAGTGCCTGATTCCTCTGGCTACACAAAGCAGCACCAGTAGTTTTATGCACAAGTAATGTGGAAGTTATGGCTCGGATGAAGTGAGAATTAGCGGACTCTGCTAATATTAGAATACGGCTGTACTTTCTCAAAGCACAAGAGGTGTGAGTTGTAATCTGTTGTGTATAGAACTTAGTAGACTACAAATGCCTTAAACTATTGGCCAAAAAGGCCGTTCCCGGATGGCCATTTAGGAACCAATCCAATTGGCCACCAGATGGCGGGAATACTCAAAGTACTGTCATTGGCCACAAGCCGCGGGCAAGCTGCTAAAAGAAGAGCTGCCGCAGCTTGGGCTGTTCTGTTACCATTGCATTACTTGTTGAAATAAAAGAGTTGTTGTTGGAACCTGGTCTCGCACAACTTATTTCTGAACAGAACACTGGCAACGAGGATGAGATCGTCGTAGAAGAGCGAGACCGAAGCACGTGTTGATCAGAACTGAGAGAGAGAGATGGCCAGTAACAACATGCCACCCACACCATTTAATCCTGATGAGGAGGATTGGGAGTCGTATATCGATCACTTTCTAATGTTTTTAGAAAGCAACAAACTGCAGGAGATATCTGACCAAAGGAAGAGGGCTGTCTTCCTCACACACTGCGGACCAGCTGTTTTTAAAATGGCAAAGGCACTAGCCAAACCAAGAGACATTAAACAGATGACTTGGCCCAAGCTGAGCAGAATGCTCTGAGCACACTACGCACCTGTGGTCTCCAACATGATAAAAAGGCACGAGTTCTACAAAAGAGACCAAAAAGAAGATGAAACCATCGGAGATTTTGTAGCAGCCCTGAGACACATCGGAGGAGCCTGTGAGTTCCAGAACATGGACGAGGCCATGAGGGACCACGTGGTCCTCAGATTGAAGGATGCTACACTTCAGAGTAAGCTGCTAAATAGACCAAACATCACTGTGGCCGAGGCTATCGCAGAAGCCACCGCCGCTGAAGCAGCAAAGAAATCCACAGCCACTATGCGCCAAATGAATTCAATTCCAGATCCACCAAATCAAACCAGAGAGAAAAAGGTGGAGGGAAGTAAGAAACAGCACACAGCGACCAGGAGTTATGTCTGGTGGCCAGGGCTGGACAAGGATATTGAACGTTGGGTGGCTACATGCCATGACTGCCAAAAATCAAGGCCTACACCCCCACTGGCACCAGTCATGGAATGGGAAACTCCCAGAGGCCCATGGTCGAGACTGCATATTGACTTCGCTGGGCCAACAAAAGGCAACACCTTTTTGGTAGTCGTGGACGCCTACTGGAACTGGTTAGAAGTCATACTCATGGCATCCACGACCACCGAGGCAGTAATGAAGCAGTTAGACAAACTTTTCACCACGCATAGACTGCCTGATGTGTTAGTGTTGGACAATGGGCCCCAGTTTACCACATTGGCATTCAAGCAGTACTTAGCTGCACAAGGCATCCGACATGCCTTGACAGCGCCGGCTCATCCAGCTACTAATGGCAGGGCTGAATGCATGGTTCGGTACACTAAGGAGGGCCTAGAAAAAATGGACAAGGTGGACGTGCAGAAAAAGCTAAACCGATTGTTAACCATGCAACACATTACCCCTAGCAGCACCACCAACAAGAGCCCAGCAGAACTACTAATGGGTAGGAAATTACATTCCTACCTCGGCAGACTGCACCCCACTTATACCTGGGACAAACCCCCTGACTCCTCCAGAAAATACCGCTCATTCGAGATAGGCTACTTGGTTTATGCGAAAAACTTTACTGGGCACCCATTATGGCTTTCAGCCACAATCACCCCAATCACAGGCCCCCCGGTCTTACCGACTCATGTTGGATGACAGAAGAGAATGGAAGCGGCACATCGACCACCTTCGTTCTCGCACCCTAGAACGAACCGCCCCACCAGCGCCGACAATAAACAGACCGAAAACAGCCGAGGATGGGGGGGAAATACAGAATAATAAAAAAGGGAGAGACGAACCTCCCATAACACGACAACAAACACGATACAAAAACACCCCAATAAATCAAAAAGAGCACTCATATTTAGATGAACCCCAGAAGAGAAGTACAGGAGCAGGAGAATGAGGCGAGGCCTTCTTGGAAGGAGACAGCCAGGCCAGCTCGACCAACCCGGACGAACCAAGAGGGAGCGGTGGAGCCATCTCAACTGGCCCAAGAGACTCAGGCAAGAGCGGCAAGGCTGACTCACCCTTCCAGGAGGTTCCATGGAGAAAGCACAGAGAGAAAGCGGTCCCACCTGAACCGCTTGAAGACCACGCCAAGACTGAGCTGCGCAGGTCAACCAGGACTCGAAAAAGCCCCACCCACCTACGCATGTTGGACGAAACGAAGGGGGAGGGGTGTTGTGTGTAGAACTTAGTAGACTCCAAATGCCTTAAACTGATTGGCCGAAAAGGCCGTTCCCGGATTGGCCATTTAGGAACCAATCTGATTGGCCACCGGATGGCGGGAATACTCAAAGTACTGTCATTGGCCACAAGCCATGGGCAAGCCACTAGAAGAAGAGCTGCCGCGGCTTGGGCTGTTGTTCCGTTACCATTGCATTACTTGTTGAAATAAAAGAGTTGTTGTTGGAACCCGGTCTCGCGCAACTTATTTCTGAACAGAACTTAATCCTTGTTCCAAATCAGCCTTTGCCAACCTGATGTCTTCCAAACAGGTAGAACTACCAATCCCAGAATTACCAGAATGGCCAAAATTGATTATGGGCATCAGATTAGGGAAAATTACAGCCAGAGGGAATTCGGATCGAGACTCCAGAAGATCTGATACGACTGTATTATTTGTTGATTCATGTTTATTTCCTGCCATCAATTATTAGGAAGGGAAAATACAGGTAGTCCTTGATTATGACTACCAACTGAGCCCAGCTTTTCTGTTGCTAAGTGAAACATTAGTTAAGTGAATTTTGCTCCATTTTACAACCTTGCCACAGTTTTAAATGAATCAATGCAGTTGTTAAGTTAGTAACATGGTTGTTAAGTGAATCTGGCTTCCCCATTGATTTTTCTTGTCAGAAGGCAATTACATGACCCTAGGACCCTGCAACCGCTGTATGCATGAACCAGTTGCCAAGGGTTCTAATTTTGGTCATGTGACCATGGGGATGCTACAACAGTTGTAAGTGTGAGAAACAGTCATAAATCAATTTGCTTTCAGTGCCATTGTAACTTTGAACAGTCACTAAATAGGTTGAGGACTACCTAATACTACTTTGAAAAAAGTAGCAATCTTAATGGTCACAGTCGAAGTCCAATAAATCTAAGCAAGTTCAGGCAGCATTCACTGCAGAGGACCAGTTTCCAGTGTCTTGGTGCACTATCACAAAAGTCTGCAGCATACAAAAAGGATTCCATTGCAAGTGATTTGGAAAATCATTGAAATCTTTGTGCAACACAACCAAGACACTTCCATATGTTATAATAATGAGGGTGTCTCATGATTAAATTAACTGCATTAGTTTCAGTTAATCAATCATTCATTACATTTATTGATGAGCAAACACAATGCTTCTGAAGCTGAAAGCATGCTTTTTTTTTAAATTTGCTGCCTATGTCATTGTACTACTAGTGTTAATCTGGAAGAGGCTCAAACTACATCTAACAATCATTTTAAAACATTGGATTTGCTAGTTACAATTTCAAGACATGCTCACGTTAAGATAGTCTCATCTGTCCTTAAATAAAATAACTAAAAACTCAATATCACAATCTAAGTAATGTATTGTGCACTTATAAACATCGCTTTTATTTTATACTAAGCAAAGCAAAGACTTTGGCAGTGTAACTTTGCTATTGAAGTGTTAACTCTTTATTCCACTTACTAGCAAATTGAAATACAGCAATTACTGTATTTTTCTAAATAAATCCCTAGTACCTGTCAGTTTCTTGTCCATAGTGAGACCTGAACTACTTCTGATCAGTGAGCTCAGATTAATAGTTCAATCATATAAATCACTGTACTTCATTCCAGGTGCTAACAAAGAAACCAGCAGAAACTAATGCCTATGAGAAAAATTAATGGACTAAAAAAACATAAAAATAAGATAATCCATGATCCCATACAAAAGATAAAAGCATTTTTGGATCCCTGCTCCTGTTTACAGATAGAGCAGTCATCTCTCTCTACCCCAATAATCGCCCTTGTTAAAATGTTCTGATCCTGTAATGCCCCAACCAAAAACAAAACCTAACTACGTCTAATCGCCTCATTGTAGGTATGTTGCAAGTTCCAAGCCCTGCAATTAAAATTTATGTTTCCATGTGTGCTGTTTTTGTTCTGTATAAAATAGTATACTCCAAATCCTCTAATATGATTGGCTAAGAAAGCCGGCATAGGGATTGGTTCACTTGGAACCAATCCAAAGGAGCCGCCAAAAGGCGGCTAAATCAAACAAATGTCATTGGCTACAAGCCGGCAGGCAAGCCGTATATAAGGCTGCCGCGGCTAGAGCCAAACTGTTCCGTTTATCTTTTACTGTTGAAATAAAGACTTTTACTGTTGGAACTCAGTCTACCTCGCGTTTTTCCGGACGGAACACTGGCGACGAGGATGGGATCGTCCTAAAACGTGAGACTGCACGTGGCGAATTGAAACCCAGGCTGGAAGCGATGGCCGGAAATAATGCACCACCCACACCCTTCAACCCCAATGAAGAGGATTGAGAATCCTACGTAGACCGTTTCCAAATGTACTTGGAAAGTAACGCGATGGAAGAGATCTCAGACCAGCATAAGAGGGCTGTCTTCTTAACGCATTGCAGACCAACAATATTCAAAATGGCCAAGGCATTGGCGAAGCCCAGAGACGTAAAGCAAATGACCTGGCCCGAACTCCAGTGAATGTTGAAGGCTCATTACGCACCAGTGGTGTCAAATCTCATCAAATGGCACGAATTCTACCGAAGGGACCAAAAAGAAGGCAAGGCCATCACTGATTTTGTGGCAGCCCTGCGACAACTGGGGGGAGCATGTGTGTTCCTGAACTTAGATGAAGCCATGCGAGATCGAGTAGTATTGGGTTTAAAAGACTCTAATTTACAAAGTAAATTGCTAAATGAACCCAACATAACCGTAGCTGAAGCGATCGCAAAAGCCACAGCTGCAGAAGCTGCAAAAAAGTCAGTGGCCACAATGAAACAAATGAACGCGAACAACGACGAAACGAGCCTAACCAGAGGGAAGAAGCAATTTCCCGCCACCACACACCATGAAGATTTTGACGAGACATCAGAATCCGGAGAGGAAGACGATGAGGTCCACAACCTATATGCCAACAAAAAAAGGCACGAAAAAAGAAACTGGTGGGAATGCGCCGGTTACGGAGAAAACCACCTTCGAGCCAATTGCAGATTCCTTGATGCCATCTGCAGAGCTTGTAAGAAAAGGGGACACATCGAGAAGGTCTGTAGGAATCGAAAAAATAACAGCCCTAACAGACGCAGTAATTCTCCCCCACAAGCTGAATCGAAACAAGCCGAGAGAAAGTGGGAGCGCAACAAATGGCCAGTAACCGAGAAAAGACCCATCAAACTGTCACTATCGGAAGCGCTCAGACGGAAAGTGGAAAAAAAGTTAAAATCATCGTAAAAATCGAAGGCAGCCCCTGCGAGATGGAGGTCGATTCAGGGTCTTTCCTGTCAATGGTGTCATGGGACACAATCAGACAACTGGTCCCAAATATTAAGCTAAAAGAGCTCCAGAAACAAAAATTAACTCTGAAGGACTACCAAGGGAATCGAATCCCTGTGGTAGGTCTAGGACATTTCCGAGTCACTTACAAGCAGCATGTTGAAGTCCTGCCTCTGACAATAGTCGACCGAGACCGACCCAGCCTCCTGGGCATCGAATGGTTTGCACTATTGGGCATCGGAATGACCGGAGTAGACCGAGTGGCCGCAACCGACTGGGAAGAAAACCTGATCCACGAGTTCCAGGACGTTTTTGATGGCTCCCTAGGCAGGTATCAGGGGACCCCAATTTCCTTTAGCTTAGACCCCCAGGTGGCCCCTAGAAGATTAAAGGCCAGATGAGTTCCCTTTGCATTAAAGGCAAAAATAGAGGAACAATTGAACAAATTAATTGACCAAGGGGTTTTGGAACCTGTTGACCATGCTAAATGGGAGACGCCAATAGTAACACCGGTTAAACCTCACGGGTCAGTACACATCTGTGGAGACTACAAGGCTACCCTGAACCATGCGCTGCAACAAAGCGCATACTCAGTGCCAGTCGTACAACATTTGCTACACTCACTCGGGGGAGGAAATTTTTTTGCTAAACTAGATCTAGCACAAGCTTACCAACAGCTTCCAGTAGACCCCTTAACGGCCGAGACACAGACAATAGTGACTCACAAAGGGGCATTCAAGTGTAACAGACTCCAGTTTGGAGTGAGTGTGGCCCCAGGAGTTTTCCAAAGCCTCATGGAATGCCTATTAAATGGAATAAAAGGGGTCGTACCATATTTTGACAACGTCCTGATTTCGGCTAAAGATATGACCCAACTAGAAAAAAGACTAAGAAATGTACCAACAAAATTCAGAGAATCCAGTCTGAAAGTTAAAAAACAAAAATGCTGCTTAATGACTGATTGCATCGAATTTCTGGGCTACTTAATTGACGGAGAGGGTTTACACCTTACTGAAAAAAAAGTCAAAGCCATTAAAGACACACCACAGCCAAAAAACAAAACGGAATTGCAGGCATTTTGAGGTCTAATAAATTTCTATAACGTATTCCTCTCCCACAAAGCGACAATAGCGGAACCATTACACCATTTGCTGGATAAGAAAACTAATTGGACTTGGGGTCATAGAGAGCAAAAAGCATTCCAGAAAATAAAAAAATTATTAACATCAAGCACCGTTTTTATCCAGTTTAGTAACACACTTCCATTGACGGTAACCAGCGACGCCTCACCATTTAGAGTCGGTGCCATCCTGAGCCACCAATTGCCAGGTGGGAGAGAGGCACCCATCGCTTATTACTCAAAGACTCTGTCTAAAACAGAACGTAACTATAGTCAACTAGACAGAGAAGCCCTGGCAATCGTCGCCAGAGTGAAACGCTTCCACGAATACCTTTATGGAAGAACATTTTTGATCGTAACAGACCATAAACCGTTACTAGGAATTCTGGCAGGAAACAAGCCTACACCGAACATTTTATCCCCGCGGATGACTAGATGGTCAGAATTCCTAGCAGCATACTCTTACACATTGACGCATCAACCAGGGAAGCAAATCTCCCATGCAGACGCATTAAGCAGAGCACCATTGCCAACGACGGAGGAAGACCCCGCACCAACAATGACCACCCTGCAAATAGAAACATGCCCCGAACTACCATTATCTGCAAACGATGTCTCCAGAGCCACCGCAAAGGACCCAGTGACTGCCCGCATATTAAACTGGGTAGGTAAAGGCTGGCCGGAAAACCAAAAAACTGAAAACTTTAAACCTTTCTGGACCAGACAAACCGAACTTTCAATTCAAAAAGGTTGTTTATTGTGGGGTGATCGGGTAGTAATCCCTCCTAAATTACAAACTAGAGTGTTGGATATGCTTCACGAAGGCCACTCTGGTATTGTAAAAATGAAAAGCCTAGCTAGAAGCTATGTCTGGTGGCCTGGTATAGATAAAGACATCGAATACTGGGTTGCTACTTGTACTAAGTGCCAGAAAACCAGGCCTTCCCCACCAGAAGCACCCATAAGGGACTGGGAGACCCCACGAGGCCCCTGGTCTCGGATCCACATTAATTTCGTGGGTCCTACTAGGGGACATATCTTTTTAATTGTTGTAGATGCATACTCAAATTGGCTGGAAGTTGTAGTAATGTCATCTACGACAACCGAGGCGGTCATTAAACAACTTAAACTCTTCACAACCCATGGATTGCCGGACGTCCTAGTGTCCGACAACGGGCCACAATTAATGGCCATCCAATTTGAACAATACCTAGCCTCCCTAGGTATATGCCATGCACTAACCACGCCGGCCCATCCAGCTGCAAATGGTAGAGCGGAGAGAATGGTCAGATTTACCAAAGAGGGTTTAGAGAGAATGGACCTTGGGGATGTCCAGGATAAAATTAACCGCCTACTCACCCTCCAACATATCACACCCAGCACTGTAACCAACAAAAGCCTGGCGGAATTATTAATGGGAAGAAAACTTAGGTCGCAATTAGACAGGTTGCACCCAAATTACACCTTGGAAAGACCCCCCAACTCCTCCAGCTGTTTCCGAACATTTGAAATCGGCAACCTAGTCTACGCAAAAAATTTCACCGGGGACCCCTTATGGCTTCCAGGCACAATCGCACAAATCACAGCCCCCCGGTCCTACCGACTAACCGTAGACGATGGCAGGGAATGGAAGCAGCACATAGACCAGCTTCGTTCCCGAAACATTGAAAGAAATACAAACTCACAACCACAAATAATAAAAAACAATGAAAATAAAACCAAAGAAGGGGGGGAAATATAAGAAAATAATAAAGAACTTTTCAAAATAAACCCAGAACAACTGAACAATCAAAAAGAGCAAAAAGGAAACTTACGGCTAGATGAGACTTGCGGGAAAAATCCAGACGAAGGGGCCAGCCAAGCCAGCTCGACCTGTCCAAAGAAACCAGGAGGGAGTGGCGAAACCACCGGCCTGAGAAACTCAAGCCGTAGCAAAATGGCCGACTCACCCTTCCAGGCGGTTCCATGGAGAAGAGCTGGAGAGACAGCAACCCCATCCGAACCAGTTGAAGTCTCCAGCGAAAATGAACCGCGCAAGTCCAGTAGAATCAGAAGAAGCCCCACCTACCTGCGCGACTACGTGACCACGTAGGACTAAACCAAGAGGGGAGGGGTGTTCTGTATAAAATAGTATACTCCAAATCCTCTAATATGATTGGCTAAGAAAGCCAGCATAGGGATTGTTTCACTAGGAACCAATCTAAAGGAGCTGCCAAAAGGCGGCTAAATCAAACAAGTGTTATTGGCTACAAGCCGGCAGGCAAGCCGTATATAAAGGCTGTCGCGGCTAGAGCCAAACTCTTCCATTTATCTTTTACTGTTGAAATAAAGACTTTTACTGTTGGAACCCGGTCTACCTCGCGTTTTTCCGGATGGAACAGTTTTATTTTACAGAGAGATGTTATTGCTAATCTTATTGTTGTATAAATGCAAAGACTACTAAAAATGCTGGTTTGAATTAACTCTGGTATGTGTATGTAGGTCTTGCATGCTTTTGTGCCCTGTTGCTGCATTGAATTTCCAGTGTGGAGTTAAAAATGTCACAGCTAAAGATTCTGTGTTGCTCTGGATTACTTGGTGAGAACAGGGCAACAAAATGTCTCAACACAGCATTGCAATTTAAGTATAAAAGGCTGGTCCTTGTTATGATACTGTTATATGTGGAAATTTGTCTTATATACCTAAGAATATAAAGAGCAAGACAAGCCATGTTGCTTGTTATTTGACCTGTTAGAGATCAGTTGTTTTGCTAATGTCCTGTCTGATTGTGAAATAATATGTTCTTGGCTTGGATAAATAAGAAGGTAATCTTTACATTATAGGGTTATTAACGATCTCTTGTGTAATCTTGTAAGGAGAAAACAGGAAATCTGAAGATAAATGGTGAAGTGAAGAAAATTGGGGAATTTCCAGGGATGCATGGGAGGAGTTATGGAAAAACACCCAGACTACCCATGTCTTTCTTATAAAAACCTCTATAACTTCTATGTATGGAAAACAGGAAATATTATGTAATCTGTTAAATGGACTGCTGACCCTATATAAGCTGTATTTACTAAAAGAGAATGTCTCCTTTCTCCTAAACTGTTGTTTTGAGGGTTAGGCGTCCGGTACTGCAGTATCTTATGTAATAAAGCATCCTATGGATTATCAGATTATCATAGTCTGTTGTTTTAATTATTTTTGGTATATTCTCTCAGATACCATGATATAGGTTCCTTTATTCTGATGTCTTTGTTTTTAGCAATAGATCCATATATTGGTGAATCTTGTTCTTGCCTGCTTATGCAGCCGAAGAGACAAAAATTCAGTCTACTCTACCTGCTGCTGAGTCAGACTCTCTGTTCTTTTTGCAAATGTTTTATAACCATATTAGGTCTTGAATACTTAACATAGGGAAGTGAGGTTTGTTGTCTGTTCAGATATAGCCAAGGGTGGGATTCAGCTGGTTCAGGTGAAATAGATGTTAAATTTACATCTGGTTCACTGAACTGGTAGTTGAACCGACCGGCTGGCCCTGCCCATCCCTCCCTTCCCCTCCCCGGAATCTCCATGTGGTCCGTTTTGAATGCAGATAAATGCAAGGTCCACACAGAGGCTCTGGGAGAGTGAAAAACGGCCCTCCAGGAAGTTCCAAAAGTCCAGAAATGGGTCTGTTTCTGGCTTCTGGAGAGCCTCTGAAGCCTGGGGGAGGCCATTTTCGCCTTACCAGAGGCTCAAGGGAAGCCTTCGGACTATGGGGAAGGCGAAAAACAGCCCTCCCTGGATATAGCAGATTATCTAACCACTTTGATTGGATTGAGCAGGATGTATTGTTTCTCCTTGATTAACATATTATTGTCAGGTGCATATTGTACTGATTAGATGCTGGTTTTGCTTATGTATTTGGTTCATAGATATGTAGTAAAGGATGAGGTGCTTTCATATATCTTTAACCTTTTGAGTGATTCCTAACAGGTTTATTTCTATAAGTCTGATTTATCAATTCTAGGATTTTTATTTATTTATTTTATTATTTGCATTGTAGGGTTGATCTGGGTTGATCTAAAATGCCTACAGCTTTCCAGCTGAAACTGTTTGAACTGGTCTGTATGCCAATAAATTCTTGGCTTTTCATTATGATTTCTGACTCAACTGATGTTCATGAGTATATTCTTTCTATTTGTACAGTACAATAGTTTTTTACCCCAAACCTCACACTGTATGTTGTAAATACCTCTGGTTTTGTTTTCTTTATCTACTGGGTCTTTGGATTTGTTTTAGATGGTTTTGCAAGAAACTGCAAAAATAGTCTTCCAACAATTTCAAATTTCTGATAGGAAGATTTTTGATAGCATGGTTAGTGAAACCATCATGAAATATTTCGAGTAACACAATATCAAACACAAGCCCTAACTGTAGTAAAATCGAGGTTCAACATTCCTTTGTCTCTTTTGCATCCCTGCACATTAAGAAAGAAGGGAAAGTATAACAGGTCATGTTTAGGAATGTGTGTTGATCTATTATCTTTCTTTGTGATCATAGCAAAACATACCACTTGCTTCTGTCCCGAAAGGGGTGAGGAAAAACAAGGAGAAAGAAGGTCATATTGAGCTCCCATTATTTTCTATGGCTGGAATGCTAGGAACATTTTCAGCATTTTCACAAAACAACACTTACACTATTTTGAGTAACGTTCTTTCAGAACTCATGAACTGATGTCATACAACTGTTTTGTCCTGAGTGAAAAGCAGCATTCTGCATCTAGCATTTGGTCCCATCAATACTAGCCTATAACTCAGTTCATCCTAAGCTAATTTTAATATTGGTTAGAAACCTTATCCAATGCATATTATAAATTAAAAATAATATCTGTTCCTTGATTTACTATCCCTTTTCTCTTTTCTTGACTGCCTATTAGGAATATTAACTCAGACTCATTAAAATATATTTCACTAGAAATAAGCAAACCACGTTGATACAATCTGTACCAACTACTTCAGCAGATAAAATCTCCAGAAACTGTCTGGTTTGCCACAGTGTTCATCACCCAAGAAGGTCAAAAGGGAAGAGAGAGTGTATTTCTGTGTTCAGCTAATTAAGCTATATAATAGTTAAGCTCTATGATTGCTTATATTTGAATAAGGTAAATTGCTAATATATATAACTAATTTGCATGGAGATAGGAAATCACATTTTGTATCCTGGTATTGATGTTACAATACTGCAGAACAATTAATTTAAACTGAAAAGTCTAACTTGTTAATTGCTATTATTATCACGTTGCTCGGAACTAAGCTTCCTGCAGAGAAGTAATGAAGTATTCTGCAACTTCAAAACCCTAAGGGATATTTGGATTAGCTCACCATCAATTTGAACACCCCTAGCCCTTTTTGGACTAAAAAGGACCAGTGGTTTGCACTACTTGGATTAAGATGCTTAAATTGTTTAGTTTTAAGGTATTGGACTAAGACTGGGGAGACCATGTTCTATTTCACCATGTGCCATGGAAGTTCAAGAGCTGATTTTTGGTCCAGTTATTCTCTTTCAGCCCAACCTACTATACAAAAGTAGGTTTGGAGGAAAATAGAATCAGGGAATGATATGAATGCCAGCTTGAATTCTTGTAGGAAGAGTGAGAATAAATAAAAACAGACTACTTGTGTGTTGTCTTTAATATGTTGTTGCCAATATTTCAAACAGCCATGAGTAGTATTTCACAAAATAAGCATTTGAAGAACTGTATAAGAATTAAGGTGGAGTTTCAAATGAAATGAAATATTCTTAGATTATAAATTCAGTCTGATCTAAGTCTGCAGAGATCTTGCTTTCCCTCTGAGACATGGAACCTCACTATGGCGACTTTGAGCCAGTCATTCCTTCTTAGCTCAGCCTTCCTCATAGTGCTGTTGTTGGGAGAATAAAAATGAAGGCTTTTGACAACGTTAAAAAAAGTGGAGAATAAATAATTAATACAGTTTCACATCTCAGTTGCAATGAGGCCTCCAGTTTTTGTAGGATCCAGTAACTGTTCCCCAATATTTTGTACTGCTTGATGTATGCCCAGCATAACAATCATCATTAAAAACTTCAATTTTGTTCCAGTGGTAGGCAACCTGAAATTTTCCAGAAATTTTGCACCACAACTCCCACAATTTCCTTGTCATTGGCCATGCTGGGGCCCATGGAAATAAAAGTTGAAAGCTTCTGGGAGATACCGTGTTACCTTAGCCTGCCTATTCTGTTCCTAAACATTAGCTGGGTATCTCTTTTAGGAGGCAAGAGAGACATCTGGTTTTATATTACAGAATTATCTATAAATGCATTATCAATTCTTTAGCAGGGCACTGATGCAGAACTACCAATTTAGAATGCTGATTCAATCTGGAGACTTCCAATTCCATGAGATCATTTGATTCAGAAAATCAATTCAGTTTGTAGATTGGATCAAATTGCCTTCAAACAGTGAATCCACACTGAAGGTTTAACAAAGTTCAGAAGGCAGCAGTGTAAAATCATTTCTATATTACTATCAAGAAAAATACATGGACATGTTATTGAAAGCATCTTTACCTTTTTATACTCTAAGGGAGGAATCCATATATTTTTCCCTATGATTGAAATTAGTGTTGTGCAGACTTTGCCTTAAAAATGTTCTTCCTGTTAAAGAAATTTTTCATTTTTCGTGGGTACCTTGGATTTTTTTTTTTTAAATCTTCCTAGATGGTAAAGGATGCTACCTTTTTTTTTTCTTTTTGCCTTAAGTTTTCTTCAACCATGAATTAGGGCACAGGTGTCAAACTCACAGCATTATATTGCCATCTCGTGACGTTTTGCCATGTTTCTCCCTTCATGGAACTGGGGTGGGCGTGGCCTGCACATGATGCATTTGACCCACAGGCCACCAGTTTCACACCCCTGGATTAGGGTCTCTGCTGCCCACAGTTCTTGAGCTGAAAAAGCCACATTAAGGAGAAAATCTTTTATAGACCTTCCTCATTTTTACTTGGGATTCTGTTGAACTGTGGGTGATATTCTCCAGTAAAAATAACAACAAATCTCTCTCCCTCCCTCTCCCCCCCCCTCTCTCTCTCACACACACACATATACACATCCTTATGATAAATGTCAAAACCCAAACATTTATTCTTCTTTGGAGGAAAAAAAGATGGAAAGCAATTCCTTTTTCATGAAATTGAAATTTTTTACACAGCACTATTTGGAAGCAATGGCAAAATTAGTATTTTTCATCAAGATTGCCACTTTTCCCCTGTCCTGCCCCAATTTCACCCCTCCCATTTTTTTCTATTTTAGAAAGCACAAGCCTCAGAATTAATGCATTGTCTTTAACAAGCAAGTGAAACCTATCTGCCCCACTCTTTAGAGTGAGTGGAAAAACTGTTCTCATCTGGCGGCTCACAAAACAGTCTAATAAGGATTTCAAAAGAGTTGCTTGAGCAACATCTGTCTCCCCACCTCTCCAGCAAACTGCATTAGCGGTTTAATATTCTTAACTGCCCACATTAAATGCATGTTTCTGCATATATAAACATTATGCATTGTTTTTAAATACCCATTTCTCTACCATAAATGCAGTTCTTATATTACCAATGAGGTCACTCCAGGGAGCACTGTTACCATGAACTAATAATTTCCATTTATAACAATTGTGAGAATGGATTCTAACATAGACAGCGTGCCTCTTTCTATGCCTTTCTCCCTAGACTTCCAGCCACATTTCCCCTGCAATTTGCAGTGCTTAGTGCCTCCTTTAAGAATACAGAAGATGCACAGAAACAAGAAACTTTGCTAAACTTATAGTATGTAGTCAACATGTTCTCATGTGTTTAAAAATGGTTCGTTGTTAATTTGGCCTTAGAAATATAGTGAATTTAAGTCATTCCAAATCTATATGCTGTTGGCATTGGGTAGAGTGTGATCAAAACAACTAAATAACTTATAAAGGAGAATTCTGGTGGTATCTCTGCATGATCCAGTTGTTCTTTCCCAGCTTCATCCAACATAAAAGTAATCCTTATATAAACAGGGAAGATAATTACCATCCACAAAGGCAGCCCCATTCTGCATTTGTTTGAGAGAGTCAAGGCCTGTTTTCACTTAGGAAGACTTGCTGTGATTCATGCATGGAGTCAACGGGTGGGATCCTCTGATGCTAGCATATTCTCGTTGTAATTGAAGAGCCTTTTTTAGGTGTCTACACAAATCCATGTGGTGTGAGAATGACAACTGTCTATCTCATTTTGATTTTATTTTTTAAAAGCCAGTCCAACTATCTTAGGGTAGACAGATGACTTTTCCTAATCCCTGACTCCCCAGAGATTTATTGAAGTGTCCCATGTGAGAGCTCCTTCCTATGGTTGGAAGGATTTTCTGATATAAGAGTTGGAAATCATTATGTTGCCTGGCCAGGGACATGCAACTGAGGTTCAAAAATCATCAAAGGGAGACGGTCTCCTGAAGAATGGAAATTCTCCCCTTCACAAAATTCTTCCACATTTCATTAGGCTGGAAATAAAAGGAAAGAGTGTGCTAATGTCCCTCCCTCCATGATGCACTGAGCAAGGAAATGTTTGAAATGGACAAACTTGCCTCTCTGAGCCCTGTGGCTCCTAAGGGCTCATTTCATTTCATTTCACGACCAGAAGAAATGCATACAGTTACTCCCTTTCTGAAGGAAAGGCACATAAATTGGCAGGAACCTGCTGCTACATTTCTGAAGGGAGGGGCAGCCAATGGAGAAATTAATAGGATGTAAGATGAGGAGCGGCTGTGTTTGGTTACTAGGGCTGAGCACAGGGTACTATGATTAATGGGATGGGGAGAGTCTGAGGAGGTTCAATTGTTAAAATGAAATAAAAACAGCATGGCATGAAATCAAACTAAAAACAGCTATAAATATTTTAGGTACCTTAATAAAAGCCCGGGAGAATATTTATTTCTAACATAAATCCTGGGGTACAATCCTCCCCAGATAAGAAAGAATATGCTTATCTCTTGTTTTTCCCCTCAATTCTTATTTATAGAAATACAGAGGCCACTATTTATTCAGGATGAAGACTTTCCTCCCACGTACTAGGTTGTGAAACGTGATTAGCCTGACAGGCTCTGCCTCCTTTTTTTAAAATACAGCTAAGCCCATCCTGATCTGGCCAACCTGTCAGGAAGAACAGCTTAGTCTACCACCATTAGGGAAAAGAAACTTTGAGGGGACAGTCATACACACTCCAGCTGAGATACCGGATGACACATCTTAAAAGAGATACAATCAAAGTCATAATTAACTTGTGGGCTAGGGCCTAACTAATTGGGTCTCTCTCTGCTACTTATTAGAGAAATCTTTGACACAAATCCAATTTGTGGTTTAGAGATGGAAGATTTGATTATTGTGCCTCTGGGATGCTTACTACATAATCATTCATTGTGGTAGAAGTTCCAACTGCTTCACAAATGACAGGGACCAATAGACAGTGTGTTTCTCCCATTTTCCGATTTGCATTTCCTGGCTTTTCTCATTGTTTAAATTGGCTTTCTCTGGCTATCCTCTTGATCAAGGGTGTCAAACTTGCAGCCTGCAGGCCGGTTGCATCATGCGCTGCTAATGCCCACTCCTATTTTAGCAATTGGGGGGAGTCATGATATGTCACGTGATGACAATGTGATGCCATGAGTTTGACAGCCCTGATCTAGATATATATAGCAGACTGAACCCCAGAATTAGCATGACCAAGGCTAATATTTCTGGAATCTGAAATACCTATCTATAGACTACTTATTTTGGGAAAACTGGTTTAAAGTAATCTATTTGGCAAGGCTGACCTAAGTCACATCTACAGTAGTTTGCTCCTAAATATGACATCATCTTTTTTTTTATCAGACCCTCTAACTATCAGCTGCCGGAAATCATAGCTGGGATTGAGTTAGAAACAGGATGTGGAGCAGAAAGGATTTAACCATGGTGTCAGGCATGAAGTTGCCCAACACATAGGAAGTTCCAATGATTAAACTGATTTATTACCTACTCATGCCTATGCACAGGAATCTACTCAACTAATGGTTAGCACTATTTGGGCAGTGGATAAGGGAACAGAATTCAAAAAGGGTTGGACTTAGTCCATTTGTGACTATATAAAGACTCCAGGCTAATTTATCTTTTGACTCCTCCCCGCCCCCCCAGATTCTGCCACCCCTTCTCCTACATAGGGTGGTCTGGTTAATAGAGCCAGAATCTGCTGTTGGTGGTCATAATGCTTAATAACTTCATTACTTAATAAAAGATCTAACTCTTCCACTTTACCACATATCTAAATCTCACTTCTTTTTTTAAAAAAAAGATAAATGATTTAGCAAAACCATAATAGTATTCCATCTTAAAAAGTTGGTTACCAGTATAGGACTAGGCCAGGGATGTCCCAATCATTGGGGGTCAGGATAATTTTGTAAAATTAAGGTTCTTTTATGCCTCTCCCCCCAAAAAATAGTAGTGCCATGGATATGGTGAAACACCCGTTAATCAGAAAAAAAAATATTTTACAGGATCCCTTCCCACTAATATCTCCAGTTTTTCAGGACAGTCTTTACTCTCATGGTTCATCTCTGTTATTTCTTTCCTCAGTGGAAGATTTCCCAACACATACAATTTCATTTTGTTTTCTAAGAATTTCTGGGTCTCTCCAGTGTTCCAGTTTTGTAGATAATGTTTATACTTTAGGCTGGTTCTTCTCTTTGTAGGATACCAGCTTCTCCTTATTTTGAATTCACATGAGCTAAAAAAGATGGTTGGGAAAATAACTCTCCAAGAAAGTTAGGTAGGTAAGTCATATTGGGATCTACAACAGTCCTCCAGGTCGCTCAGCTCAGCCTCCCCATGCTCATTGTCTGGTGTTGAAATGTTTTATTTGAATTGCCTTATATGGAATGTAAATGCCACCTACAATCAAACTCCACCAGAGGAAGAAACCAGCCAAGCACTGTTACACTGTTGTGTTTGCTTTGCACTAAAATGGTTTCTCAAAACTGAAGTTATTTGATTGTTTAATACTGAAAGATCAGTTTAGAAGAGAAAGCAGAGCCAGAGGTTCTTTTCAGACTGCTGTAAATGCCAAGAATTCTGAAATTAATAGCGAACATTGTAAATAGGGAAATAAAAGAAACATTTACTGCTGCAGATACAGCCTCTTACTTCTGATATTTCCATGTCCCTGGAACATCCTTCTGCTTTTAAGAGCAGAAAAGCATAAAACATACTCTTAGCACAAACGCCATGAATTTTTCTGTCCTTTTTAACTTTAGCTCAGTAAGATTGCATAAACTATAAAAGCAGAGCAAAAGAATGGAAGGACTTTTATTCTACATAAAGCAATTACCATTGTTGTCAGCAGCCACAAAATTTACTGTTGAAGGAAAAGGGTACAGAGAAATGAATAAGCAAAAGAGCTGAGAGAAAAGGACAGCCGGTCCAAACATTAAGTAATCTGCCAGTAGTTTAGTTTTCACCTCTGAACATCCTTTGTTTCATTTCACTCCTTAGATAACTGTGAAAAATGCATAGTTTCATACTGTTATGGCAGCTGATCCCCAACCTGGCACACTCCCCTAAGGTTTAGATGTCCTGAAAGGTCTGCCCCACCACCCAGGATCTGGAGGGACAATAATGTTGGTTATCACTAGATAAACCAGCTGAGATTACATTCAGATCAATCTCTCTATTGCACCTCTGATTATTTAGGATCATCTTTGTTGTTGCTTTGTTCTGGGATTGCATTTTCTGTATTTGTGTGAGAACTTCTGCTCTGCAGATACATTTTAATAGAGGCAAATTGAGGGATTTTTTTCAAATAGAAGGGTCAGCCAATCCTATTGCTCAAAATAAATGAAGCATGAAAAGTAGCACTTTTACTACCCTGTAAAGGCTAGGTCCCACTGGCCGACGGATGCAAAATGCATGCAAAAAGGACACCGCGGACGAGCAAAATTTCGGGGATGGCTCCATCCGTTATTATCCGCTCCAAAAAGTGCCCCAAATTTGCATAAACAGAATGGAAAAGAATGGAAAGGAATGGATGGAGGTAGTATGTAGTGGGGGTGTTAAACGGATGTTCATAGGAAGCCTAGCGGATGACAACAGATGGAAGTGGATGACACATCCAAAGGGCTTCTGGGGGAGAATTGCAAAGTGGATGCATAGCGGAAGGAGCGGATGCGTAGCAAACGATGCAGATGACGCGTATGCGTCACGGACGCCTATAGGAAGCAAAGCGGATGCATAGCGGATGCATAGCAGATGCATAGCGGATGCAAAGCAGATGCATAGCGGATGCAAAGCA
>BLBF01000003.1:18533819-18555602 GCA_015471245.1 Laticauda colubrina | reverse complement strand
ATAGTTAGTATTTCACCTAAAACAGTTAGGGTGAACAATGTTATCCCGAACAATGCAGCATCGCCCAGAGACCGTGAGGAGGATCATGGAAGCTTTCTGCATCGTGCACAATCTCATGCGCACCCGCTACCCAGTCTTGCAGAACAGGCTCGTGGACCTCCAACAAGGCAATGGGGACATGGAGCCTGGTGAATGGAGGCAAGGGCGAAACCTGATAGACACTCAGGACGTGCAAGGCCACAACAGAGCCTCACGTGAAGGGAAGAAGCAGCGCAACCTCCTGAAACACTGGTGCAACTCCCCAGCTGGAGCAGTGGAGTGGCAAGACAGGATGATAGATTCTTAATGGATGCTTCCTTCAGCCTGTCTCATCACACTGATGAGATTGGGCCATGTATGTTGGGTGGGCCTACAATGAACAGGGCGTTGAATAAAGAGTTGTGTTTATGTTGACATGTGTGGATCAATGAATAAATTGTTATTGATAATAAAGGGCCAAAGGTGTGGCACCTGGGAGGGTGGACCATACAGTCCCACTATGCTTGCACTGGAGGTTTATCTATCCCACAGCTATTACCCATCCCAAAGGTATCCCTGCCCATCTCACTGCTGTCTGAACCCATCTCACAAGCATGCAAAGGCTTAAACCATTTCTAAAGGTTTCCACCAAGACTTTATTAAAAAAAAAGAAACGAAGCAAGTGTATGAATCAAAAATAGACTTTACTAACAACAAGCTATAAGACAAAAATGAGTCTCTGGCACTCCTCTTGGTCGCTCAGTCTCATGGGTGAAGGGTCCAGGTGCTGTGGAGGTGGCTGGTGCTGGAGTGCTTGTCATCAGCTCCTCCAAAAGCAGAAGCAGCAGAAGCCCCAGCCCCAGTAGAGCGAGCCTGTGCTCCAGAAGCCCCAGCAGAACCAGAGTGAGGGCCAGGGGGCGGGATGGTAGCCCCGTCCCTCTTGCAAGGGCTGGCAGCAGATGGCTGAGGCTTGCTGTGCTTCAGCATGGTTGTGGGGTTGCTGGCTGGCAGGGAGGCTGGCAGGAACCAAGGCTGGCAGGAAGGCTGGCAGGGAGGCAGGCACCAAGGCTGGCAGGAAGGCTGGCAGGGAGGCAGGCACCAAGGCTGGCAGGAAGGCTTGCAGGCAGGCAGGCACCAAGGCTGGCAGGCAGGCATGAATCAAGGCTGGCAAGCAGGCAGGCACCAAGGCTGGAAGGCAGACTGGCTGGCAGCAAGGCTGGCAGGCAGGCTGGCAGCAAGGCTGGCAGGCAGGCTGGCAGCAAGGCTGGCAGGGAGACTGGCAGCAAGGCTGGCAGCGAGGCTGGCAGGCAGACATGCAGGCAGGGCAGGCAAGGCAGTCGATGTGTCTGGCAGCAGGTCTTTCCTCTGAATGGCGACCTGCTTCCTAGCTGCTTCCGTTATATCCACGGGGCTGATGCAATGCATCCTCCCCGCATGCGCAATTAATGCTCGGCATCCGCTAGGCTTCCACTGTGCATCCGCTAGGCTTCCGCTGTGCATCCGCTTCATCCGCTGTGCATCCTCTCTGCATCCGCTTCATCCATTCCGCATCCGCTTTGCTGCGGTCCCCCGGAAGCCTTGCGGATGTGCCATCCGCTCCCATCTGCTCCCATCCGCTGGGCTTCCGTTCCGCATCCACTTTCCATCCGCCCTGCGTCATCCCCGCGTCCGTGTTATCCGCTCCGGTTATGCAAATTTTTGCCCCTTCTGAGAGCGGATAACAACGGATGGAACATTTTTCTCGTCCATTGTGTTCGTTTTGTATCCATTGGGCAGTGTGACAGGGCCTTAACTAGGTGACTGAAATTTCTATCGTGCAAAATTCTAACTGGAGAACATGATTGATGATTCTCAGCTATGGCTGTGTCTCAATGGAGAATATGAATTATGATACACCCAGTGGGTGGGGGAAAACCAGGGTCAAGGGTGAGAATAAATTATTTGTCTCAGAGTCGGCTCCACCCAGGCAGTGCTGGACATCTTAACTCCCAATAAATCCTTTTTTTTTTTTTGAAGAAAATTTTATTGATTTTTAGAAACAAACATAAACAAACACAACACAGAACATGAAAACATAAAACCTATTTTCTGAAAGCAGCCTGATCCCAGGTTACTTCTCTTTGTACAGACACCAATTCTAATTCATGCTCATTTTTATATACCATTCCATATCTTATTACCATTCTACATTTTCTATATAGCTTCTCCCCTCTTTTAACTTTCTTAATTTTATTTTTATTTGTTTCATCTCAAATCAGATCATTATATTTATATTCTTTGTCTGTCCTATTTTAGCTGTCTATTATCTTTTCTCATTAAACAAAATTCCTCCTGTGGTCACTGATTGGGGTATGACGCCTTTATATCTTTCCCCTAAAATTATAACAATATAGAACATAACTTCCATTCGGATTCTGATTTTCTGTTTCTCTATATCATATCAATAATTGTTTATGTTATTTTATATTTATGTTATTTTATATTTATATTATTTTAATTCTGAATTGCATTGGTTTCCAATTTCATGCCTTGAAATATTCTGACTATGGGCAAGGTTTACAATAATTTCTAAATTATAGAAATAGATCATAAATTTATATTCTCCTCCAACTCTCCCATGATAGATTGCACTTCTCAAAATATGTACAGCTTTACATTTACAATATCCCAAACTTTAGCGTAAGTTTGGTGTGTTGTAGAAGTTATTGATAGGTCTCCCAATGGGAAAGTCAGGATAGAGGCTATCATACAACTACAGATTTCTGCTTATCATAGATCAGCAGGTCACTTTATTGAAAGACTTCAAAGGTCTACTTCCACTGAAACTTTATCAGAGCAAAGTACATGTTTTGTCCCACAAAAGACTAGCAGATATTTAAATTCTAACATTTACTCTGTTACTTCTGTTAACATTTATCTGCGGACATGATTTAAAAAAAAAGAGCAGATGCAATGTTGAAAACAATCTGGTAAGGAATAACCAAATTTAATGCCATAACATCAGCACATATATGCTCAGGACATACATACATAGAATGCTATGCTATGATTCTGCAAATTAGATAAGAGAAAAGTAACTTTAACAGAATAACAGAGAGTTGGAAGAGACCTTGGAGATCTTTAATTCCAACCCTCTACTCAAAAACATGAGGCCTTATACCATTTCAGACAAATGGCTGTCCAGTCTTTTTTTAAAAGCCTCCAGTGATGGAGCACCCACAATTTCTGAAGGCAAACCATTCTGTTGGTTTATTATTTTCGCTGTCAGGAAGTTTCTCCTTAGTTATAGATTGCTTGTCTCCTTGGTTAGTTTTCATGCATTGTTTCTTGTCTTGCCTTCTGGTGATTTGGAAAATAGGTTGACACCATCTTCTTAGTCCCTCAAAAATTGGAACATTGCTATCATGTCACACCTGGTCCTTCTTTTCACTAGAGTAGGCATACCCAATTTCTGCAACTTTAGACAATAATGATTATATTAATGAAGTGTGCTACAATAAAGATTGTATTAATGAAGTGAGTCACATCCTGGAGTTGCAACTTCAATATTTGCCTGGGTCAGCACACTATATATTCATGACCTTCTTATGGGCTTCCCAAAAGTGAAAATACTGTTGTCATTTTGATTCCGCAGGACTTTTTCTGTGGTTTTGTGTTCCCAGGTTTTCTAGATTGCAAAGCAATTTTGCCCTGTCTCCCTGAACAAATCACAATAAAATTGGCTACCCTCGTTATACCTTTAGGGTAGATGTTTTCTATCCAGACTGTTTATTGCAGAGTCTTTATTGTAATCTGTGAGTTGAATGACACCATTCTTTTCTTTTCTATTTAATTTTCAGTCTGCTTGATTGTGAATATGAAATTTTTAAAGTATCAGTAAATATTTCTGAATTTTCTCAATCACATAAATTGCTTTTTACTATCTTGGAACAATATGTTATGTAATTTTTGCAGAATATTTATATAACAGAAATATTATATGAAGATTAAGTAGGGTTTTTTCCTTAATGTTGTAGGAAAGACACTGGGTGTCACATATATATGAGCTGGGTGGTCATATAATTATTTTTAATAAATAAATAAAATAAGAAGTTGAAGCATTGTACATTTAGAACATTTGCAGATAAATCAATCTCTTTTTCAGGGACCATCATCATATATTTCCAGGATAAATTCATAAAGAGTTCACAGTCACATTATAGTGGTGATGGGGAATAAAAATGTAACAAATAAATAAATAAAAGGAGATGAATTTCTCTCTCCATCCATTCCTTGATAGAGTATCAAAAGAAAGACATGCCCAAGGTCCCATGTCTTTTTTCAAAAGGCAACTGGACTTGGTTTTTCTTTGAAGACATTTCACTTCTCATCCAAGAAGTTTCTTCAGTTGACTGAATAGTGGAGAATGGAAATTTTATATTCCTTGCACTCATCTGATCATTAGCACTCTTTCTGAGAGTCATTGAGGCCAATTGGAGGTTTATTTGTATCCTTTGGGACAACCATGACCTGGATGAGGGAGAATCTTCATAGACAACATATCCAAGGAATTACACACAGAAGCTATTCTAATTTGCTTTCCCTGAGCTAAATCTCTTAATAGCCATAAACATATTGGATTTCCTTCATTGATTTCATCTGTAGATTGAAAGTTCTAGGCAAGAGAAGAGATTAAATTCTCATACAATCTGTTCTTTTTCTGCTGTCTGGATTACTTTACAAGACTACAAGAGGGAATGCTTTGCAAAAACGTTTAGGACATTCATTTAAAACATTCAGGAGTTCTGATGAGAAGGCAGGCGGTAACACAAAGAAGAATTATGAAGATCAATGCTGACTTCCACAAGAAGTTCTGGCATTTTATGTTCCAATTTAGAACACCTTCTTTTTTACAGCCAAGCTGTAAATGGCTCAAATTAACACACTTTTCTTCTTCTGAAATGCTGACAGAACATTTCTTTTAATGGTGTTAGTAGGCACAAAGGCCCAGCCAAAACACTAATACAAATCTATTTAAAATACAACAACTAAATCAAAATAGAGCTCATGGGGGTTTCTTACAGCAGCTCGACTGGTTTTACAGCCCTTTTTGCAAGCTTCTCAAGAGAGATCTGGCTAGTTGCCAGATGAAACTACACAGATTCTTCCAAATACCATAAATTGGGGGGGTCCCCCTTCTTTATCATGGAACCTTCTGTCATACCGTCCTATTGTTTCTTTTTATTTTTCTTATATGTATCCATTTCATGTATTCATAACTATCTTTATACTTATACCTGTTATCTTATAATTGCTTGTCAAAAAATTAAAAATAAATAAATAAATAAATAAATAAAACGCTTGTCTGCTTAGAATAATCTAATTCTGAAATACAGATTGCCAGAAGGGCTAAAAGTGCTTTAAGTGTTGTTTGCTTTTATTCTGCCCATCAAAAAGCATTGGTGAAGGATAAGACTGTAATCTTGGGATAATTTCAATATAATTAGCTTAACATTTATCAACACATTTGAACAAGATATTACCTTTAGCAGGGAATGGTTGATGGGGTACTGATAACCTACTTCATTCTTTCTTTAATTAAAAAGCAGTTATATAAAGGATTTTATCTGACCTGATGATAAATTTAAAAATGGAAAATTTTGAAAATTGTGACTTGTAATGTAAGGAGGAATCAAGAACATGGGAGCATAATCTCAAACTGAAAGTAAAGGTAAAGGTTCCCCTCGCACATATGTGCTCGTTGTTTCCGGCTCTGTTATAAAGCCGAAGAGCCAGCACTGGACAAAGATGTCTCCATGGTCATGTGGTTCGAATGACTAAACAGAAGAGGCACAAAGAACGCTGTTACCTTCCCACCAAAGTGATCTCTATTTTTCTACTTGCATTTTACACGCTTTTGAACTACTGGATTGACAGAAGCTGGGACAAGTTACATGGTGCTAGGATTTCTGTTACTGTCATCAATGGATTTCTGTCATTCTGTTACATGGTGCTAGGATTCGAATCACTGAACTGCCAACCTTTCCAATCAACTGAGCCACTGCATCCCCTAAAGCCCATGTCACACTGCCCAATGGATGCAAAAAGGACACAGCGGACGAGCAAAATGTTCCATCCGTTGTTATCCGCTCTCAAAAGGGGCAAAAATTTGCATAACCGGAGCGGATAACATGGACGCGGGGAGGACGCAGGGCGGATGCAAAGCGGATACGGAACGGAAGCCCAGCGGATGGGAGCGGATGGGTGCGGATGGCACAGCCGCTGGGCTTCCGGGGGGCCTCAGCGAAGCGGACACGGAAAGGAAAGAGCGGATGCAGAGCGGACGCCGAACGGATGAAGCGGATGCACAGCGGATGCACAGCGGATGCACAGCAGATGCACAGCGGATGCACAGCGGAAGCCTAATGGATGCCTGCCGTTAATTGCGCATGCGGGGAGGATGCATTGCGTCAGCCCCGTGGATATAACGGAAGCAGCTCGCCATTCAGAGGAAAGACCTGCTGCCAGACACATCGACTGCCTTGCCTGCCCTGCCTGCATGTCTGCCTGCCAGCCTTGCTGCCAGTCTCCCTGCCAGCCTTGCTGCCAGCCTGCCTGCCAGCCTTGCTGCCAGCCTGCCTGCCAGCCTTGCTGCCAGCCTGCCTGCAAGCCTTGCTGCCAGCCGGTCTGCCTGCCAGCCTTGCTGCCTGCCTTCCTGCCAGCCTTGGTGCCTGCCTTGGTGCCAGCCTTCCTGCCAGCCTTGCTGCCTGCCTTCCTGCCTGCCTGCCAGCCTTCCTGCTAGCCTTGGTGCCTGCCTCCCTGCCAGCCTTGGTGCCTGCCTTGGTGCCAGCCTCCCTGCCAGCCTTCCTGCCAGCCTTGGTTCCTGCCAGCCTCCCTGCCAGCCAGCAACCCCACAACCATGCGGAAGCACAGCAAGCCTCAGCCATCTGCTGCCAGCCCTTGCAAGAGGGACGGGGCTACCATCCCGCCCCCTGGCCCTCACTCTGGTTCTGCTGGGGCTTCTGCAGCACGGGCTCACTCTTCTGGGGCTGGGGCTTCTGCTGCTTCTGCTTCTGGAGGAGCTGATGACAAGCACTCCAGCACCAGCCACCTCCACAGCACCTGGACCCTTCACCCCTGAGACTGAGCGACCAGGAGGAGTGCCAGAGACTCATTTTTGTCTTATAGCTTGTTGTTAATAAAGTCTATTTTTGATTCACACACTTGCTTCATTTCTTTTTTTTAATAAAGTCTTGCTGGAAACTTTTAGAAATGGTTTAAGCCTTTGCATGCTTGTGGCATGGGTTAAGATAGCAGTGGGATGGGTTGAGATAGCTGTGGAATGGGCAGGGATACCTTTGGGATGGGTAATAGCTGTGGGATAGATAAACCTCCAGTGCAAGCATAGTGGGACTGTATGGTCCACCCTCCCAGGTGCCACACCTACGGCCCTTAATTATCAATAATAATGTAATAATTATCCACACATGTCAACATAAACACAACTCTTTATTCAACGCCCTATTCATTGTAGGCCCACCCAACATACATGGCCCAATCTCATCAGTGTGATGAGACAGGCTGAAGGAAGCATCCATTAAGTATCTACCATCCTGTCTTGCCACTCCACTACTCCAGCTGGGGAGTTGCACCAGTGTTTCAGGAGGTTGCGCTGCTTCTTTGCTTCATGTGAGGCTCTGTTGGGGCCTTGCACATACTCAGTGTCGATCAGGTTTTGCCCTTGCCTCCATTCCCCAGGCTCCATGTCCCCATTGCCTTGTTGGAGGTCCATGAGCCTGTTCTGCAAGACTGGGTAGCGGGTGCGCATGAGATTGTGCAGGATGCAGCAAGCTTCCATGATCCTCCTCACGGTCTCTGGACAATGCTGCATGGTGGTGAGAAGTAACAGGAACCTGTTGGCCAGGATGCCAAAGGCGTTCTCCACCACCCACCTTGCCCTGGACAGCCTGTAGTTGAAGATCCTCTCTTCATGGGTGAGGAGTCTGGAGGTGTAGGGCTTCATGAGGTAGGTTGTGAGGGAGAAGGCGTCATCCCCCACAATAAAGTAGGGCACATCTTGTGTGTCGTTGGGCAGGGGTTCTGGATCTGGGAAGCCCACAATGAGGTTGCGTTCCAGCTCCTCCTTGAGGTGACTGGTGTTGTATACCTGGGCATCTGAAGATGAGCCGTTGCCTGAAGCATCGATGTACATGAACTTGTAGTCAGCATCGACCATGGTGAAGAGGATGATGCTGAAGAAGCCCTTGGAGTTGAAATAAGTGGACCCCGATTTGGCTGGAGATTTGCAGGCCTCGTGCTTGCCATCTATGGCTCCAACGGTGTGTGGTAAGTTCCACTTCTGATACCATTGCTCTGCAACTTTCTTCCATCCTTCAGTGGAAGGGTACTGGAGGAGCTCCTCCTTGTATTCTTCGATGATGGCCTGCACCACTTCTCTGACCACAATGCTGATGGTGTTGGATGGCACCCTCCAGCTGTACTGCATGCTCCTGTAGGAGGTCCCTGAGGCCAGGTGGTGCAGAGTTAGTGCCACCTTGAGCCCAGGTTCCAGGCTGGGCCGGAAGCTGGTGTTTGCCTTGGTCTACCTGAGTGTCAGGCGCTGCACAAGTTTGTCAAACTTGGCTGGAGGCATCCTCATGAAGTTCTGGAACGCCCGAGTGTCTTCACTCCTGAGCTCCACCATCAGCTTGTTGTACAGTCCGTCCTCTGCTCTTCTGGCCAACCATCTTCGGATCCAGACTCTTTTTGGGTGGCTCCTTTTCTTCTCGCAGTAGAGTTCACAGAGCCTGCAGATGGCTTCGCACTGTTGCAGAACGATGGTGGCTGCCGAAAGGACTTTGTTACAATCCACGGTGGACATGACTGGATGTTGTGGAAGAGGAAGAGCCAGATGAAGGCTGCAGAGATCTGCACCGCTGGGCTGCTGTTCTGAAAGTGAGATGCAGGCGAGTTGCTCCCCCTTTTTATAGGCAGTATAGGTTTTCTGCTAGGCATCTTCTAGGCATCCTCTAGACATCCTTAATATCTGAGATAGGTCCCTTCTGTGAACGTTTTTTCCATTTTAAACGCTTTGTTTCTGTTCTGCATCCGCTAGGCATCCGTTCTGCATCCGTTCCGCTTCCTCCCTGCGTCCAGGTGGATGGAGTTACGTGGATGCAGAACAGATGCCTAGCGGATATAGTGGATGCGTAATGGATGCGTAGCGGATGCGTAGCGGATGCAGAATGGACGAACTGGTTTCATTTTCCGCGCAAAAGTTTTAGGCAGACCAAAACTTTCTGAGCAGATGAAACGTCCATAAACGGATGCTGGATGGATAGAGAGGAAGCAAAACGGAGGCAGTGAGTACATCGCGTTTTCAAACGGATGGCAAGGTTTTTTGTCTGTTTTACATCCTCTTTGCATCCATTGGTTCAGTGTGACATGGGCTTAAAATGACACTCGGGAGGTTCAAAAGTAATGTTAGAAAGTATTACTTCACAGAAAGAGTAGTGTAAGCTTGGAATGCATGTCCAGGAGAGGTAGTAGGTCAATCATTATAAACTGAGTTTAAACATGCATGGGATTAACACATCCACCATCCAATAAAAAAATAAAAATAAATAAAAATAATAATTAAAAATAATACACAGATAACAAAAATCTCAAAGGACTCAGTGAACCACTAGATCTTTTTCTGCAGTTGGTTTTCTACATCTCTATGGAAACTTATCTAAATAAACCAACAATTCGTTTACCCATTCTCCCAAAAGAGGTTGGGCTGAGTAGGATCTGGCAGGGCAATCACAACAGTTTCCTGAATGGAGGAGTAAGGAACAGCAGAGGTAGCCTCTGAGCTTTCTAACTCTGCATAGCTGAGCTGTATGTGTCAGCATTCCAACTAACCAACTCCAAACCAATAACTTCTGAGATAAACAGTTCCTCAAAGTTCCATTTTATTAGAGTAGTCATATTGGCACATCTGGGAAAACCCGAATCTGAGAATTCCAGGTTTCCCTTCCCAAAAGAAAAATCAAAGATCCATCCCCTTTCCATCACATGGCCCAATCAAATCTTTATCTCAACTGGAGACAACCCCCCCCCCCCCCAGTTGCTCTCTTCCAGGTGCAGGGCAACATGTCCTTGACTCTCTGAGAAAGAATATTGTTGTGCCTAGTCTTCCACCTCACTCTGAAATCCCCCCTCCCAAATTCCTAGGCACTGTATGTGGCAGCCTGAAAGCTTCCAAGTAAAAAATGGCTTCCAAGGCTGACAGTTTGGAGGTAAGAGGCAGCTGCAATTTGAGGAGTTGGCTGTGGTTGCCTTGAAGACTTCCAGGGGTTAGGGAAGAGCTTTAGAATAAGGCTGTAGGAGAAAGAAAGGGAACAATGTTTTCACTGCTGCAATACTGAAAACTCCTATGCCAAGTCTCCCAGTTGCAGCTGAAGGAGAAGGTGGTACTGCCATAGCAATAATCATTATAAACAGAAATTATGTGAACACCCTAAAATTGCAGAATTGGACAACTCGCCACAGCCAAATCTTTGTGGCCATCTTGATGCAGCCAACCTAGTGCAGCCATCTCACTGCAGTCATCGTGCCACAGCCAAGTTGCCATGGGACAAATCACATGAGATAACTCAACATGATAAATATTAACTGCCATTGCTTCTTCCACATTATTTTCATTGACAAAAAATTGGCTGTGATGAGATGGCCATGATAAGAGATGACTGTGGTATCTTAGATACCTCCCTAAATTGTGCCAAGACTACTAGCTTTTTCACATTTCTGGAGACTTGAGCACTAGTGGTATGCTCCCTCTTCAGCTGTGTTCTTAGTGGGAGTGGGAACATAACAATCACTTCAAACAAATTCGATAGAGCTGGCCAGATAACATCCCTGTATATAAGAAGAGTAAATGGTATAAATTACCAAAGGAAATAAAGGAATGAAAAATGGATATAGGTATGTTGTGTTTGGGAAACTAAGAGAGAGAAAGAGAGGGAGGGGGAGGGAGGGAGGGAGGGAGGATTTAATTAGAAGGATCTTCTCGAATGGTGTTGGTGAATTTATGCCTGAATGCAAAGTTGTAGATTTAACTATGAAAGAAAGAGTGAAAATGTATGTCAGAAAGTAGAAATTGGCATCATTTACTTTGCTGTGGGTGTGAATGAAAAAGAGAGTTCATATGTTAGTGATAGCTGAATGTTATGCTTTAGTGAATGGTGATAATGGAAAAACCAGGAATGAAGTTTTACAAAATTGTGAAATGTTCTGAATGAATGCAATATAAGGGAAAAGCTTTTCTGTTAGCAGATATGAGGGGATGGATGGGAATAAAACAAGACAGTATAGAAAAAAGCATTTGGATGTATGGATTAGACTTCTGCTCAGTGGGTCATGGAAGAAGGTATGCATATGAGAAAAATTATTATATGTTTTTAAAACTGCAAAATGAATTGGCTTGAATTATAAAATACTTTGCATGACTATAAAGATGAAGATTACTTGATGAATACAGAAAAGATAACTTAAGCCCATCTCCCACTGCACCAACGGATGCAAAGAGGATGTAAAACGGACAAAAAAGCTTGCCATCCATTGGAAAACGCGATGCATCCATTGTGTACACACTGCATCGGTGTTTCATACACTCTATCCATCGAGCATCTGTCCACTGCAATTTCATCCGCACAAGAAGTTTTGAGCTGCACAAAATTTTGTGAATGGATGAACTTTCCGCTGCATACGATGTACATCCACGACACATACGGGCAACAAACGTTCTACATCCGTTGTCATCCGTTAAACGTCCACTGTAGCCTCTCGGCATCCTCTGGACATCCTCGCAACTCACATCTGCTGCAGCTGAAAATGGAAAGAGGGAGGAAGCGAAAGGTACACGGAATGTCCACACAGCGTTAGTAGCACAAAAATAGAAAGGATGTAAGCGGATGCATCTCGTACATAAAGGATTAAAACGGACAAAAGGTTTGTAGATGGGATGTATCTCAGCGATTTAGGATGTCTGGAGTATGCTTAGAGTATGTGGAAGGACACCAAGCAGAAAACCGATATTTCCTATAAAAAGGGGGAGGAAATCACCTAGATCTCAGTATGAGTCCAGCAGCAGTGGTGTACAGACCTCTTCACCCTTGGTCTTGCTCGTCCACATCATCCATTGTTCTCCACCATGGATCAACACACAGTCCTTATGGTAGCTGCGATCATTCATCACCAGAACCAAGCCCTGTTCAGACTGTTTCACCTTTTCTACGCAAGGAGAAGAAGGAGACGTCCAAGAGCTTGTGGGTCCGATGATGGATCAGGAGAAGAGTGTAGTTTGGACTGTATGACCAGTTGAGGGTGGAGCTGAGAAATGAAGACCCTTGTGCATTCCAGCACTTCATGAGGATGCCAGCAGCCATGTTTGACGAAATTGTAGAGCGTCTGAGACCCAGGTTGACCAAGCCAAGCACCAACTTCCGTCCCAACCTGGACCCTGGACTGAAGGTGACACTGACTCTGTGCCACCTGGCCTCTGGAACCACATATAGAAACATGCAGTATGCCTGGAGGGTGCCACACAACAGCATCAGCAAAGTGGTCTGAGAAGTGGTGCAGGCCATCATTGAAGAATACATGGAGAAGCTCCTCCAGTGTCCCACCACTGAAGAAGGCTGGAGGAAAGCTGCAGAACAGTGGTATCAGAGGTGGAACTTTCCCCACACTGTTGGAGCCATAGATGGGAAGCAAGTGGCCTGCAAAGCTCCAGCCAACTCAGGGTCCTCTTATTACAACTACAAGGGCTTCTTCAGTATCATCCTCTTTGCCATGGTTGATGCTGACTACAAGTTCATGTACATCGATGCTTCAGGCAATGGGTCAGCTTCAGATAGCCAGGTATACAATGCCAGTGACCTCAAGGATGGGCTGGAACGCTACCTCATCATGGGTTTTCCAGATCCAGAACCCCTACCCAATGACACACAAGATGTGCCCTACTTCATCGTGGGAGATGACACCTTCTCCCTCAGCACCTATGTCATGAAGCCCTACACTTCCAGATGCCTCACCCGTGAAGAGAGGATCTTCAACTACAGGCTATCCAGGGCAAGACGGGTGGTGGAGAACACCTTTGGCATCCTGGCCAACAGGTTCCAGGTACTTCTCACCACCATGCAGCATCACCCAGAGACTGTGAGGAGCATCGTGGAAGCTTGCTGCATCCTGCACAATCTCATGTGCACCTGCTACCCAGTGTTGCAGAACAGGCTTGTGGACCGTCAACAAGGCAATGGGGACATGGAGCCTCATGAATGGAGGCAAGGACTAAACCTGATAGACACTGTGAATGTACAAGGCCCCAACAGAGCTTCACATGAAGGGAAGAAGCAGCGCAACCTCCTGAAACACTGGTGCAACTCCCCAGCTGGAGCAGTGGAGTGGCAAGACAGGATCATAGATGGTTAATGGATGCTTTCTTGAGCCTATCTCATAACACTGATGAGATTGTGCCATGTTTGTTGAGTGGCCCTACAATGAATAGGGCATTAATAATGACCTTTGTTTATTTTGAAATGTGTTGATCAATGAATAAATTGTTATTGATAAAAAAGGGCCATATGTGTGGCAGCTGGGAGGGTGGACCATACAGTCCCACTATGATTGCACTGGAGGTTTATCTATCCCACAGCTATCCTTACCTATCCCACAACTATCCTTACCCATCCCACAACTATCCTTACCTATCCCACAGCTATCCTTACCCATCCGACAACTATCCTTACCCATCCCACAAGCATGCAAAGGCTTAACCATTTTTTCAAAGTTTTCACCAACATTTCATTAAATAAATAAAATGAATCAAGTGTGTGAAGCAAAGATAACCTTTATTAATAACTGTCTTAAGTAAACTGTATGATTTTATTAAAAAAGCAAAATGAACCAAGTAAAGTGTCTTTAAGCAAAGATAAAGTGAACAGGTAACAGCTCAGTCTCTGGCACTATTCTCAGTCACTCTGAGGCATGTCCATGGTCTCAGCTGTTAAGCGGCCAGGGACTGTGGAGGTGGCTATGGCTGGAGTGCTGGTCTGAGGCGCCATTGGGGTGCTTGGCCCCGAGAGTACAACAGGGGATGGTGTGTTCAGGAAGCTCTCAGAGAGCTGACTCAGTCCCGTGAGGTTGAGAGGCCCTTCATCAAGGACCTGGGCTGTGAGGTCCAAGACTGAAGACAGATTGTCTGTTCAGGGGCTTGGCTGTGGGGTGGAGGAAGGAGGAGTGTAGTGGGGCTGTCTGGTCTGCAGCTGGGCGAGGTGAGGCATCTGTGGTGTGCGATGAACCTGGGCCTGGACTGGGAAGGGCTGCCTCTGCTGTGGGAAGTCCTGGTAGTTGTAGCCTTGGTAGGTTGAGGGCTGTTGAAAGCCGTGGAAGGGCTGTGACATCGCCTGGGGTGGAGAAGCAAACCTGGACTGGGTAGGAGAAGCTTCAGCTGGGCCTGGAGGGTTGTGCAGAAGTGCTGTGATCTTCTGCTTCATCATCTGGTACTGGGCCTCAGGCAGGTCCATGATGGTCTGGCTCACGTACATGATGAAGGGCTTGCAGTTTGAGGATGGTATGTCGCTGTGGACCAGCTGAGAGAGAAGATCTGTGCTGGTCTTGATGGTGTCCCTGATCTCCAGCAGGACAGTGTGGCTCTGGCCCTCCAGTCTGCCTCTGCCTCTCTGCCTGCTTTCTGTGGAGGTGGAGCTAGGGGCAGGTGTGGGTTGGTCTCTGGTGGCTGCCGCTTCTTCCTCCATTTGTGACAGGAGATCCTCCATGTCCTCTGGCATGGGGAGTGCAGCTGTCAGGGGGGTCTCTGCCATGGGGCCCTCCAAAGACACCTGCCTGGACAGGGCAGCTGTATCCTGGCTGGAAGAGGACTGGCTGTCTGTGGGCTGTGTGAAGGAGAGGGTTATCAGAGGGGCTGCTCCTTGGTGGTGGACCTCACCCTCCAAGAAGCTGCATTTGGCCATGACGTACATCTCCCAGTCAGTGAGCTTGACAGCGGCCTGCCCAGATTTCTTCAGGAGTAGCTTGCCATACCAGGTGTGCATGTGCTTCCACCATCCAAGGAGTAGGTCTGAAGTGTAGCCCAGGCTCTCTGCCTTGTCTCTCCAAGCTGCCTGTTTTTTCTTGGTGTCACGATAGAGTCTGTGGCCCTTTCTCCACAGGTACTCGTTCTCCCTCAGCCATTCCAGCACCTCCTCCTCATGCTCCTCAGAAAGGCTGTACTATTTCCTCTCTCCCTTCTCCTTCCCTTGCCTCTTCCTCCCTCTGGCAGGGGCTTGAGCAGCAGGGCTTTGAGGGCCTTGTGGCTGGTCCACCACAGCAGCAGCAGCAGCAGCAGAAGCACCAACAGCAGCAGAAGCACCAATAGCTTCAGAGTCAGTGCCAGGGGGTGGGATGGTGGTTCTGGCCTTCTTGCCAGGGCTGGCAGTAGTAGGCCCCGGCTTTCTCTTCTTCCCTGACTGACGAACCATGGTGTTATTCGAAGATGTCTGTGGCAGCACGTCTTTCCTCTGAATGCTGACTGCTTGCGAGCTGCATCCTTTTATATCTGCAGAGCTGATGCAATTCATCCTCCCGGCATATACAGTGAATGCTCTGCATCCACTATGCATCCGCTACGCATCCGCTATGCATCCTATAGGTGTCCGAGATGCATCCGCATCATCTGCTACGCATATGCTCCTTCCGCTACGTGTCCGCTGCGCAATTCTCCCCCGGCAGCCCTTTGAATGTGTCCTCCGCTTCCATCCGCTTCCATCCGCTTGGCTTCCTACGAACAGCCTCTTAACATCCTCGCTACGTACTACCCCCGTCCGTTCCTTTCCATTGTTTTCCATTCTGTTTATGCAAATTTGGGGCACTTTTTGGAGTGTATAACAACGGATGGAGCCACCCCCGAAATTTTGCTCGTCCGCTGTGTCCTTTTTGCATACGTTTTGCATCCGTTGGCCAGTGGGAGCTAGCCTTTAGGTCAAAAGTAAAACATGCATGAGAATAAATGGAAGGCATAATGAATAATTTAGCATTGAGCAGGAAATAAAGCAAGGATGTATACTGTCCTTTTGGTTGTTTTATGTATTTTAAGAGTTGACAAGGACTTGATGGCACATAATCCATCTCATTCATATTATGTGTCTAAACATTTAAATTTTACTTTACTGGTTCTAGTGTCAGCTCATATAGCATGATTTATTCTTCTCGTTGTCCAAGGTCATCTTGCCAATTTTCTTCACTGTTCAAAGCATCTTTTAATCTTGTTTTTGTTAAGCTTTTACAGACATGCATTACAACTGGCAAGACCACAGCTGGGACACTGTATACTTCTGTTATTATTCTGTAATAATAGTTAATATTTATAAAATTAGTGTTGATCATAATGTTTAACATTATGTATTTATACTGATTCATATTATTTTAGCTTTCAATTCTAAAATGACTGGTTTCTTCCCCATTACTTCATTTGAGAAAGTCTGGAGAACCTTTGGTGGGTTAGGAAAAAGAAACCTTGAATTTAATTCAATACATAGAAGAAAAAGGGAAAAAAGATTATTTCTTCCACTTCAGAAAGAAAATAGGAAGAAACCTATTTCTTCACCTTGGTGAAATACTATAATCTATCCTTTATCAGTCTGCCCTGCTTCACAGCAGATTCACCACCTGCTTTCCTTTTACACAGGCAGGTCCAGCTCTGCAGGAAACCATCCTCCTGCTGCCACGGTTTCAGTCTAATCAGCAATGGGAAAGTGACATCACAGTTCCAATCCTCTTCTCTGTGTGAAAGCATTATCAACAATCATATCAGCAAGGGCCGGGTGTGGCCAAAAAGGGATTTTCTTCGTTGCTTGCTAGCATTGACCACACTAGAGCTTCCCACTGAAAATAAAAACTAGAATTAGGATTACTATTGTGGGAAGCCACCACCACCTCTTCCTAGGAGAATGAAATATTTTGAGGAATATTTTAAAAATGCAGGATAAAATATTTCCCCTAAAAGGGAAATTAAAAATCTTAAGGGAAACAGAAACTCAGAGCTCCAGCTCCCTGCCCCCAGCAGATATTTTGTGTCCATTAAGAAAGACTGGGCCAGCCTGTCTACAAAATAAGACCTCTGGCTCCAGGGTGAAGAGATTAAGACATGATCCTCCAGGACCTAATAGGATTAACCCACTAAGACACAGAGCTCACTACATTGCACAATTTCCTAAGGACATTGCATCATCCTCAGAAACTTCAACCAAACTTAGCTCAGATAACCTAAAGAGGCAGCTATGACCCCTACATAACCCCTACATGGCGCCATGGGAGTTTGACAACAGCCAATAGAATACATGTTCCTGCACAGGAACAGGCAGCTCAAGTGTAAAGCCCAAGAGAAGGTATAAAAAACCTTCACTCTCAACTCCATGTGGTCAGTTGCACCAGAACCATGTGCTTGGTGATTCTGTTTCATCATTAAACCATCTTTCCAATCAGCTTCCATGTTTCCAGTGTCTTTCTCACAGCTTGGAATTGAACCAGATGGATATTTCTTCCAACACTATAGTTCATTGCACATTCAAGCAGATATTTAAACTGGATTTGGCATTTTTATCCCGCTTTCAAATCCTTCTCAAGGACATTCTTAACAATACTGCATGCAGGAAATGGTTGCAAAACACTACAGTTTATACACTTGTATGTAACATCTGAAAAGTTTTCAAAGGGCACTTAGTCTGTAGTGAGCTTCGATCAATCAGCCGATCAGACATTTGAGATAAGGCCATGAAGATTTGAAAGAAGGCTATTTTGAACAATTTAGTGATTCTTTGAAGAGACATGGCTCGTTAATCAAAAAGATTATGTTGCAATATAAATGAAACTAGCAAATACTTGTATAGTTGTACAGATACCACAATCTTTAGAAATGCCTGAAGCATCTTTTCGGGGGGGGGGGGGGAAGGGATGTTAGCAGATACTCACTTTTTTATTTTTCCTTATAAAATTATTGTGTGTCATTTCATACAAAACACCTCAAACAATATTTCTTGTATTTCATGCATGGTGTTAAGCCATTTGGAAAGTAAGCAGGGATATACAACCTATTGCTATGCAATCCACCAGGTGCTTTTTTACTGGAGTGAAAATTCAAGGATGGATGTGAAAAGAAAGAGAAAGAAATGAATCAAAGTTTGGTAAAGCAAGTGAAATCATTCATATTGCTTTGAAAATCACTGATATATTTCTGCTAAATTATTAACTTCATTTGCATTCCCTCACACACAAATAAAACCTTTTCTTCATTTCCTCTGTATATATTTTGTGTGTATGAATTGTGGAGAATGGTGAACTACTCATCAAGGACAGCCCATTGCCTTTACAACATATTGATTTGTTCACAGGTGTCTCTGATCTGATGATGGCTCTGTGGCCATCAAAATGAGTCCAGCAAATGCATATTCATTCATACAATAAATGCCATTGTAAAAACAACTCCAACCACAAAAAACTTCGCTCAAGACCAGTCTTATCCATACTGCAAAGAATCCGCTCCTGTGAACTCCACGCAGAACTCAAAAACCATCTAGACAATGGAGAAAAGGACCTATACATTGACTACAGAGCTGACTGCATCAAAAGAAAGTCACACTACCCACAATTCTGCATCCAACCCCACCCCATCCAACCCACCATCACTCAAAACTAGGCACACACGCCCCTAACTACCTCTATTCCAACCACAACTGGCCTTAAATGCAAGCGACTCAATGCAAGAAGCCTTGTAAATAAAATACCTGAATTTCTCCTCTTATTAAATACAGCTAAATTCAAAATTATATTTGTCTGTGAAACATGGCTCAACACATCTCTCCCTGACTCCATTACCACAGTAAGAGACTATCATGTTTACCAATCAGATCGTGAAATCCGTAGAGGAGGTGGTGTTGCTATCTTCTATAAAAAGTCCCTACATCTTAAAAATATCCAAATTACCCAGGAGCTTGCTATTCCTGAGACCATCATCTGTGAACTGTCCTTAAATATAACATTTCAGTTCTTACTATGTTACACAGCCCCGATTATGACATTGAATATGCAAACAAGCTAAATACACTACTAACATGGGCAGCATCCTGCCCACATGCTTTTATCTTTCTTGGTGAGTTCAATCTACCTGATATTATCTACCTGGACCCTTAACAAATATACAACTGAACCCACACGTGAAACCTTCTACAATGCAGTAACAAATCTGGGACTAGAACAACCAGTAACCAACAACACCAGACTTAACAACTGCCTTGATCTCATCTTCTGCAATAGTTTGAATTCAATTTATGGAACACAAATTAAAGAACCCTTTTCCTACAGTGACCACAACATGATTGACTTTTCTCTCAACATACGTCCACACAAAAATCATCACAATGACGGAATCTCCAATTATAAGTTCAAAAAAGGCAACTATGATCTTACAAACAATGAACTCTCATCACTTGATTGGCAATTTCTATTCACTGGATGCAATACTATAGAAGACCATTACAACATATTTTTACTTGAAGTCAAAAGAGTCATCAAACTATATGTACCATTAACAACTTCCAAAACTAGAAAAAACAAATTACCCATAACAATAAGGAAGCTTCAATCCAAAAAGAAATCACTTTGGCAGAAAAACAAATTTGGTCACGTTGCCAACTTCAAAAATCGATACAAAAATTTATGCCACCAGATAAAAACTGAATGCACCAATTATCACATTAAACAAGAAGAAAACCTTCTACGCACCAATTCCACCCACGCTTTCTACAATTTTATAAACAACAAACTAAAAGACTCAAGATCCATCCCACCCCTGAAAGGACCTAATGGTAAAAACTGCAACAATGACACTATTAAAGCCAACATCTTTAACACATTCTTTGGCTCAGTATTTGTAAACAGCAACGGATCATGCCCAGTATTTCCTAGTTGAACTACAGACAACTACAATGATCTAATATATATCAATTTTACAAAAGACAATGTTGAAAAAGCACTACACAATCTAAACACAATCTAAAACTATCTCTATCTATTGGACTGGAAGGAATATGTGCCTATTTCTTAAAAAAGCTATCCACTGCCATAGCCAAACCTCTAAGTAATAATCTTTGGAAAATCTTTCAGGACCAGCTCCTTGCCAAAACTATGGTCACAAGCCACGGTCATCCCCATCTTCAAAAAGGGAGACCCCAGCCTAGTTGAAAATTACAGACCAATCTTTTTATGCTGCGTCACCTGTAAAGTCATGGAATCAATTATTAACCAATCTATCATCCTCCACTTAGAAACAAACAACTTACTCTGTAATAAACAATTTGGTTTCAGAAAAAAACTATCCTGTAATCTGCAACTCTTACAATGCAAAAACATATGGATTACACAATTCAACCAGGGCAAAGCAATACATGCAATCTACATAGACTTTTGTAAAGCGTTTGATTCAGTGGTACATGACAAACTACTCCTAGAACTAAAATCTTATGGTATATCTGGACACCTGCATAACTGGATGGAAGCATTCCTGTCAAACAGACAACAAATGGTCAAAATTGGGAGCATCCTATCAAATTCTGTACCTATCAACAGTGGTGTCCCTCAAGGCAGTATTCTAGGACCAACTATTTTCATACTCTATATAAATGACTTCTGTGATCATATTAAGAGCAACTGCGTTCTCTTCGCTGATGATGTAAAGCTATTCAACACCATAGACAATACTGCTACCCTTCAAAAAGACCTTGACTATATATCAGAATGGTCAAACAAATGGCAACTTCAAATCTCAACAAATAAATGTTCTGTCCTACATATTGGCAAAAAAAAATAAATCAGAAAATAAAATACAGGCTGAATAGTCAAGACCTTCTTGATGATCCAAACTCTGTCAAGGATCATGGAGTACTCGTCTCTCATGACCTAAGTGCTAGAGCCCACTGTAACTACATAGCCAAAAAGGTGTTAAGAGTTGTTAACCTAATCTTATGTAGCTTTTTCTCTGGTAATATTATACTAATAACTAGAGCATACAAAACATTTGCTAGACTAATACTTGAATACAGCTTATCAGTCTGGAACCCACTTTACATATCTGTATTAATACAGTTGAGAAAATCCAGAAATATTTCACAAGAAGAGTTCTCCACTCCTCTACTCATTGCAGAATACCTTATGCCACCAGACTTGAAATTCTAGACCTAGAAAATCTAGAACTACGCTGCCTTTGGTCCGATCTAAGTATAGTATATAAAATCATACATTGCAATGTCTACCTGTCAATGAATAGTTCAGTTTCAACCATAACAATAGTAGAGCACACAATAGATACAAACTCAAGGTTAATCGCACCAAACCTGATTGCAGGAAATACGACTTCAGCAACAGAATAGTCAATGTCTGGAATACTCTACCTGACTCTGTTGTTTCTTCCCAAAACCCCAAAAACTTTAACCTTAGACTGTCTACTATTGAGCTCACCCCTTTCCTAAGAGGTCTGTAGGGGGCGTGCATAAGCGCACCAATGTGCCTACTGTCCCTGTCCTATTGTTTCTTTTATTTTTTATTTTTCTTATACCTATTATCTTGTAAGCAATTGACTGACTAGATAAATAGATAAATAGATAAATAGATAAATAGATAAATAGATAAATAGATAAATAGATAAATAGATAAATAGATAAATAGATAAATAGATAAATAGATAAATAGATA
>BLBF01000003.1:18517776-18532166 GCA_015471245.1 Laticauda colubrina | reverse complement strand
TTTTTCTTTTTTCTTTTTTCTTTTTTCTTTTTTCTTTTTTCTTTTTTCTTTTTTCTTTTTTCTTTTTTCTTTCTTTCTTTCTTTCTTTCTTTCATTCATTCATTCATTCACAGTCATTCATTCATTCATTCTTCACATTTCTGAACTGTCCAGCTCCCTCAAATCAAGTATAAGTTCTCCTAATGTGGAGCTTCCTAGCCAAAGTAATTTTAATCACTATGGACCTCAACTCCCAAAATTCCAGAGAATCCCTGGGAATTCTGGGAGTTGAACTCCATATAGATTAAAGTTGCTCAGACTGAGAAACCCTGTGCTAATGGAAGGTTTGAGATCATGAGAAGCTCAGCAGCCATAAGAAAGGGGATGAGACATGACCTGAGACTCTAGTCTAAAAGTGGCAGAGCTTTTATTATTTGGGCGTGGCCATCATTTTGACAGTTTGATTCTCCTAACAATGGAGAATGGGATTATCCATAAACTCTGCAAAATTTCACCCAACTGTTGTTGTTTTGAAATTTTAATTTATTTCTTTGCGGGTCAGAAAGAAATCACTAGTTATTTAACTAGTTGTGGAATTATAGAACCCAGGAACTGCTTTTGAATTAGCAATGAATTATCATCTGGAAATAAATTTGGAAAGCAGTAGACGTCCATAACTATAGTGAGTAGGGCAGGGGTCTGTAACCTTAAACACTCAAAGAGCCATTTGGACCCATTTCCCACAAAAAAAGAAAACACTGGGAGCCACAAAACCTGGGTGGGCATGGCCAATTCAATGTCACTCCCACCCAGTCACATGACACACACCCCATGCCTACCCAGGCTTTGTGGTTCCCAATGTTCCTTGTGGGAAATGGGTCTCCCTCCCTCCCTCCCCGCTCATTTCTGTTTTTTATGTTTTATCTTCTCAGACCAGGCAAGGAGTGACTGGGAGGGGAAGACGAGGGGCAAAACCAGCCAGTGGTGGGACCACAGCAAAGGCCCCAAAGAGCCGCATGCAGCTCCAGAGCCATGGGTTGCTGGCACCTGGAGTAGGGGAAGAAAAATTTAGCCCTCCACATGAGAAGCTGTTTCTCGATTTAATCATTCTCCTAAAGCCCACCTGCACTTTTCCCATCACTTGGATTTTGGAGTCAAGTAAGTTGAACTCAACTCCTATTCCATTTCTTGGCATTCTTCCCCTCCTGCCTGTGTCATATCTTGACCTGATAGCTATGGTAGCTTCAGGTGCTTCTGATATGGTGCCTTAAGCCCATGTCACACCGAACCAACGGATGCAAAGAGGATGTAAAACGGACAAAAAAGCTTGCCATCCTCTGGAAAACGCGATGTACTCACTGCCTCCATTTGGCTTCCTCTCTATCCGTCCAGCATCCGTTTATGGACGTTTCATCCGCTCCAAAAGTTTTTGGGTTGCCCAAAACTTTTGTGCGGAAAATGTATCCAGTTCGTCCGTTCTGCATCCGCTACGCATCTGTTCTGCATCCATTACGCATCCGCGATATCTGCTAGGCATCCGCTACGCATCCGCGCAACTCGCATCCGCTCGGACGCAGGGAGGAAGCAGAACAGACGCAGAACGGATGCAGAATGGATGCAGCACGGAAACAAAGCGTTTACGTCACGGAGGGGACCTATTTCGGATATTAAGGATGTCTGCAGGATGCCTAGAGGATGCCCAGAGGATGCCTAGAGGATGCAAAGGGACACCTACACTGCCTATAAAAAGGGGGAGCAACTCGCCTGCATCTCACTTTCAGAACAGCAGCCAAGCTGTGCAGACCTCTGCAGCCTTCATCTGACTCTTCCTCTTCCACAGCATCCAGTCATGTCCACCGTGGATTGTGACAAAGTCCTTTCGGCAGCCACCATCCTTCTGCAACAGTACAAAACCATTTACAGGCTCTGTGAACTCTACTACGGGAAGAAAAGGAGGCACCCAAAAAAAGTCTGGGTCAAAAGATGGTTCACCAGAAGAGCAGAGGACGGACTGTACAACAAGCTGATGGTGGAGCTCAGGAGCGAAGACACTCGGGCGTTCCAGAACTTCATGAGGATGCCTCCAGCCATGTTTAACGAACTTGTGCAGCAGCTGACACCCAGGTTGACCAAGACAAACACCAACTTCCCGCCCAGCCTGGAACCTGGGCTTAAGGTGGCACTCACTCTGCGCCACCTGGCCTCAGGCACCACCTACAGGAGCATGAAGTACGGCTGGAGGGTGCCATCCAACACCATCAGCATTGTGGTCAGAGAAGTGGTGCAGGCCATCATCGAAGAATACAAGGAGGAGCTCCTCCAGTGCCCCTCCACTGAAGAAGGATGGAAGAAAGTTGCAGAGCAGTGGTATAAGAGGTGGAACTTTCCACACACCATTGGAGCCATAGATGGCAAGCACGTGGCCTGCAAAGCTCCAGCCAAGTCGGGGTCCACTTGTCACAACTACAAGGGCTTCTTCAGCATCATCCTCTTCGCCATGGTTGATGCTGACTACAAGTTCATGTACATCAATGCTTCAGGCAACGGCTCCTCTTCAGATGCCCAGGTATACAACGCCAGTCACCTCAAGGAGGGGCTGGAAGGCAACCTCATGGTGGGCTTCCCAGATCCAGACCCACTGCCCAATGACAAGCAAGATGTGCCCTACTTCATCGTGGGGGATGACGCCTTCTCCCTCACAGCCTACCTCATGAAGCCCTACACCTCCAAATACCTCACCCATGAAGAGAGGATCTTCAACTACAGGCTGTTCAGGGCAAGGCGGGTGGTGGAGAATGCCTTTGGCACCCTGGCCAACAGGTTCCAGGTACTTCTCACCACCATGCAGCATAGCCCAGAGACCATGAGGAGGATCGTGGAAGCTTGTTGCATCCTGCACAATCTCATGCACACTCGCTACCCAGTCATGCAGAACAGGCTTGTGGACCGTCAACAAGGCAATGGGGACATGGAGCCTGGGGAATGGAGGCAAGGGCAAAACCTGATAGACACTGAGGATGTGCAAGGCCCCAACAGAGCCTCACGTGAGGCGAAGAAGCAGAGCAACCTCCTGAAACACTGGTGCAACTCCCCGGCTGGAGCAGTGGAGTGGCAAGACAGGATGGTAAATGCTTAATGGATGCTTCCTTCAGCCTGTCTCATCACACAGATGAGATTGGTCGATGTATGTTTGGTTGGCCTACAATGAACAGGGCGTTTAATAAAGAGTTGTGTTTATGTTGACATGTGTGGATGATTGATTATATCGTTATTGATAATAAAGGGCCATAGGTGTGGCACTTGGGAGGGTGGACCATACAGTCCCACTATGCTTGCACTGGAGGTTTATCTATCCCACTGCTATCCTAACCATCCCACAGCTATCACCCATCCCACAGGTATCCTAACCCATCCCAAAGCTATCCTTACCCATACCACAAGCAAGCAAAGGCTTAAACCATTTCTAAACCATTTCCAGCAAGACTTTATTAAAAAAAAGAAATGAAGCAAGTGTGTGAATCAAGAATAGACTTTATTAACAACAAGCTATAAGACAAAAATGAGTCTCTGGCACTCCTCTTGGTTGCTCAGTCTCAGGTTTGAAGGGTGCAGGTGCTGTGGAGGTGGCTGGTGCTGGAGTGCTTGTCACCAGCTCCTCCAGAAGCAGAAGCAGCAGAAGCACCAGCCCCAGAAGAGCGAGCCCGTGCTGCAGAAGCCCCAGGAGAACCAGAGTGAGGGCCAGGGGGCGGGATGGTAGCCCTGTCCCTCTTGCCAGGGCTGGCAGCAGATGGCTGAGGCTTGCTGTGCTTCTGCATGGTTGTGGGGTTGCTGGCTGGCAGGGAGGCTGGCAGGAACCAAGGCTGGCAGGGAGGCTGGCAGGGAGGGTGGCAGCAAGGCTGGCAGCAAGGCTGGCAGGCAGACATGCTGGCAGGGCAGGCAAGGCAGCCAATCCGTCCGGCAGCAGGTCTTTCCTCTGAATGGCGACCTGCTTCCGATCTGCTTCCGTTATATCCGCAGGGCTGATGCAATGCATCCTCCCCGCATGCGCAATTAATGCCAGGAATCCATTAGGCTTCCGCTGTGCATCTGCTGTGCATCCGCTTCATCCGCTAGGCTTCCGCTCTGCATCCACTCTTTCCGTTCTGCGTCCGCTTTGCTGAGACCCCCCGGAAGCCCTGCGGATGTGCCATCCACTCCCATCCGCTTCCATCCGCTAGGCTTCCGCTCCACATCCGCTCTGCATCCGCCCTGCGTCCTCCCCGCATCTGTGTTATCCACTCCGGTTATGCAAATTTTTGCCCCTTTTGAGAGCGGATAACAACGGATGGAACATTTTGCTCGTCCGCTGTGTCCTTTTTGCATCCATTGGGCAGTGTGACATGGGCTTTAGGTCCACCTGAATGAAAAGAATCAGAGCCCCAAATATGGCAATAATGATCCAGAAAGGTCTGGAAAGAAAGATCTTCTACTTTCCTTTTTACATAGCAAGAAGGAAACACCCAGCACCCGTGGCTATTAACAAAGACAATTCTATATGGCTGATAGGAATTCGTGATTTAGTACCTGCAGGTAAAACTTTTATACAGTCTTAATTTACTACCCACTAGTGACCCTTTTTTTATAAGTCAGAACAGAAGAGATGAGATTTTGCATGTAAATTTTATGTTTTGTCATGCAGGAGATTTATGGTTTTAGTTACACCTAGTGCATGCAATGAAGTAAAGCTTATAATAGCAGAACATGTCATCTTAAATTTGATGGAACTGCCGAGCATTAGAGAATATTACTCTTCTAAAAAGCCACCTCCAAGTATGGCAAAGGTTTCAGACAGAATGCAGCTCAGGTTCGCTACATTTTCAAAGATATGTAGGTGCATGAGAGATTATTATCACAAATACCCCAAAATATGAATTATCGCATCAAGACATTGATATATCACAGATTCCTTGTTGAAGTTACCCAACAACATAGATTGCACTATGGGTGATTTATAGCCTTTGCAAAATGAACTACAGGATGAGGTTCTAGGTCATAAGGAAAGCCTTGAGAACTGGTTTTAGTATTGCTTTCTGTTCTGCATAGTTATATAATTATTTGTCCACACAATCAGTCTTCTTTAACTCTTCAGTTCTGAAGAAGAAATTGGAACATGTCAAACTCTTACAGTCATGTTGTTGTTCAGTCACTAAGTGATGTCCAACTCCTCATGATCCCATGGACTACAACACACCAGGCCTCTTGTCCTCCATTGTCTCTCAGAGTTTTCCCAAACTCATGCCCACTGCCTCACTGACATACTCTAACCATGTCATCCTCTGCCATCTCCTTCTCCTTTGTCTTCAATCTTTCCCAATACCAGGGTTTTTTCCAAAGAGTGCTCTCTGGTGGCCAAAGTATTTGAACTTCAGTTCCTGTCCTTCCAAAGAAGAGTCAGGTTGAGTTCCTTTACTGGTTTGATCTCCTTGCAGTCCAGGAACTCTCAAGAGTCTTCTTCAACCCATTTGTGACCCATTTGACAGGATGGGCTGCAACCGACAGATGTAATTTACATTGACTTCTGCAAAGCATTTGACTCAGTGGTACATGACACTACTATTAAAATTAAATTCTTACAACATTTCCGGATCCCTTCACAAGTGGATTACTGCCTTCCTGACAAACAGGCAACAAACAGTAAAAATAATAAATGCCCTATTAAACCCTGCACCAGTTATCAGCGGTGTCCAACAAGAAAGTATTCTAGGACCGACACTCTTTATACTCTATATAAATGACCTTTGTGATCACCTTATTAGCAACTGCATCTTCTTTGCTGATGATGTAAAATTATTCAACACCACCATCAATGCTACCATCCTTCAAAAAGACCTTGATTATGTGTCCAAATGATCTAACAACTGGCAACTCCAAATATCTATCAACAAATGCTCTGTCCTACACACTGGTCAAAAAAAATCCATATACCAAATACAGTCTCGGAGGATATGACCTTGTTGATGATCCTCGCTTTGTCAAGGACCTTGGAGTTCTCATATTGAATGATCTAAGTGCCAAAGCTCACTGCAACAATATTTCCAAAAAGGCTTTAAGAGTTGTAAATTTAATTTTATGAAGCTTCTACTCTGGTAATACTGTTTTGCTAACTAGGGCATTCAAAATCTTTGCTAGACCAATACTTGAATTCAGCTCTGCTGTCTGAAATCAGCACTGTATATCTGACATTAATACAACTGAGCCAGTCCAGAAGTATTTTACCAGAAGAGTACTACATTCCTCTGTTCACAACAGAGTACCCTACATCACCAGACTTGAGATTCTTGGCTTAAGCAACCTTGAACTATGCTGACTAAGATTAGATTTAAGCATCATCATAAAATCATATGTTACAACATCTTATCAGTTCATGAATATTTCAGCTTTCACAACAACAATACTAGAGCACACAACAGATGTAAACTAAATGTTAACCACTCCAAACTCAATTGAAGGAAGTATGATTTCAGCAACAGATTGGTCAATGTCTGGAACTCACTACCTGATTCTGTTGTTACCTGCTCAAACCCCCACTCCTTTACCCTTAAACTAACCTCTATTGACCTTAACTGATTCCTAAGAGGTCTGTAAGGGGTGTACATAAGCGCACTCATGCCTACCATCTCTGCCCTATTCTGCCCAATTATTAGTTCTTATTTCTTGTATTTAAACTTATGTTTATTCTTGTTTCTGTTATATTGTAAGCTATTGACAAATAAATAAATAAAATAAGAATAAATAAACTGGTTTAACAACCAGTTCTGTGAGTGCTCATGCAGCATTCAATAAATACCAATTTGAATCTCTCCAGCTCACCTTGTAACCGCCCCCAATAAGTAGAAGAGCTGAGGCGCAGTAATCCACTTTGCTCTGTGAATCAGCTGAACTGCAAAAGAAGGAAATGTAAGGCAGGATAGAGCACAGGCGGTGGGGGGCAACTGATCATGGTTTGTAAGGATTCACTAGAACCTGTAGCAGCCCACTGCTGCCATATGATTACAGAATATATTCAATAAACAAGGATGAAATCGAGCTGAAACTGTCACTGAAAAATTATTTGTTCATGAGTTCCCACCTCCTCAGGAACAAAACAATAATTTGTTTTGACGATCCAAAGATTTATGACTGTTTTTGTCCCAGTTTGGTTTGGAAATACATTCACTACTGGAAGACAAATGACTTTCAGATCTATTTTCCTAGTTTCTGAACTCACATTTAATCATCAATGTTTCCTAGTTCATGGAAAAGTTTTCCAGTTTCTGATTCTAGGTTACGAATTAATACAAGCCAGGCACTGAACAAAGGAGCAAAGGAACAATGTAAAATGATGGATTTTAATCAGGATTTATTGTCCAGACAAGGTCTTACAGGATAACCCTGGAAAACAAAAGCAGTTGTGCAGTTTGATTTCAAAGCCATAGATATTTATGGCTCTGTTGATCCCAGAGCTGTAATGTAAAAGAATTGGGTTGATTCTTTGTAAAATAACAAATCAACAAGTTTGTACAGTACTGGTAGTTGACATTTGAATTGAGAGAAAAAAGTCTACTGCCTATTGAGGCAGTTCCAAACTCTTGGCTGCTTTCTAAACCGATTTTCTTAAGGTTGTCTGAAGAGGTTCTCATGTCAAGCTTACCTTGTAAAGAAAGGACATATGGGAAAAGATCCATTTGACTGGAGAAAAGAATTAACTTCAGCCTTTCCTTTAACATTTCCTTAAACAGAATATTATTCTCAAATTTCATTTCCCAATTGGATAGGCCACCTGATATTATAAAAAACAAACCAACCCACCAATTGAACATGGAAGTGAAAGGAGAGTGAAGAAACCTCTTTCACACACACACACACACACACACACAACACACACACACATAAAACTACTACGTATTTTTTTCACTCATTTTCATGTACGTTTTAGAATTTTTTTCTTAGCTGTAACTGAAATTGCTAAAACTAGTTACTTTATTTAACAAAATCAGGATGAATTAAAACAAAATAGAATGTAACTTAAATTAGTTCAACCTTGTTGTCATTTAATGAATTATTTTAAAAAATTAAATGAAAAATAAATAATTTGTTATAAAATTATTTTCTAAACCATTGGGAAAATAAAACAGTGGTAGTACTTTAACCCAAGGAAGTTTTTGCATTTCGTTTAGTGCTCTGTTTAGTTACTGTTAAAAGTTACAAGGGGGGGGGGGGAATCCTGCAATCACGTGATTGCCATTTGTGAGCTTCGCAACTTGCCTGCAACAAGCAGAGTTAATAGAGAGGATGGAAGTAAAATCATAAGTTGCAGTCATGTGATGTTTCACTTAATGATCACAGGTATTCAGTTAGAGATTGAAGTGGAAGTGAGAGCATAAGTCTGTTGCAGTCACATAATTTTTTGTTCAGTGACCATGCCACTTAGTTATGGAATTCTAGTTCCAATTGTGGTCATTAAGTGAAGACTTTTTATGCTCTATATAAGCAATAAAATGTCTTAGATACATCTAAGTCAGGGGGGTCAAACTTGATTTCATTGAGGGCCGCATCAGAGTTGTGTTGACCTTGGAGGGCTGAGTGGGCGTGGATGGGGTGAGCATGGTTAGGGTAGGTGTGGCTAGCTTGATGTCCTGCAGCCCTCTGCCAGCAAAAACAGACTCCGGGAGGGCCCACATAGGGTGGTCCTTCATTGTTTCTAGGGCAGCTCTGAGCTAAGCATCCTGTGGACCAAATCCGGCCCATGGGCCATGAGTTTGACACCCCTGATCTATATACAGTACTATAATTAAAATTCACTTAAACATTACAAATATATGTGTCTTCAAGTGTGAAATGGAGATGACACCCAGTTGTAATTTGCTGAACATGTAAAAGTACTGAGCAAACAAGAACATTAAAATGTGTGGTTGCATTGTTTACTCAGATTATGCAGATGTGGGCACTGAATTCCTCTTTAAAAAATACACTATTGTCAAAAATACATAGTCTAAATCTGTTTTGGCTGATACACCAAATAAAGGAGTAAAGCTGATGATCCACATATTGATATAACAATGAAGTTAACCACAAAGCATATTGCTATATGTATTATCTTGTTTTACCTACATAACTCATTTACATTCATAGTCAATTCATTGGTAAGCTTCAGACTGCCAAACCATATATTTTCAGAAGATTAGATCTGCTCATTGTAATGAAGAAACATAATTTAGATTGGGGGTGGTTATTGGTTAGGTAGCAAATGCATTTTTTTGAGATACTTTGCAAAAGTCAGAGTAATATCCTGCCTGGAGCTTCAGAGGTGCAATGCAAATCTACAAGGGCAATAAGCTTATTGCTTCTCTAACTAGTTCTCATACCTGATGTAAACAGTCTGATGTCATCCACAAAGAAAATCATGACACCACCTTCCATAACTTGTCCAATTTCAAACAGACATGTTCCATTAATATCCGCTATTCAACTCATTTTCTAATATATGTTAAAATAGCAACTTTTTGTAAATTAAGAATGCATCTTTGTCTTTATCCTGAATTGTGTTTGAAATATTTCTTTTTGATCTAAAGAGGCTATTGGATATTCCCTGGAGAGGTGCAACACGGTTGCATCTAATTGGAATGCAGTCGGTAGCATTGTAAGGAATTCAAGGATGTGATTGTTGGCCTAATTGCTCCAGTCCAGTGTTGATGCAGAAAACAAGAAGATTTCGTTTGTCTGAATGTACTTACAATGTACACTTTCCATGGATCTGAAATCATTGCAAATATATAGAATTGGGTTCAGCTCATCTGAGTCACATTTCCTTGCAGTTCTTCCCTAACAATGGAAGTGAAGTCAGGGTGAAGAAGGAAGATATTCAAATCAACAGAAGAGAATATTTGCAGTGGAGGGTTGATCTGTGGGGTCCTTGGTGTTCTCTGAGCTTGGTTGTTTCTTTGCAGACCCATTACCCATTTAGGTAACATCATCAGTTATCAGTGAGGTTGATACCTAGTTGGGTAATGAAATGTCTGCAAGAAAATAATCAAGCCCAGAGAGCATCAAGGACCCCACAGGTATCTATATTGCTGTCTTCCATTATGCACATATCTCCAAATGCCTAAAGAGAGCTGCAGCTCCAGAGCACAGATTTACAATAAAAAGCAAGTATAAATGCCTTACTTTTCATACCTCACCATCTCTGATCTTTGCTGCCATGTGCTGATGGTTTCCAGCTGTTGACAAAAAAGGGGGAATAGAATAGAATAGAATAGAATAGAATAGAATAGAATAGAATGGAATGGAATGGAATGGAATGGAATGGAATGGAATGGAGTGGAATTCTTTATTGTCCAAGTGTGATTGGACACACAAAGAATTTGTCTTGGTGCAAATACTCTCTGTATATATAAAAGAAAAGGTATGGTATTTAGCTTTGTTTGGGTATTTTCCCACGTCATTATAGTTGTGCTTTTAAAGTTGTAGCAACATTCAGCAGAATCTCATCTGCCATCATCAGGCTTCTGTATAGCGTTCATCTGTGAGTCAGACTTTCACAGCCGTTTCTGTTTTAAATTTGGTGCTAGCCTACGCTGTGCCAGAATGTTTTTTTCTTCATCCTGATTGGTTGGGAGTCTTGGTTTGTGTTTATTGGTCTTGGAGTTTGCTGTGTTCTCTTTGATTGGTATTTCTATTACCTTCTGTCTGTTTTGTAGCTTTTTTTGTCTTGATTGGCTGGCAACATTGTGTTTCCTGTGTTGGAAACTCCAAGACCAATAAACACAGACCACGTCAAGGAAACAGACTTGGAAGAGGAACTCATGAAGGACTTCCAAGAGGTGTTCGATGGACAATTAGGCAAATACCAGGGGTCCCCAATATCATTTAATGTGAACCCCAATATTGCCCCAATCCGTCTTAAACCGAGACAAGTCCCATTCGCACTCAAGCCTAAAATCGATGAGCAACTAGACAAGCTCATCGTGCAAGGGGTCCTGGAGGCAATAGATCATGCACGCTGGGAGACCCCAATAGTCACCCTGATAAAACCAGACGGGTCAGTGAGAATTTGTGGTGACTACAAGGCCACCCTAAATAATGCGCTGCAACAGAGTGCTTACCCAGTGCCGGTGGTACAGCACCTACTACACTCACTAGGGGGAGGAAAAGTCTTCACAAAGCTCGACCTGGCGCAGGCATACCAGCAGCTGCCAGTCGATGCCAAGACTGCAGAAGCACAAATCATCGTGACCCACAGGGCGGCTTTCCTGTGCAAAAGACTCCAATTCAGAGTCAGCGTGGCACCAGGGATGTTCCAGAGCCTAATGGAACGACTATTACAAGGCATAAAAGGAGTGGTGCCATAATTCGATGATGTCTTGGTAGCAGCCAAAAACAAAAGACAATTGGGAAGCTGCCTCAGGGAAGTCCTGCAGAAATTTAAAAACGCAGGACTAAAGGTAAAAAAGGAAAAGCGCCAGCTATGCACAGAAAAGGTAGAGTTCCTGGGATATCTAGTTGATAAAAATGGGATTCACCCCACAGAGAAAAAGATTAAAGTGATCAAGGAAGCCCCAAGACCACAAAATAAAGCAGAGTTACAGGCTTTCCTAGGACTAATTAACTTTTACAATGTTTTTTTGCCACAAAAGGCAACAACGGCAGAACCTCTGCACAGGTTACTTGACAAGACAGCCACATGGTCCTGGGGCAAGCAGGAAGAAACTGCATTCCAGAAAATAAAAGATTTCCTCACATCGGAATCAGTCCTCATCCAATACAGTGAAACCCTACCGCTGACGGTAACTTGCGACGCCTCACCATTTGGCATCGGAGCCATACTGAGCCACACTCTGCCAGATGGGAGAGAAGCACCAATTGCATACTTCTCCAAGACCTTATCAAAGGCAGAAAGGAACTATAGCCAGCTCGACAAGGAGGCACTAGCAGCGGTCACCGGCATGAAGCGGTTTCATGAATACCTGTACAGTAGGAGCTTTACCCTTATCACCGATCACAAACCAGTCCTGGGGATCCTGGCAGGGAACAAGGCCACCCCTAACATCTTGTCACCACAGATGACAAGGTGGTCCGAGTTTCTTGCCACCTACAACTACCAACTAATACATCGCCCCGGGAAAAGCATCTCGTACGCCGATGCATTAAGCCGTTCCCCCCTGCCAGATCTAGAGGACGACCCAGCACCCACCACATCCACCCTGCAAATAGAAACACTGCCCAATCCACCAAAGACCGCGTCAGACATTTCCAGAGAGACAATCAAAGACAGGAAACTGGCACGGGTCTTGAGTTGGGTAGAAAAAGGGTGGCCGGAAACTGAGAGCAGCAGTTTATACCTTTCCAGAACCGACAGACTGAACTATTTTCCCAAAAGGGATGTTTCTTATGGTGTGACAGAGTGGTGGTTCCAGAAAGATTGCAAACGAGAATATTGGACATGCTACACGAGGGACACCCAGCCATCGTAAAGATGAAATCCTTGGCCAGAAGCTACGTTTGGTGGCCAGGGATGGACAAAACCATCGAGATATAGGTGGCAACATGTGATCAAAGATCCAGGCCAAACCCTCCCTCCACACCAACCCTCGAGTGGGAAACGCCCAGGGGCCCATGTTCAAGGGTCCACATAGACTTTGCGGGACCCACAAAAGGACACACTTTTTTAATCATAATTGACGCTTACTCAAACTGGTTTGAAGTAAGCATTATGCAATCTACCACAACAGAAGCAGTCATAAAAAAACTAACTAAGCTTTTTGCCACCCATGCACTACCGGACTTGCTAGTCTCTGATAATGGGCCACAATTCACAGCGTTGGCATTCGAAAAATTTCTCGCCAAACGGGGCATACGGCATGCATTGACAGCGCCCGCTCATCCGGCGGCGAACGGGCGGGCAAAATGAATGGTCAGATACACGAAAGATGCCCAAGAAAAAATGGCGCAGGGAGTATGCATGAAAAAATAAATAAACTACTGACAATACAACACATAACACCCAGCTCAAAAACCAACAAAAGCCCAGCAGAACTCCTAATGGGAAGAAAACTCTGATCTCACCTAGACAGACTGCACCCCACATATAATTCCAAAAAATCACCAGACTTGTCTGGCAGGTACCGCACATTTAACCCGGGAGATTTATGCAAAAAAATGTATGCAAAAAAATTTTCAGGGGACCCGCTCTGGGTACCTGCCAAGATAACCCAGGTGACGGGTCCCTGGTCATACCGGCTAGAAACGGAGGACGGAAGGAATTGGAAATGACATATCGACCAACAAAGGTCAAGAACAACCTCCAACAATGAGAACAACGTACAAACATCACAAAAAGACTGAAATACAAAAACTAGAGGGGCGGGAGAAACCCCAAACATTTACCGAAAGGGAGGAGAAAATCCTCCCACAGCACAGTGGCAAACCGAACACGCCCAACTGACACAAATTGAGCAACCACCACCTACACCAATAAATAGAAAAAGAAACCAACAATACATACCAGCAAACGAGGGCAGCAGAAGGGAACCAGCAGAAGACGACCCACGCAGAACCTCACCTGGAGGAAACAGTCAAGCCAGTTCAACCAGCCCGGAAAGACTGGCCGGGAATACAGAAGCTGACAACTCGACCGACCCCAGTAGACTGGGTGGGAGTTGCAGTGAAAGGTCTGACTTACCCTTCCAGGCGGTTCCATACAGAAGAGCAGGAGTGACAAAGATCCTATCCGAACCGGCTGAAGACCACACAACAACTAAGCTGCGCAGGTTAAGTAGGCAGGTTAAAAGTCCCGCCTACCTACGGGACTACGTTATGTAGGAGGTACCAAACCAAGAGGGTAGGGGTGTTCCATATTAGCATTCTTGGAATACCCTCACCTGATTGGTTAACCCGGACCGCACTGTGATTGGATGAGAGAACGACAGTGATTGGCTAGTAAGGAATCAACTGCGATTGGCCGCACTGATCACGGGAGATTCAGAAAGCCGTAGTTGGATGTGAGCCGCCAGCAAGCCCCATAAAAAGGGCTGCCGTGGCTCGCAGGTCCAGCACAGATCTACACCTTTAATAAAGAGCTGAAGTTACACTGGTCTCGAGTCTCTTTTTCCCGCAACTTAACACCACACACCCACTTTACGGTCTGTTTCTGTTACTCCCCTCTAGGAGGAGGTTTCAAAGTATTCGTAGTGGGATGACCAGTTTCTGTAACAGCTGTGTTCCCTATGCCTGGTAAACTTGCAAGATTTGTTTTCCTCGCCATGTATATGTATACATCCAAACTAAATTGTGTTGCTTCTCTGTGTCATATAATATAGGTGGGTATGTAAATAGATAGATAGATAGATAGATAGATAGATAGATAGATAGATAGATAGATAGATAGATAGATA
>BLBF01000003.1:18495518-18517587 GCA_015471245.1 Laticauda colubrina | reverse complement strand
ATATAGATATAGATATAGATATAGATATAGATATAGATATAGATATAGATATAGATATAGATATAGATATAGATATAGATATAGATATAGATACAGATATTTGTTTTCTTAAGTTTTCGTGGGTATTTATATATATGGTATTCAGCTTTGTTCAGGTATTTTCCCATGTCATTATAGTTGTGTACAAATGATGTACTAATCCACAAAAGAACAGATTATCACTCAATCAATCCCACCACCACCCAGCACAGATAAACTCCGTGGCCAAAACTCTAATCACCAGAACCAAATGCCTGGCAGACAAGACACATATAAAGACTGAACTGTGCACCCTGACAGCCAATGGCTTCCACAAAAACAAAATTACCAGCTTGATCCACAAAAACACACTAAGACATAATAGAGACCTAGAAGATCAACAGACCTATGGAATAGCTGTCCTGCCCTACATAAGAGGAACTACAGACAAAATCAGTAAGATACGACACAGGCATCACATCAAGACTGCCTTCAAAACAGACAAAAAATTAGTAGCCATCCTTAGAAACCCCAAAGATAAAATTGACCTGGAAAACCAAGGCATATACAAAGTCCCCTGTGCATCATGCCCGGCCACATACATTGGACAGACCAAGAGAAGAATAAGTACCCACCTGGATGAACACAAAAATGCAGCAAAAAAGCTGGAACACACCTCCTCACTAGTCCAACACATGAAAACCACAGGTCATAACATCAACTTCAATGGCACCAAAACCCTAGCCACAAAAGAAAACCCCAGCCACAGAATTATCAGAGAATCCATAGAGATTGAAAAAAAACCTGAAAGCATGAATAGAAGAGATGATTCGACCAGACTGTCAATCATTTGGAAGCCTCACTCTCAAACAAAAAAATCTCCACACCACAAGCCAGGCAAACACCTGGGCACAAACAGACTCCCTCTGATACCTCCAGCTCAAACACACCCCAACCAGGCACCCAGATGAAACCTAGTTTCCTAACAAATGATAGCCATCCTTTTATTTGGAAACCAAGCTGCACTAAAAGCCTCCAATACAGGAACACAATGTTGCCAGCCAATCAAAGCCACAAAACAGACAAGAAATTAGAAATACCAATCAAGCAGAACACAGCAAACTCCAAGACCAATAAACACAGACCAAGACTCCCAACCAATCAAGATGAAGAAAAAAACCATCCTGGCACAACAGTAGGCTAGCCTCAAATTTAAAATTAACGGCTGTGATAGCCTGACCCACAGATGAACTCAATACAGAAGCCTGATGATGGCAGATGAGATTCTGCCGAAACGTTGCTTCAACTTTAAAAGCACAACTATGATGATGTGGGAAAATACCCGAACAAAGCTGAATACCAAACATTTAAGTGCCCGTGAAAACTTAAGAATGTGTGTGTGTGTGTGTGTGTGTGTGTGTGTGTTCTGAGGTTTTTGCGGGTATTTGCATGTGGATCTTTGGTCATTCGGGTTTTCTCTCACATAAAATTGGAAGTATCTAGGCGATGTTTCGATGAAGTGTCATTCATCATCTTCGGATTTGTGTCTTCGGCTTTGTGCTTCTTGGAGTAATGTGAGCTTGCAGCTACTTCTTCCTTTTAACTGCTTGTGGGGGTGTGACTTGATTGGGTGGGGGCTTGGCTGTGTTCTGATTGGTTGGGGGGTTGGCTGCATTCTGATTGGGGGTTGGCTGTGTTCTGATTGGCTGGGAGTGTGTTCTGTTCAAGTAGAGGCTTGGTTGTGCTCAGGTTAGTCTTAGTTGCTGGGGGATTTGAGCTGGTGAGCTGTGATCCTGTTGTTTGGCTTCACGTTTGTGGTCGCACCACATCTTCATGGTGGGCGTCAGTTCGCTTCATGTATGGGTAGGAGGGGTTTGAGGTGGGTAGTGATGCAGCTGCGGTACGGCTCTGGTCCGTGGTCATATCTCATCTTCTGTGTGGGTGTGAGTCTGCTTTCTACATGGAAGTATGGTGGTAGCATCTTGTGTGGCCCTCGTTGGTGTGGGTCTGGTATCATTCTTCATGTTAGGTACTCATTTGTTAATGAGGGCGAGTTTCCAAATGGCTGGTAGGCAGGAGGTATCATCTCATTTATTCATGCTGTGTGGGCTTTTTTCTATCTCTATGGCTTCTCTGATTATTCTGTTGTTGAAGTGTTCGGTTTTGGTGATAATTCTATGCATATTGCCTAAGAAATCTGCCTACAATGCTAAGAGCCCATGTGTATCTGCAAAATCCATCTTATGCCACCTGGATTTGGTTGGATTAGTTCTTCAGACAGAGGAATGCTACAGAGTAGGACCGCTTCGAACATCAGGTCAGATTTTCTGAAATTTCCACTCAAAAATAAGCACTAATTGTACTGCAATTGAGGGTAAGACTGAGCCTTGAATCGACTTTGGTCCTGGTGTTTCAGACTTAACCAGTTTGTGGAATTGGGGTGTTCAGGCTTTATCAAAAGGGGACCAGACATAGATTTCTATCCCACCAAGCTCTCCTTTACCCACTGAGACAGTCAGTGGTGACAAAACTGACAAGAGTGGATTCTCTCCCTAGGAACTTCATTTAGGTTATTTCCCGCCGCATCAGATGCATGCCAAGCATTTGCTAGCACCAATTACTGGGCCTCTCATCTGGATTTGTTTATTTAACATTGCTAATCATTCCATCTTTGCTAGAAGAAGAAAGAATGAATAGAAATGATCAGCTAATTTCCTGACTGCCACAGAAAGGCCTGATAATGATGATGAGCTTTCTTGTCCCAGGGATGGAGCAAAATTGTTCAGTTCTCTTAGCAAGCGGCAGAAAAGTCCGTTTATTTCCCTCCTCCCTTCCCTGTTGGCTCTTTCTTTGCTTTCCATCAATGGGGGGTGGGAGAAAGAAATCCCCTTGCAGCCTGTTCAGGATATTAGGAAAGTAAAGAGACAATCTATACCAGAAAAAGGGAGGATATTGGCCTAGATAGCCTGCAGCAGAGATCTTCGCATAGAGGTGATATTTTAGGATGACGGAATTGATTGCTAACCCAGGGTAGCCGTGCGTTGCATTCATAAAAGCAGATATATGATGGAGAAAAGCAACCATGAAAGGCAATGTTAGTTTTCATAGACTAGTGTGTCTGGATCAATGAAGAATTCTGTTTCTCACAGCAGCCAGACAGGGTGCTTCTGGGGTGCTCACAGGCAGGAAAGAGGAACCATAAATCTTGCAAACTAATAGTCCTGATAGATCTCTTCCACATGAATTTGGAACAAACAAAATTTCTGATGCTAAGTGAGTCATTTGTTATGTGAATTTTGTCCCATTCTATGACCTTTCTTTCCACCATTGTTAAGTGAATCACTGCAGCTGTTAAGTTAATGACAAAGTTGTTAATTGAAGCTGTCTTCCATATTGACTTTGCTCATCAGAAGATTGCAAAAGGGGATCACATGACGTGGAATTCAATATTTTTCCACTACCGCTTTTGTGGGCGTAGCTTGGTGGACATGGCAGGGGAAGGATACTGTAAAATCTCCAGTCAGAGGCAGCATTTGCTAATTCTCTGAACTACTCAAAATTTCCACTACCGGTTCTCTAGAACTGGTCAGAACCTGCTGAATGCCACCCTTGACATGACCTCAGGATACGGTAAGAGTCATAAATATGAACCAGTTGCCAAGTGTCTGAATTTTGACCACATGGGGATGCTGCAATGGTTGTAGGTGTGAAAAATGGTCACAAATCAAATGGTCATTTTTCCAGTGCTGTTGTAACTTTGAATGGTCACTAAATTAACTGTTGTAAGTCAAGGACTACCCTTAATTGCATGTAAACTATCTTTGTTTTAAATGTTGAAATGTATACCTTTTGAACTGTTTTGATCTGCATCTCCATTGGTTTTCAAGCAGAAGCAGTGATAGAATAAACATTTTCAAATAAAACAATCTGTGGTGGGTTATATGTACTGTAGCATCTCTTCTACTCACAAAGCACTTATGAAAAATAAATATATTTATCCAAGCCTGCTTTTTGAGTTTCATATTAGCCCTCTTCTTTTTCTGCATAAAAATGAAGGCACTGTGTCTAAATGCCTTATTTTTATGAATATGAATTTCAAATCATAATTCAAATGATGAATTTAAATTCAAATTCAGTAACTCACATAATTCTAAATTATGAAGTGCTATTTGATTTTTCATATTAAGAGATGCAATATTATTTCTGAAAATTAAACAAGCATCCTTGCCAGTTTCTATCAAATTAAAGTATGAGTTAAATTAACCCTCCTTAGGAACGAGCACCTACAGCACAGCCTATCAACTGTGAAAATATGTGTCCACAAGCCACCAACCATATTTTCTTCACTCCTCATTAACCAAAATCACCAGAATATTTATGGGTATCCTGTTCTTACCCTGTGATTAGTAACATCTTTTTAAAAAATGGTAATAATTTGGATTTAACAAGCATTAAGGATTTTGAAGTTTGATGGGATGTCACAAAAACATAAGAGAAGGGATATTCTGTTTTGTATGCATTATTTTGATTATCTGATTGTTTTGAATAAGAATAATGGCCAAATTTCACTCTTCATTAAACTGGTAATACTGCGGCTTCCCTTCTATCTTTGTTATGTCATTTAATTTAATTCATGCAGTTATCAAGCCTGACAAATTCTAGGAGGTGTTGCTAACAGAATGATGAATTTTATTTCAATGCTAGTAGTATCTGTCACCACAAGTATAGGCTAGCTTACCAATTTGTAGGAGCTTATATGTTTCTATGAGTGCACAAAGCTATTTCTACAAAGGTTTTACTCCATCAATTGATGCAAGCACTGCTGAATTAGGTATAATCCTTACCTCTGATTCCATGTTGCCATACAGTTGGCAAGTCTTCAGTACCATCCCTGAGATCATTATAGTATAACATTAGGCAGGTGAGTATCAGTCCTTCAAAACTGTAACTCCGTTAAAGGTAACCCTTGATCACATTCAGTGGCTGCTCAAAATTATAGTGCTACTGAACATATTTGTCCAAACATTTTTGTTAAATTATTAAGTATTATAAAATACAAAATATAAAAGTAAATAGAGGAACATTAAGGAAGGAAGGGAAAGGGGAAAGAGAACCGAGGAAGGGTAGGAGAAAGAAAAGAAAAAGTATTGACTCTCTCTGTTGCAGTAAAATAAGGCATTAGCATCAAGTCACAATTTTTTGTTTTTCCATAATAATATAAATCAAATCAATCTTTACTGTCAGAGTGCAACATGTCTACAATGAGATTGGTTGAGCCTTCTTTCATGCACCTCCCCTCAACACAACTCACAGTGAAGACAGAAAGTCCCTAACCCAGTGAATCCTACTAACAAACATACAATCTTATTACATTATGTGAACAAGTTATTTCTATAAAGATCTATCAATCTGATCTGTAAAATGCAAAGTCAAAGTTACATTCTTTTCCACATCAAGCATGAAATTCAGAAGCAGTTTCCATGTAGAAACAAAAGTACTTATGTTCGTTTTTTTAATCAGAGTAGTCAGTTTTGCCATTTCAGCCAACTCCATCAACTTCTGCTACTATTCTTTCAAGGTAGGTATCAAAGAGTTTTTACATTTTTGCACATATAAGAGTCTTGCTGCTGTCAACATACATAACAACAAAGTTCCAAATTTTTTCTCCAGTTCTTCTATTAGTCCCAAAAGGAAAAGTTCTGGTTTCATTTCTATCTCCATTTTCACGATTTTCTGTATTAAAATGTGGATCATACTCCAAATTTTGTTTGTTTTGTCGCATGTCCACCATAAATTATTAAAAAGTCCCTTTTTTATTCTTACACTTCCAACATTCATTTGACATACTTTTATACATCTTAAATAGCTTATCTGGTGTTAGACACCAGCGATACGTCATCTTATAAAAATTTTCTTTTAAATTATAATTTAATGTAAATTTTAAACCTTTCATCCACATATTTTCCCATTGTTCAAGTATTACATTATATCAAAAATTTCCTGCCCACTGAATCATACAATGTTTTATATGTTCATTTTCTAAGTTCACTTTCAATAACATTTTATAAATCTTAGCAATAACATGTTCATTGTTACCACATAATGAAAGATCCAATTCATTTTTAACAAAATGAATTTTTAATGACCATGGCAAAAAAGATTGTAAAATTGGGTGTAGTCACATGATGTATCATTAAAAATTACTGCACTGTATAACAATGAATTTTCTAGCCTCAACTATGGTTGTGAGTTGACAATTTCTTGTATTTATTATTTTATTTATTTATTTTTTTAATTAAATTTAGAGGCTACTTAACTCCAGACATTTCCTGAGTGCATGCAGTTAAATGAAAAACAATCAAATGGAAAAAAATATGTACATCTGGGAAAGAAAAACTGCATAACACACCAAAATAAAACCGACTTGGCTTCAATAACCATATTATCTGAAAGGCTGGCACAATGACTAGGTTTTCAAGAACTTCCAATATATCATCAGGGTGGGAGCCAGAGGTGGTATTCAGCAGGTTCTGACCAGTTCTGAAAAACGGTAGCGGAAATTTTGAGTAGTTCGGATAACTGGCAAATATCACCTCTGATTGGCCCCATCCCCATCTATTCTCTGCCTCCCAAGTCCCAGCTGATGAGCTGGGTCTTCTTTACCTGCCCTGCACAGGAGAATGGAGCTGGAAAGCAGGTTAGGATGGGGAGGGAATGGGATTTTGCAGTAACCTTCCCCTGGAGTGGGGAAGGAATGGTGATTTTAAAGTATCCTTCCCCTGTCAACGCCCACAAGCCACACCACGCCCATCAAGCAATACCACCAGATCCAGTAATAAAAATGTTTGAATCGCACCACTGATGGGAGCTATATAGAACCCTGACGGGAATGCCGTTCTAGAAGCAGGTGCCACAACTGAGAAGGTAGACTTCCTAGATCACAAATCATAATCAAAAAAGACTATCAAAAACTACTGTTTCCAGGGCTGAGGGCCCTCCCCCCCAAAAAAAATCTCACATTAAAGCTGCATTTCTGAATTGGAATAGGCTCTACTGCTGTGATGCAGCATGTTAGTAGCTTCCCTCTCAGATCCTGTTATACTTTTACAAATTATCATTAAGTCAAATGTGGAGTTAGTTTTTCATGCTTAATCAAATGCACTTCTGAAGAAGTTTATTAAATCTCACATCTTCACTCCCAGGGGGCTCACTTAGGAAGACCACATCATAATCCTCAGTGTTTGAAGCCAGTGGGCTTGAAAGTGCCTTTTCTTCTCCATCAGCTTGCAGCTGCTCTGTGGTTTTAGCTATAAGTCTTTTACTGCTCACATAGTAATTTAGAAAAAAGATATGCATGGTTTTTAGCTTGACTAACTCTGTTTAAGCTACCATTTCCCTGTGCCATTGCAGAGTTCATCTAAACTTTTCTAGATTTCTAATTCTGCACATACTCTTATCGTGGTCCCAAGAGAAATTGGGGAATAGGCTCTCTGCCAAAGACTACTTTGATATGACCAAGGTTCAGCTGCATAGTTTCACAAACAATGAAAAACTGAAAGTTGCAGTCCTGGATTCCTTGGGGACCTACTCAGAGTAGAATTAAATGAATGGATGTGTTCTCTGAGTGTTGGGAGTTTTGCTTTGGTTTCACTATAAAAAGGTGACTAGTGGCAGGGCCCCATGTAGTGGAACAAACCACAAGTGAAATTGAAGCAAATAGCACTTAGACTTATATGCCGCTTCATAGCACTTTACAGCCCTCTCTAAGTGGTTTACATCATCAGCACATTGCCCCCAGTAATCTGCATCTCATTTTACCAACTTCAGAAAGATGGAAGGCTGAGTCAACCTTGAGATGGGAGGGATCAAACTGCTGGCAGTTGGCAGAATTAGTCTGCAATACTGTATTCTAAATACTGTGCCAGTACAGTTCCTATAGTTGAGAAGGATTCATATTCCTTTTCATATTCATTTTGTAGTATTTCTACATAAAACGACTAGGGATCATAATTCAGAACTTTAAGGCCCTGTCACATTGGCCAACGGATGCAAAACGTTTGTAAAAAGGACACAGTGGACGAAAAAATGTTCCATCCGTTGTTATCCGCTCTCAAAAGTGCCCCGAATTTGCATAACCAGAGCGGACCACAACGGAAAGGAACAGACGGGGGGAGGATGTAGAGGGGATGGAAAGTGGATGCTCCACAGAAGCCTAGCGGATGGAAGCGGATGGGAGCGGATGGCACATCTGCAGGGCTTCCGGGGGAGCACAGTGAAGCGGACGGGCAGCGGAAAGAGCGGATGCAGAGCGGATGCCTAGCGGATGAAGTGGATGCAGAGCAGAAGCCGAGCGGAAGCCTAGCGGAAGCCTAGTGGATGCACAGCGTTCACTGCGCATGCAGGGAGGATGCATTTTGTCAGCCCCGCAGATACAAAGGGAAGGAGCTCGCAAGCAGGTCACCATTCAGAGGAAAGATCTTCTTCCAGACACAGCTCTCCAGCCAGCCAGCCAGCCAGCAAGCCAACAACCCAACAACCATGGGGAAGAAGAGAAAGCCTCTGCCATCTGCTGCCAGCCCTGGCAAGAGGGACAGGGCCACCATCCCACCCCCGGCCCTGACTCTGCTTCTGCTGGGGCTTCTGCTGCTCGGGCTCGCTCTTCTGGTGCTGGAGCTTCTGCTGGCGCTGCTCCTGGTGCTGGCGCTTCTGCTGGTGCTTACACTGCTGGCACTGCTCCTGGTGCTGATGCTTCTGCTGGTGCTTACTCTGCTGGCACTGCTCCTGGTCCTGCTGGTCCTGCTGGTCCTGCTGGTCCTGCTGGTGCTCCTGGTGCTCCTGGTACTCCTGATCCTGCTGGTGCTGCTGGTGCTCCAGGTCTTCTGGTGCTGCTGGTGCTGCTGGTGCTGCTGGTGCTTACTCTGCTGCTGCTGATCCTGGTGCTGCTGGTGCTGCTGGTGCTTACTCTGCTGATGATGATCCTGGTCCTGCTGCTGGTGCTGGTGCTGCTGGTCCTGCTTTTGCTGCTACTGTTGTTGTTGCTGCTGCTGGTGGTGGTAGTGTGGTGGAGCAGCCCCTACAACCTCGAAGCCCCTCTGATGAGTGCCCAGATGGCCCTGCCAGAGGGAGGAAGAGGCATACACGAGAACGAGAATGGGAGAGGAAGCAATACTCCATCGAAGAGGAACATGAGGATGAGGTGCTGGAATGGCAGAGGGAGAATGAGTATCTTTGGCGGAAGTGACACGTGCTTATTTTGCTGGCGCTACTCCTGGTCCTGCTGGTCCTGCTGGTGCTCCTGGTGCTCCTGGTCCTGCTGGTGCTCCTGGTCCTGTTGGTCCTGCTGGTGCTCCTGGTGCTGCTGGTGCTCCCGGTCCTGCTGGTCCTGTTGGTGCTCCTGGTCCTGCTGGTCCTGCTGGTGCTCCTTGTGGTGGTGGTGGTGGTGCTGCTGCTGCTGCTGCTGCTGGTCCTGCTGGTCCTGCTTTTGCTGCTACTGTTGTTGTTGTTGTTTCTGATGCTGGTGGTGGTGTGGAGGAGCAGCCTCTAAAACCATATGGCCCTGCCAGAGGGAGGAAGAGGCAGACGCATGAATGGGAGAGGAGGCAATACACCATAGAAGAGGAACATGAGGAGGAGGTGCTGGAGTGGCTGAGGGAGAATGAATATCTTTGGCGGAAGGGACACAGGCTCTATTGAGACACCAAGAGGAAGCAGGCTGCTTGGAGAGAGAAGGCAGAGAGCCTGGGCTACACTTCGGAGGTGCTCCTCGGCTGGTGGAAGCACATGCACACCTGGTACGGGAAGCTGCACCTCAGGAAATCTGGCCAGGCCGCGGTCAAGCTGATGGACAGAGAGGCCAAGTGCAGCTTCTTGGAGGGTGAGATCCGCCACTGAGGAGCAGCCCCTCTGTCTACCCTCACTCTCAGGCAGCCCACAGAGAGCCAGTCCTCTTCTGGCCAAGAGTCAGCTCCTGTGTCTAGGCAGGTATCTGTGGAGCGTGCCAGGACGGAGACCCCCCCGACAGCTGTACTACCCATGGCGGAGCATGTGGAGGACCCCTTGACACAGTGGGAGCAAGGAGAGGGCACTTCCACCACAGCCCAACCTGCATCCACCCCCAGCTCCACCTCCACCGAAAGGCAGAGAGGCAGACCAGAGGGGCAGAGCCACACTGTCCTGCTAGAGATGAGGGACACCATCAGGAGCAGCGTAGTTCTCCTCTCTCAGATGGTACACACTGACATCCCATCATCCAACCGCAAGCCCTTCCTCACCTACGTCAACCAGACCCTCATGAACATGTCAGAAACACAGTACCAGGTGGTGAAGGACAGGATCACTGATCTTCTTCACAACCCTCCAGACCCAGCTGAACCTGCTCCCACCCAGTCCAGGCCTGCTCTTCCACCCCAGGTGATGTCACTGCCCTTCCAAGGCTTTCCACAGGCCCTCCCCTACCAAGGCTATGGCTACCAGGAGGTCCAGCAGCACAGGCAGCCCTTCCCAGTCCAGGCACAGGTACATCGGATGCCACCGGTGCCACTGATGCCACCGATGCCACCCACACCACCGATGCCACCCATGCCACCGATGCCATCCATGCCACAGATGCCACCCATGCCACAGATGCCAACGACGCCTCACCTTGCTGCAGACCAGACATCCCCACTACACTGCTCCTTCCTCCACCCCACAGCCAAGCCTGGCCTCAGAATATCTGTCATCGGTTTTGGGGCTGACACCCCATGTCATGGAGGAAGGGGCTCTCAACATCATGGGACTGAGCCAGTTATCTGAGAGCTTCCTCCACATACCGTCCCCTGTTGTCCTCTCGGGGCCAGGCACCCCAATGGTGCCTCAGACCAGCACTCCAGCAGCAGCCACCTCCACAGCACCTGGACCCTTCACCCCTGAGACTGGGCAAACCTCAGAGTGACCAAGAAGAGTGCCAGAGACTGGGTGGCTACCTGTTGACTTTATTTTTGTTTTGGACACTTGACTTGGGTCATTTTGCTTTTACAGCTTGTTATTAATAAAGATTATCTTTGCTTCACACACTTGCTTCATTTATTTCTATAAATAAACTCTTGGTGGAAACTTTTAGAAATGGTTTAAGCCTTTGCATGCTTGTGGGATGGGTTAAGATAGCAGTGGGATGGGCAGGAATACCTCTGGAATGGGTAATAGCTGTGGGATGGGCAGGGATACCTTTGGGATGGGTAATAGCTGTGGGATAGATAAACCTCCAGTGCAAGCATAGTGGGACTGTATGGTTCACCCTCCCAGGTGCCACACCTTTGGCCCTTCATTATCAATAACAATGTAAGCATTCATCAACACATTTCAACATAAATAATGCCCTGTTCGCTGTAGGCCCACCCAACGTACATGGCCCAATCTCATCAATGTGATGAGACAGGCTGAAGGAAGCATCCATTAAGCATCTATCATCCTGTCTTGCCACTCCACTGCTCCAGCTGGGGAGTTCCACCAGTATCTCAGGAGGTTGCGCTGCTTCTTCCCTTCATGTGAGGCTCTGTTGGGGCCTTGCACATCCTCAGTGTCTATCAGGTTTCGCCCTTGCCTTCATTCCCCAGCTCCATGTCCCCATTGCCTTGCTGGAGGTCCACGAACCTGTTCTACAAGACTGGTTAGCGGGTGCACATGAGATTGTGCAGGATGCAGCAAGCTTCCACAATGTTCCTCACGGTCTCTGGACGATGCTGCATGGTGGTGAGAAGTACCTGGAACCTGTTGGCCAGGATGCCAAAGGTGTTCTCCACCACCCATCTTGCCCTGGACAGCCTGTAGTTGAAGATCCTCTCTTCACGGGTGAGGCATCTGGAAGTGTAGGGCTTCATGAGGTAGGTTCTGAGGGAGAAGCCGTCATCCCCCATGATGAAGTAGGGCACATCTTGTGTGTCGTTGGGCAGGGGGTCTGGATCTGGGAAGCCCATGATGAGGTTGCATTCCAATCCTTCCTTGAGGTGACTGGCGTTGTATACCTGGGCATCTGAAGCTGACCCGTTGCCTGAAACATCGATGTACATGAACTTGTAGTCAGCATCAACCATGGCGAAGAGGATGATTCTGAAGAAGCCCTTGTAGTTGAAATAAGTGGACCCTGACTTTGCAGGCCACGTGCAAAGCTTTGCAGGCCACGTGCTTGCCATCTATGCCTCCAACGGTGTGGGGGAAGTTCCACTTCTGATACCACTGCTCTGCAACTTTCTTCCAGTCTTCTTCAGTGGATGGGCACTGGAGGAGCTCCTCCAGGTATTCTTCGATGATGGCCTGCACCACTTCTCTGACCACAATGCTGATGGTGTTGTGTGGCACCCTCCAGGCCTAGTGCATGCTCCTATACGTAGTCCCTGAGTCCAGGTGGCATAGAGTCAGTGCCACCTTGAGCCCAGGGTCCAGGCTGGGCCAGAAATTGGTGCTCTGCTTGGTCAACCTGGGTCTCAGCCGCTCCACAACTTCGTGAAACATGGCTGGTGGCATCCTCATGAAGTTCTGGAATGCCCGAGGGTCTTCTTTCCTCAGCTCCACCATCAGCTTGTTGTACAGTCCGTACTCTGCTCTTCTCCTGATCCATCTTCGGACCCAGACACTTCTTGGCCGCCTCCTTTTCTTCCCGTAGAACAGGTGAAAGAGCCTGTAGATGGTTTCACACTGTTGCAGAACGATGGTGGCTACCAAAAGGAGTGTGTTACGATCCTTGTTGGAGATGACTGGATGCTATGGAAGTGCAAGAGGCAGATGAAGGCTGAAGAGGTCTGCATAGCAGGGCTGCTGGACTGAAAGTGAGATCCAGGTGAGTTCCTCCCCCTTTTTATAGGAAATATAGGTTTTCCACGAGGTGTCCTTCTGCATCCTCTAGGCATCCTGCAGACATCCTAAATATCCGAGATATGTCCCCTCTGCGAACGTTTTTTCTGTTTTAATGCTTTGTATGTGAGCTGCATCCACTTTCATCCTTTCTCCGTCCGTGCTACTAACGCTTTGCGTCCGTTCCGTGTCCATTTCGCTTCCTCCCTGTGTCCGTTTTCCGCTGGAGTGGATGTGAGTTGTGCGGATGCGCAGCGGATGCCTAGCAGATATAGCGGATGCATAATAGATGACGACGGATGTAGAACGGATGTTCCCAGTATGCGTTGCGGATGCAGAACGGACGCGTTGGATACATTTTCCGCTCAAAAAGTTTTGAGCAGCTGAAAACTTTTTGAGCAGATGGAACCTCAGTCAATGGATGCTGGACAGATAGAGAGGATGAAAAACGAACGCAGTGAGTACAGAACGGAAGCATCGTGTTAACCAATGGATGGCAAGTGTTTCTCTCCGTTTTACATCCTCTTTCTATCCGTTGGTGCAGTCTGACATGGGCTTTAATTGTGTGATTGATTATTTGCCATTTTACTGCTGTCTATCTTCCAGAAAAGATTTAATATCCCAGAACATTCCCAAGATTGATAAAGAGATGGATTAAGGAATAACAGTTGGAATTAAACCCAGATGAATGGGAGTGCTGATGGAAATGATAAGCTAGACTTAGGAATCAAAGATCTAGATTAAATATTACTTGGCTCAGATAATAAATTGATAAGTAAAATTTACCAATTTTTGCTGGATTATAAAATGGAGGAGGAACAGGTAAAAGAAACAATGTTGGTGTGGGCTAAAAATTTCAGGCATGGTATTAATTTGGATAAATGGCAAAATTTATTGAGAGAGAAATAAAAAAAATAACCTTGGCCACATTTCCCATGCCCCCCCGTCCCCCGTGCATGCATGCCTGATACCTGATAATCAGCTGTCGGGCGGGCAGTGCACACACATGCACAATGGGGCTCTTCCGGGCAACCTCTTGCGTGCCAGCGGAAAGGGCTCTGCATGCCATTTCCAGCACGTGTGCCATAGGTTCGCCATCATGGCTATATAAAATGTTTTATAGGTGGCACTTCCACCAGCAAAATTAACTAAAATGTATCAAAATATATCACCCAACTATTTTACATGGTAGACATGTAGAAAGACTCAGCAGTTTTGGCACAGGATCCAGAAGTGGTTAGAGGAGAGGGTTGGACACAAAGTTGAGTACAAAGCAATTTTTTTTACTTGGAATTAGAAAATAAAGATATAAAAAAGAGGTGATTTATTTTATAATATATGTGATCACTGCAGTAAGGTTGACCTTTGCTCAAAAGTAGAAAGACAAAGAAATTCCTGATGAAAGCAAAGTAATAAAAAAAATATGGACATGCGCTGAGATGGATAAATTAACTTTGGAAATGAAAAATAAAAATGAGACAGACTATTATGTAGTATGGGATAAATTTTATCAATGGTGGGAAAAAGGGAAGGATCCAGTATCAAAATAAAACAGGGTTGGCAGAATGGATAATCAGAAATATAAAGTATTGTATAAATGTATATAAAACATGTATTCTATGCTATAATATGTGTGACAAACAGGAATGTCAGGATGCTCACACTGCATCCAATGTTTTTAACACTTTATTCAATAAAACTTTTTTTAAAAAAATGAGATCTGAATGGGTTCCTCTCCGCTAGAAAGAGTGGATCCCAGCAACTATGGGTAATCCTCAACTTATGACCACAATGGAGCCCCAAATTTATGTTGCTCAAGTGAAACATTTGTTAAGTGAGTTTTGCCCCCTTTTACAATTACAGTTGTTAAGTGAATCTGGCTTTCCCATTGACTTTTCTTGTCAGAAGGTTGCAAAAGGTTATCACATGACTCTGGGAAACTGAAACCATCATAAATATGAATCAATATGAATCTGAACAAGGAGAGATTTAACCTTGAAATAAGGAGGAACTTTCTGACAGTGAGAACAATCAACCAATTTGCCCTCGGAAGCTGTAGGAGTGCCATCACTTGAGACTTTCAAGAAGAGATTGGACTGTCATTTGTCAGAAATGGTGTAGGGTCTCCTGCTTGGGTGGGGGGTTGGACTAGATGACCTATAAGGTACCTTCCAACTCTGATTATCTGTTATCTGTCAAGTTGCCAAGCAACTGGATTTTGATCACATGACCATGGGGATGTTGCAATGTTGTAAGTGTGAAAAACGGTCATAAGTCACTTTTAAAAACTGCTGTTGTTACTTTGAACGATGATTAAACAAACTGTTATAGGTCGAGGACTTCCAGTACTGTATTCATAGGGTTTGAAAAAACATAAGCAGAGTTGTATACTGCTTGCAACCTTTTTCTGAGCTAGTGGGAGGTAGCAACAATTATTTGTACCATGCTACTCTTCAAAAGTGTCCAAAGATTGCACTGATGCTTTATGCCATGGCCAGGCTTTTGATTGGGTAAAAGGATAATATTATGCCTCTCTTTAAAAATCTTCACTATCTACTGAGTACAATCTAAGACTTTGATGTTAACCTACAAAGCCTTAATTTATCAGAGGAATCATCTCTGCAGCTGTGAATCTATGAATCTTGAATCAGCAGGGAAGGGTCTTCTAAAGACACTCTGCTGAGAGAAGCTCAGCTGTGGAGCACATGAAAAAGGACTTCCTGCTGAGTGGCTCCCAAGCTACAGAATGAGCATCCTGAGGAGAAACACTTGGCTTCTCAGGAGAGGGTTAAAAACTAAGCCACCCTTTCAACTGCAAAACTATTGTTTTTTATTTTAACATTGTTTTTTATTTTAACTCCATTTTATTATATGCTACAGTTTTTATTCTTGGAAAACCATCCTGAGTACTGGCATTAAGACAGAGAAAAATGAAATACGAGCCAGTTTGGTGTAGTGGTTAAGGTATCAAGAGATTGCGTGTTCTGGTTCTACCTCAGGCACAATGCTAGCTGGGTGATCACTTTCTTTCAGCCCTAGGAAGGAGGCAATGGCAAACCACTTCTGAAAAACCTTACCAAGAAAACTACAAACACTTGTCCAAGCAGTCTCTGAAAATCAGACACAACTGGATGAACTCTAGAAAGAGTGCAGAGAACAGCAATCAAGATGCTTAAAGCCCATGTCACACTGGCCAACGGATGCAAAAAGGACACAGCAGACGAGCAAAATGTTCCATCCGTTGTTATCCGCTCTTAAAAGGGGCAAAAATTTGCAAAACCGGAGCAGATAACACGGACGCGGGGAGGACGCAGGGCGGATGCAAAGCGGATGCAGAACGGAAGCCCAGTGGATGGAAGCGGATGAGAGCAGATGGCGCAACCGCAGGGCTTCCAGGGGGCCTCAGTGAAGCAGACGCGGAACGGATACAGCGGATGCAGAACGGACGCTGAATGGATGAAGCGGATGCACAGTGGATGCACAGCGGATAAAGCGGATGCACAGCGGAAGCCTAATGGATGCAGAGTGGAAGCGGAACAGATGCCGAGCGTTAATTGCGCATGCGGGGGGAAAGCATTACGTAAGCCCCCCGGATATAAAGGGAAGCAGCTCGCACGTGGCCAGCATTCCAAGGAAAGACCTGCTGCTGGACACTTCGAGTTCCTTGCCTGCCCTGCCTGCATGCCTGCCTGCCAGCCTTGCTGCCAGCCTGCCTTCCAGCCAGCCTTGGTGCCTGCCTGCCTGCCTGCCTTCCTGCCAGGCTTTCTGCCAGCCTTCCTGCCTGACTTCCTGCCAGCCTACCTGCCAGGCTTCCTGCCAGCCTTGGTGCCTGCCTGCCAGCCTTGGTGCCTGGCTTCCTGCCAGCCTCCCTGCCAGCCAGCAACCCCACAACCATGGGGAGGAAGCGAAAGCCTCAGCAACCTGCCGCCATCCCTGGCAAGAGGGACAGGGCCAACCTCCCGCCCCCTGCCCCTGACTCTGCTTCTGCTGGGGTTTCTGCTGAAGCTGCTCCTGGCGGTGGTGCTTCTGCTGGTGCTGGGGCTTCTGCTGGTGCTTACTCTGTTGAAGCTGCTCCTGGTCCTGTTGGTCCTGCTTGACCTGCTCGTGCTCCTGGACTTGCTCATCCTGCTCGTGCTCCTGGTCTTCCTCGTCCTTCTCGTCCTGCTGGTGATCCTGGTCTTGCTCGTCCTGCTCGTCCTGCTCGTGATCCTGGTCCTGCTCGTGCTCCTGGACTTGCTGGCTCTGCTGGTGCTTACTCTACTGCTGTTGATCCTGGTCCTGCTGGTCCTGCTGCTGCTGGTCCTGCTGCCGCTGCTGCTGCTGCTGATGATGATTATGATCCTGCTGGTGAGGATGATGATGATGATGATGATGATGATGATGATGATGATTCTGCTGCTGCTGCTGCTGGTGGTGGTGGTGTGGAGGAGCAGCCCCTACTACCTGGGAGCCCCTCTGATGAGGCCCCATCTGGTCCAGCCAAAGGGAGGAAGAGGCATATGCGACAACGGGAGAGGAGGCAATACTATATTGAGGAGGCACACGAGGATGAGGTGCTGGAGTGGCTGAGAGAGAACGACTATCTGTGGCGGAAGGGACACCGGCTGTACAGGGACACCAAGCGGAAGCAGGCTGCTTGGAGAGAGAGGGCAGAGAGTATAGGTTACACTTCAGAGGTGCTCCTCAGCTGGTGGAAACATATGCACACCTGGTACGGGAAGCTGCACCTCAAGAAATCTGGCCAGGCCACTGTGAAGCTGACAGATAGAGAGACCTATGTCATGGCCAGGTGCAGCTTCCTGGAGGGTGAGGTCCGCCACCGAGGAGCACCAGCAGCCCCTCTCACGACCCTCTCTCTCCGGCAGCCTGCTAAGAGCCAGTCCTCTTCCGGCCGAGAGTCAGTCCCTGTCTCCAGGCAGGTTTCTGTGGAGCGTGCCATGGCGGAGAACCCGCGGACAGGTGTGGTAAGCATGGTGGAGTGCGTAGAGGACTCCCTGGTGCGGTGGGAGAAAGGAGACATTGAGTCCACCACAGTCCTAGCCGTATCCACCACCCCCAGCTCCGCCTCCACAGAAAGGCAGAGAGCCGGACAGCAGGAGGGGCAGAGCCACACTGTCCTGCTGGAGATCAGGGACACCATCCGCACCAGCATAGATCTCCTCTCTCAGTTGGTCAGCACCGACTCCTTATCCTCCAACCACAAGCCCTTCCTCACGTATGTCAACCAGACCGTCAAGGAAATGGCGTACCAGCTGGTGAAGGACCGGATCAGCGAGCTGCTTCACAACCCTCCAGACCCAGAGGAACCTGCTCCCACCCAGTCCAGGTCTGCTCCTCCACCCCAGGTGATGTCCTTCCCATTCCAAGGCTTCCCACAGGCCCTCACCTACCAGGGCTATGGCGAGCTGTCCAAGAGCTTTCTCGACACACTGTCACCTGTTGTCCTCTCGGGGCCAGGCACTCCAGCACCACCTACCTGTTGTGGCCTTGCACATCCTGAGTGTCGATCAGGTTTCGCCCTTGCCTCCATTCCCCAGGCTTCATGTCCCCATTGCCTTGTTGACAGTCCACGAGCCTGTTCTGCAAGACTGGGTAGCGGGTGCACATGAGATTGTGCAGGATGAAGCAAGCTTCCACGATCCTCATCACGGTCTCTGGGCGATGCTGCATGGTGGTGAGAAGTACCTGGAACCTGTTGGCCAGGATGCCAAAGGCGTTCTCCACCACCCGCCTTGCCCTGGACAGTCTGTAGTTGAAGATCCTCTCTTCATGGGTCAGGAGTCTGGAAGTGTATGGCTTCATGAGGTAGGTTCTGAGGGAGAAGGCATCATCCCCCATGATGAAGTAGGGCACATCTTGCGTGTCGTTGGGCAGGGGGTCTGGATCTGGGAAGCCCATGATGAGGTTGCTTTCCAGCCCCTCCTTGAGGTGACTGGTGTTGTATACCTGGGCATCTGAAGATGAGCCATAGCCTGAAGCATCGATGTACATGAATTTGTAGTCAGCATCGACCATGGCGAAGAGGACGATGCTGAAGAAGCCCTTGTAGTGGAAATAAGTGGACCCCGACTTGGCTGGAGCTTTGCAGGCCACGTGCTTGCCATCGATGGCTCCAACGGTGTGTGGGAATTTCCACCTCTGATACCACTGCTCTGCAACTTTCTTCCATCCTTCTTCAGTGGAGGGGCACTGGAGGAGCTCCTCCTTGTATTCTTCGATGATGGCCTGCACCACATCTCTGACCACAATGCTGATGGTGTTGTGTGGCACCTTCCAGCTGTACTGCATGCTTTTGTAGGTGGTCCCTGAGGCCAGGTGCTGCAGAGTGAGTGCCACCTTGAGCCCAGGTTCCAGGCTGGGCCGGAAGTTGGTGTTTGCCTTGGTCAACCTGGGTGTCAGGCACTGCACAACTTCGTCAAACCTTGCTGGAGGCATCCTCATGAAGTTCTGGAACGCCCGAGTGTCTTCCTTCCTGAGCTCCACCATCAGCCTGTTGTACAGTCCGTACTCTGCTCTTCTCCCGATCCATTTTCGGACCCAGAGGCTTCTTGGCCGCCTCTTTTTCTTCCCGTAGTAGAGTTCACAGAGCCTGTAGATGGCTTCGTACTGTTGCAGAAGGATGGTGGCTGCCAAAAGGACTGTGGTACGATCCACGGTGGACATGACTGGATGCTGTGGAAGAGGAAGAGTCAGGTGAAGGCTGCAGAGGTCTGCACAGGTGGGCTGCTGGTCTGAAAGTGAGATGCAGACGAGTTGCTCCCCCTTTTTATCGGCAGTATAGGTGTCCCTTTGCATCCTCCAGGCATCCTCTAGGCATCCTCTAGACATCCTTAATATCCGAGAAATTTTCTGACAGTGAGAACAATCAACCAATGAAACTGCCTTCAGAAGTTGTGGGACCTTCATCACTAGAAGCTTTCAAGAAGAGATGGACTGCCATCTGTAAAAAAAAATAGTGTAGGGTCCCCTGCTTGGACAGGGGGTGTTGGACCCGATGACCTACAAGGTCCCTTCCAACTCTGTTAATCTGTAGGAAGAGGTATTCTGTCTCTATGGTGGCTAACTAGCTACCAAGGAAAAGTCTGCAAGGAGAGCTGGAGAAGAATGTTACTCACCTTTTCATCTTTTTCATGGCTAAAAGCTATTGATAGCTTTATCTTTTATTAATTTACCTAAAGATAAGCATTTCCTGGAGAAAACATGGAAACATCCTTGTAATGTTCTTGGCAAAATATGGATATATTTGACCAATGCCTGCTTGCTTGCCAGCTAAGGCTGATTAGGAGTCATTCTCTTTCAAATCCTTCCTGTTTGGTTTCCATTGCTACATATTATGGAAGCAGATCCCATAATTTAACTTTGCAATATGTGAAGAACTGGTTTTTTTTTAAAAAAAAAAAATCCCTTGCTATATTTTCTATCATTCAGATTCCTAAAGGATGGTCTCAATATCGAACCGTACAACAGAAAGCAAAAACACCCTCCATATTTCATTCACCCTAAATCTCTTTGAGAATCACTTTGAATTCTTACATGCTACTAGTGTGAGTATGTAATACGCTTTGGTCCTACACTATGGATTCTGCAGAATAGAATATCCCCTGAGTACTGTTGATCAGCCAAGAACAACAGCAATCAAAAAGTTCACAACAGGAATGACTTCCATTTCTTTAACCTCATGATTAGAGTTAAATGTATTCCTCCCTCTCTTTTCTGAGCTAAACAGAATGATTGAGACACAACTTAGAAACACCATGCTTATTTGTTACAAATACTAATTATCCCCAAAGGAAATTATCTTAGAAATATCACCTAGTAATCACCAAGGACAAGTGATGTTTAAAATAAACATAGCACCTCAACTATCTCTGTACACCCCAACATTTATCAAGGCTTTTTCTTACACTCAAATCCAAATTTGTTCTCTTCTGCCCTCCACCTCCACCCTCCACTTCTCTATAGCACATGTACAGGCAAAACCTGACAAATCTCATTTGAGTTGTCTGAGCAGTATTGGATTTTATTTTTTGAAATTTTTAATCTAATTAAATTATGTACATGGATCATCGTGGCAGGGTCATTGGTCTTCTGCATTCCAACTTATTCAACCAACTCAGTTCTCTTAAAGTTCATCATCAGTCAGCGGAATGACTGTGTTTAATAGTATTACCAAGAACAAGCACAGGAAAAATAGTGGTGCCATTGCTCTACCTGGAAGTGCTGGGCGGCAGCTTTGAAATATGCCACCCATACATGCATTTAATTTTGAACAGGCAAAACATTATCTATCTAACTCTGCCTTCATGCATGAGAATAATAATATTGGATGACATTATGAAAGTACATCCATGTGTGCACATGTGCACTTGTATGCATCCACAGGTGCAATAATGACACACCTCCTTCCCTAACTGATTTCTTCCAGAACTATTGGATGAGTTTCTATGTGCCTGCTGGGAATGATGTGAATTGCAGTCCTAATATAGTTGGATGGTGCCAAGTTGAAGACACCACACTAAAGAGTCAGCACCATCATGTATGTAAACTGATAATTGATTATTATAATGGATTATAGTTTATTACAATGATAAACAAAGTGATCTATCTATAACAATGTTTAATTAAAATTTGATTCTGCTGATATCCACTTACTGTTAAAGGAAATCCCATGGTCTCATTCAAGTACATGTATACGTAGCAGCCTGAATGACATAAGAATTGATAGAGAATACTGTATTAGTTACAATAATATAAAACAATAATATTTTTTTTCCTTTTGAGATAAAACTAAGTATAATATGTCTTGGCTAGAGAGCCAGAATGGCACAGTGGCTAATTGCCTAAACAAGAAACAGGAAAAAAAAAACCATTTTCTACTTTTCTCTTTGGCACAGGAGCTAACTGGATGGTTTGGATCCAGTGTCAAGATCTGCAAAAAGGCAGCTGGAAAATAAAAAACCCTTGGTGCATTGGGCATAGATACCTTTGTAGTATGAAGAAAGCAAGTGCAAAATAGCAGACCCTGGAACCCAGCAGGATAAACGTAGAACAGTGCATCAGGTAAAGAATTATTAGATAATGGAAGAATTCCTTAGATCTCTGAGATATCAGTAGATGGTGATAGATAGAACGATAGATCAATAGATCAATAGATTAGAAATAGATGATGAAGATGATAGATAGATAGATAGATAGATAGATAGATAGATAGATAGATAGATAG
>BLBF01000003.1:18455593-18478385 GCA_015471245.1 Laticauda colubrina | reverse complement strand
TGATTCCAAGCAGTAATCAGGGATCATCAAAGCCAGAGAGAGAGTGTACAAGCTGTAGCCTTGCTACTTTTATAGTGTTTTCATAACCACTCCTTTAATTGCTATTTCACAGTTAAAGCTGCATACACTCTAACATACACTAACTATGATTCATAGTTATTATTTCACCTAAACCAGTTAGGGTAAACAATGTTATCCCTAACAATACCTATCAATGGTATCATGGGATACCATCAAAAGACTAGTACCGCATATTGGCAGAGCTGAACTAGAACACCAATCACTAATCTTAAAAGACTACCAAGGAAACAGAATACCAGTAGTCGGACTTGGACACTTCCAAATAAGTTTCAAAGAACACCAGAAGATCTTGCCTCTAACCATCGTAGACCAAAACCGACCAAGCCTACTGGGACTCGAGTGGTTCAAACCTCTAGGAATCGGAGTGACCGGCACTAACCGCATCGCCAACGCAGACTGGGAGGAGAACCTGATGAGAGAGTTCCAGGATGTCTTCGATGGAAAGTTAGGCAAGTACCAAGGGTCCCCTATCTCATTTAATTTAGACCCAAAAATAGCTCCAATTAGGCTGAAGGCGAGGTGAGTCCCCTTCGCACGAAAACCCAAAATTGATGAAGAATTAAATAAACTAATAGCACAAGGCATTTTGGAACTGATTGATCATGACAAATGGGAGACCCCAATCGTAACCCCAGTTAAGCCAGATGGGTCCATGAGAATCTGTGGGGATTACAAGGCTACCCTAAACCATGCGCTACAACAAAGTGCATATCCTGTTCCGGTAGTGCAACATCTACTACACTCATTGGGGAGAGGCAAGGTTTTCGCAAAGCTCGACCTTGCCCAAGCTTACCAACAATTGCCAGTAGACCCTGAAACAGCAGAGGCACAAACAATCGTGACTTATAGAGGAGCCTTCAAATGCAAAAGGCTACAATTCGGAGTCAGCGTAGCCCCTGGGGTGTTCCAAAGCCTAATGGAGCTGTTATTACAAGGGATAAAAGGAGTAGTCCCATATTTTGATGACATGCTAGTCTCAGCTAATGACGAGAGAGAATTAGAAGCCTGTCTCAGAGTGGTTTTACAAAGGTTCCAAAAGGCAGGACTCAAGGTAAAAAAAGAAAAGTGTAAATTGGCCACATCGAAAGTTGAATTCCTGGGGTACCAAATTGATAAAGAGGGCATCCACCCCACAGAGAAAAAAAATAAGGCAATCAAAGAAGCGCCTAGACCTAAAAACAAAGTAGAGTTGCAAGCATTCTTGGGACTTATAAATTTTTACAACGTTTTTCTGCCACAGAAGGCAACAATGGTTCTCTGACAAATCTTTATACGTAGGTGCCTTACCTCAACTTGGGAAGGGAACTGGATATGCCACATGGAGATGAACAGGACATTGAGAGCTGCCACATGGAGATGAACAGGACATTGAGAGCCAGTTTGGTGTACTGGTGAAGATGCTGACCTAGAAAGTGGGAGACTGTGAGTTCTAGTTCTGCTTTAGGCATGAAAGCTAACTGGGTGACTTTGTGCTGATCGTCGTCTCTCAGCCCAACTCACTTCATAAAGATGTTGTGGTGAAAATACGAGGAAAAAGGGAATATTGTGTATGTTTGTCACCCTGAGTTACTTATAAAGTAATAAAGGCAAGAGAAAAATCTATAAATAAACATACAGCATAGTCCTATTAATGGCTTTGAATTTCAAAAGCAATGTGATAAATAGACTGTACTTGCAAGGTAAATATTGTTTAAGTTAATAGATGAAAATAAATTGCTGAGTATGATTCAAATGCAAGTCATTTACTGGCGAATGTTAAGGAAGGGCTTGAGGAAAAGATGCATCATTATCATCATCATCATCATCATCATCATCATCATCATCATCGTTATTATTATTTTATTAATTACATTTCTTAGTGCTTAATATACATTGTGTTGCCTGGGTATTCAATTTACTTAACAATACATTTTAATCTCCTCCTCTTTTTTCCAACCACTGATAAAATAGATTCTGTTTGATAATATTCTGTATCTTCTTTCTGTTTCATTTTTAATGTCAGTCTGACCAATTCTGCACACTCTAATATCTTCTTAATTATTTCTTCATCTCATGGTGTTTCTTCATACCTGACATTTGCTTTCATTATTTTAGGATAGTCAATTATGGTGGGTGTTTTATTTGTTCTTTTCTTCTTCTCTCATGTTATTATTAGGACTTTTGATCTATTGTGAGGTCACTTATGAAAAGGTGTGACAAAATTCATACCCTTGTATATTGTAAAATTAGAACTTTAAAGCTCTACCATAAATATAGTAAAGCTTTTCTTTTTAACTGTGTGTTTTCAGGTAGCACATATTTTGTTAAGCGTAGTTTGGTTTGGTTTGTGTATTCTTTTGTATTTGGCTTTTTAGTTTTTTTCAACAGATAAAGTACCAAGTTCTGAGTCATAACATCTGAAACTGTAAAGACAGAAGGAAATCTTTCTCCAAAACAGCTGAAATGGCAACATCTACAACAGAATGAGCAACCTTCTGACAATAAGAGGGCCCCGATGCCTGGGGGAAATTGAGGGCTTAGTGGGTGAATCAAGGATGCCAAATGAGCCAGACAAGGATTTTCCTTTAGGGGGTTGCTTTCCATGTCTTTTGGGGCTTTTCTTTTGATGTTTAAAAATTTCCATAAATTTCTAGACTTCAGCATGGTAGGAAACTTTGGCAATCATGCTTGGAGGGGACTAATAGGACCAAACCCAGTTTTCAATAAAGGATAATATTTATAGCTCAGGATTGAAATGAGAGTTCCTTGGTATTCTCTGAGCATGGTTGTTTTCTTGAAAATATTTCATTTCCCAAACTAGAATAGCACTGGTGATGTTATCTAATTTGGGTAATTTAAATGTCTGCAAGAAAACAAGCAAGTTCAGAGAGCACCAAGGAGGCCTTATTTGTAGGTAACTTTCTTTGGTTTCCCCATCTCTAATGTAGTCTGCTTCAAATGTGCTGTTCTTTAAGTCATCAGTTTTCCAGCAAAGTCCCACAGCAAGTTGAGGAACGTTGCTGTAGGGTTTATTGCTCTGTATGAAATTAGTCTTGCTTCACTTCCTCCCCCTGAACCACCCTCTGCTTTATTCTCCAAATTATCATGCCACCTTTCGGAGGATTTTAAAGAGAATAGGAAGAGGTCTGTCTCAAATGCATTTGCCAAATATAATTGATTGTTATTATTCTATAAACCCTTTCTATAAAATATATAATTATTGATTTCTGTCATTACAAACACCCCTGATTTCTCCATGGAATGATATCATAAATATTTCCTGTCACTTAATCATTTCTATCATCTCATGCTTTCCAAATCAAAGGGACCAAGCTGTTTAATTTTTTCCCCCTCCAATTTTGTCTTCCTACATATCTTCTAGAAGGCTCCTTCACACACAGATTGAAAACAGATGCACATATGTAATATCCTGCTTAACTCTGGCAAGTCTAATTTGTTAACTTAAGCAAGAGTGTTAACTGTGGTACAAGAATCCACAGGAATTATTTTTGGCACTTCTGCACATCTAAATTTTTCTCAGTTGTGCTTAATACCTTGCCTAAACTCCTTACAATTTGAGAAAATCCAGCCTTGAGAGTTAAGGCTGGTATTCCTTGTCTTACCTACTTTATGATTTTTTTTATTTTAACGACCCTGTAATCCTTTGCATTGGGGTGGCATTGGAACAACTGAATGGAGCTCAAGCATTTACTGACTGGATGCCCTTCCTGACACCTCTGCAGAGTTCAAAGCAGACTATTATTCATTGTGCTCAGAGAGAACTATATCTGCTGCTATCTAGGATCAAATTAACAGCCTCCTGATTGGGAAGCGAGAACTCTACCACTAGGCTACTGCACCACTGTATCTTCAGATATTATAATAAACCAAAATTTAACACAGCCCTTAACAACTTTTCTCAGCCAATACCATTGATAATTTTGTGAGTACCATCTATAAAAGTTTTTAAAATCTTGAATCCCAAGAGAACATTAAATCTTAGAAAATGCCAAAAATCTCACCCATGGGATTTCATGACATCACATGCAAGACCATGGAAATTTTGAAGTTTTTTGTTCCAGTTCACCATTTTTAAAGATTATTTTGATTGAATGCTTTGAAGATATTGAGAACTAGGACACTAAGACATCTAAGAAATTTGTGGATGCTATGTTGTCAATCCTCCCTTTGTCAGTAGAGCCAGCCCAGTGAGATTTTTGTTCTTTTGCTCCACTTCTCTTCTGTTGTTTGTTTGAAAGTTCTCAGTTAATCACAGTTCATCATGTTGTCCATACTGTTATTAATATAAATCTGGTTTCTGTAAATGAACCATCTTCGTGAACAATAATGTGAAGTTGATTCATTTCAAACTGAATCTAATTAAAATTAACACATAGGCAACATGACAAGGTGCAATGAATGAAAGCTGGAAATGAAAAAAATTAATATCCTTCTTTGAGCTCAGTCTTTTTCTTCACACTTTTGCTGATGGGAATGATAAATGCTTGAAGACAAAGATATTGGCCACTGAACTATATTGCCGATCCATAATGATGCTAAACTGTTTCCAAAAAAAGAAACAGTTTTCTAGTCAAAAATGAAATTGATGAAAATTTTCATGTAGCAGATGCCAATTAAAGTGATTGTCATCACACACAAAAGGTCTTGGCTTTGTTTTTTTGTTAATTGTACCAATATTCAGTATGTCATCTGCAGTGCAAAATACTTATACTTAATTTATAACAAAAACTTGGAATTGCATAACTGCAATGAGTGCAAACTGCTAGCAGAAAATGGATTTATTTATAATACCAAGTTTTTGGACAGAATTAAAAAATACGAAGGGACTAAATAAAAGCCACTAGCTTTTATATTGTTCACCTGCATGAATGGCAAAGCCATTTAACACTAGAAAGGTGTGCCCTGCACTAACTTTATTGTGTACTTAACTCCATGTCTCTTGTTTCCTGGTAACTATTCATTTCATTCATATAAAGGATTCTCCAGACAAGGCTGTCAAACTTGCAGCTGGAAGGCCAGAGTTTGCACTGTGCTGGAATTTGTGTCATGTGCTGGCCATGTCCACTGCCGGTTTAGCAAAGGGAGTAAAAAATTGCAATGACACTGTGATGACACGAGTTTGACATCCCTGCTCTAGAAGTATTGATATTGATATTATTTAATATAATTTACCTTCTGTATGAGGCAGACTTCCCTAAAAAAATATGTGTTATTCAAATACTTCCCAGAAAACCATTTAAGTTCATTCATAGTCTGTTAGCGCAAACATGCCAAACAAATTGTGCGATTCTTTGAAAGCTAACAAATAAGACAAAATTTTCACCAGAGTGAGATGTTCTGGGTGGGTCACTGAGGATCTTAAGGTTGATTTGAAAGTCCCCAGATTTGAGTTCAACCCACATGAGGATCCAGAATTTGTGTCTTCCCTTGAAATCAACTAACTAAAAATCAACTAACAACTATGACAGGATAGGATGTGATTTTCAGGTTTAGCATTTATTGTCTTGTTGCATGAAGGGGCAATTAGACCATTGAGCCCTGAAAGCGGACTATCTGGCATTCATCATCCTCATCAGGTCCTGTGCAGAGCACATTGGGCAGCAAATGTTTTCCAGTGATTCTGATCATTCCAGACATCAAGATCGACATGAATATGGAGTGGTATTGATACTAAGCAAGGAAGCATGCCAAATCTTGATAGCTGGAAAGCTATTAGCTCACGTGTATTATCATAGCTAGGTTTCAATCAAGGCATGTGAAAACAATTATCTAGCACTAGCTTGAATATGTTCAACAGAAGGGAACATTTTTGAAACAGTTTTTCTTAATGTTTAACTACAATATATTAGTAAAATATACTTTTATACTTTTAGTTTTTAATAAACAATACAAACTAAATGAGAAGACAAAAGAGTAAAAAGGGCAGAGAAAAGAACAAGAAAAGAAAAAAATAGAAAAGAAAAAAAGATATACAGAGCATAAGCTAATACACTAACTTTTCACTCTCCTTCAAAGATACAATTTTTTAAAAAAAACTATTCTCTCCAGAGCCTAATTTTTATCTATATACAGTTCAGAAATAATAACTTTTCACCTAGTTCAACAAAAACATTTTCAACAAAACATTTATTAGGAGTAGACATATAAAACAAATAGTTTGTTTCTGGTCAAATAGTCCAACTTTATACTCCCTTTGTTTGCTCTACACAATCTTGACCTTCAAACCCATCTCAGGATTTGATCTTTCATCACTCTTTGGCATTTAAAAGGTATCTTCAAAGTTTTCATCAGCCTACTTTGTAAATCCCTCAAGCAGGATTTCTTGTCATGGTAGTTCCAAGTCCAGATCCTTTTCTTGATTTTTTTTTTTTTATTCTCATTTTGGTAATCACAATTATGTTGTTTTCCATGCCTTCAAACTCTATAAGGTCTATGCAGCTGAAAGGGTTTTTTTTTTTTAAATGCTTCTCATCTAAAAGTTTATCGAGTGAAATCTGTATCCTTTCTATTATCTATTAATGTTTCAGGCCATTAAAATCAGTGCAGTTGCTTCATTTCCAATAAATGTAATGTTGTTGACCACAATGAACAAATACTTTGAGAACAATACAGCAGAATAAGCTTCTGCTCCATCACTCAACCCTCCCTTTTTGTGATATTATCCTCTTATATTACACCAATAAGAAAGGGTAGAAAATCACAATTTTTCCTGGGTCTCCAAAGAGTTACAGTAATTTCAGCAAAGATTTGATGTTGTTTTCTGTAGCGTTATGACTCCCTTTGGATGCAGTGCATTATTTGCTCTGGTAATTTACAGTCCAAATGGCAGTGATTATGTGATTAAACAAGATCAAGCCTTCCATTCAGTTCAGTAATCCTTACAGAAGGTTTATTATTTTTTCATATTTGTTGTTACAAATCTGCATTCAGTTTGCCTAATTTAAAGAATATTCTTTTTTAAAAAAATTAGTGGGTTCTTTTTTTTAGTTCTACATATATGCTTAGTGGTATTCCTATGGCATATTCCAGCAAAATCATTCTCTTTTTAAAGAAACCATAAACTAATGCAGAGTCAAACACTATAGTTAATATTTCAACAACATAATAATAATTTAGAGTTCATAAGCAATAATGCACAGCAGGGAATGTAATTTTGCTTTCCACCTCTTGCAGTGCAAAACAAAATCTTAGGTTTAAAGGTCAACATTTATGTTACATCCGCTGAATGAAGCTTCCCTTTTAGGAAAAAAAATGGGATCCTTTGTGTATGCTTGGGTACAGTTTCATCTAATCACATCCTAAAATAACAACTAAAAAGGTTTCTTAGGATATTGAATGGAATCATTGATCTATATTTGATGCTTGCAGAATACTGAGTGAGCGAGTAAATGAGTGAGTATGTAATTATGTGCCATTAGGATAGTATGGCCTCTTAGTTATCCCATGGACAGAACTCTTCCAGGATGATCTGTTTCAAATATAGCTTTTTAGATCACCCAACAGTGCACCCGTTGGCACTATAACTGAGTTGCTGATAATTCTTTTCTCCTCTTTCCTTCCTTCTTCCCCAGCATTATAGATTTCTTCAGAGAAATCTAGGTTTTTACTTTGTACCTTCAAGTCAGTGTTGACTCCTGGTGACTAGTTTATGAGGTTTTCTTGGCAAGATTTCAGACTTGGTTTTCCCTTAGCTGCTTCCTAAGAGCAGAGAGAGAGAGAGTGACTGGCCCATGGTCACCCAGTTGTCTTTGACCAAAGCCAGGATGAAAACTTATAGTCTACTGATTTCTAGTCTTACACCTTGCCATTACATCAAACTGCCTTACTTGATTTATTTTAGGATTCAATTGTTTGTTGTCTTGTCTAAATCTATTAATATATTTTGGGGGAATTTCCACCAATGCCAAAGTTCAAAAATATCAATAATCTCTATCTTTTTTTGAGAGTCCAACTTTCATTTCCACAGATTCACCAGGTAAACAATTAGCAATAGCACTTAGATTTATATACCACTTTACAGTGCTTTACAGCCCTCTCTAAGCAGTTTACAGAGTCAGCATATTGCCCCCAACAATTTGGGTCCTCATTTTATCCACTTCGGAAGGCTGGAAGGCTGAGTCAAACTTGAGCCTGGTGAGATTCAAACAGCCAAATTGCAGGCAGCTGACAATCAGCAGAAGTAGCCAGCAGTACTGCACTCTAACCACTGTGCCACTATGGCTCAAATGATTACAATTACATTTGATTACAAACAATGCTGATCTTTAAGAAATGAATGTTATTTACAATTTCTCCTACCACTAAACAATGCATTCACAATATTAAAAGCACACATGGCAACACAATTTAGACTGTGTCTAAATCCTCTAAGTCAATGAAGAAGAGAGAACAGAGAACTCAGACAACTGAGCCAACTTAAGCTCTAAAGGTTTTAGTGTGCAGGAGGTACAAATAGTCTTATGATTTTATTGTTGTTTATTATTATTTCATTTCCTTACTTGTTCAATAAACAGGGTGACAACTGAAACAAAATGCAGAGTTCCATCTTTTGCATCACTTATGATTCATCCTGGAAGGAAGGCTTTACTCACAGTCACTTGTCACCTCTCAACACATTTGTAATGTCCCCTATACAGAATTGTAGACCATTCAGAAGTTACTGATGAGCCATAATGCAACCATTCAGGTTGCTGTGGACATCCTTTTGTATACCCATGTATTGATTTCAACAGTTGCATTAGTTACCAATTGCTCTTAAAGGCATTGGTTTTCACTTTCAAATTCCTCATAGTTCAAAGCCTGAGTATCAGTGGTCTTCTCCTTGGAACATCTGTCTGCACAATGATATTAAATAGGGTGGGGTCACTCTAATTCCTTCTCTCAGGGATACTATTTGCAAAGACTTCAAAAGCATGGCTTTTGAGTAGTGCTTCTGAAATAGCTTCCCCCCCCCCCCGCTCCCAGACATCAGAATGGCCCCTCACACAAGGCTTTTAAATAATTCTTTAAACATGTTCTATACCATGAGGATTGGGCTGGACTGTTATGATTGCTGTCTCTGGTAAGGAAGGGGATTTCAGATCCATTGATTGTGGTATTCTTGGGAGTAAGGGCAAAGTTATTTTTTTAAAAAACACATGGATTCTGAATTAAAATCAGAATCAGAATAAAGCTGAAAGGGTTTTCTAGTCCAGGCTCCTGCTTAAGCAGGAAATCCTATACCATTTCATGCAAGTGACTGTCCAGTGTCTTCTTAAAAACCCCGAGTGATAAAGCACCCACAACTTCTGAAGGCAAACTATTCCACTGGTTAATTGTCCTCACTGTTAGGAAGTTTCTCTTCAATTCCAGGTTGTTTCTCTCTTTGATTAGCTTCTATCCATTGTTTCTTGTCCTGCCCTCTAGTGCTTTGGAAAACAAATTGACCCCCTCCAATTTGTGGCACCTTCTCAAATACTGGAATACTGCTATGATGTCCTACCTAGTCCTTCTTTTCTCTAGACTAGTCAAACCCAAATCCTGCAGCCATTCTTCATATGTTTTAGTCTCCTTTACTCATCTTAGTTGCTCTTCTTTGAACTTTTTCCAAAGTCTCAACATCTTTTTTGGAATGTGGTGACCAAAACTGGATGCAATATTCCAAGATGAAACTTGTTCATTGCTCAGAGTAGACTTTAATTATAAGTTTTGAAAATTAAAGGGGAAAAATGAATGTGTTGCTCTGTTTAGAGCTGTGTTTTTCAGTTACAACAACTTTAATAAATGGACTTTAAATTTCAGAATTGATGGCTGAGAAATTCTGGCTATGAATTCTGTGAGTTGAAGTACACTTTTCTTACAAATGCTTAAAGGCTAGGTCCCACTGGCCGATGGATGCAAAACATATGCAAAAAGGACACAGCGGACAAGCAAAATTTTGGGGATGGCTTGTTATCCGTTGTTATCCGCTCCAAAAAGTGCCCCAAATTTGCATAAACAGAACGGAAAAGAACGGAAAGGAACGGACGTGGGTAGTACGTAGCGAGGATGTTAAGCGGATGTTCGTAGGAAGCCTAGTGGATGGAAGCGGATGGCACGTCCGAAGGGCTTCCAGGGGAGAATTGCGAAGCGGACGCATAGCGGAAGGAGCGGATGCGTAGCGGATGACACGGATGCATCACGGATGCCTATAGGATGCATAGCGGATGTATAGTGGATGCAAACCATTCACTGTGCATGCGGGGAGGATGAATTGCGTCAGCTCCGCGGATATAAAAGGATGCAGCTTGCAAGCAGTCAGCATTCAGAGGAAAGACCTGCTGCCACAGACATCTTCGAATAACACCATGGTTCGTCAGTCAGGGAAGAAGAGAAAGCCTGTACCTACTCCTGCCAGCCCTGGCAAGAAGGCCAGAACCACCATCCCACCCCCTGGCACTGACTCTGAAGCTGCTGGTGCTTCTGCTGCTGCTGGTGCTTCTGCTGCTGCTGCTGCTGCAGCAGCAGCTAGTGCTGCTGCCGTTGCTAGTGCTGCTGCCGTTGCTAGTGCTGCTGCTACTGGTGCTGCTGGTGTTGCTGCTGCTGGTGCTTCCCTTGCTGCTACTGCTGCTGCTGGTGGTGGTGCTTCTCCTGCTGCTGGTGCTGCTGATGCTGCTGGTGCTTCTCCTGCTGCTGCTGCTGCTGTGGTGGACCAGCCACAAGGCCCTCAAAGTCCTGCTGCTCAAGCCCCTGACAGAGGGAGGAAGAGGCAAGGGAAGGAGAAGGGAGAGAGGAAACAGTACACCCTTTCTGAGGACCATGAGGAGGAGGTGCTGGAATGGCTGAGGGAGAACAAATACCTGTGGAGAAAGGGCCACAGATTCTATCGCGACACCAAGAGGAAGCAGGAAGCTTGGAGAGACAAGGCAGAGAGCCTGGGCTACACTTCAGACCTACTCCTTGGATGGTGGATGCACATGCACACCTGGTATGGCAAGCTACACCTCAAGAAATCTGGCCAGGCTGCTGTCAAGCTCACTGACTGGGAGATGTAAGTCATGGCCAAGTGCAGCTCCCTGGAGGGTGAGGTCCGCCACCGAGGAGCAGCCCCTCTGACAACCCTCTCCCTCAGACAGCACAAAGACAGCCAGTCCTCTTCCAGCCAGGAGACAGCTACCGTGTCCAGGCAGGTGTCTTCGGAGGGCCCCACGGCAGAGACCCCCCCGACAGCTGCACTCCCCATGCCAGCAGACTTGGAGGATCCCCTGTCACAAATGGAGGAAGAAGTGGCAGCCACCAGAGACCAACCCACACCCACACCCTGCTCCACAGAAAGCAGGCAGAGAGGCAGCCTGGAGGGCCAGAGCCACACTGTCCTGTTGGAGATCAGGGATACAATCAAAACCAGCACAGATCTTCTCTCTCAGCTGGTCCACAGCGACATACCATCCTCGAACCGCAAGCCCTTCATCACCTACATGAGCCAGACCCTCATGGACCTTCCCTAGGCCCAGTACCAGGTGATGAAGCAGAAGATCACAGCACTTCTGCACAACCCTCCAAGCCCAGCTGAACCTGCTCCGACCTAGTCCAGGTCTGCTCCTCCACCCCAGGTGATGTCACAGCCCTTCCACGGCTTTCAACAGCCCCTCACCTACCAAGGCTACAACTACCAGGACTTCCCACAGCAGAGGCAGCCCTTCCCAGTCCAGGCCCAGATTCATCGCACACCACAGATGCCTCACCTCACCCAGCTGCAGACCAGACAGTCCCATTACACTCCTCCTTCCTCCACCCCATAGCCAAGCCCCTCAACAGACAATCTGTCTTCAGTCTTGGGCCTCACATCCCAGGTTCTTGATGAAGGGCCTCTCAACCTCACAGGACTGAGTCAGCACTCTGAGAGCTTCCTGAACACACCATCCCCTGTTCTACTCTCAGGGCCAAGCACCCCAATGGCGCCTCAGACCAGCACTCTAGCCACAGCCACCTCCATAGTCCCTGGTCACTTGACAGCTGAGACCATGGACATTCCTCAGAGTGACTGAGAATAGTGCCAGAGACTGGTTAAGCCTTTGCATGATTGTGGGATGAGTAAGGATAGTTGTGGAATGGGTAAGGATAGTTGTGGGATAGGTAAGGATAGCTGTGGGATAGGTAAAGATAGCTGTGGGATAGGTAAGGATAGTTGTGGGATGGATAAGGATAGTAGTGGGATAGGTAAGGATAGCTGTGGAATAGGTAAAGATAGCTGTGGGATAGGTAAGGATAGTTGTGGGATGGATAAGGATAGTAGTGGGATAGGTAAGGATAGCTGTGGGATAGATAAACCTCCAGTAGTGGGACTGTATGGTCCACCCACCCAGCTTCCACACATATGGCCCTTTTTTATCAATAACAATTTATTCATTGATCAACACATTTCAAAATAAACAAAGCTCTTTATTAATGCCCTATTCATTGTAGGACCACTCAACATACATGGCACAATCTCATCAGTGTTATGAGACAGGCTCAAGGAAGCATCCATTAACCATCTATGATCCTGTCTTGCCACTCCACTGCTCCAGCTGGGGAGTTGCACCGGTGTTTCAGGAGGTTGTGCTGCTTCTTCCCTTCACGTGAAGCTCTGTTGGGGCCTTATACATCCACAGTGTCTATCAGGTTTAGTCCTTGCCTCCATTAACCAGGCTCCATGTCCCCATTCCCTTGTTGACGGTCCACAAGCCTGTTCTGCAACACTGGGAAGCAGGTGCGCATGAGATTGTGCAGGATGCAGCAAGCTTCCACGATGCTCCTCACAGTCTGTGGGTGATGCTGCATGGTGGTGAGAAGTACCTGGAACCTGTTAGCCAGGATGCCAAAGGCGTTCTCCACTACCCGTCTTGCCCTGGACAGCCTGTAGTTGAAGATCCTCTCTTCACGGATGAGGTATCTTCACCAACGATGAAGTAGGGTACATCTTGTGTGTCATTGGGTAGGGGGTCTGGATCTGGAAAACCCATGATGAGGTTGCATTCCAGCCCATCCTTGAGGTCACTGGCATTGTATACCTGGCTATCTGAAGCTGACCCGTTGCCTGAAGCATCGATGTACATGAACTTGTAGTCAGCATCAACCATGGCAAAGAGGATGATACTGAAGAAGCCCTTGTAGTTGTAATAAGAGGACCCTGAGTTGGCTGGAGCTTTGCAGGCCACGTGCTTGCCATCTATGGCTCCAACGGTGTGGGGAAAGTTCCACCTCTGATACCACTCTTCTGCAACTTTCCTCCAGCCTTCTTCAGTGGTGGGACACTGGAGGAGCTCCTCCACGTACTCTTCAATGATGGCCTGTACCACTTCTCAGACCACTTTGCTGATGGTGTTGTGTGGCACCCTCCAGGCATACTGCATGTTTCTGTATGTGGTTCCAGAGGCCAGGTGGCACAGAGTCAGTGCCACCTTCAGTCCAGGGTCCAGGTTGGGATGGAAATTGGTGCTTGGCTTGGTCAACCTGGGTCTCAGACGCTCCACAATTTCATCAAACATGGCTGGTGGCATCCTCATGAAGTTCTGGAATGCACAAGGGTCTTCATTCCTCAGCTCCACCATCAGCTTGTTATACAGTCCAAACTCCACTCTTCTCCCAATCCATCATTGGACCCACACAGCTCTTGGACGTCTCCTTCTTCTCCTTGTGTAGAAAAGATGAAACAGTCTGAACAGGGCTTGGTTCTGGTGTTGAATGATCGCAGCTACCATAAGGACTGTGTAATGATCCATTGTGGAGATCAACGGATGATGTGGAAGAGCAAGACCAAGGGTGAAGAGGTCTGTACACCACGGCTGCTGGACTGATACTGAGATCCAGGTGATTTCCTCCCCCTTTTTATAGGAAATATCGGGTTTCCGCTTAGTGTCTTTCCACATACTCTAGGTATACTCCAGACATCCTAAATATCTGAGATACATCCCATATACAAACGTTTTGTCTGTTTTAATGCTTTATATACGAGATGCATACGCTTACATCCTTTCTATTTCCGTGCTACTAACACTGTGTGGACGTTCCGTGTACCTTTTGCTTCCTCCCTCTTTCCGTTTTCAGCTGCAGTGGATGTGAGTTGCGAGGAGTCCAGAGGATGCCAAGAGGATACAGCAGTTTAATGGATGACAACGGACGTAGAACGTTTGTTGCCCATATGTGTCGCGGATGTACATCGTACGCGGCAGAAAGTTCAGACTGTGTCATTATCCATGGTGGAGAACAATTGATGATGTGGAACAGTCTGAACAGGGCTTGGTTGTGGTGTTGAATGATTGCAGCTACCATAAGGACTGTGTAATGATCCATGGTACATCCTTTCTATTTCCCTGCTACTAACGCTGTGTAGACATTCCATGTACCTTTTGTTTCCTCCCTCTTTCCGTTTTCAGCTGCAGCAGATGTGAGTTGAGGGGATGGCCAGAGGATGCAGAGAGGATACAGCGGACATTTAACGGATGATAACGGACATAGAACGTTTGTTGCCCATATATGTCACGGATGTACATCGTACACGGCGGAAAGTTCATCCGTTCACAAAGTTTTGTGCAGCTCAAATCTTCTTGCACGGATGAAATCGCCGTGGACGGATGCTCGACGGATAGAGCGTATGAAACACGTATGCAGTGAGTACACAACAGATGCATCGCGTTTTCCAACAGATGGCAAGTTTTTTTGTCCATTTTACATCCTCTTTGCATCTGTTGGTGCAGTGGGACATGGGCTTAAGATTGTAAAACACTTGTCTAGAGTGATATAACTCTGTTGCTGGCTGGTTGCCACTTATCTCTTCATCTGCCATCTCCTTTTTACAAACAAAGATAAGGACAAAATGGTCTCTTCTTGTCATCAATGCCCAAACATCATTATTATTTTCTTTGGACAACTTTGATGAATAGATCCCTGTTCCAGAGTGGTATTCAGCAGGTTCTGACCAGTTCTGGAGATTTTGAGTAGTTCGTAGAACCGGCAAATACCACCTCTGCCTGGAGATTTTACACTGTCCTTCCCCTTCCATGTCCACCAAGCCATGCCCACAGAACCGGTAGTAAAAAAAAATTGAATCCCACCATTGCCCTTTTCCACTCTGAAACCCTTATTACTTTCATTTTACTATACTTTTTCCCTTACCATGCCAACAATACAGGAATAAAATGCAGAGAGTTTATATCAATACATTTTACACAGTTAAAAAAACATAGGAGCCATTGCATTTAGGGGTCAGAACAGAATGACTCCTGAGTCCAGTGGGGCCTACTCCCAAGTAAGGGATTGGAAATTAATAAAATTAAACCATAAAGGCTCCAAATCCTTACCTAAACATATTAAAAAGAATTAAAATATGACCTGTTTTGAGAATCTACAAGGTTGATTAATAACCTTTCATTCTCTTTGCTTAAGCTCCTAAATTTCTGGTTGCCTAATCTACATTTACAGCTTAGCACAGTAGCTGGGGAGGAACATATATAAATTACCCAGGAGTGAGTAACGCATAGACAAGAGAAGAAATCTTATTTTTAAATATTCTTTTGTAATAAAAGTTTTCCAACTGAAGGACTATCACTGTGTCAGCCAAAGGACACTCTGGAATGTCCTTCCAAAATCATGCCATTCCACCAAGCCAGTAGGTCTAACTTCCTTTTCCACATGTTATTCTGCTTTATTACATGGATAGTTCAGGCTGAAGTTTCACCTCTTAAAGGGAGAGATAGATTTTAAAAATAGCTCTTATGTCCAGAATTACTAACTTTAGAAGCACTGGAGTCACATATGCAATACTGACTGATGGGTTGAAGGTGTCACACCCACCCACACATGCTTAAGTTTTATTTCCAGAGCTGAAAGGTAATCCAGACAAATATAAATCAGTCTGAAGATGTGATCAGAGGGAGATGAAATATTTATTCCCATTTCTGAGTATTAATTCAATTTTGATTTAAAAATACCCAAATATGTAAATTGCCAAAGCAAAACAAACATTCAGTTTATTTATCTAAAAGCTGGAGAGGATCCTATGTGCTTTCACCCTGCTATACAGCTAGTCCTCACTTAATGACTGCACTGTTTAGTAACCATTTGAAGTGGAAGGACAACTTGAATGCTTTGAGCATGATGAAAATGACAAAGATCAATAGAACATATATTCTAATATATGCCCCTTAATTTAATCTCCGTTTCCAGCTAACAAACCAATGGTAGAAAATTTTATATGTTCCAAAGGACAGGACAGTGTTGCAGAGACTTTGTTTGTTTTGTTTTAAACACCCTCCCTGTAGTTTTACAGGCCAGAACAACATTACCTGCTTGTCAGCCATTCTCTCCAGTGCTTAAAAAAATGTCAACATTAATATCCTTCTGTAATTTGACAAGCTTCTGTAAACTTGCTTCCCTTCTCTCTCTTTGTGTTTTCATGACAGGCAATTTTGAAGCCTGGCTTTCCTGCCACTTCCAATCAAGTTAACAAGCAGAAGTCTCACCTACAATACAACCATGAAGAGGACCCAAAAATGTTTGGGTCAAAAGCGCTCTGTTGAATTCCACTCAGTGCACAAAAAGAAAGAAGGGAGTCTGGTGGGAAAGATGGTAGAATGTCCTTCTGAAGGACCAGATCTGTCAGAAGATAACATTCTCATGTTTTGTAACAAAAAAGGCAACCTCAGGGCCCAAGCATTAAATTTCCATTTGATGATGCCAATCAAAGCATGAAAGATGTGTGTAATTCTTACAATAAGGTGAATGAAGTTCAACATAGACAAAAAAAATAGACCTTCAAAAAGACCTCGATGATATGTCAGAAGAGTCAAACAAGTGGCAATTTCAAATCTCCACAAACAAATGCTCTGTCTTACATATTGGCAAAATAAATCAGAAAATAAAATATAAGCTGAATGGTCAAGAGTTTGTGAATTTAGGTTCAATTTAGGTTCAAGTATAACCTGAATATACTTCCAAATATATATATTGTTCCGTCCGGAAAAACGCGAGGTAGACCGGGTTCCAACAAACAGTTTTTATTCAAGCAACCAACAGTAATGGAACCATCTGGCTAAAGCCGCGGCAGCCTTTTTACACAGGCTTGCCTGCCGGCTTGTAGCCAATGGCAGCTATTTGACTTTGCCACCTTTCAGCAGCTCTTTCTGGCCAATCAGATTAAGTTATTTGGAGTATACCACTCTATACAGAACACCCCTCCCCCCTTAGTTTAGTCCTACGTGGGTGACGTAGTCGCGCAGGTAGGTGGGGCTTCTTCTGACTCTATTTGACTTGCGCAGTTCATTTTCACTGGAGACTTCGAGCAGTTCGGATGGGATCACTGTCTCTCCGGCTTTTCTCCATGGAACCGCCCGGCAGGGTGAGTCAGCATGGTTTCTACCGCTTGAGTTGCTCAGGCCGATGGTTTTGCCGCTCCCTCCTGGCTTTCCCGGGCAGGTCGAGCTGGCTTGGCTGGCCCCTACCAGGATGGGTTCCTCTTCATGTGGATTATTTCTGCAAGTTTCATCTAACCGTAAGTGATCTTTTTGCTCTTTTTGATTAGTTAGATGTTCTGGGTTTATTTTTAACCATTCTTTTTTTCCTTCAATATTATTTTCTTGTATTTCTTGTTTTTCTTTTGTTTTTGTCGATTTTTATTGTTTGAGGTTGCGCAGTCGTATTTCGCTTGACATTTCGGGAACGAAGCTGGTCTATGTGCCGCTTCCATTCCCTGCCATCGTCTACGGTTAGACGGTAGGACCAGGGGCCTGTTATTTGTGTAATTGTGGCTAGAAGCCATAGAGGGTCCCCGGTAAAAATTTTTACGTAGACTAGGTCGCCGATTTCAAACGTGCGGAAACGGCTGGAGGAGTCGGGGTGTTTCTCAAAGGTGTAGTTTGGATGTAACCTATCTAAATGTGATCTAGGTTTCCTCCCCATTAACAATTCTGCCGGGCTCTTGTTAGTTACAGTACTGGGGATGATATGTTGGAGGGTGAGTAAATGGTTTAGTTTATCCTGGACCATAAACAGACCTTGGTCCATTTTTTCTAAACCCTCCTTGGTAAATCTGACCATTCTCTCGGGCCTACCATTTGCCGCCGGGTGACCTGGCATGGTTAGTGCATAGCGTATACCTAAAGAGGCTACGTACTGCTCAAATTGTATAGCGGTTAGTTGTGGCCCATTGCTGGACACTAGGATGTCCGGCAACCCATGGGTTGCAAATAGTTTGTTGAGTTGTTTGATAACAGCGGCGGTTGTCATAGATGACATTGCTACGACTTTCAACCAATTTGAGTATGCATCTACGACAATCAAAAACATATGCCCCCTAGTAGGACCCGCAAAGTCAATATGGATCCAAGACCAGGGGCCTCGTGGGGTCTCCCAGTCCCTTATAAGTGCTTGTGATAGTGATGGCCTGATTTTCTGGCATTTATTGCATGTAGCAACCCAGTATTCAATATCTCTGTCTAAGCTAGGCCACCAGATATAGCTCCTAGCCAGGCTTTTCATTTTTACTATGCCTGGGTGGCCCTCATGAAGCATACCCAACACTCTAGTTTGTAATCTGGAAGGAATTACCACCCGATCACCCCACAATAAACACCCTTTTTGTATTGACAGTTCAGTCTGTCTGGTCCAGAAAGGTTTAAAGTTTTCAGTTTTTTTGTTTTCCGGCCAGCCTTTACCTACCCAATTTAAAATACAGGCAGTCACTGGGTCTTTGGCGGTGGCTCTGGCGACATCGTTTGCAGATATTGGCAGTTTGGGGCAGGCTTCTATTTGCAGGGTGGTAATTGTTGGCACCGGGTCTTCCTCCGTCATTGGCAGCGGTGTTCGACTTAATGCGTCTGCATGGGAGATTTGTTTCCCGGGTCGATGTATCAATGTGTAGGAGCACACTGCTAGGAATTCTGACCATCTAGTCATTCGGGGAGATAAAATGTTCGGTGTGGGTTTGTTTCCCATCAAAATTCCTAGTAACGGTTTATGGTCAGTTACAATGGAAAATGTTCTCCCATAGAGGTACTTGTGAAAGCGTTTAACTCCGGCGACAATTGCCAGGGCTTCTCTGTCTAGTTGACTATCGTTGTGTTCTGCTTTAGAAAGTGTTTTCGAGTAAAAGGCGACGGGTGCCTCTCTCCAGTCAGGCAGTTGGTGGCTCAGGATGGCACCGACTCCAAATGGTGAGGCGTCACAGATGACTGTCAATGGAAGTGTGTTACTAAACTGAATAAGAACGGTGTCTGAGATTAACAGATTTTTTATGCCTTGGATTGCTTTTTGCTCTCTATGCCCCCAAGTCCAATTAGTTTTCTTATCCAGTAAGCGATGTAACGGTTCTGCTATCGTTGCTTTGTGGGGGAGGAATACGTTATAGAAGTTTATTAGACCCAAAAATGCTTACAATTCCGTTTTGTTTTTTGGCTGTGGTGCATCTCTAATAGCCTTGACTTTTTTTTCTGTAGGGTGTATACCCTCTCCGTCAATTAAATAACCCAAAAATTCGACGCGATCAGTCATTAAACAGCATTTTTCTTTTTTGACTTTCAGACCGGATTCTCTAAATTTTGTTAGCACCTCTCTCAGTCTTGTCTCTAATTGGGTTGTATTTTAGGCCAAAATTAGGACATCATCAAAATATGGAATTACCCCTTTAATTCCATTTAATAGGCGTTCCATGAGGCTTTGGAAAACGCCTGGGGCAACGCTTACTCCAAATTGAAGTCTGTTACATTTGAATGCCCCTCTGTGAGTTACTATTGTCTGTGCCTCGGCTGTTATTGGGTCTACTGGAAGCTGTTGATATGCTTGGGCTAAATCAAGCTTGGCAAAAAAATTTCCTCCCCCAAGCGAGTGCAGTAAATGTTGCACGATTGGCACAGGGCATGCGCTTTGCTACAACACATGGTTCAGGGTAGCCTTGTAGTCTCCGCAGATGCGTACCGACCCATCAGGTTTAACAGGTGTTACTATTGGTGTCTCCCATCTAGCACGGTCAATTGGTTCTATGACCCCTTGTTCAATTAATTTGTTTAATTGTTCATCTATTTTGGCTTTTAATGCAAAGGGGACTCATCTGGCTTTTAACCGTCTAGGTGCTACCTGGGGGTTTAAACTAAAGGAAATTGGGGTCCCCCGGTACTTGCCTAAGGTGCCATGAAGACGTCCTGGAACTCATGTATCAGGCTCTCTTCGCAGTTGGTTGCAGCTACTTGGCTCACCCCAGTCATTCCGATGCCCAATGGTGTGAACCATTCGATGCCCAGGAGGCTGGGGCGTTCCCAGTTGACTATTGTTAGAGGCAGGACTTTAGCGTGCTGCTTGTATGTGACTCAGAAATGTCCTAGACCTACCACAGGGATTCGGTTTTCTTGGTAGTCTTTTAAAATTAACTTTTGTTTCTGGAGTTCTTTTAATTTGATGTTTGGAACCAGTCGTCTGATTGTGTTCCAAGACACAGGAAGGATCCTGAGTCGACTTCCATCTAGCAGGGGCTTCCTTCAATTTTTACAACGATTTTGACCTTTCTCCCGCTTTCCGTCTGAGCGTTTCCGATAGTGACAGTTTGATGGGTCTTTTCTCAGTTGCTGGTTCATTTATTGCACTCCCGTTTTTTCTCGGATTGCTTCGATTCAGCTTGTAGTGGGGAGTTACTGCGTCTGTTTGGACTGTTATTTTTTTGATTCCTACAGGCTTTTTCGATGTGTCCCCTCTTCTTGCAAGCTCAGCAGACAGCATCAAGGAATCTGCAATTGGCTCGAGGGTGGTTTCCCCCGCAGCCAGAGCATTCCTGCCAATTTCTTTTTCCGCACCTTTTTTTGTTGGCGTACAGGCGGTGAACCTCATCGTCATCATCTTCCGTTTCTAATGAACCGTCGAAGTCTTCGTGATGTGTTGTAGTGGCAACTGGCTTCTTTCCTCTGGATAGGGTCATCACGTCATTATTGGAGTTCATTTGCTTCATAGTGGCCGCTGACTTTTTCGCAGCTTCTGCTGCTGTGGCTTCTGCGATCACTTCAGCCACTGTTATGTTGGGTTTATTTAGTAATTTACTTTGTAAGTTAGAGTCTCTCAGACCTAGGACAACTCGATCTCTCATTGCTTCATCCAAGTTCAGGAACTCGCAAGCTCCCCCCAGTTGTTGGAGAGCCGCCACTACATCAGTGATGGTCTCACCTTCCTTTTCATCCCTTTTGTAGAACTTGTGCCGTTTGATGATATTTGACACTACCGGTGCATAGTGGGCCTTTAGCATTCGGTGGAGTTCAGAGCAGGTCATTTGTTTCATGTCTCTGGGCTTCGCCAATGCTTTGGCCATCTTGAACACAGCTGGTCCACAATGCATTAGGAAGACAGCCCTCTTCCGCTGGTCTGAGATCTCCTCCATCTCGTTGCTCTCTAAGAACATCAGGAAACGGTCTACGTATGATTCCCAATCCTCTTCGTTGGGATTGAAGGGTGCGGGTGGTGCATTACTCCCAGCCATCACTTCTAGCCTGGATTTCTTTTCTGACGCTTGCTTGGTCTCGCGTTTAGGACAATCCCATCCTCGTCGCCAGTGTTCCAATACAGAAAAACGTGAGGTAGACCGGGTTCCAACAAACAGAGTTTTTATTCAAGCAACCAACAGTAACGGAACCATCTGGCTAAAGCCGCGGCAGCCTTTTTATACAGGCTTGCCTGCCGGCTTGTAGCCAATGGCAGCTTATTGATTTTTCCGCCTTTCAGCGGCTCTTTTGGATTGGTTCTTAATGAACCAATCCAACACTGGCCTTTCTGGCCAATCAGATTAAGTTATTTGGAGTATACCACTCTATACAGATCACATATATATATAATATAGCTTCCAAATTCCAAATTGTTCATCTTTGTAATATGTCTTTGAAAGATTAGCCTATGGCCCCAGCTCTGATTCTCAAAGTAATGCTACTGCTATAGTGCAGCATTTATGCAGAATTGTGGTCAAGAAAACAACCGCTTGTGTGTGCACAATGTCTAGGACCTTGGAGTGTGTCTCCACTATGTCTAGGACCTTGGAGTACTCATCTCTAATGATCTAAGTGCTAGAGCCCACTGTAATTACATAGTCAAAAAGGCATTAAGAGTTGTTAACCTAATCCTACATAGCTTTTTCTCTGGTAATATCACACTACTAACTAGAACATACAAAACCTTTGCTAGACCAATACTTGAATACAGCTCATCAGTCTGGAACCCGCATTATGTATCTGATATTAATACAGTTGAGAAAGTCCAGAAATATTTCACAAGAAGAGTTCTCCACTACTCTACTCCTTGCAGAATACCTTATGCCACCAGACTTGAAATTCTAGACCTAGAAAACCTAGAACTACGTTGTCTGATCTAAGTATAGTATATAAAATCATACTTTGCAATGTCCTACCTGTCAATGAATACTTCAGTCTCAACCATAACAATACAAGAGCACACAACAGATACAAACTCAAGGTAAACCACACCAAACTTGATTGCAGGAAATATGACTTCAGCAACAGAGTGGTCAATGTCTGGAATACTCTACCTGACTCTGTGGTTTCTTCCCCAAACCCCAAAAACTTTCACCTTAGACTGTCTACTGTTGACCTCACCCCTTTCCTAAGAGGTCTAAAGGGGCCACGTTGGGGCACCTACAATTTTCAAAGGCTATTTGTTCCACTGGTTAATTGTTCTCACTGTTAGGAATTTTCTTTTTAGTTCTAGGTTGCTTCTCTCCTTGGTTAGTTTC
>BLBF01000003.1:18383525-18416763 GCA_015471245.1 Laticauda colubrina | reverse complement strand
CACAGCCCTTCCAAGGCTTTCCACAGGCCCTCACCTACCAAGGCTACGGCTACCAGGAGTTCCGGCAGCACAGGCAGCCCTTCCCAGTCCAGGCACAGGTTCATCTCACACCACCCATGCCACAGATGCCACCCATGCCACAGATGCCACCCACGCCTCATCTTGCTCAGCTGCAGACCAGACAGCCCCACTACATTCCTCCTTCCTCCACCCCATAGCCAAGCCCGGCCTCAGAACATCTGTCATCGGTCTTGGGACTGACACCCCATGTCATGGAGGAAGGGGCTCTCAACATCACAGGACTGAGCCAGCTCTCTAAGAGCTTCCTCCACACACCATCCCCTGTTGTCCTCTCGGGGCCAGGCACCCCAATGGTGCCTCAGACCAGCACTCCAGCAGCAGCCACTTCCACAGCACCTGGACCCTTCAGCCCTGCGATGATGGGCACACCTCAGAATGACTGAGAAGAAGAATGCCAGAGACTGGGTTGCTACCTGTTGACTTTATCTTTGCTTGGGACACTTTACTTGGGTCATTTTGCTTTTACAGTTTGTTATTAATAAAGTTTATCTTTGCTTCACACACTTGGATCAGTTCTTTTAGTAAATAAAGTCTTGGTGGAAACTTTTAGAAATGGTTTAAGCCTTTGCATGCTTGTGGGATGGGTAAGGATAGCAGTGGGATGGGCAGTGATACCTATGGGATGGGTAATAGCTGTGGGATGGACAGGGATACCTGTGGGATGGGTAATAGCTGTGGGATAGATTAAACTCCAGTGCAAGCATTGTGGGACTGTATGGTCCACCCTCCCAGGTGCCACACCTATGGCCCTTTATTATCAAAAACAATGTAATCATTCATCAACACATTTCAACATAAACACAACTCTTTATTAAATGCCCTGTTCATTGTAGGGCCACTCAACATACATGGCACAATCTCATCAGTGTGATGAGACAGGCTGAAGGAAGCATCCACTAAGCATCTACCATCCTGTCTTGTCACTCCACTGCTCCAGCTGGGGAGTTGCACCAGTGTTTCAGGAGGTTGCGCTGCTTCTTCCCTTCACGTGAAGCTCTGTTGGGGCCTTGCACATCCACAGTATCTATCAGGTTTCGCCCTTGCCTCCATTCACCAGGCTCCATGTCCCCATTGCCTTGTTGGTGGTCCACGAGCCTGTTCTACAACACTGGGTAGTGGGTGCGCATGAGATTGTGCAGGATGCAGCAAGCTTCCACGATGTTCCTCACAGTCTCTGGGCGATGCTGCATGGTGGTGAGAAGTACCTGGAACCTGTTGGCCAGGATGCCAAAGGTGTTCTCCACCACCCGCCTTGCCCTGGACAGCCTGTAGTTGAAGATCCTCTCTTCACCGGTGAGGAGTCTGGAAGTGTAGGGCTTCATGAGGTAGGTTGTGAGGGAGAAGGCGTCATCCCCCACGATGAAGTAGGGCACATCTTGTCTGTCATTGGGCAGGGGGTCTGGATCTGGGAAGCCCATGATGAGGTTGCGTTCCAGCCCCTCCTTGAGGTGACTGGCATTGTATACCTGAGCATCTGAAGATGAGCCGTTGCCTGAAGCATCGATGTACATGAACTTGTAGTCAGCATCGACCATGGCGAAGAGGATGATGCTGAAGAAGCCTTTGTAGTTGTGATAAGTGGATCCTGATTTGGCTGGAGCTTTGCAGGCTACGTGCTTCCCATCTTTGGCTCCAACAGTGTGGGGGAAGTTCCACTTCTGATACCACTGCTCTGCAACTTTCCTCCAGCCTTCTTCAGTGGAGGGGCACTGGAGGAGCTCCTCCATGTATTCTTCGATGATGGCCTTCACCACCTCTCTGACCACAATGCTGATGTGTTGTGTGGCACCCTCCAGGCATACTGCATGCTCCTGTACATGGTCCCTGAGGCCAGGTGGCGCAGAGTCAGTGCCACCTTCAGCCCAGGGTCAAGGCTGGGCCGGAAGTTGGTGTTTGCCTTGGTCAACCTGGGTCTCAGCCACTCCACAACTTCATCAAACATGGCTGGAGGCATCCTCATGAAGTTCTGGAATGCACGAGGGTCTTCGTTCCTCTGCTCCACCATCAGCTTGTTGTACAGTCCGTACTCTGCTTCACGTAGAACAGGTGAAAGAGCCTGTAGATGGCTTCGCACTGTTGTAGAACGATGGTGGCTACCAAAAGGAGTATGTGATGATCCATGGTGGAGATGACCGGATGCTGTGGAAGAGCAAGAGCCAGATGAAGGCTGAAGAGGTCTGTACTGCAGGGCTGCTGGACTGAAAGTGAGATCCAGGTGATTTCTCTCCCTTTTTATAGGAAATATAGGTTTTCCTCTAGGTGTCCTTTTGCATCCTCTAGGCATCCTGCAGACATCCTAAATATCCGAGATACGTCCCCTATACAAACGTTTTTTCTGTTTTAATGCTTTGTATGCGAGCTGCATCCGCTTTCATCCTTTCTACATCCGTGCTACTAACGTTGCGTGTCCATTCCGCGTCCGATTTGCTTCCTCCCTGGAGTAGATGCGAGTTGCGCAGATATGCAGAAGATGCCTAGCAGATATAGTGGACCCGTAACGGATGATGACGGACGTATAACGGATGTTCCCCGTATGCATAGCAGATGTAGAATGGACGTGTTGGATACATTTCTGCTCAAAAAGTTTTGTGCAGCTCAAAACTTTTTGAGCAGATGAAATGTCAGTAGACGGATGCTGGACGGATAGAGAGTATGAAAAATGGACGCAGTGAGTACAGAACGGATGCATCGCGTTAACCAATGGATGGCAAGTGTTTCTCTCCATTTTACATCCTCTTTCCATCCATTGGTGCTGTGTGACAGGGGCTTAAAATGCCACCGCAAAGAAGTCCTGAAGGACGTTGCCTCTTTATGTTATTTGCAAGCTTCTATTTGAAGATCTCCCACCCCTACTCCCAAATATTGACTAGGTTGGTGAGAGGAATGGAAAACTGCCTTATTGGAACGATTTTTTCAGAAGGCCAAGCCATAATATTCCACAAAAGAAACTTCAACCATAACAACACAAGAGCAAACAATAGATACAAACTCAGGGTTAATCGCACCAAACTTGATTACAGGAAATACGACTTCAGCAACAGAGTGGTCAATGTCTGGAGTACTCTACCTGACTCTGTGGTTTTTACCCCCAAACTCCAAAAACTTAAACCTTAGACTGTCTACTATTGACCTCGCACCTTTCCCAAGAGGTCTGTAGGGGGCGTGCATAAGCGTACCAATGTGACTACCGTCCCTGTCCTATTGTTTTTTATATTTTTTTTCCTTATATGTATCCATGTATTCATAACTATGTTTTTACTTATACCTATTATCTTGTAAGCAATTGACAAATAAAAATAAATAAATAAAAATAATTAAATATTCTAGTAATATTACATGCAATGATTCAACTCTCCTCCATTGCCCCTTTTTTATATAGAGACATCACTTTGTTTTGAAAATTCACTATTCATCTTGCTGACAATACTTCTGAGGGAAATTTATTTTTATGTCATCTCTTGCTATTGAGATTTTTCGAACTTGTATTTTTCACGGCCTTGGAGAGTGCTTGATTGAAGGATTGTTGCTTCCCCCCCACCTCCCCAACCCCTTTGGCTGCTCCATTTTCTTCCATTCAATCATGCTTGATTCTCAGATACTGCATGGAAGAGGAACTGCAGTTTTCTTGACAATTTTTTTCACAAATGGTTTGCCACTGCCTCTTTCCTGGGGTTGAGAGAGAGAGTGGCTGGCTTCATGCCGATGACAGGACTAGAACTTCCAGTGTCCTGGTTCCTAACCTTAACTACTAAATCCTTCTAAGCCCTTACAAAGGACAACCATTTGGGTAAAATGGTATAGGGTCTCCTGCTTGAGCAGGGGGTTGGACTAGAAGATCTCCAAGCTCCCTTCCAACTCTGTGATTCTGTTTTGTTGTATAAAGAAGAATTAAATCATATGTTGGAAGTTAAAACCCACCCCCCTCCTATAAAAATGAAACATTTTAGGATATACTAAAAAGGCAGAATATTTCCCCTAAAAGAGAAGTAGAAACTCAGAGAGGCAGAAACTCAGCACCACCACCCCACACCTTTGTTAATGCCAGGACCAGTCTATTTTACATAACAAAGATCTACTCCAGGTAGAGCCATAATAGGAATTGCCCACAGCCCTTTCATTACATCATCATCCAGCAAGGCTCAACCAAGCCCGGGACTCAGGACAGCCTACAGAGTTGCCCCTGCATGGCCCCATGAGAGTCTGACAACCAATCAGAATACAAGCTCAAATTCAAATAGCAATGGATGGCATAAAACCAAAGGACTCTTAGCATCTCTCCCCTTTTTTTCTGCCCAGGAAGCCATCCTGTTCATCAATAATCCATCTTTCCAAGCAGTCATCATGTTTCCAGTGTCTTCCTTCCCCACTTGGAACTGAACCCAGAAGGATATTTCTTCCAACTTATCAATGGAAACAGAACTCCCAAATGAATAAGCAGTTTTTAGAAAGGGCATGCAGAAGAAAAAAGAGAGCAAATAGAGCAAGGGAATTCATGAGTGAGTTTTACTTCTTGCTTCCTTGCCTACAGCAAGTTCTTTGTGGAAATCATGCCAGAATATGGAAGGTGTTAAAGTTCACTGTATGCCAGAAAGGCCATTATTTTACTTAGAAATCTTTACAAGGGACAAGCAGCTGCTTTAAGTACTGACTTTGGAGAAACAGAATGGTTCAGGAAAAAAAGAACAAAGATGCATATGTCCCCACTCTGTTTGAGTTAAGTAACTGTATAGTGAATATTTTATAAGAATGACAGCTTTCAAAGAGATGCTAGCTCAAATTAAAACTGGAAACAGAAGCAGTAAAATTTCTGAATAACAAGATTTTCTTAGTTCAAAGTAGAGAATAACTGAATAACAGCATTGGAAGAGACCTCGAAAGTCTTCTAGCCCAAATTCCCTGCTTAAGTAGTAAACAATATACCATTTCAGACAAATTGTTGTCCAATCTCTTCTTAAAAACTTCCAGTGTGGAAACATCCACAAGTTTTAGAAGAGTGCACTATGAAATAAAATGGAGAATGGTAGAGAATGTATTAATGTTAAGTATTACAGTGTGATGACCCAGGGTGGGATACAAAAGCAACAGCCACAAAACAGGTGAAGTCACTTTAATTCCTTCAACTTGGCTTCAAACTTCTAATTATCATTGACTGGAGAAAAGAACTCCCCCACAAACAGTTGCTAAAAGGAAGAAATTCTATTCAAACTCAAAATACATATAAATTATAAATAGAAAAAAACAACACAAACCACATTGAAGCAATTAATGAGACAAGGCATGATAAGGGCTTGAAGACATCCACAGATATCAAAATACACACACTGGGAAGGATGCCAGAACTCAGATAAGAACGGAAAAACTAGAATTATTTCATGCTTTGTTTCCAGCACTGGTCCATGTGCAGTTTGTCCTTTTAAACAATCCTCACAGCTGCAGCCCATGAAGGGGATCAGGACCCTTTCCTCCCCTATAGGCCATGCCATTCACGTTTGTCCCTTATCTGCTCCTCCCTGCGTGCCCTAGGATGAAGAGGGGATGGGCCTGGATCTTCCTCTGAATGCCTAGCCAGCCTGTGCCCTTCCCTAGTTTCCTCCACAACCTCCAGACCCACACTCCCACTCCCGGTCGACTGTTCCTCCTCTCCCTCGGAGTCAGATTCTAACAGGGGCATGACATACAATGACAAAGGTAGTATCAGCCAGGATGCTTGGTTAACCAAGAGCAAAGAAATTAAAATGATAAAGATAGATGGCATGTTGGAGAAATAAAGAGATTAATCTTTGAGAGGAGGGCAGTGATGAACTGAGACAAGAACATGAAGAATAGGACAACAATCAGAATGCTTTTCAGCATGAGTATGAAATTTCGACACTAAAGGCCGTGTCACACTGCCCAACGGACGCAAAATGGACACAACGGAAGAGAAAAATGTTACATCCGTTGTATCCGTGCTCAAAAGGGGCGAAAATTTGCATAATTGGAGTGGACAACACGGACGCGGGGAGGACGCAGGGCGGATGCAAAGCGGATGCGGAACGGAAGCACAGTGGATGGCGCGTCCGCTAGGCTTCCGGGGGGCCTCAGCAAAGCGGATGCGGAACAGAAAAAGCGGATGCAGAGCGGATGCACAGCGGATGAAGCGGATGCAGAGCGGAAGCCTAGCGGATGCACAGCGAAAGCCTAACGGATGCCTGGCGTTAATTGTGCATGCAGGGGGGATGCATTGCGCAAGCCCCCCCGGATATAAAGGGAAGCAGCTCGCATGTCTAGCATTCAGAGGAAAGACCTGCTGCTGGACACTTCGAGTTCCTTGCCTGCATGTCTGCCTGCAAGCCTTGCTGCCAGCCTGCCTCCAAGCCTGCCTCCCAGCCTGCCTCCCAGCCTGCCTCCCAGCCTCCTGGGCAGCCTCCCTTCCAGCCTTGCTGCCAGCCTGCCTTCCAGCCTCCCTTCCAGCCTTCCTGCCAGGCTTCCTGCCAGCCTTCCTGCCAGTCTTCCTGCCAGCCTGCCTTCCAGCCTCCCTGCCAGCATTGCTGCCAGCCTGCCTTCCAGCCTCCCTGCCAGCCAGTCTGTCTGCCAGCCTTGGTGCCTGCCTTCCTGCCAGCCTTGGTGCATGCCTTCCTGCAAGCCTTCCTGCCAGGTTTCCTAACAGGCTTCCTGCCAGGCTTCCTGCCAGCCTTGGTGCCAGCAAGCCTTCCTGCCAGCCTCCCTACCAGCCAGCAACCCCACAACCATGGGGAAGAAGCGAAAGTCTCAGCAACCTGCCGCCATCCCTGGCAAGAGGGACAGGGCCACCCTCCCGCCCCCTGTCCCTGACTCTGCTTCTGCTGGGGCTTCTGCTGCTTGGGCTTGCTCTTCTGTTGCTGGAGCTTCTGCTGGAGCTGCTCCTGGCAGTGGTGCTTCTGCTGCGTACTCTGCTGAAGCTGCTCCTGGTCCTGCTGGTCCTGCTCATTCTGCTCGTGCTCCTGGTCTTGCTGACCCTGCTGCTGGTGCTTACTCTGCTGCTGCTCATCCTGGTCTTGCTGCTGCTGCTGCTGCTGCTGCTACTGCTACTGATCCTGCTGCTGCTGCTGCTGCTGCTTATGATCCTGCTGGTGATAATGATGATGATGATGATGATGATGATGATGATGATGATGATAATAATGATGATGATCCTGCTGGTGAGGATGCTGATGATGATGATCATGATGATGATCATGATGATGATGCTGTTGGTGTGGAGGAGCAGCCCCTACAACCTGGAAGCCCCTCTGATGAGGGCCCATCTGGTCCTACCAAAGGGAGGAAGAGGCGTATGCAACAACAGGAGAGGAGGCAGTATTACATCGAGGAAGCACACGAGGATGAGGTGCTGGAGTGGCTGAGAGAGAACGACTATCTGTGGCGGAAGGGATACCGGCTATACAGGGACACCAAGCGGAAGCAGGCTACTTGGAGAGAGAGGGTAGAGAGTCTGGGCTACACTTTGGAGGTGCTCCTCGGCTGGTGGAAGCACATGCACACCTGGTACGGGAAGCTGCACTGCAAAAAATCTGTCCAGGCCAGGGTTAAGCTGACGGACAGAGAGAACTACGTCATGGCCAAGTGCAGCTTCCTGGAGGGAGAGGTCCACCACCGAGGAGCACCAGGAGCCCAAATCTCTACCCTCTCTCTCCGGCAGCCTGCTGGGAGCCAGTCCTCAGGTGGCCAAGAGTCAGTCCCTGTCTCCATGCAGGTATCTGTGGAGCGTGCCACGGCGGAGAACCCCCGGACAGGTGTTGAAAGCATGGTGGAGAGCAAGGAGGACTCCCTGGTGTGGTGGGAGAAAGGAGACATTGAGTCCACCACTGCCGAAGCCGCATCCACCCACACCTCCGCCACCACAGTAAGGCAGAGAGCCGGACCGCAGGAGGGGCAGAGCCACAAGGTCCTGGTGGAGATCAGGGACACCATCCGCACCAGCAAAGGTCTCCTCTCTCAGCTGGTCCCCATCGAATCCTCCTCCTCCAACCACAAGCCCTTCCTCAATTATGTGAACGAGACCCTCAAGGAGATGGCGGATCTCCAGTACCAGGTGGTGAAGGAGAGGATCACCACGCTGCTTAACAACCCTCCAGACCCAGAGGCACCTGCTCCCACCCAGTCCAGGTCTGTTCCTCCACCCCAGGTGATGTCCCTCCCATACCAAGGCTTCCCACAGCCCTTCAACTACCAGGGCTACAGCTACCCGGAGGTCCAGCAGCACAGACAGAAGCCCTTACAGATGCAGGCACAGAGTCATCAGGTGACACCACTGCCACCGGTTCCAATGATGCCACCGATGCCAACCTCGACAGTCCTCACCCCGCTGCAGAGCAGGCAGCCCCACTACACTGCTCTTTCCTCCATCCCACAGCCAAGCCCGGCCTCAGTACATCTGTTCTCAGTACTGGGTCTGACACCCCATGGCATGGAGGAAGGACCTCTCAGCATCACGGGGCTGAGCCAGCTGTCCGACACCTTCCTCAACACACCGTCCCCTGTTGTCCTCTCGGGGCTAGGCACTCCAATAACACCTCAGACCAGCACTGCAGCAGCACCCACCTCCACAGCACCTGCTCCCTAAAATCTTAGCCTGGGCAAACACCTCTGAGTGACCAAGAGGAGTGCCAGAGATTGGCTGCCTGGATATTTGTGGACTTTATTTGGACACTTGACTTGGGTCATGTTTATTTTACAGCTTGTTGTTCAATAAAGTTTATCTTTGTTTCACACACTTGCTTCATTAATTTTTTTCCATAAAGTCTGGGAGGAAACTTTTAGAAATGGTTTAGCCTTTGCATGCTTGTGGGATGGGTTAAGATAGCAGTGGGATGGGAAGGGATACCTGTGGGATGGGAAGGGATACCTGTGGGATGGGAAGGGATACCTGTGGGATGGGAAGGGATACCTGTGGAATGGGTAATAGCTGTGGGATACATAAACGTCCAGTGCAAGCATAGTGGGACTGTATGGTCCACCCTCCCAAGTGCCACCCCTATGGCCCTTTATTATCAATAATAATGTAATAATTATCCACACATGTCAACATAAACACAACTCTTTATTAAACGCCCTGTTCATTGTAGGCCAACCAAACATACATGGCCCAATCTCATCTGTGTGATGAGACAGTCTGAAGGAAGCATCCATTAAGCATCTATCATCCTGTCTTGCCACTCCACCGCTCCAGCTGGGGAGTTGCACCAGTGTTTCAGGAGGTTGTGCTGCTTCTTCCCCTCACGTGAGGCTCTGTTGGGCCCTTGCACATCCTCAGTGTCAATCAGGTTTCGCCCTTGCCTCCATTCCCCAGGCTCCATGTCCCCATTGCCTTGCTGGAGGTCCACGAGTCTGTTCTGCAAGACTGGGTAGTGGGTACGCATGAGATTGTGCAGGATGCAGCAAGCTTCCATGATCTTCCTCATGGTCTCTGGGCGATGCTGCATGGTGGTGAGAAGTACCTGGAACCTGATGGCCAGGATGCCAAAGGCGTTCTCCACCACCCGCCTTGCCCTGGACAGCCTGTAGTTGAAGATCCTCTCTTCACGGGTGAGGCATCTGGAGGTGTAGGGCTTCATGAGGTAGGTTGTGAGGGAGAAGGCGTCATCCCCCACGATGAAGTAGGGCACATCTTGTGTGTCGTAGGGCAGGGGGTCTGGATCTGGGAAGCCCACCATGAGGTTGCTTTCCCGCCCCTCCTTGAGGTGACTGTCATTGTATACCTGGGCATCTGAACATGAGCCATTGCCTGAAACATCGATGTACATGAACTTGTAGTCAGCATCGACCATGGCGAAGAGGATGATGCTGAAGAAACCCTTGTAGTTCTGATAAGTGGACCCCGACTTGGCTGGCGCTTTGCAGGCCACCTGCTTGCCATCGATGGCTCCAATGGTGTGGGGGAAGTTCCACTTCTGATACCACTGCTCTGCAACTTTCTTCCATCCTTCTTCAGTGGAGGGGCACTGGAGGAGCTCCTCCTTGTATTCTTCAATGATGGCCTGCACCACTTCTCTGACAACAAAGCTGATGGTGCTGGGTGGCACCCTCCAGCCGTACTGCATGCTCCTGTAGGTGGTCCCTGAGGCCAGGTGGCGCAGAGTGAGTGCCACCTTGAGCCCAGGTTCCAGGCTGGGCGGGAAGTTGGTGTTTGTCTTGCTCAACCTGGGTGTCAGGCACTGCACAACTTTGTCAAACATGGCTGGAGGCATACTCATGAAGTTCTGGAATGCCCGAGGGTCTTCGCTCCTGAGCTCCACCATCAGCTTGTCGTAAAGTACGCACTGCACTCTTCTGGCGAACCATCTTCGGAGCCAGACTTTTTTTGGGTGCCTCCTTTTCTTCCCGTAGTACTGTTCACAGAGACTGTAGATGGTTTCGCAGTGTTGCAGAAGGATGTTGACTGCCGAAAGGATTTTGTCGCAATCCACGGTGGACATGACTGGATGCTGTGGAAGAGGAAGAGGCAGATGAAGGCTGCAGAGGTCTGCACCGCTGGGCTGCTGGTCTGAAAATGCGAAGCAGGCGAGTTGCTCCCCCTTTTTATAGACAGTATAGGTTTTCCGCTAGGCATCCTCTAGGCATCCTCTAGACATCCTTAATATCCGAGATAGGTCCCCTCTGCGAACGTTTTTTCCGCTTTAAATGCTTTGTTTCCGTTCTGCATCCGTTCTTCATCTGTTCTGCATCCGTTCCATGTCTGTTCCGCTTCCTCCCTGCGTCCGGGCGGATGCGAGTTGCGCGGATGCGCAGTGGATGTGTAGCGGATGCATAACGGATGCTGAGCGGATGCGTAGCGGATGCAGAACGGACGAACTGGATACATTTTCCGCGCAAAAGTTTTAGGCAGCCTAAAACTTTCGGAGCGGATGAAACGTCCATAAACGGATGCTGGATGGATCGAGAGGAAGCCAAACGGAGGCAGTGAGTACATCACGTTTTCGAACTGATGGCAAGCTTTTTTGTCCGTTTTACTTCCTCTTTGCATCCGTTGGTGCAGTGTGACAGGGGCTTTAAGAAAGAACAAGAGAAGGAAGATACTCAGATGGACTACAAAATAAATTAAGCAATCAGTCCTGCATCTAGTATAGTATGACTGTTGCCTTGAAGCAATGATGAACAAGAACAACCTGGCATCATTTAGACAAGATGTGCTCGAAGACAATGGACTGAAAAATGATTATGGAAAGTGGAAGAAGAGAAAAGCAATAGTGTTATATGAGTGGTTTCAAATATATCACAGGACTGCCCTCGGAAGAGCTACAAGTTGTGGATAGAGACTAATCAAACTGTGAAGATTTGATGGCACCTAACTTTGTATTTCAAGTGGTATTCTATATAGTTTTTATTTTATTGTTCTTAACTTTCTTTTTCTGAACCCAAGACAGACAATTTTGAATGCTTAGTCTCTCTTCTAGGGACTGATCTAATTTTAAAGTTCAGTATCATCAAGACTTTTTTGCCTGTATTATTTACCTCAGTTTGCAAACTGGTTAATATACAACTGTTTTAAACTAGTAGAATTACATTTTTTACATATCATAAAATCATGTGCTGAAACTAACTGCATAAATTGTATTTTCACACTGTTTATGCTGGGAATAGCATTTTTTGACATCTTACTTTTTAAGAGTGTATTTACAGATTTTTCTCTGGTGTTTCCCTTCATAAACCATCTACTTCTTATAAGAACAAAGTATAATCTCCATGGATATAGACATGCATTATAGTATTCAAATAAAGATAAATTTGATTATTTCATTAAAGACATATTGGAAAATTCATTATTTCAGACCAAATCAGATCCCAATATGGCTAAAGAAGCAATTGGAATATTTAGTAGAATTGGAAATTAGGCCATGTGTTTTCCTTCAGTAGACTACAAGATAATTGAACTCTCTGTTATTTTTTCCCCCAAATTTCATTATGGATCTTGGCATCACACCAGTCTGGATTACCTCCAATGCAGCTAGAAGTGATTTACATCACTTCTGGAGCTCCAGACTGGGCACCAAATGTGATCAAATAAACTCTGCACATTTTTTTCTTTATTGGTATTTTTGGTATTGATTTATTAGTCGGGTTTTGGTTGTAATTCTTATGCAGATTTTGCAATATTCAAATCTGATCCATATAACCTTTGTTTTCACAACTGTGGCCTGTAAGGGAGCATCCTATGTCTTAAGCTGTAGTAAATCAAATTAAACAAGTTCATACCTTGTTAAGTCATATCTAATTTTAATTTCTTGCAAGGAGTGTTGGAAGCTAAGCTTAAAAATAATATGTGCTGCATAATACTCAGCAAAAACTTACCTATGGACTAATGTTCATATCTGGTGGGAACACTAAAATGTCATGAGCTTTAACTGTTTTGTATTGTTTTTGGTTACATTTTTTTAAAGAAATAATTTGGGAGTCCTATAGATACTTTTTGGGGAAAAATCATTTATGTTATGTTACCTAGAAACATTGCATTGATAATTGCTGGATTATATTGTGGGTTTCAAAAATTTTTAGCATGAAGTTGCCCAGGGGGAAGAAACCATTGCCAAATCCCAAGCTATTGTGTCTCTTTAATAAGGCTTTTTTAACAGAAAAAGGAGACATAAATAATAGGAATACTTGGGAAGAGTATAAATAGAACAAGTCCCTGAATAAGGACAGGTAGTTGTGTAACAGTCTGGACGCATCCTGGATAACCTAAATCTCTTTCTTGTCAATAAGAATAATCAAAATTTCCTACCCATGGTCAAAGAAACATTTATTTTTGTGAATTTAGCTTTTCATATAGTGCACCCAGCCAATAAAAAAAACAATTTTCATGAAATTGAAAAATTAGTTATGCTCTATAGTTTGTGATATAGTTACCAAGCGACCCCCAGGCATTTGCTTGGAGTATTTACATTTTTTTAAAGTAAATTATCAAGTGAAAAACCAATTGTTTCTAATGATATTCACTCTGTGAGTCTCCCATTCTCATATATGAGAAAGGGTTTATTATCCATTTGGAGTAATTAAACTGCTGATGTTATATGGATCCATGAACGCAACTTCATTAAGACTAACAAAGCGGCTTCTCAAAACTATAGATGGAAAATATTTATTTAAAAATATAAAAGCTAAATTCATTTGAAGAACTAAAGATATTTTATAATAGCAACAAGAAAATCCACAATTTTTAAATGGCAGGAAACATTAAAATACTGCTATACATATAGTATTCCCCTTTTTTCCAAGGGAAAAATGGAGAATCAAATTACAAATAAGCTATTTTTATTAATGAGGAAGAGTTAGCCTTAATTTCATACATTGTTCTTTTGGCCTGTGAGAAGGAATCCATCAAGATCTTCAGGAGAATCAACAGATGAAAAATGCCATATTTCTTACCTCTGCTTCCCCCATAAAGCTTGGCTTTGTCCCTACCAATAAAAATAATCTGGGTCCAAAAAACCTTATAGTATATATGACATCACATGTCAGCTGGACTGTATATCCAGTCATATCTGATTTTAGGAGGCAGTGCTCAGCCAGAATTATCCTAAGACATTTTCTGTCTATATGGCTATATGCTGAGGCACATGGAATTCTTTTACCTTCCCACTGAAGTGGTACCTATTTATCTACTTACATTTGCATTCTTTTGAAGTGCTAGGTGGGCAGAAGGAATGGGAGCAAGGAATCACCCTGTTCACGGTGCTTGGAACTCGAACCCAGACCTGACAAACTCAATGTTTTTAACCCCTGAGCCATCACACTTCTGTATATATGTATATTGTTCCATCCAGAAAAACGCGAGGTAGACCGGGTTCCAACAGTAAAAGTCTTTATTTCAACAGTTAAGTGAAAACGGAACAGTTTGGCTTTTGCCGCGGCAGCCTTTATATATGGCTTGCCTGCCGGTTTGTAGCCAATGACAGTTACTTGGTTTTGCCGCCTTTTGGCAGCTCTTTTGAATTGGTTCCTAGTGAACCAATCCCTATGCTGGCTTTTCTAGCCAATCACAATCGAGGATTTGGAGTAGACTATTTTATACAGAACATATACGTGTACACACACGCACATACACACACACACACACACACAATTCAATAGCTATCCTGATACCCAACACGCCTTGATCTGCCTCTACAGTCTGAGTTACTTTTGACAAAGCTTCAATTTATTTGCTTTGGGTAGAACTTTGCACAAATATTAAAAGCTTAATGTCTACGTAGATTCTCAGTCATGCAGGTCATGGTTGTCCCCAAGGTGCTTTTTCAAAAGGCAACTGGACTTTCTGGTTTTTCTTTGAAGACATTTTGCTTCTTATCCAAGAAGCTTCTTCAGTTCTTTGTAGTCATCTGATCATTAGCCTTCTGAGAGTCATTGAAGCCACTTGGAGATTTAATTGTGCACAGATAACATTATCGAGATACAAGGATTGTATATACAAGGGCACCAAGTGACCTCAATGACTCTTAGAAAGAGTGCTAACAAGGCTTCAAGGAAAAACAAAGTCCAGTTGCCTTTTGAAAAAAGCGCCTTTGGGACAAATATTAAAAGTTTCGCATTCTTTTCTGCGAATATTTTATTTTGTTTTCTTATTATGGTTGCTTTGCTCTGTGAACCTGCAGGGTAGATCCAGGTGCCATTTATCGGTGGTTTTTTTTTTTTAATAACATGAGAATTCTGCATGAGTTTTTTCCCCCAATTTTAGTTTTAGCAATCATTACATAGGCTTCTTTATTTTTGGGGGGGAACATTTGATCTCATTCCTTCATCCTCTATTGTATGAATCTTAGCTCTATAAAGTTTGCAATTTCTTCTAATATGTTCTTTCCTGTCACAGTAATGACAAACTTCATTTCTCACTTTTATCTTGCTTAAAGAATTCCCTTTGGTTGCCTCATTCAAATCATGCTGGCATGCCTGCAGTGTGGCAATTACATTCTCAGGGGAAATTTTATCATGAAGTTTGATTAACTCTACCATAGATTTATAATTTTCTAGTAACAAACTTAATAACAGCTCCTTGATGAAATCATCATAAAGTTTAAGACTGTTTTCCTTTAATGTCTTCTAAATGGATGCCCTGATACATATTCTATTAAACTCACATTTCCTGATGATTTGCAATTTACCAGTTTATTTATCAGTTTTCAGAGCATTAAAATGCTATTGCTTATTTCTGAACATGCATGCATGTCTGACTTAGTTTGTATCAGATCTCTTTTCCTGGAGACAAATTTAAATTAGCTTATCATGTGTTGAGTTCAATCTCAGAATCATTTCATTCAAGTAAGTTAGTCCTTTTTAGTGAAACTATTTGACTTGGGTTTCTTCTGGACATAGTCTCTTCAAAACATCTGAGAGGTCCAGTTCTATCCTCATGCTTTAGATGTTATATTCTTTCTTTTCTACAAACGAGATTTCTCAGTTTTGATGTCAATGCCATTTTCAAATGTTATGCTATCTCTAAAGACATGAAGGAAAAAAACAACAACACCCCTTAATTAGGATGCATTAAGTCCTAATCAGTATCCATAATTATGGGTTGTGAATTCTGGTTCAGCTGCATGCCTAGAAATAGAAAGTGCATGTTTTTTTTTGTGATTGTGCTGCTTTGGGATGCTCCCGAGAGCTCAGAGTTTAGTTCTGGCTCCCTCCTGAGCCCATAATCTTTTCATTAGAAAATTGCTGTAGGTAATTTCCAGTTTTGATTGGACTTGGCACACTCCCAGTCTATCTCTACATCCATAACAGTACAAGTGCATGCACTACTTAGTTCAGCTAGCAAAAAAAGTGTAGTTTGATGATTACTCATTAAACAGAAGTGAAAATAAAAATAATTAACTGGCAAAACAGTAGAAAAGGCAGAATAAACAGAAAAGAAAGGCATGAAACATTGGCAAGAAATGTAGAGAACTTACCATCAACAGTATATACGTGTGATCTCTATCTACTTATATATCAAGAAGGCATTGAATTTACAGAGCCACTAAAAACAGGACCTGGACAATGGACATGGGAATGACCTTGGTTTTTCTATCTTTAATCCTTGCATGTAACATAACGTTCACAAAATAGAGATGAAAAGTAGGTGATCCTTCTTCTCTTCTGCACAAGGAAAGCATTATGAAATGTGTACCTGGAAAATCAGTGGATAGGATATTTGGCAACACAGAGCTTTCCCAGGGAAGAGGCAGTAAATATCACCAGCCCCCAAAATGCAATGCAAGCACATCCCTGCGCAATGTGGTGGGATTAAAAAAAATTGTATTACTGGTTCTGTGGGCATAGCAGGAGACAGATACTATAAAATCTCCATTCAGAGGTGGTATTTGCCGGCTCTCCGAACTACTCAAAATGTTTGCTACCAGTTCTTTAGAACTGGTCAGAACCTGCTGAATACTACCTCTGCTGCCCATGCACAATGCCCCCTCGCATGCACACACATCCCCTGCATGTGCCCCATCCCCTACGCATGTACAGCAATGACCCAAAGACTGGCTGGCCGGTGGGAGGTGCGTCCACATGCACAGTGGAGATGCACTGGGGCAACAGCTCAAGTGCCTACAGAGAGGGCTCTGCCTGCCACCTCTGGCACATGTGCCATAGGTTTGCTATCATGGGCCTAGAATCTTCCTGGATGTATCTAGTAGGTTAAAAGGTTATAGTTTTACTTTGGCAAGAATCTGTCTATTACTGTAGGTGTAAGCAAATAAGGATGCACCTCAATTGAATTTCACTGTGCTGTCTTTGGAGTTGGGCCTCAAACAACTGGTAGTTAGAAATGAGGCCAGAACTCTTAGTAATTGGTAAAGGAATTTCAGATAAATAGTAGACGGAATTTCCTGATGAGACAAATTGATCAACAACAACAAAAAAAAATATTGGAAAACTGTAGCTTTGCCTGTGTTATTTTGTGTGTATGTGTCTGTGGTTTTTTTTTTTTTTTTAATGAGGGACCAACAACTGTATCTGGCCAATCAGTGGGTTAATTAATGTCTACTAATTATGGCTGTTATGTCTTATTTCCAGAAACAGAAACAGATGCTTCTGAACCCCAGTGCCTGAGGAAGATGTCAGGATACTGCTCTTATCCCGGTGTGACCCTCATTATTTCCCAGTGATCTGGATCTCCATTCTCAGCAACAAATGCAGTATTGGAAAGGGCTTTGATATGAACTATCAACCTTCTTTTTATTAAGATATTTTGTTACTATTATTTATTGTGTTCTTTAAATGTTTTACTTCTGTATAACTAGATGTTGATCAAATAATGAAGACTAAACAATTTTTTCCCAAAAGCAGAAGGAGGCATGCCAAGACAACAACAAAACATGGATTAAAAATTCTAGCTTGGTTTACCAGTCTGAATTGCAACACCTTGTAACAGATTGTCTTTGAAAAAAACTTAAGTACTAACTAGCAGAGTTAGTCTCCAGTCAAAGTAGCTGACATTTACAGCTGGAAAAATTAAAATAGGGGTTGGACTCCAGAATTACTGCATGTTTTCCTGCCCTGGTGTATTATTCTGATATTGTTCTGAAAGCTTCCAATTGGACATTTTTTTGAATTTCACTTTGAGAGGCATATTTAGGAAAAAGGGGGGGCAAGGGTTGAAAGGAAGCCTAACACCCTTGTTCTTATATTCAGAATAAGAATCACACCTGCTTTTTGCCTGAAATGCTCAGCGTGGCATTGCTAGTAAAATTACTTAGGAACATAACTGCTCATATTATTTGCTATAATGGCACTGCTTTATGGTTCCCAGCAGAATTGGAAATGCTGAATGTAGCAGTCTTTCCAATGAAGGATATGCTGGGATGGCACTAATGTAAAAAATCACTATGCTTTGGTCACCAAGGGAATAGTTCCCTTCTGTGATAATGCAAAGCATAAAACACATTGAATTTTAAGACTGCAAAAATAAAACCTGTGTGAATAAATTATTGTTTATTTTTTAAAATACACAGTCAGAACATCTGTGCAAGAAGACATGTGAAACTTAACCCTTTCACCATGTCCAAATTTCTACCAGTAAGTTATAGATGGAATCTGCTATTTTACTTGTCTATTAAAATGTCATCATTCTTCATTCAGTAGCTCCTTGACACTCCTTGACAAAACATGGATTATTACTCTGATCATGTTTACTTTCAAGTTATCACTATTTAGACTGTAGGTGGAAATCCATGTTTTCTTGGAAATACTTTTTACAGCTCATATTTTGAAAAAGCACCCAGAAATATGGACGCATTTATTTAGGAAAAGGTGAACTAGTTCATTAGATGATTTGAACCATTCCAATAAGACTTTAGTTAGATCAAAAGCCATTTCTGAAAATGAAGGTTTGTGTTATATGGTGCTTTGCAATATGCCGGTTTCCTTTTTTTAATTGATTTTTGTAAAAGTGGAATGGGGAGCCCAGTGACTATAAACAAAGGTACTTCTTAAGGTCCATTTACTCTAGTTTCATTTGGTTATTTAATTAAACTGGGGCTCATTGGGCTTCAGAAAGCAAAAAGGATCATGTGGTTTACTTAGAGTCAATGATATTTATAACCAACATGCTTTTTATTGTATATTCTTTAAGAATGAAACATCACCAGTTCAGCTCCCAAGAGTGATATATATGATATTGAGAAGATGTAAGCTTAGCAATTTGATCATCTATTTCCACAAGGATAGAATTATAAAATGTAAAATTGCATTTGAAACTTCCTGAAGTAGTCAATAGGGCTTACTGTCTGGGAAAAAAACAATGTTCAGCATAAATTGAAGCCAATAGTAGACATGCATTCTGGGAGCTATTATACAACCTGTTAGAATGCATCCTATCTGAGAAGACTTCTTTATAAACACATGCAAACACATTCACCACTCACAAAAGAGCACACTATAACCTTATTATTTATTGCCTTTTAGGCAGGTAAAAGGTTGTTGGTTTTTAAATTTTCTCATCTGATGTCTTTAGATGCAGGAATTATCTTGCCTTGTTGTTCCCATATGGGACAAAGCTCCTTGTCTTCATCTTTGTTTCACAAATTAAACTTTTCTTCTGTTAATTCAGCACATCCCTGCCTCTATATGTGTGAATGATAGCCTTGTCTTTATTTCGGATTCTATAATCCAATTATGCCAAACAGCTGAATGAAGCACTCACTAGAAAAAGGCCTTAGCTTAAATATAATACATATGATTTCCATGCCAGGTGCCAACATTTGGAAATCTTAAAGAGACATTGCCAGTGATAAAGCTTAGTGAATCTGTCTCAGCAGAAAGTAGCTTTCAATGCAACATTTCTTGAAGATTTTGTTCCAAGCCATCCCACTTTATTGTTCCCTTTCTTATGATGATGGCTACACTGGATATATGATGGGATATCCATGCTTTACCAGTTAACCATGATTTTCTTTCTCAAACAGCAGCAGTGAACAAGTCTTATTCACATTTAATCTTAAAGTTTGTGATTTCAAGTTTGGGAGATGTACTGATTCACCAACATAAATAACGGTGATGGGATTCAAAAATTTTTACTGCTGGTTCTATGTGTGTGGCTTGCTGGGCATAGCCTGGCTTGGTGGGAATGACTTGGTGGATGTGCAGGGGAACAATACTGTAAAAGCTCCATTCCCTCCCCACTCCTGGGGGAAGGTTACTGCAAAATCCCATTCCCTCCTCAACCCACTAACCTGCTTTCCAGCTCATTCTCCTGTGCAGGGCAACAAAAGACCCAACCAATCAGCTGGGACTTAGGAGTCAGAGAATAGATGGGGACAGGGGCAGTCAGAGAGGTATTTGCCAGTTCTCCAAACTACTCAAAATTTCTGCTACTGGTTCTCCAGAACTGGTCAGAACCTGCTGAATACCACCTCTGATAAATAACCCGTTTGCTCATCAGTCCCTAAGGAACAGTCTTCCTGTCCTCTTACCCATTTGTCCACAAGTAACCAAGGGTCTTCCTCAGTGGCATCAAACTAACCAACTAGCTGCACTTTCACAAAGGGTCCTAAACTTTCCATATTTCCAGCCATTGTAATTATTTTTCGAGGAACTCTGTCATTAGCATTCAGATCAAACACCAGAAGATATATTCAGATTACATTAAACAGCTAGTCAGCCAAATATTATGTTCTCTATAACTGAAAGCAGAGATTACTTTTTGTAATCTTTTCTCAGTTGAGATTCCACATGACTAACTGTCCTAAATGAACTGTTGAAGATTTTCAAATATTCCATCCATCATTAGAAAAAAAAAATATGGACCATTTCCTGATCTATCTAACTTTGGTAGTTCTCCCCTTGTCATCTTGGGCAATTTTCAAACACCTGAAAGTCAATTTACATTATTTAATTGAATATTAATATCCAACAGTTCAGTAAATGTAAGATTTAGTGTATCATATAAAAATAAAGCAATAATAAAACTATGCATATAAACTTTTTTAAATAAAAGCTTTAAACTCTAGTATATTTTTCTAATGTTGGCATTTTATTATTTTTTTTAAAAAAAGTGAAATAAATTATCACTATTGGTAACCAATTGCAATCAGACCTGCAAAGCAGAGATACAGATAAGAAACTTAACTCTCTTCTGTCAAAAAAAAAAAAAGATATTATTTATCATGTGTGACTTTCAGCAGGTTTACAAGCAGCATCTGCGAAAGCTAATTTAGGGGACACCTTCATTCTGACCTCAAGGGCTTTTTGGCAGGGAGAAGTAAAAGAAATTAGAACTCAGATATTTGCAAACAAACCAGATAAAATCAATAGCTTTAATTTTCACATTTAAACCCACAATTTCCATCTGACAGGCTCAGCAGGTTTTAATGGACACAATTTACTTTTACAGTTTTAATTGTTTTTAGTCAATCACTTTTTATTGCTTCCCTGCATCTGACTAAACAAATTAATAGAGTCATGTTCATAAATGATTACTTTCTAAAACTGCTTGGTACATGCATTTGACCATTTCACCTCCAATTACTGCCAGCATTAGTAATATTTAGTCCAATAGATGCCTTTTAACTCATTTATAAATGATCACAAAAACCCAGCAAGCTCTAACTGAGAAAAAAGGGATAAGCTGTAGACGACAGAGACCCTCCAAACATATACTTTTCAGAGTTGTCATAAAATAAATCAGATGGTGCCATAAAAAGAGGACCACCATCGGGAGGAGGAACAGCTGTGGGATCAAATTACAGTAGCATTGTTGTTTCCACAACCCAAAATAGCAACTAGTGATAGGAGGAGGAGGAGAACAGCAACAGTCTCAAAGGTGCTTTTTCAAGAGGCAACTGGACTTCCTTTGTTTCTCTTGGAAGATGTTTTGCTTCTCATCCAAGAAGCTTCTTCAGCTGAAACATCTTCAAAGAAAAATAAGAAAGCCCAATTATCTCTTCAAAACGCAACTTTGGGACAACGATGACCTGGATGACTAAGATTTTCCATAGACAACTGCAACAACATCTGGATCACTCCTTGAACACCATCAGCATTGACAAATTCACTATTGGTCAATTGCAAATGGTTGTTTTACGTGGAATAACATACATGCTGGACAATACCATTAACACCATCAAACAATTATATGTTGTGCCTATCCCATGTCCTTGGAAATGATTCAATAGGTAGTTAAAAATGCCAAATCCATTCTAAACTTCTGGCTGGTTATGTAACAAGTTGTCGTCATCATCATAGAATATAGGATTGGAAGGAACCTCAGAGGTCTTCCAATCCAACCTCCTACTTTCAAATTTTTGTTATTTTTATATTATGTTTAACTATTTCTGTATCTTTTTCCTTTTGAAGTCATTAAAAAACCTTTACAATGAAACAAAGGTGCAAATCTGTGTTGTGCAAACATGTGAATTGCTCCCAACCTTTCAACTGAAAAGGAAAATTCACGTGTGTTGAATGAAATTCTTCATGGATATACATTTCTTTAACAAGCAATGGTTACATGTATACAAAAGCATTCAAAGTCAAGAAAAGACAAATCAAATGTTTTTGCACAAGATACCAATGTGATTAAAGCTTCATTTGATTGGAGGTTTCTTGGCTCTGCATGTTATGCAAAGAATTGCCTATCATTTTCTGACAACTTGCTGTCAGAATTCAATAATGTGATTTTGGAGTTCTGGTACTTGAGTTGTGTATTCATTCCATTGCAAATTGTCTCTATTAAGTCTTTTCTGGGGTGAAATCATTGTACGTTGCATTAAAAAAAAAAAAACAGCAAACACAAGAGTCTGGATAATCAGAGAAAGCATTCATGAAGTCCGCAGCATCCTTGCTTCATCAACATTATTTGTGCTGATCATCAGAAATTCAGTTTGAAATGGCTTGGCATTGTATGTTTCCATGACATTAGGCAAATGTTGGATATATCATCACATTCACCCAATTGTTTTTTTGATGGTGCAGAATGGAGATTACTTGGTGCCATTCCATCTTTATTCTACTCTGTTTTATGCATAAAAGGTTGAGCAGTGAAATAGCCAAATGCCACTTCCTTTGGGAGTATGCAGAGTAATTACCATGGCATTGTTTCCAGGGGCTCAGAAAAATTCCTTGCCTTTTTAATATTGTTAACTGCAGACATAAGATCATATAAATTCTTGTCTGTTATTAATATCTTTCCCTAGCCGATATTTTGCCTGTGTTTCTTCCACGTTTTGCCACTTAAATGTCTATGGAGATTTTCAGTCATCTAGGTCATGCCTGCCCCAAAGGTGCTTTTCTCAAGAGGCAACTGGACTTGTTTTTCTTTGAAGATGTTTCACTTCCCATCCAAGAAGTCTTCAGCTCTGACTGGATGGTGGGGAATGGAAGGATTTATAGTTCTGGCAGACAGCTGGTCATTTGCATTCTTTTAGAGAGTTGTTGAGGTCACTTGGAGGTTTATCTGTGTCCTCAGGGTCATTTGAGTAGTGCAAATGGGTGTGGAACCTTCTTAGAACTGCTGAAACTGTGTTGTACATCTGTGTTTTCTGCCCTGTGTCTCTTTCACTGTTGAACACAGGTGCAGACTGTTGGGGATGAGTCAGTTGTCTGCATCTCAAGGTGAAGTGCAAATGGTTCCTATAGTCTGCAATTTTTCTGTAAATATTTTCATACTCCCATACCATTCGAAGGGTGTTCATCCCAAAGTGTATAGCTAAATGAATATAGAGATTCTCAGTCATCCAGGTCATGGTTGTCCCAAAGGTGCTTTTTCAAGAGGCAACTGGACTTTCTTGGGTTTTTGTGAACAGTGAAGGGACACAGGGCAGAAAACATCCTGCAAAATAGGATGTTTTGCTCCACAACACAGTCCTTTCAGCAGTACAAGGAGGCTCCACACCTATTTGCCACTTAACCATTTTTGAAGTTAGTAAATACTAATCAAGCTACATTTATATTAATTCAATTGTCTAATATATGCGCTTGTTCTGATCTATGCTGGATGCAAGCTAAATTAGATATTACCTGTAGCACCTTTCCCAGCAATTTTTTTGAAAAAGAAAGGATTGGGAGATTAAAGGAAAATGCTGTGTGTTAAATAAACATTGGTGTCAAAAATCTCAAATAATCAAACAAACTAATGGGATCAGAGCGTAGCAATAGCTAATGAAGAAAGAGATCTCAAAGTAAAGATAAATACTGTAGTTCAGTGTGCATTCATTGAAGAAAAGGCCAACAATATGTTAGAGAAAATAAGAAATGGTATTGAAAATAGAGATACCGATAACCTAATGCCCTTTTATAAATTAGTGGTACAACTGAATTACAAATATTGTGTACAGTTCTGGTTGTTCCACTAAAAACCTGGGGTTTGTTAGTTTAGAAAGAACAAGGAGAGGAAATGATGCCTGGTACGGATAAAGGGGACAAGGAGAAGTTATTTTCCCCTTTCCAGAATACAGAATCAGAGGTCACCAGAGGTGAAAATCAGCTGGTATGGGCCGGTTCAGGTGAACCGGATGTAAAATTTAAATCTGGTTTGCCAATTTGGTGGTTGAACTGATTGGATGGCCCTGCCCATCCCACCCCACTCCTTCCAGGAGTCTCCATGTGGCCCATTTTGGATGTAGATAAGTGCAGGTTCTGGGTGGAGGCTCGGGGTGTATGTGTGAAAAACAGCCCTCCTGAAAGTTCTAGAAGTCTGGAATGGGCCTGTTTCCAGCTTCCGGAGGGCCTCTGGAACCTGGGTGTGGCCATTTTCACCCTCCAGAGGCCCAAGGGAAGCCTCTGGACTCTGGGGAAGGCAAAAAAACAGCCCTGCCGGAAGTTCTGGTAGTCCAGGACTACCATGGCCATGCACACCCATTGACCAGGCAGAGAACCGGTTTGTTGGAATTTTTGAATCCCACCCCTGGAGGTCACTCAATGAAATTGAATTTTGGAAAAATCAAGATAGTCCAAAATACATCTTTGTACAAAGCTTAAATAAATTTGGAATTTGCTACCACATGAGAATGCTACCACCAGCTGGATTGGCTGTAAAAAGAGTTGGATCATGGAAGTCATGGGATGAATGGCTATCAGCCAACATGGCAGAATGAGAACCCCTGAAAGCCATCTGCTAGAAAAGTAAGGAGTTTCCTTATGCCTTTGGTTGACCAAAGTGAGATCAAACCAAGAGTCCTATCCAGCAAAGTATTGCTTATGTTCTATGTTTTTGTCCTAAGTTAGATCATGACTGCAGTCCAGTTCTTGAAATGTTGCAGAAAAACCTTATTGATGTAACCCAAGGAAAGGTATTTGTAAAGAAATAAGTAAATCTTACATGAATTGTCATTACCTGAAGTGGGATATTGTTCATGAAAAAGCATGCCAATAAAGCAGCTTAAAATTGTCAGTGGAAACATCGTCACAAGTAGGTACAATAGTGTGGAGTTTAAAATAAAATGGGCACCTTGGCCTTTGTGGCTTACCCTAATCAAAGAGCAAGATGTACAGTATTTTCAAGATAAATTCTCAGTGCTGTTTTTTTTTCATAAGGGCCAAAGCAATCCTGTTAATTCAAAGCTCAAGTAAGAGATGTTCTGATACAGGACCAGTAGCTTTTTCCCTCTGGAGGCTGAAGTTCCCAAAGATCAGAGAAGACTGAGGGAACACATGATAGCAGGACTGCTGCAAGGAAGAGGACATTGATTTATTCCCCATAATAAGACAAGAAGCAAGCTAGTCAGAAGGAGATCTAACCTGGAATAAGAAGAAAAGTCCTGACAGTATGTATTAAGCAGTAGGACAGTTTGCCTCCTAGTATTGGGGGTGCTCCATCTTGAGGTTTTCATGAAAAAAATTGGACAACCATTTGTCAAAGATGATATGAAAGATGATTCCTGGCTTCGTCAGGAAATTTGGTCTCGAAGAGCTACATGATCCTTTCCAATCCTATGACTCTGTGATATGTTCAGGTATGCAATAATGCAATTGAAAAGGATTAAACCAAACTTGAAAGCAATTTGGAATCAAAGTTTCTTTCATGCAAAATAGACACATTGAGATATTGTGGTAGTTACTGTACCTCCCCTATTTTAGTGAATAAAAGTTGTGCCACTAAATGTTGGCAATTTGCTGTCATTTGACAGTGAATCCATGAAGGACCACAAAAAGGAGGAAGAAAGCCAGAAGTAGTTCTCAGGCCATAAGCTCTTAGGCCTCTCTTAAATGGATAGGTTAGCCTTTGTAAGTAAAGAGCCACTCTTTCATAATCTGGTTTAGGTATAGCAAGAATCAGTGATGGGATTCAATTTTTTTACTACCGGTTCTGTGGGTGTGGCTTGGTAGGCCTGGCAAGGGATGGATACTATGAAATCTCCAGTCAGAGGTGGTATTTGGCGGTTTTCTGAACTACTCAAAATTTCCGCTACCGGTTCTCCAGAACTGGTCAGAACCTGCTGAATGCCACCTCTGGCAATAATGCTTTCTTCATATGTTCTAGCCTTTTGCCTTCCTTTTTCCCTTTTGTCTTTTGGCAGATATTAATGTCTACTCATTACAACAAGTGGAGATTGTAGTGTTCGCAAAGAATGAGACCGGAGACCAGCGTGACTTCAGCTATTTTATTTAGTTCAGAAAGTCCGTCTGAACCAGGAGCCGCAGCAGCTCTTATTATAGAGAGGCTGCTTGCGGCTAGTGGCCAATGACGGCTACTTGATTTTCCCACCGCTGAGCTGGCCAATCACAGGTTAGCTGTCATTGGCCAATCAGCGTTGAGTAGGGAACCAATCAGCTTCCAGTATTTCTCAACCAATAGGAATAGGCTATTTGGAGTATGTTAATATGGAACACCCCTCCCCTCTTGGTATGGTCCTACCTTATGTAGTCACGTAAGTAGACGGGGCTTTTAGGTTGCCTAGTTGACCTGCGCAGTTTAGTTGTGTCATCGTCTTTGGCGGGTTCGGACGGGATCGCTGTTCCTCCCATCCTTCTCTGTGGAACCTCCTGGAAGGTGGAGTCAGCCATGCCGCTCCCACCTGGCCTACTCAGGCTGGTAGAGTCGGCTCGGCTCCTCCCTTCCGGAGCAGCTTCTAGGTCTTGTGCCTCCTGTTCCTCTTCACCAAAGACTTCTGTGGGTAGATTGTTGTTTCTGTCTGTATTTTTTTGCAAATGTTGTTTATTGTGTATATTTTGATTTTGTGGGGTTTCTTGTTCTGCCGGAGGGTTTCCCCCTCCCCCCTTATTTGTGTTTGAGGCGTCTCCCCCCTCTCTGGTTGGTCTTTTAATATTTTTGTGTAATGTTTGTGCTGGTTCTGGTGTGTGTGTGTGTTGTTCTTCATGTCTGGGTGTGCCAGTGGTGCGTTCCAGTGTTTGTGATCGTAACTAATCAATGTGTCTCCTCCAGCTTCTGCCATCTTCCATGTCTAGTCTATAGGACTGGGGTCCTGTTATTTGTGTTATTTTTGATGGTGGGTGTCCGGTGAGATTTTTTGCATATACTAAGTTTCCTAGTTCGAATATGTGGTATCTACTGGAGGAGTCTGTTGCTTTTTCAAAGCTGTATGTTGGGTGTAACCTATCTAATTGTGATCTTAATTTTCTGTCCATTAGTAATTCTGCTGGGCTTTTATTCATCATAGAACTCAGTGTTATGTGTTGTATGGTGAGCATTTTTTCAATTTTTTCTTGTATGTCCCCTGAGTCTAATTTTTCTAAAGTGTCTTTGGTATACCGGACCATGCGTTCTGCCCTCCCGTTTGTAGCCGGTTAGCCCAGTGCTGTCAAGGCATGTCTTATGCCATATTCAGCGAGGAATTCTTCAAAGGTTAGTGCGGTAAACTGTGGGCTGTTATCTGAGATGAGCAAGTCCAGTAACCCATGTGTGGTGAACAGTTTCCATAGTTGTTTAATAACTGCTTCTGTGGTGGTAAAGTTCATGACGCTTACTTCTAGCCAGTTGGAGTAAGCGTCTACTGTGATTAAAAATGTATGTCTTTTTGTTGGCCCCGAGAAATCTATGTGGATTCTTGACCAGGGACCCCTAGGAGTCTCCCAGTCTAATATGGGTGCTGAAGGGGGTGCAGGTCAGGATCTTTGGCATTTCCCGCAGGTTTCAACCCATTTCTCAATATCCTTATCCATCCCTGGCCACCATACATAGCTCCTGGCCAGGGATTTCATTCGTACAATGCCCAGGTGACCTTCATGCAACATACTTAGTACTTGTTCTTGTAACGGTTCTGGTATTACCACCCGATCCCCCCATAAGATGCAACCTTTTAACAATGACAGTTCAGTTTGAATGATTTGAATGGTTTAAACTTAGAGTCTGTCTGGTTCTCCAGCCACCCTTTTCCTACCCAGTTTAAAACTTGTGACAAGGTTTTGTCTCTTGTCATTATTCTCGCAATGTCTGCTGCGGTTATGGGTAGGTTTGACAATGTCTCAATCTGTAGAGTGGATGTGGTTGATGCCGGGTCAGTTTCTAGTTCTGGTAGGGGAGCACGGCTCAATGCATCGGCGTGGGAAATTTCTTTGCCCAGTCGGTGGATCAATTTATAATTGTAGGCTGCAAGGAACTCAGACCACCTTGTCATTTGTGGGGATAGTATATTTGGGGTGGCCCTGTTCCCTGCTAGTATTCCCAATAGAGGTTTGTGGTCTGTAATCAGGGTAAAAGTCCTACCGTAAAGGTATTCATGGAACACCTTTGTTCCATTTGACACCGGATATTGCTGCTAATGCCTGTCCAATTGACTGAAGTTCCGTTCAGTTTTTGATTGTGTTTTGGAGTAGAACACGATTGGTGCTTCTCTCCCATCAGGCAGAATGTGGCTCAGCATGGCTCCGACGCTGAACAGTGATGCGTCGCAGGTGACTGTCAATGGTAATGTCTCACTGTATTGCATTAATACAGAGTCAGATGTGATTAAGTCTTTTACCCTCTGGAACACTGCCTCTTCATGTCATCCCCAGGTCCTGGTGGCTGCCTTGTCTAGTAGCCTATATAGTGGTTCCATCGTCGTTGCCTTCTGTGGCAGAAAAACATAAAAATTTATAAGTCCCAAGAATGCTTGCAACTCTACTTTGTTTTTTGGTCTAGGCGCTTCTTTTATTGCTTCAATTTTTTTCTCTGTGGGGTGGATGCCCTCTTTATCGATTTGATACCCCAAGAACTTGACTTTTGAGGTGGCTAATTGGCACTTTTCTTTTTTGACCTTGAGTCCCGCCTTCTGGAACCTTTGTAAGACTACTCTGAGACGGGCTTCTAGTTGGCTCACGTCTCTGGCTGACACCAGCATGTCATCAAAGAATAGGACTACTCCTTTTATCCCCTGTAATAACCACTCCATTAGGCTTTGGAACACCCCGGGGCCATGCTGACTCCAAATTGCAGTCTTTTGCATTTGAAGGCTTCCCTATGAGCCATGATCATTTGTACCTCTGCTGTCTTGGGGTCGACTGGTAATGGTTGGTATGCTTGGGCAAGGTCGAGCTTTGCAAAGACCTTGCCACTCCCCAATGAGTGTAGTAGGTGTTGTAACACTGGAACATGATATGCGCTTTGCTGCAGTGCATGGTTTAGGGTAGCCTTACAGTCACCACAGATTCTCATGGACCCATCCGGCTTAACTGGGGTCACGATTGGAGTTTCCCATTTGGCATTGTCAATTGGTTCCAAAATGCCTTGTGCTATTAGTTTGTGTAGCTGCTCATCAATCTTCGGTTTTAGTGCAAAGGGGACTCACTTCGCTTTTAGCCTAATAGGAGCTATTGTTGGATGTAAATTAAATGATATAGGGGACCCTCGGTACTTGCCTAATTTCCCATCGAAGACATCCTGGAACTCCCTCATTAGGTTCTACTCCCAGTATGTCTTGGCGATGTTGTCGCCGGTCACACCAATCCCTAGAGGTTTGAACCACTCGAGTCCCAACAGGCTTGACTGGTCTTGGTCTACAATGGTTAAAGGCAAGATTTTCTTATGTTCTTTGAAAGTTATTTGGAAATGTCCAAGTCCGACTACCGGTATTCTGTTTCCTTGGTAGTCCTTTAGTACTAGCGATTGGTGTTCTAGTTCAGTTCTGCCAAGGTGCGGTACCAGTCTTTTAATGGTATCCCATGATACCATCAATAGATACGATCTGGAATCCACCTCCATTTTATATTCTTGGCCCTCGATCCTGACTGTCACATGTACTTTTCGGCCATTTGTTGCGTTAGAATGACCGATGGTGATGGTTTGGTGTGTTTCTTCTCTTCTGAAGTTCTCGTTTAGCTGCTTGCCCTTGCTTTCGCAACTCTCACAGCTCCTGTTTGTCTATCTTTGGTTCTTGGTGGTGTGTTGTCCCTACGTTGGGGGCTGTAGTTCTTACAGTTCCAGCATACTCTTGCGATGTGTCCCCGTCTCTCACAGTACCGGCACATGGCATCTAGGAACCGGCACTCAGAACGGGGGTGGTGTCTGCTGCACCCAGTGCACTGAAACCCTGACTTATGACCTTTCTTCAGACATCGATCTCATTCAGCCTGGAGTCTGTGGATCTCCTCATCATCATTGTCATCGATTTCAGATGATCCACTATCTGCGTAGTGTGTGGTGGTCTTGTGCATTCTCTCTGCCTTTTTCTCTGTGCCTTGGTTCATCTCGGCCAGTGTTTTGGATGTTGGTGCATTCATCTTGCCACTGATTTTTTAGTTGCTTCTGCTGCCGTGGCTTCAGCGATCACCTCAGTGACTGTAATCTCTGGTCGGGTTAACAGTTGGCTTTGCAGGGTAAGGTCTCTCAGTCTGAGGACCACGCGATCCCTCATGGCTTTGTCCATGTTTAGGAATTTGCATGCCCCTGCAATGTCCCTGAGAGCCGCTACGAAGTCTGCAATGCTCTCACCTTCTCTCTGGTCCTGTTTGTAAAATTCGTGTCTCCGAATAAGGCTGGAGACGGTCGGTGTGTAGTGAGCCTTCAGCAGCTTTTCTAGATCTGGCCAGGCCATCTGTTTCACATCTTCTGGTTTTGCTAGTGCCTTGGCCATCTTGAACACTGTGGGCCTGCAGTGCGTCAGGAACACAGCTCTTTTTCGGTTGTCTGAGATTCCTTGCAAATTGTTGCTTTCCAGGAACATGAGGAATCTATCGATGTAGGATTCCCAATCCTCTGTTGCTGGGTTGAATGGTGTGGGTGGCGAGTTGGTTCCGGCCATTTCATCTGCTCGGTTCTCGATGCCATGTGCTCGACTGGTCTCCTCTCTCAGAATCCCATCCTCATCACCAGTGTAGTGTTCACGAAGAATGAGATTGGAGACCAGCGTAACTTCAGCTCTTTTATTTATTTATTTAGTTAGTTCAGAAAGTCCGTCTGAACCAGGAGCCGCAGAAGCTCTTTTTATAGAGAGGCTGCTCGCGGCTAGTAGCCAATGACGGCTACTTGATTTTCCTGCTGCTGAGCTGGCTAATCACAGGTTAGCTGTCATTGGCCAATCAGCGTCAAGTAGTGAACCAATCAGTTTCCAGTATTTCTCAACCAATAGGCTATTTGGAGTATTTTCATATGGAACAGAGATGGTGCTGAGGAAAGAGTTAATAAGAGCCATCAGGCAAGGGGAAAAATATAATAATCCACTTATTCAAGTAGAGTTTGCTTACTTTATACTTCTTAATATGTTCTTGAAGTTTAACTGTGGATGAAACTATAAAGTACAAATAAAATATACAGGTGTTTTGTTGTCCTTTTCTTTTTTAAACTCCCTCAAAGCTGTCACTGAATATAAACAAATCTTCCTACTCCTTAATGATATGAATTACTCTTGATTAAATGAGTACTCATTTCAGAAATATATTCCACCTTTTTCTGTGCATGAATACACGCAGCTGTTCAGTTGCCAACACAGACCTGTGCTTTTTTAGCAAGGGACTGTATATTGTTTGTACTCAAATGTCAAATGCGAAGAATGAGTCTGCCATGGATAGCATCTCCCCTGAATGTAATACCTGTGATCAAAGCTACTTGACAACAACTAAATTTAAATCAAGGTGATCATCTGATGATATATAGACCTTCATCCTTTGATTAAGCTTCCAGCAATCTGGGCATAGTTGTTGTGGAGTAACTTAACTTTTTTTAAATAACTAAGGACTGCTGGGTTAGTTTAAATATTTATCCAGTTTTGGGGGTGCTAGACTCTTTCATGATTCTGGGCAGGTTATAGATAAGGAAAACAGTATATATAAAAAGAAACCATGATCGACTGGAAGAAAGATACACTTTAAAACCAAAAGCAACAAAGAGGGTTTTACAATCACCCTGTCCCAAAGATAATTTCCAGAACATCATAAGGATGGGAGTTGCCTGAATCTCTTGGAGAGAAGGATATCATTCCAGAAGGCAGGTACTGCAACACTTCCTGGGTCCTGCAAGGTGACACTGATTAATGTGACCTGTCCTGGAGTATACCTACCTTGCTTGATCTTCAGAAGGGGCAGATATAAATGTGATCCTTCAGAATAGCCAGGCTCTATGGCATTCAGGGCTTTAGAGGTGGAAACCAGCTTCTTGGAAATGAATCACTGTAGTGCACATAGTAGCAATGTTTTATGATGCTGGTAGAGCTATCCATTCTCAGAAAGTGGGTTGGTACATTCTGTTTCTACTGCAGCTTATGAATAGTCTCCAAAAACAATCCCAGGAAGACCTCTAGGTTGACCATTAGGGCATGGGTAGCAGCCGTGTATGTAGGATTACATCCCCCTTGCCATAAATCATAAATATAATCCTTCAGGGAGAACGGTATTTTCTTCCCAAACTTATAAATGAAGTCAAAAGAAAACGACATAATTTCTGGACAAATTATACTTCAATCTTGCAGGAGTTCAGAATGAGTTTATTTGTTCTTATGTGGTTCCTCCCAGCCTTCAGACATCAGGTCAAGAGTTCCACAGCATTTTTAACTATTCCTGGGGTGGTGATGCATAACTGATTATTATCAACATACTATCAACCCTGAACTGACTGATGACTTTATCCAGTCATTTCATGAATAAGAATACAGAAGAGTAATTAATTCTATCAAACCACATGTAGAAGCAACTGCTGGATTGACCACTACACTCCCCACTTGGACATACCTAAAGCAGTAGAACTACTGAAGCATATTGTATCTCTCCTGGCCCTTGCAAGTCATCTAGAAAGATATCATCTCCATGCTCCATGTTTCACTTGGTACATGATGGAATTCTCTGTCAGATTGCTGGAAAATTGCTCAAGCAATCTCAAGCATGAAAAAATGGGCAATGCATGAGTAGGATCCCTTACAACCCAACCTCAAGTTCCTATCCTGGCCAAGGTCAGAAATTTCCCAGAAGATCACCACTAACCCATTTCTCTATCTTGAAGGTGAGACTGATGAAGGTGAGATGACCCAAAACTGGGAGGACATATCTCAATAAGATTAAGTGAATTCCTTATCTCACCCAACCACATTTGAGTAGTACATGTCAGGATTGCTTCATTCACCATATGTTATGGATAAATTTAGCCTTGTTATGAATGGTCCTCATATTTACTACAACAGTCCAAGCCAAGATCATTAGCAATATGATTACTTGGAACCAGGAGTTGCAAGAAGACAATGGCAGCTTTACAAATATAGTGGAAACATCACTCCCAAAGTCCCAGCTAAAAAAATAGATAGATTAGATAGATAGATAGATAGATAGATAGATAGATAGATAGATAGATAGATAGATA
>BLBF01000003.1:18294262-18343277 GCA_015471245.1 Laticauda colubrina | reverse complement strand
ACACACACACACACACACACACACACACACACAGTTTTGAAAAAAAAATAGTCAAGGAAACAAGATGTAAGACCTGAAACAGTTAACATAAACCAACAGTTAACATAAGCCAATGTCATATTAACATGATGTATCCATGTAAATTTTAAAGAATTGTTAAAAAATAATTATAGTTTGAAACAAAAGAAAAGAAAGTCACAATGAAAACTATTAATGGTCAGACCATTAAATTATTCCACAGCTTGGAGAAAAGCCAAGTTTTTAAAGAACTAAAAGGTTCCAGGGTCTCATTTATACTGTTATATCTGATATAAATAGAAGCTTAACATAACTGTAGATACATGTCCACTAGAATTTGCAGTAAAATAGCTTCATGTATAATCTGAATTAAGAGGAGACAAGCAAGTCAATTTCACAGAAAAGTACAATTCAAAATGTTTGCATTAAAAATTAGAATTTTGCCAACAAACATTTATTTACATTCATTATCCATGATGCAGATATGACAGAAAATCAATACAATATGAAGGTCAGAACAGAATCCTGAATTTGACAACAAATCAAGTAGTCTAAACAACAAAGTTACTGATATAATTCTGCATACCCATTAAAGCCAGTAACTATTTTCAGAATCCGTTCTTTCATCTCCTCAAAGGGAATATATTCCACATTAGGGTTAGGAGGGCCTCTTGGCTCAGGAGCAGAAGTTCTGAAGTCATCCATCACTTTTTCCAGTTTGAAAATAAAATATCCTTTAAATTGTGACCATTGAATCCTAAAAAAAGAAACATACAATTCATACTTAACATTAAAAATAAAGTGTAAATCATATATTAAAACAATAAAGCAAGTTTAGCATTTTCTATTTTTCAGGAAAGCAAGAAAAACCTGTGAGTAAATGCAAAATATACTGTTCTTTAAAACCAAAATGAGTTGTCCTTGACCTATGGCCATTTGTTCGGTTTGCATTCTAAGTTATGATGGTCCTGAATAAATGGTGGTTATGACTGGCCCTCAAGAGTTCTGGCTATCAAACACTTCTGTAGCCATTTGATCAAAATCCGGGTACTTGGTTAACTAATTTGTACTTACAACCAGTTGCAGTACCCCATGATCACCATTTGAAGCCTTCCCTGCTGGCTTGAATGGGAAAATGAATGGGGAAGCAGGGAAGGTTGTAAGTTACTGGGTTTAATAATCAAATAGTCCCAGATGTAATATTTGATTAAGGACTTAGCTTCCTTTAATGTTAATAATTGATTTAGTAAACATCAGCAATTTAACACAAATTGATACACCACTGTATTTGCTTTCAATGTATTTTATTTTTCCCTGTTTGAAATACTAATCAAAATGCTAATATTAAAAAAGCATACATTCTGGATTTTTATAAAAAAGTATTTTGGTTTGTATCCAGACTTCAACAGAAATCAGTGCGGAATATTTTAAGTCAATTTTATATTAAAATCTAACCCTTTGGTAATTTGATGAGAGCAATGATTTAGTTGTTTCATCAACAAGATTCATTTTAGGAGTTATTCATTTCAGAGGAATGTTGAAGAACTACCAAGAAAAAGGAAGAAAGAAGGATAATTACAGCTGTTACATAAATGCATTTCATAAAACAAATGGAGCATTCGACCAGTCGTACTGTTAACCTATGACCTGGTTCCTTAGAAACAAATTTACTGTATATAATCAGACATAGAGATTGCATTGTTGAAAGGCACAAACTCTTTTAAGAGCTTTATCACATACTAAGAGCTATGAACTGTGTTAAGAAAGATGTCTTTTGTCCTTTGATGGAGCAAATGGTCATTCTCCTTTCTGGTCTTTAGCTAAGGAGAACAAAATACAATCCACCAGAAGTTCTTAAGTTACAAGTTCCAACATACTTCACAACTGGTCACATTGGCTGAAGCTAATTGGGAGCTACAGTTCAACAACATCCAGACTATACTTCACTTCTCTTCTCCTCTCCCCTTTTACCAATTCTCAGAAACTGCATGGACAAGTCTCTGCCATTTTCTTGACAAGGTTTTCAGAAATAGTTTACTTTTCCTCCTTCCTAGGGCTGAGAGAAAATGATTGATTCAAAGGCACCCAGTTGGCTTTGTGGGCAAAGCAGAACAGAACTCATGATTTCCCAGTTTTCTAGCTTGATGCTTTAACCATTACACTAAACTGACATCATCTACACATGCCCTAGAGTAGATAGCTCTAAACCCTATAAAATTGAAAAACTGAATAGACCCTTTCTGCTACTTGCATAATGTCACTTTTTGTAAGCAAAAGACAATAATGCAAGGGTTGCCCATCAGTATTTCCTCTCCTCTTCAAATTTTCTTTACCCATGCTTTCTCTTTGATAACCAAGCCTAATGATAAATGTAAGGAGACAAAGTTGAGTCAACTACACGAACAATCATTTTTCCAATCCCAATATAAAAAAGGAGCCTGGCTCTTTAAAACTAACAAAGTAACAGAGTTAGAAAGGATTTTGGAGGTCTTCTAGTACACCCCCTTGCTCAAAGCTGGAAACTTTATGCCATTTCTATCTAGAATACAGACATGGTGTTCTCTCCAAAGTTTGAAAAAATATCTAGTTATAACTCTTGGTATTTGACATTCATGTTTGTTTAATAAACTGGCAGTGTTTATTTATTTCAGCTTTTTATGCAAACATTTGAAATGATTGTGGGATATTCAGCAGCCCAACATATGATACTACTCTCCGTGAGTGTAGGCATGTTAAAAAAACGTATAGAGCAAAACTAAACTGCAAGAAAAAAACCTGAATAATCTGTAGAAAGTGTGTAAGGCAGACAACAAAAATAGCAACTGGTCTCAAGGTATGCTGCCATGTTAAAATTCACAGTTGCAAATCCACACAGGATAAAAAGTCCACACAGGATAAAAAGTTAACAAAAAACTATTAGCAGACTTCACATCAGCTCTCACAGATCTTATCAGTTTTAGTACTTTGATTGCAAAACTATTTTTCTTGTGGCTATTTTCACAAAAACTTGATTCTGCCTATTGATGTTTTTATTCTTTGTGTTACTATGGCTTCACTACAACATTGCTGCAACAAGACTCTCAAAGGAATGTTCAGAATACAGTACAGTCGTTTCTTTAGCAACTGGGGTTTTTATTAATACAAGATCAGATAGCTGTATAGCAAATTTATTTTTCAAAGGTATCTCTAAGTTCCTCATATTATTCATACAGAATATTAAAGTTCAGTATTCTTAGAATGAGCAGAGTACCTCTACCGGTGCCTAGGTAAGCGATTAAAAAATAAGTTAAAAGAAAGGATATTGATGTGTTCTGCCAAGTTGGTTCTCAACATAAATTGCACAATTTAAAATAAAATCTCTATTCACCTTTCCCCAATTAGATATTGCTACTTTCATACAACCTGTATTTTTCAGTCTAATTTGAATCAGATGAAGTTGTATAACCACAATCTTGGTAAAAATGAAATAATTTCCATCAATAATTGAACTTCCTCAGTGGAATATTACAGAAAAATATACCATTTAGTTTTATCTTTAGTTCATAATCTATCCAAGAAAGAAAATTACCTATATTTTCCTAGAACAATTTCTTATTGAACTCTCACTGCTTGGTAAATGAGTGCTAGATTGCATTCACAGGAAATTATTGACTATTCTCAATATATCTTTAATCTAAAGAAACAGCAGCTCAGTGCATAGCAGTTTGGATCTACCTTAGGAAATCTGAATATAATTTACTCGGTCCCTGAAAAGCTTTTTAAAAGTCACGTTTTGTCTCATTTGCATGTCTGACACTGTAAAAATAGTTTGCAGCTTTTAAAAAAACCAGAAAGGATGTCACACACTAATAAAATGAACTTATACAAGGAGATTTTTTATTATGGATACTTCATTAATTGATTCATGGATAAGCTATCAATGAGTACTATTGATGAATAAGTAAAATGTATGTATTCACTTATGTGTAACTATATGACATGGTATCATGTACAACCAGTAGACTCAGCTGCCTCAACATACAAGCAACTGTTTAATCAGAATTCCTGATCTAGAGCTACATGGCCAATACTTCATATCAGAAATGGAATTAATCCAAGACTGCAATGTGATTGATGAAATCAAATACACGACCCCATCTTAATCTCCTAATGTACTAATAAAGCTAAGTGGGCGAACAGCCCAATTCAAAAGATTTATCATAAACAAATATAACTGAAAAGAGGCTTCTCATTCATTTTAGTAAAAGCTTTACCCATACACACACAACCCCCCCCCCCAAAAGAAAAAAAGATTAGAGGAATCTATTAAAGGAAAGAATTTTGCCTCATCAAAGACTTAACTACTTTTCAGGAAAACATAGGACATGTTTAAAATTGTACATTATCTTCTTCTAACACATTTATATCAAACACATTTATACTATTTAACCAACTTTATAAACTAATCCAACACATTATCTAGCTTAGTGATCATTCTGAACTGAGAGGTATATGAGGGAAGAAATTAGACATTCTCTTGAATGCTCACTCAGGTTAAAGTGTGTGTGTGTGTGTGTGTGTGTGTGTGTGTGTGTGTGTGTATAATTTTATCCTTAGTTATAGGTGAGTTACATAAGCCAGTGGTTGGAATGCAATATTGTGGGCTAATTCTGCCAAGTGTCAGCAGTTTGATTCTCACCAGCTCAAGGTTGACTCAGCCTTCCAAGATCAGTAAACTGAGGGCCCAGATTGTTGGGGCAATACGCTGACTCTGTAAACCGCTTAGAGAGGGATGTAAAGTACTGTGAAGTGGTATGTAAGTCTAAGTGCTATTGCTACAGGTAGCTCTTGTGTTACAATGGCAATTGAGACTGGAATTTCTATTGCAAAGTGATATGCTCATAAAGTGCTATGTCACATGACTGCATCACTTAGCAATGGCAATCCTGGCAGTCTCAGTTGCTGTCATTATCCCAAGGACTATGTGGGTCATTAAAGTGAGGGCATCATACGATTGCGACTTGGGAAGAGGCTGGAATCCCAGGCAAGCAGACTAACACACAAAAGTTACTGAGATGGGGAGGGGGTGCTGTAGGTAGGCATAAGAAAAAGCAGCAGAGGCGGGAATAACTTGTGATTTCCTGTTGGCTTCTCCATTGACTTTGTTTATGGGAAGCTAGCAGGGAAAGTTGCAAATGGTGATCACATGACTGTAAAGCATTGCAACCATTGTAATTGTGAACTGGTTGTCAAGCATTTGGATCATGATCATGTGACTGCAGGGAAAGTGCATGGATGCTGTTACAGCCGTTAACTATCTGTAAGCAAAATATTTCTTCAATGCCTTCTTTCAATTGTGATTAAACCCCAGGGTCTCCAGGTCCAAATTGTACCTAGAAACTGGCATATGGAGCAGGAAAGAAACAATGTGATTGAAGAAGCAACTTTTTCTAAATAGCAATGTAATTAGCTCAAAAGTAATGTTTTAAAATTGATATTGATCAATTTAAAAGTTATTGCTTATCCTGCTTATTGCAAGATTGGTCACTAAACATACTTGGCAAAGAACAAAGTGTTCTGTACAGTACACAATTTTCTATCAAATCTGAGTTAATTGAGAAGAACCAACACCCACAGTTCTAGGACACAGTGCATTAATACATATTTGCTCTTGGTCTGAATTAAATGGAATTAATCAATAGATACTATTTTTCGCTCAAAATTGGTTAAAGTAACTTTCAGAATACTAATTAGCTGAATGATAACATATATAATGCCTGCCACAGTATTTTATTTGAACAGAACAAACTTTAATTGCCATCAGTGACCACTACAAGTATTTTATTTGAAAAATAATTTCATTAAAGGAAATTTCTGTTCTGGGGAAAAAAAAAACACTAAATGTGTTATCGAAAAGATATCATTGCTATTTTGGAACAAGAAACCAAGCTGGAATATAGCTTAGGTGCTGACTATGGAATTAAAATCTAAAAAACAAATATAAGAAAAAGATGGGCAGCAAAGAATGATAAATGATTGGATAAAATAATTGGATATTTATTATTAATTCTGTTAGACCTATTTTCTTTCAGTACAAGACAAATTATGTGAATGAACTAGTTTTTCATTCAGGTTAAAAAGATTTACTAAATTACTAAAAGATTAGTAATAAACATCACTTGTGGTTCCATTTCATTACAATCATTTAAGCTACTCAATCTTGAATGTGCATACCAATTTGTGATAACTGGAAGTAGTTCTCAAATTATGACCATAATGGGGCAATTACACACGATCAGAACCATTTCTGCAGTACTTGTGAATTAAAGGTAGCAGTTGTAAAGCAAATACCACAGTTCTTAAATAAACCCATTGTTCACTATGGGCTGATTTTTGCTGAATATTAGAAGTGATTGCTGGCTCCCTACAAAGCCATCATAAATAGCAGTCACATGATTGTGGGGCATACTTTGCCAAGCACCTAAAATTGGGTCATGTGACTGTTGGACGGTTACACTAGAACTCTGAAACCAGTCACAAGCAGCTTCTGAGGGGATGTGCTATAATTTCAAACAGTCACTAAGTGACCACTGGCAGGCCAAGGATTACCTGCGTATTGATTATATTTACCTTTCAGTCAGAATGTTACTGATGTCTATAAAATTGGAAATTTTCATCACTTTTGAGAAAGGAATGGTCTTTATTTTTAAAACTATGTTAAGCCTTATTCAGGAATATACCAGAATTTTCATGTATCTCATCTGAAATAGTTCTTGCAGTTTATTATGAATTGCAGTTTAGATATAATATTATAACATATTGTCAAATAAATATCCTTTCTGAAACTTGTCTGAATATGTTTTGAACTGTCCCCAAACTCAACATATTCTGTTAGTACATTACTGTACACTAATATTACTGTTGAAATATTAAATTCATAAGCCTTTTATGTAAAACGCTAACGGCCTTTATGAGTAATTCTCAAAGTCTGCTCTGAAAACTTGAAACACAATTTACAAAACAAATAATAATTTTCAACTTAAAATATTAGTCAGCTTACTGTATATTTCAGAGTGATATACAATAAAAGCAATCATATTTCTCAACTGATTAACCTAAGAAACAAATAAATGGAACTGCAAGTTTTCAGTCATCTACTGTGAATGCATTCCAATTCATCAACTAAAAATTCCACAACATATTCTAGATGTCTTTTCAAATTAACAGATAATTATGTATCTTAAGCCAAAGAATTCCTGAATAGATATCTAGTCAAATAAAATTCTCCTATTTCATTTGAGATTACATGTGAAATCTTCCACATAGTAATTTTTCCAGAGCTTCCTACACAAAGTTAGTTTTTTAAAAATGTACAATTTTAGCTTTATCCTTAACTACTTCATGATATGTATTGAAAATTTCCCCATATTAATAGATGTAATACTGCCTGTAAAATAATTATTTCCTCCTTTGAATTTAGAGCAAAACAAAGACCTTCTGAAGTAGGACTACTGATCAAATTTTATCAACATTTTTCGAACAAGAAATCATCCAGATATTTCCACCCATGAGCAATAATGAACATAGTTGCTAAAAGTACAGTGGTATTCAACTGCTTTAAAACTCATTGAATTTGGTACTCAACACATTTTGATGTGAAAATTTTTGTCCTGTTATTTAGTACTCATTTGGTACTCGACATACAATCTAGAACTTGTTGGTGTTGGCTGCTCTGTGACTCACTACATTATTCCTTATAGGAAAAAAATGTACTCATTGTTTTTGGTACTCACTGCACCTGAATACCAAGGTACCACCTGTGCATGCTATCAGAACTATATAACAAGAGAACAAACACATTTTATTTTAAAGAAAACTGCAAACCTATTTTTAAAAATAATTTTAAGAAAACATTCAGAGAGCTATCTCTGAAGTTTGTTCACATTATTGTAAGAATCACTGCTAATTTCTATATTCTACATTCCTATACAATTATAAAATATCACTTAATTATTAACATTTATTAATTTAATTAATAAATTAATTTATTAATTTATTAATTTATAATTTTAATTAATTTAATTTATTAATTATTAACATTTATTATCTAAGCATTCAAAATATTTTCCCGTCCAATACATTCCTACATACTTTTTCAAATAAAAGATTAAAATTTCAATTAGATACGAGTACTGAAAATAAATTTATAAAATTTCATCTAAAATAAAGTCTATAGATAACAAAAATTAAAATAGTAGATATGCTTCTTCAAAAGCTGAAATAGCTAGGTATCAATAAAAGTTCTAAGACAAACAAACCAAATAATATTTCTCATCAAGCTACAGATCAGAGATATACAATTTATTACAATAATCAGATCAACAAAACTACTATGGATACTGAAATAACTTGACAATGGGTCCTACATTTTCAAATTCCACATTAAAAAGTTGACAGGAACAAAAAAATACATGTTTAGGCTAATATAGCCAGTAAGCAGTAGTTATATGCCAACTACTGATTTGGTTGTAATATATAAAAAAAAACAAATAACTTATTACCAAGTGAAATAATTTGACTGAAAGAACATTAACTTGTCACAACAACTTTAAAAAAAAAAACTCACAAACCAAAAAATATTTTTCCTTTTTAGAGGGGTGGTATGGCAAGACTATTCACTGGAATAAACATATTCTTGCTGGAAATCTTTCCCCTCTCTAGTATGCTTAATAAGTGCAGCTTGACTGTTTAAGTTCTTACAATAAATTTGGAAAGCTAAAGATCCCAGATTCACCAGAAAAAAATGTATTACATTAATACACTACTGTAAACTCTGGAAATTCGTCATCAGTGCAGATAATAAACCTGAGTGACTTAGATGAACCCACAGAATCACACCTTTCTTATTATTCTGAACTGCTCAACAAATCCCTATGGTTCAGAGGTGGCATTCAGAAGGTTCTAACCAGTTCTGGAGAACCGGTAGTGGAAAGTTTGAGTAGTTTGGAATACCACCTCTGACTGGCCCCACCCCCATCTATTTGCTGCCTCCCAAGTCCCAGCTGATCAGCTGGGTCTTCTTTTGTTGTCCTGCACAGGAGAATGGAGCTGGAAAGCAGGTTACTAGGGTGGGGAGAGAAGGGGGATTTTACAGTATCTTTCCCCTGCCACACCCACCAAGCCACACTTACTGAGCCACGCCCATAGAACTGGTAGTAAAAAAAAATTGAATCCCACCACTAGTATGGTTACTTTCTGTTTGTTCCTGGATCTAGCATACACTTCCTATCCTTACCTTCAAAATGTGCCACATCTATGTCTTTTCATACTTCTGCCTTATACATTCCCATTTGTCATCTCTGATCTCTTCAATTCAAATCTATACTTGAATTTTTCATGAAGCATTTCGCATATTACTCTCCATTTCCTATTAAACCTTAGTATGAGAAACTGAAATAAACTCTGCACCCCATATCACTTTTTTCTCAAAAGAATCCCCATTACATCTCGATTAATATTTTGTAAAATGCTTCATAAAATGGTAACAGCCTAGTAACAATACATGGACCAATAAAAAAACTCTAAAATATTCATTCTCTAATGTCTGACACAAATTGTATGATCAAATTTCATCTCCCCCCCCCCCCCCCCCCCCCTTAAAAATAGGCAGTTTTGTGAGCCAGGCTACTTCTTGCCCTTACAGCCAAAGCCAGTCTGAAGCTATGTTTGTTGGTTCTCTGTCATTCTTCATCATCCATATATTATAAAATGAGAGCCACCCATTTAGTCTCAGTCACAAGTTCTTGGAATTGATGTGATATGACATGAAGTTAAAAAGATATAAATCACTGTGCAGTATGCCATAAGATTTTGCGAAGACTGAACAGAATCTATTACAAAATAAGCACTTCCATGGTGTGTAACATCAGAATAAATAATCATTAAAATGATTCTGTGAAGGCTGGAAGATCAAAATGGGCTTTTCTTATTGCCAAAATTAAAAAGGTCAGCAAATCAAACTTTGGACTTCAGTGGGACACATATTTATATAATGCTATCAAACCAAAATTTACATAAAAGTTCTGTTTTACTCTCTTACCTTTATGTAAGAAAGCTAGCATTTTATACTAACCAGTGAATCAAAATCTAATCTTTGTCCAATATCACATGTATACATTTTCACACAGGCAGCTACCAAATGTAGCAATAGCCTGACTCAACATCTGAACTTTTGAGTTCATTCTCAACTCTGAAAAATGATTACCACATAAAGCTTTAAAGAATTTTTTTAAAAATATTAACTGAAATTCAGGGGAAAAGCATCAAGTTTGTTTTAAATCAGATTTAGATCAGATAAAGGCAGCTCTTGAATGATTTATGCTATGAATAAGTACAGCGTTTTCATAAGCAAACTATTAAGTACAGCAACTTTTAAATCTGAAACAAAGTTATTTGAATAGTAAAAGACAGGAAACTCTTGGTTCTTAATCTGGGATATCTTTTGGATTTATTCAAGGACACAGATAAAACTATCAGTCAAATTAAAATCACTTACATTGTCTCTCCAGTCTTGGCAACGTGACAAAGAAATTGATCCAATACTGGACAGACTTCTTTTTTTCCTCTTTTTTCAAAATCTGGAGAAATGGTTGATAGAAGAAGGGGGGAAAATGTAAAACATTCCTTGTGAATTGTGTAGTCTCACCTCCGCCTCCTGCCCCAGGTTTTTTCTAAATAGCAACTTTTCCCCCCAAACCCACACATCATTTAAACTTCAGAAGACACTTAACATGAATGTGGAATCTAATTTTTCAGGTTTCCTTCATGGTCTGCAACAGATGCCTGCCTCAAAGTTGACAACAAGGAGAAAGAGAGTTCATCCACTCCTGGTCATTTTTGGGGATAGAGAAAAGAGTAGGGGGAAGGAAAGGAATCAGTATCAGGAATTGGGATAAAATGGAAGGGGGATTGGAAAGAAACCTGGAGTATCAGACAGGAGGAAAGGGCAAATAATCTCAAAGAAGGAACTTCAAAGGGCCCTTTTAAGGGAAAAAGGGAGAGAATCGGGAGATGGGCAGGGTGAGGGTGACCCCGTGCTACCCTCCTCAGCACACATTTTGGGAAGCCCAAAGTAGGGTCCCCAAAAACAGAGCAGCCCAGACTGTGGCGGGAGGAAAAGGGGGACCCTTCCAATCGCCGCTTTTCCCCTTCTCCAAGAGAATTGTATTTCCTTCCCAAGCCACGTTAAGGGCCAGGCCTCCTCTTCCGCCTCCCAAGGTCGGAGGCTCGTCCGCCTCTCTCTCCCCTCTTCCCCGCGACCTCGAGGTAAACCTCCCCCCCTCCCCGTCTACCCCAATTCAACCCCAGCCGCAAACCTTTCAGTGCCTCCTGGAGCCTCTCGATATCCATGATCCGCCGCCGCCGCTGCTCCTCTTCCTCCTCCTGCCTCCCGGGGCTCTCGCAGGAAACAGGCAGCCGCGGAAGCGAAGGGAGTTCAGGTGCGGCTGCTCCACCGGGGACAGAGAGGGGGGGGGGAGAAGAAAGAGAGAGGGAGAAAGAAAGAGGGGGGAAGAAGAGAGAAAGAGAGACAGACAGAAAGAGAGAGAGAGAGAGAGAGAGAGAAGAAAAGTAACAAGCGATTCCCCGGCGGCCGGGCTCAGCAGCCTTCCAACATGGCGCCTAAGCCGTCGCCGTGCGCGCTCCCGACCCTCCTCGCAAGCACACACCGATTTCAGCCTCTCCTCTTCCCGCCGGCTCGGGGGCGCGCTCGGAGAGGCGGGGGGAGACGAGAAGAGGGCGGGGCTGCCGGGGATGACGTCACCGCAGCTTCGGCGGGACACAGCTTCACAGCGCCGAAAACTCGGCACGGCTCCGTCAGCTCGGAGTTGGTTCCCCCCTCCCCTTTCTCTTGCAAAGATTGGGGAGTGGCAGGACTCGAGCATTCTCAGGTTAATGTTTTTAGACGAATGTTTCTCAACCTTAGCAACTTTTAGGATGGTCGGCTTTTTTTTTTTTTTTGAAGAAAATTTTATTGATTTTTAGAAACGAACATAAACAAACACCACACAGGACATGAAAACATAAAACCTCTTTTCTGAAAGCAGCCTAATCCCATTGTACAGACACCAATTCAAATTCATGCTCGTTTTTATATACCATTCCATATCTTATTACCATTCTACATTTTCTATATAGCTTCTCCCCTCTTTTAACTTTCTTAATTTTATTTTTATTTGTTTCATCTCAAATCAGATCATTATATTCTTTGTCCTATTTCAGCTGTCTATTATCTTTTCTCATTAAACAAAATTCCTCCTGTGGTCACTGATTGGGGTATGACACCTTTATATCTTTCCCCTAAAATTATAACACTTAATATAGAACATAACTTCCATTTGGATTCTGCGTAGTACATTAAAGCTACATGCTACATTTTAAAAAGAAAAAAATATTTAAATATATAATATAATTAAAACAATGATCCATACCAATTCAATTCTATCATTAATGTTAATATTCATTTAAATTTTAAACATTTAACACATTACTTTTCAAGTAGGTATCATGCTTCTATGGGAACGCTTATAAACTTTCCATAATTACTTCCCCCCCACTTCATTTGCATTTTAAAACATTATGTCATTAAAACGTTCTCATTCCTTTCTAAATTAATTCTCTCATTTAATTCATTCAATTTATTTTATTCACAAATGTTGCACGAAATCATACATTGTTTCCAATTTTCTAACATTATTTCTAAATACAAATATAACAATACAATCATATGTACCTTTGCAGAATCACTTTTTCAATTAAATTTTTACCCATTATCTCTAAATAAGTCCTGTTTCTTTACATCTTGCTTCACACCCTTGTAGCTTCTCTTCCCTTCCCTCCTCCTATGCTTCTTCTCTCTGCCCTTTTTACCCCCTTGTCTCTCCACCTCAATTTTCCTTTTCTGTATTCCCTTTTTCTGTTGCTTTCTCACATTATATCTACTTTTCACCTTATTTTTCCCTTTTTTGGTTGTTTTTTTAGGTCCCAAATTCTCCATTCTCTTTCCCCTCTTTCCCCTTTCTTCCACAAGTAGAGTTACTTGTTCATGTAAAATGGCTTCTTCTTTGTCCCAATCTTCTTGTTGCGTTGTCTTTTCTTGTAATTTCTCGTCGGTAGAGATCGCCATTTCTAAGAATTGAAAAATGGAACCAAGAGAGCACTTCCCTTCTTTTTTCTCTTCTTTAAGTTTTTTAAATTCTATTTTAGAGTTCATCCACAAGTGATGCCATTGTAGAGGTTTTTTTCTTTTAAAATAACCACCCAAGTGTTTTTCATCCTTCAAATATAGTTCCAAAAGTCCCAAAGTCAGCAAGCAATCCAAATACACACAAGCTGTTTCTTTTGACACCTTCTTTTTTTCACTTTCTCTTCCTGGAGTAAGTATTTAGTTACAAAGTTCCAGTTAAAATGTATTTTTTAGAAGTCCTATTAAAATTTAACTTTAGATTCTTTAGATTCCAGGCTATCTCCTCCTTCCAAATCCTGTTCTTATTCTCTTCCTCTCCCTTCCCACTTACAGTAAAAAAAAATAAAATCATTTTTTTTTTTTTGATATTCAGAAATCTTTATTATCCCCTTGGCATTAAGTTTTCCAGCTTAAATACCTGTTGATGCCAAAGCAGATTTTTCCAATTTCTCATTCATCTCTGTTCGCTGTCAAGATAAGGAAGGAGAGTGAAAAAAATTTGTTTTCCCTTTCACTTTCATTCGCTGCTTCTGAATCTTCTTTGGGAGCGATATATCCTTTTTTAAAATTTGAATTCCAAGATGCCTTAATTATTGTTTCTTATCCCAGTCAGCCAAAACTTTCACTTCGGCACTTTCTTCTTCCTGCACATTCTTTTTCGGATGAGGGCTTCTTTGAGGCGGCCATTTCTGACCGCCGCTCTACCGCCTTCGGGAAAGGGAGTTTAGCCAGCTGGGGAGGAAAGATGCAGCTTTCCTTGAATCTGCTGGAATCTCCCCCATCTTCACCGACCTCTACGGGGTGGCTTAGCCCTGAAGCCAGCTGGCTCGGGGTGCTCCGGTGGTGCGCCCAGGCAGAAACCACACACAATCACGGATTCCTGCCTGCCACTGAAGCCCTGCAAACCGGAAGTTCTTTTTTTTTTTTTTTAACTTCCAGAATTGCCTAGCCATGCTGCCTCAGAAATACTGGGAATTGAAGTCTGCCCACCTTTAAAAAATTGCCGAAGTTAAGATATTTATCTGGATGAGATGTACCTGTGCATTTTTACTCTATACCTTTCTTCCCTTTCCTGTGGCCACTGTCAGCATCCACCCCACCCTCATAGAGAATGAAATATTTTGGAAATATTTAAAAGGCAGGGTGGAATATTTCCCCTAAAGGAGAAATGGGAGGAGAGGGAATCTTAAGGGAAGCAGAAACCAGCCCAAAGTCCCCCTCCCTCAAACAGAAGTGCAGATTTGGTAATCCCTTCAGAAAGATTGGATCAGATGGAAACTCCAGATAAGGCAAGCCAAAGGTTGCCAAGATTAGCTCAGACAAACACCTAGGATTTGCATTTCCTCCACATAGGAATTATGGTTTAATTCTTTTTTATTCCCAGTTTGGAAGTGGAACTGGATTTTTCATCCAGCACCACATGATATAGAAGGGTTTCACGAGAAGAGGTACAAGGTCTTTGAAAGATTATTTATTTATTCAATTTCTATAGCTGTCCAAGTCTCAAACAAGTAATTTACTACACAAAAAGTCATGCACTATGCAATATAAAACCATCTCTATCTATTGGACTGGACAGAATATATGCTAACTTCTTAAAAAAGCTATCCACTGCCTTCTTGATCTCCACCTTCTTATGTATTTCTCTTTTCTGTTGCTTTCTAACATTATATCGCTTTTTCATCTTATTTTTCCCTTTTTTGGTTGTTTTTTTAATTCTTAAATTCTCCATTCTCTTTCCCCTCTTTCCCTTTTCTTCCCCAACTAAAATTGTTTGTTCATTAAAGATGGCTTCTTCTTCATCACAATCTTCTTGTTCTTGTAGTTTCTGGTAGGTATAAATCGCCATTGCTAAAAAATGGAAAACAGATCCAGAAGAACTCTTCCCTTCTTGGTCCTCTTCTTTTAGCTTTTTAAATTCAATTTTCAATTCATCAACAAGTAGTGACCTTGTAAAAAGTTTTTTTAAACAACCCAAATATTTTTAGTCTTTCAAATAAAAATTTCCAAAAAATCCCAAAGTCACCAAGCAATCCTAATACACACAGTCTGTTTCATTTAGCACTTTCTTCTTTTTATATTTTCTCTTCCTGGGGTTATAGTTCATTTATAAAGCTCCAGTTAAAATATATATTTTAGAAGTTTTGTTACAATTTCGCTCTAATCTTATAAATTCCAAGCAGCCTCCTCCAAGAAAATCTTAATGTTATTTCTTTTCCTCTCCCTTCCCACTTATAGCAAAAAAATAATAATATTTTTTTTCAATGCTCAGAAATCTTTATTGTCCCCTAAGCTTCAATTTTCAATTTAATTACCTGCTGATACCAAAATGGGTTTTTCTGATTTCTCCATTCATTTGCTATCAGCGTAGGGAAGGAGAGTGAGAAAAAACAAACTTTCCCTTTTTACTTTCATTCGCCACTTCTTCCATCTTCATAGGGAACGATATATCTTTAATAAAACTTAAGTCCAGAGTCCAGAGCATTTAGATATTACTTGTCATCCCGGTTAACCAAAAACTTTCACTTTCTCAGCTTCCTCCTGCACATTCTTATCTGGATGAAAGCTTATTTGTTGCGGCCATTACTGACCGCTGCTCCACCACTTTTGGAAAAGGGAGTTAAGCCAGCTGAGGAGGGGGGGTTGTGATTCCCCTGGACCCCTGCTGAGTCTCCCCTGTCTTCAGTTACCTCTCCGGGGTAACTATATAGCCCCCAAATCCAGCTGGATCAGGGGCACTCCAGCGGCGACTGCAGCAGGAACTGCGCACGATCACAGATTCCTGCTGCCGCCAAAGCCTTGCAAACCGCAACTTAGGGGAAAAAGACAGGATTGCAGAAGAAAGGAAGGGAAAAAGGGAAAAGAAGTTACAAAGGTTTAAAACAAGATGTAAAGAAACAAGACCTATTCAGAGATGTTGGTTAAAAATAAGACTAAAAAAGAGATTCTGCAAAGTACATAAGATTGTATTGTTGTATTTATATTTGAAATAATGTTAGGAAATTGGATTTAATAATAGAGCTTAATTTGCTATGGATTATTGTTTTAACTATATCATAAACTTATTATTTTCTTTTATTTTATAATACAGTAAGTAGTTTCAGAATGTACTAAGCAGAACCAAAATGAAAAGTATATATTATTTTAAGTGTTAAATTTAGGGGAAAGATTTAAAGGTGTTATACTTTAATCTGTGATTACAGGAGAATTTTTGTGTTAACGAGAAAAGACAAATAGAAAATTGAAATAGAAGAGACAAAAGATATACCAGGAGACAAGGGGGTAAAGGCAGGATTGGAGAGGAAAAGAAGGGACAAAGGGAAGACAAGTTACAAAGGTTTAAAACAAGATGTAAATAAACAAGATTTATTTAGTGATACTGGGTAAACATATAATTAAAAAAGAAAAGTACACAGGATTGTATTGTTGTATTTATATTTGAAATGATGTTAGAAAATTGGATTTAATAATACAGCTTAATTTACTATGGATTATTATTTCAATCATATTATAAACTTATTATTCTTTTCTATTTTATAATATAGTAAGCAACCAGAATGCACTAAGTAGAATCAGAATGAAAGGTATATATTATTCTAATTGTTAAATTTAGGGGAAATATTTAAAGGTATTATATTTCAATCTATAATCAAAGGAGAAACTTTGTGTTAATGAGAAAAAATAAATAGAAAACTGCAATATAACAGATAAAAGATATACTAAGAGACAAGGGGGTAAAGGTAATATTAGAGAAGAAAGGAAGGGAAAAAGGGAAGAGAAGTTATAAAGGTTTAAAATAAGATGTAAAGAAACAAGATTTATTCAGAAATAGTGGATAAAAATATGATTAAAAAAAGAGAATCTGCAAAAGTACACAAGATTATATTGTTGTATTTATACCTGAAATAATGTTAGAAAACTGGATTTAATAATAGAGTTTAATTTGCTATGGATTATTGTTGTAATTATAAACTTACTATTTTCTTATTTTATTTTATAATGTACTAATGTACTTTAGAATGTACTAAGCAGAATCAGAATGAAAAGTATATATTATTTTAAGTGTTAAATTTAGGGAAAGATTTAAAGGCATTATACTTCAATCAGTGATTACAGGAGAAATTTTTTGTTAATGAGAAAAGATAATAGAAAATTGAAATAGAACAGACAAAAGAAATATGTATAATGATTTAAATTGAGATGAAATAAATACAATAGAATTAAGAGAGTGAAAAGAGGGGAGAAGCTATATAGAAATTGTAGAATCGTAAATAAGTTATGAAACTGGATAAAAAGTGAGCATGAATTTTGAATTTATGTCTGTATAAAAAGATGTAATCCGGGATTAAGCCGCTTTCCAAAAAGAAATTTTATGTTTTGATGTTTTGTGTTTTGTTTGTGTATGTTTGTTTATTGAAAACTAATAAAAACCTGGAAGAAAAAAAAAAGCTATCCAGTGCCATAGCCGAACCTTAAAGTTTCATCTTTCAGGACCAGCTCCTTGGCAAAACTATGGTCACAAGCCACGGTCATCCCCATCTTCAAAAAGGGAGACCCCAGCCTAGTTGAAAATTACAGACCAATCTCTTTATGCTGCGTCACCTGTAAAGTCATGGAATCAATTATGAACCAATCCATCATCCTCCATTTAGAAACAACCTATTCTCTCATAAACAATTTGGTTTCAGGAAAAAAATATCATGTAATCTGCAACTCTTACACTGCAAAAACATGTGGACTACACAACTCGATCAGAGCAAATCAATAGACGCAATCTACATAGACTTTGATTAGTAAAGCCTTTGATTCAGTGGTACACGATTCAGCCTTTGATTCAGTGGTACATGACAAACTACTATTAAAACTAAAATCTTATGGTATCTCTGGACAACTGCATTACTGGATAGAAGCATTCCTGTCAAACAAACAACAAATGGTCAAAATTGGGACTGTCCTATCAAATTATGTACTTGTCAATAGTGGTGTCCCCCAGGGCAGTGTTCTAGGACCAACTCTCTTCATACTCTACATAAATGACCTCTGTGATCATATTAAGAGCAACTGCGTCCTCTATGCTGACGATGTAAAGCTGTTCAATACCACAGACAATACTGCTACCCTTCAAAAAGATCTTGACTTTGTATCAGAATGGTCAAACAAATGACAACTTCAAATCTCAACAAATAAATGCTCTGTCTTACATATTGGCAAAAAAAATCAGAAAATAAAATACAAGCTGAATAGTTAAGACCTTGTTGATGATTGAAGCTCTGTAAAGGACCTTGGAGTACTCATCTCTAATGATCTAAGTGCTAGAGCCCACTGTAACTACATAGCCAAAAAGGCATTAAGAGTTGTTAACCTAATCCTATGTAGCTTTTTATCTGGTAATATCACACTGCTAACTAGAGCATACAAAACATTTGCTAGACTAATACTTGAATACAGCTCATCAGTCTGGAACCCACATTACGTATCTGATATTAGCACAGTTGAGAAAGTCAGAAATATTTTACAAGAAGAGTTCTCCACTCCTCTACTTGTTGTAGAATACCTTATGCCGCCAGACTTGAAATTCTAGACCTAGAAAACCTTGAATTACACCATCTTCGGTCTGATCTAAGTATGGTATATAAAATCATACAGAGCAATGACTTACTTGTCAATGAATACTTCAGCTTCAACCATAACAACACAAGATCACACAATAGATACAAACTCAAGGTTAACCGCACCAAACATGATTGCAGGAAATACGACTTCAGCAAGAGTGGTCAATGTCTGGAATACTCCACCTGACTCTGTGGTTTCTTCCCCAAACCCCAAAAACTTTAACCTTAGACTGTCTACTCTTGACCTCACCCCTTTCCTAAGAGGTCTGTAGGGGGCGTGCATAAGCGTCCCTGTCCTATTGTTTCTTTTATTTTTTATTTTTCTTATATGTATCCACATATTCATAACTATGTTTTTACTTATACCTATTATCTTGTAAGAAACTGACAAATCAAAATAAATAAATAAATTTGGGGGCTTACATTTAGCCTCTTCTCACCTGGTACCTTCCAAAGATGTTGGTGTTCACCTCTCACAACACAGACAAGGAGGTATGGGAGGTAAAGTTTCATACATTTTCAGTGCATCAGGTTCAGTGGAGCAAATATTTATTTCAGTTTATTTATTCAATGTATTTAGTTATGCTGTTCTGGAAATTTAATTTGCTAGGACTATAATACTCAGTATTCCCAGCCATTATTGTGGTGGTTGGCAGAGTTCTTGCAGTCACAAACTCTTTTATATCATAAGCTGGGAAATTTGCACCCCAGCTAAGTCTTCCATAACTTGCTTAAATATGACATCAGGGGGAGATGCTTGAATAAATGCAGAACTTCAATAAATGTGGAACCGCCATGCCATTCTGTTTTGTTATTTCAATCAGTTTCAAGTAATGTTAAATCTAACAGGATTTAATCAAATTAAAACAATTAAATCCAATTATTCAGTTTTTGCCCATTTTTTGGAGGGAGTTCCCCAAGCACACAATGGGGAATAAATGTCAAAAGGAACACACTGATGTCTGTTTGCTTAGCATGCTTGCCAAAAAATGATTAGAGTATCAAGGTTAGGATCATAAGTTGATTAAATCAGCTAGGTTAGGATCTTGGTTGTGAGAGGAATGGGAAGCTGAAAGCAAGCTGCCCTTCCTTCTAGCTTTCACCTCATTTTGAATGCCAGGATTCTGGATCCTTAAACCTAGGAGTTTCAGCTGCTGTTCTTAAAAGTCAGATCTATCCTCATCCATGATTTAATTTTGGATGAGGGGGCGGATTTGCATGTATTACTGAGACTTATGTCCCCTTTCAAAAATTTGTCCACCAGGATTTTGGGTTGACACCAGCCAGTCCCTCTTTATGGGGTGGGTGGGAGTGTAGCTGTTGTCATGCATGATGTTGTAATCTAGTAGTGCTATCCAGAAAATAGGTGGGAGTTGTAGGAAGTCAGCACCGCACCACCCCACCCCAGAGTGAATGAAATATTTTGGGGAATATTAAAAGGGCAGGATAGAATATTTCCCCTAAAGTAGAATGGGGGAAAATCTTAAGGAAGGCAGAAACCAGCCCCAGTCTCCAAGCAGTAACCAACCAAGGAGGCCTGAGGCGTTGCTCTCCCGGAGGGCTCCCCACGAACTGCCGAATGGGTTTGAGGAAAGACACGACACGCGTTTTCTCCTCGGGGTGAGCGAGCTCCGAGCTAGCTCGAGACAAACTCTTTTATTGAGGTTTGGGTGGGTTACAAAGTGTCAGAAGGCAAGCATGTGATCCTGATTAACCATACTCAAACTGACACATTGGGTTGAATATACATATATGGCAACTATGTTTTGCAAACACAGTTGAGTGGGATGGATATCCATATTTGGGTGTCAATAGATGTCTTCTATGTGTACAAAGCAGTTTCTACATCATGTCCAGTATTTTTCGGACAGGCCCTGTTAGTGTTTCTGAGCAGTTTGCAACAGCAGGTGTGGTCATATTTCTACAGAGCTTTTCTGTTGCAGAATGTCATATGCAGCACATCCAATTGGCTCTTTGGTTCAAACACAAGATCTTAGTCTGTTGGAAGAAAAATCCAGGCCAGCTCCAAGTTGGGAAAAAAATAGAGGCTATACTTAAGAAAGAACATTTACTGATGAGCAGAATTACCAACATGTGATTCTGGGACAGCTGACAAAATGGAGTTGAGGGAGGGTGGGTTTTTATACCTATGGGGTCATGGCTCACTCCATAGGCAAAAGGTGAAATTCAGGGTAGTTTGTGATTATGTGGTTGGAACAGGATATGGACAAACAATATAGCTATAGCTTATCCAAAAGATTATATGGCTAATGCAAGGCAAAACTACCTGATCATTGCAGTAATGTTTCTCCACATCGGCCAGCTCATAGAAATGCAGATTTGGGAATGCATTCAGAAAGACTGGGAAACAGAAACTCCATATAAGCAACACAATTAGGCAAGCCAAAGGTTGACAAGATTAGCTCAAACACCTAGGATCTGCATTTCACCTTTTGCCTATGGAGTGAGCCATGACCCCATAGGTATAAAAACCCACCCTCTCTCAACTCCATTTTGTCAGCTGTCCCAGAATCACATGTTGGTAATTCTGCTCATCAGTAAATGTTCTTTCTTAAGTATAGCCTCTATTTTTTTCCCAACTTGGAGCTGGCCTGGATTTTTCTTCCAACAGACTAAGATCTTGTGTTTGAACCAAAGAGCCAATTGGATGTGCTTCTTGTGCCACGACAGTGGCAATCCTGTTAGGATTGCTTGATGCTGTTCCTAAGTTCGCAATAAGTAGCGTTTTTAGTTAGCAACCCAGAGGTTCCTGGACACCATGACAACTATGAACCTGACCTCATTTGAGGACTTGAAACACATGAAAAATCATTAGTTGTGATCTTTCTCAGGGCAGACTCCATAAAATCAGAAAGTGGGGGATCTGGAACTTGACCCCTTCTTATGGACTGATTACTATGGAGTTGGATGTAATTTGATGTAATGATTTGGCCACAGCAAGTTGGCTGTGCCCATTCTGGTCTATGGTGGGGAAAGACCCATTGGATTTATTTTGCCTCAGGTCTCTAACGGATACTATGGATTTTCAGAAGGCTCAGAGAATTCTCCAGGAATTGACTCGAGTTTACTTGTTCACTGGAATAATCTGGCATCTGGGCTTTGGGACTTCATTTCACTTGAGCGAATTCTCCATGTGATCAGTTGATTCTGTTTTATTCTTGCTTTATTAAGGATCTTTGTAAGAAAAGTAAGTACCATAGCAGAGAAAATGTCTGGAATGCTGCTGGAGAAAGGGTCCATCTTGAGTCTGACCAGACAGTGTGAGCATATTTGTTTCCAATAGCAATTTAGGGTACAAAAATGAATATTTTGCTCTTACTGCATTGGCTGAATACCTGCTTGCTTTAAGAATGTTTGCTGGAATAACCAAAAGGGCTACTATAAGATTTGTTGGATATATCTTTTTATTTATGTATTGACTTCTTCTTTTCATTGAGCGTGGAATTATTACTCCACAGCAGGAACAAAAAGAATGGAGAAAAACACAGATTTCCCACAGAGCTTTAATTTTAATTTTTATTGCCATATGGGAATAAAATGTTTATAACACTTACTACAGGAATCAGCCCAAATAATTAAAAGAGGATAATAATGAGTTCTAGTCATCTGAAAAAATTGTTAAAATTCTAGTCATCAGTTTTCTTATAACAATTTTTTTTCAGATGACTAGAGCTTATTAGCTTATCTAGACTTATCTAACCTTTAGAATTTTTGACAGATAATAGATTGGAAGCAAGGCAGATATTTAAGGGAAATATATTTGGGTCCATTATATGTCTTTTTACAGAATGAGGATCAGTTATGAGTGTAGAAATCAATTTTTAAATAATTGTTTCCCATTAATTAATCCATTTAATATGCAGAATATAATTGACTGAACGATGAGTAGAAGATGTAAGGCATGTGCCATGTTCTTACTATCGGTAGTCCTCAATTTACAATTGAGCCCAAAATTTGCTGAGTGAGACATTTGAATTTTGACCCATTTTATTACCTTTCTTGCCATAGTTAAGTGAATAACTAATTAAATTAATAACATGTTTGTTAAATGAATCTGGCTTCCCCATTGACTTTGCTTTGCAGGTCACAAATGGTGATCACATGACCCAAGACACTGCAATGTCATAAATATGAATCAGTTGCCAAGCATCTGAATTTTGATCATGTGACTGTGGGAATGCTACAACTGTCATAAGTGTGAAAAATGGTCATAAGTCACTTTTTTCAAGTGCTATTGTAACTTTAAAACTAAATGAACTGTTGAAAGTCAAGAACTACCTGTGCTGAACTATTAAAAGATCTTTGCACTATAGTCATCTATAGTTATTTTGTTGAAACGAATACATATACAGTATATTCAGCATGTACAAGAACTGGGTTAAGTTCCTTTAAAACAGGGCTCCCCAAACTTAAGACTTGTGGGCTTAACTCACAGAATTTCTGGGAGTTGAAGTCCATAAGTCTTAAAAGTTGCCAAGTTTGGAAACCTCTGCTTTAGTATGATAGCTCTAAAATTTATTGAACTGCAGATGAGGGAACAATTAACCCCAGCTATCACACCAGAATATAAATGATGGGGTAGAGAGGAATTTAACCACTTTTCTTGTTTTCAAGTAAAATCTGAACAAGCTGTGGTTATAAACTATGTACATTAATTGTGTAATCACAATTAGCAGCATCATTTGAGTTTTAGGTCTTCATGCATAATCAATTTGCCTGACCTCGTGTCTAATTTGTTACAATTGTCAGGGTCTCTGAAAGCACATAATTGAAGTTGTGGTTTAACATCTAAGAGGACATCAGATTGACAAAGTTATATAAAGTTATATAAAGTTAGATCCATGGAAGATTTATTATATAAAGATTGTCCAATTTCTTTTGATCAAAAGCCTTTCTAAAAAGCTAAGTTGTTGCCACATTGTTTGGTGTCATGCATTTTGGAAGTTTAAATCTTTTTAAAAAAACCAGTTTGAGATATATGTTTCTTTGCTCTTCCACTGTTCATCATTATCCATTCTTCCTTTAATTTCTTGCAGAAATAGTACTACTAAAGTAAAAGTGAGGAAACACCTGTAAATTGTCCTTGAAATGTTAATACAGTATACTTCAGAATCTCCCTGAATAAAGTTAAGAAAGAACCTCTTAAAGAGACACCTGTCATTACTGAATATCTTATCTATTAATATAATAACATTTAAAAGGAACTCACTTTTAAAACAAACCCAGGGCTCATAGAGTTTTTTCTTTTCTTTCTTTGCAATTTTCAGAATGGCAGAGCCAATTTGTCATTCCATGTAAGAAATGACAGCACTCATCCATCTTTAACAATTCTTCCTGGTAGTTTTGTACATTAAGTCTCAGTGTCCAATAACAAGAGGAAACAATTGTCCTCTAGGAACACACACACAAAACAGAATTGTAGAGCATTAGTGAAACAAAGTGAAACAAAGATGTGTACTAGTTTGGATGAGAATTTAGTACAGATACAGCATCACATACCTCTCCGAATCCTTATTTTTTTAAGTTCTTATTTCTTTTAAAAAAGTTAATGTTGTGCAATGCAATGGTAGAAACTGTTTTTGAAAAACAAGATAACTCTGATTTCATGCAAATGCTTTCTTTGGTTTCTAATTCCAAAGGATGTTACATCTTTTATAACCAAAAGATGTAACATCCTACCAATATTTTAAATGCTAGCGAGTTTTCAACCTTAAATAAGAGACACTTTATGATTAGGTACACATATTACACCAAAATATACAAATTGTTTTTGAATATCGGCTGGCTTAATTTGCACAATAAGATAAAACTATAGATTATAAATTACACTGTCTGGGTCAATGAAACCAATTAAGCTGAAAGTAAACCATCTTAGGCTTGTTTAGTACACAATGTGAATTATTGCTGTAAAAACTGAATGCTTCTCATATCTGATGTTTTGGGTGTATATACAGAGGTAGCATAATCTGTTTGCAATGGCTTGGTCAGCAAGGTGGTAAGTATTTTATATATTTCCCCATGTCTTTTCCAAAATCCTTTCAGGAACTTTATTTATTGTGACTATAGTCTTGTGTTTGCAGTTCTCTGCATTAAAAACATGAAATGTAAATTAATAATAAAACAATGACAGTAGGATCAGATGAAAGGAAGATTAAATGAACAGCAATCCAAAACTAAAACTAGGAACAAGATTGAATAATACAAACTACACAAATAATTAAAAAATGAAACAGCCACTTTTTAAGACCCAGTAGTTATTTTCCTTGATCCATATTCTAAAGATAAAGGCCCTGTCCCACTGCACTTATGGATGCAAAGAGGATGTAAAACGTTAAAAAAAGCTTGCCATCCGTTGGAAAACGCTATGCATCCGTTGTGTACTCATTGCATACGTGTTTCATACGCTCTATCCGTCGAGCATCCGTCCACTGCAATTTCATCTGCGCAAGTTTTGAGCTGCATAAAACTTTGTGAACGGATGAACTTTCCGCTGTGTACAATGTAAATCCGCGACATACGAGCAAAAAACGTTCTATGTCTGTTTATCATCCGTTAAACGTCCACTGTATCCTCTTTGCATCCTCTGGGCATCCTCGCAACTCACATCCGCTGCAGCTGAAAACGGAAAGAGGGAGGAAAGAAAGGGTACATGGAACGTCTATACATCGTTCGTAGCACAGAAATAGAAAGGATGCGTTTGCATCCGATATACATCTGCGCAGCATCCCCTTTCTTTCCTTTAGGCGTACGTGATGCATCCGCTTCATCCGCTATGCGTCCGCTTCGAAATTCTCCCCCGGAACCCCTTTGGAAGTATCATCCGCTGTCATCCGCTAGGCTTCCTATGAACATCCGTTTAACATCCCCGCTACATACTACCCACGTCCGTTCTTTTCCGTTCTGTTTATGCAAATTTTTGCAACTTTTTGAAGTGGATGACAACGGATGGAGCCACCCCCAAAATTTTGCTCATCCGCTGTGTCCTTTATGCATACGTTTTGCGTCCGTCGGCCAGTGGGACCTAGCCTTAAACTAGGGAGCCATTTTGGTGGAGTAGTTAAACACCAGGCTAGAAACTAGGAAACTGAATTCTAGCCCTCCACCTCAGGGCAACTTTGGGTTGATTTTAAAAAAAAAGCAAAAGAAATGTGAAAAAATGCTAGGAAGAAAAAAATATTTGGAAGATTATTAAGAAGGATCCACTGATCTTTTCAAGCCCATATTTATCATTATAGAAAGGATGTTAACATCACAATGATTATTAAGTGCACTATTAGCAAACTGTTGTTACACCAGTGGCATCTTACTATTGCTTACACAGCATGGTTGTTGAATAGGCTACATTTAAATGGATTCACATATCATGATCATACTAAGACTTAAGTAATGATTAACAGTATTCTATGATCAGGCCTCGTGTGTTCTCCAAATCAAGAAAAACAGGTTTCATTCAAAAAGAATGGTTAAAAAATAAGTTTCATAAGCAATGTTTGCCAATTTATATCAAAGTGCATCACTCATTAAGACATATTCCAGCAAAACCTGTGACTCTTCAAGCTATAACCAAATCCTTAGCCAAGATGTAGATTATGGTAATCAAGTTCTGAGGATATATGTCCTATGATTGGTGTCTTAAATATATTAATAATTAGTGCAATTTGGGAGCAATTTCAAAGTAAAAGTTTGGAGGAAATCTCGGAGTTAGCCAAATATGCATCCTATTAATTACCAAGCTTTGACTTGTGCTGTCAGCTTTTTACCTAAATCTATTCATTCAGTCACTTATCTTTGAAGATTAAGAACAAAACTACTTATAGCTAAAATAATTTGATAATTATTAGCAAGTAGAAATAAAAATGCTAATAAATTAGCAAGTAGAAGCATGAAGTAAAGGAGATTTTGATAATGACAAGACCAACTATTAAAATCCACCTACTGATGTAGAAGATAGTACGACCAAGAAGATAGCTTTATTCACGAGTTTCAAGAGCTTTTTTTTGTTAATTTTCCTCTTTAAGGACCCAGGTTACATTTGAAATTAATCCTTTTTTCTTTATCTATTCAGAGTATCAGAAGCTTGTCACATTATGCCTTCTATTATCTATACTCTTTCTGTTTAATCCTTTTTTGTGATCCTCTTGTTTAGATTGTCAAATATCTAGCTCCTTTGGATATCAACATCAGAAAACACCTTTAATATTTTCATGCAAAACTAACCATAACTTTATCATACAAATTATTCATCGCTAGAACAAGCGTGTGTATGTATACAAGATTGAACACAACTATTAATTTGTTCTAGAAAAACAGAGGCTCATATTTGCTGAAAGTTGGTTTATTTACCTGAAAGGTCTAAAATTATAAATGACTTTAAATACACTATAATTGCCTCCTTAGGAGCCATAAATATTCAGTGCACTTCATCAAACAGAAATATACAAGTTAGTAAAGTGACATGACATTGATTGCAATTTTACACAGAGACAAATAATGCAAATTCAGTTTTTCATTTTCCACTTCGATGGAAATCAACAAGAGTTTGCCATGTAGAAACCTATAGATATACAATTATTAATAAAGTTTAAAAGCAGTGGATATCAAAATCTCTACATCTCATCAAGAAGTTTCTTAGTGCTAAAAAAATATTTTTTCATGGACTATGACTGGATTCAGGAAGAAAAAATAAGGTGAGAATTGATTTTTAAGTGTATCAACATTCTGGAGACTATCTGGAATTCTGAAAATTATAAAGATACTATTCTAATAAATTAAAGCAGTTTGCCAATAAAGGAGAGTATTTGTAAATCAGGGTTGATTTGGTCCTTTGTGCTCTCTGAGCTTGGAGGGTTGTTGGGTTTTTTGACAGATGTTTTATTACACAAACTAGGTAATATTATCAGTGCTAGCAAGGAGTGGGTTTTGATCCCAGTTTATATTCTAGTAACTTGCCCTGTCAGTGTTGGTGGGAGTGATTTTACAGTTCCTTGGTTGGACTGCTTACTGTTAACTTGTTTGAGAATTCCATGATTGGGGTATTGTTTACTTCTTGATTGTATTAATCTAGTATTAATCTTGGAGTTAATCTATATTCATCTGGGTGCTAATTACTGGTGGGAAGGTATTTGTCTTTTTGTTCCCTTTTTGGCTTGTTGATTGTCTCTTTTGCATAGTATGTAGATATTGTTTATGTCTGTGTCTATTGATGGCTAATTTGTCAGAGTGCCAGAATTCTAGAAATTCCCTAGTGTTTTTGAACTTGGCTTGGTCTTAGGATAGTTACAGTTTCCCAGTTAAGTCTGACTATATGTTGTGCAATTAAGGAATTTTCTGACTGTTAGTTGGTGTTCATGGATACATTTTATCAGTCTCTACTTGCTTGTCCTATGTAGTGACTATTGCAGTCATTATACAATAATTTGGGGAATGAAAAGTTTGATAGAAAACCACCAAGCTCAAAGAGCTCCAAGGACTCCTTAAAGCAATTTGGCAAAAGGACAAATTCCTTCCAAATCAAGGTTACATTCATACACATCAGAACATATTTGAAAAAGCACCTTTGGGACAAAGATGACCTGGATGCCTGAGAATCTCCATAGACATATCTGAAGAACTATATGTATTTTGAACTGTGACTCTTCAAGTCTTTGAGATAGTAATCTGGCAGCTATTGAAAGCAAGTGTAATTGGAGTTAACACTAAAAGGAATTTTGGCACATTCAACCTTAAAATCAATAGGTATAGACATGTCTAGGTCTGCAAGGGATCAATCAGCTAAAGGTAATATTTTGCAGATAAAAATGTTTTTAATATTAAGATTTAGGAATGGAACTGTAGCTATTCTGTTTTTCAATGTAACTATTCTTCTTTTAATTGTAGATGTACATAATTTATTACAGCCCTATAGTTCATTATTTGAGTGTTTCCATTCAGTAACTGACAGTGTTTAATGTACACTAAGCCATCAACCAGAAATAGTTATACAACTATGCAGCAGTTAGAGAGTAAAGTATAATTTTATCACAAAATTATTAAAACAAGCATATAAATTCACCCTTGTTTCTCTAGTCCTGTAACCTTAATTTACCTTGATTTACATTAATTTTGATGGCAGTCTTTCTACTGAATCACAGTAGGTAAAAAATCCCCTTCCCGTATCTTAATATAAAAAAATAACACAGCATGTAGATGAGGAAATTGACATAAATACAGTATTTATATGTGCTCTATATGTAATGGTTATTTTTTTAAAAAATCAGTAATTAATATTTTGTATATATTAATAACATTGAAAAATGTTATTAAAATTATAATATGAAAAGTGCTGAAAACTGCAAGCTATTTGTTTAAATAAGTTAAGCATTTATCCAGTAAATATATTTATATAATTAGTTTACTTTTTTACTTTAGAGATTTGCAATGTAGTCTACCAGCAATGCCCCAAGAACAGAACACAAACTGATATTTTTCCTTGCATAAGTCTACTAATACTGTGCAGAACTATTAATGTTAATTCAATATTAGAACATTAAATCCTTTATAAATCAAGCAAAGATATACAAAGTATTTTTAGGTTTGCTTGTTTAAAAAAACAACCGAAAATATAATGCAACATTACATTTTTTGTAAAGATATCAAAATATGGTAGACATACTTTATGTGACGAGAAAGTTAACTGTTTCCTTTATGTTCAAAATCATCCTATTTGGTTTACTATAAAAGTATAACTGGATCTCAACTTCTGAAAAGGAATTTGAATTCACAAAAATGATTAAAAAAAAACCTGCTCTGGAAACATATCAGAATTCATTATTGACTTTGAACTAATCCTCATCTCTATGATTTGAATTCAATTTCCAGTATATCTAATAAAGTATCTCAAATCAAAAGTTCAAGTGGAGCAGAATTCCTACTACAGATTTTCGGTTATTTTCCCTTCAACAGCAATGTTGCACAAACTCAACATATGGCAAACCTCCAAAGTTTTGCGATGCATATCCAAGTATTTTTCAGTTTTGTTTGAGATGTGTATATGCTCGTGAATATCATACAGGAGATATAAAAACATTAACAAAAACACTATATTTGAGAAATTGAACTGGACAAATTCTAAATCTGTCCTGGAATCAAATACAGTATCAGATACCACTTTTAAAAACCCTTCACAAAAATCTTTGCAACATCAGATTTTCAAATATCTTACAGGACACCTGAGATCCTGCACATAGAGATTTAACAGAGAGCAACTAATCCATATCTATATTTCATCAAGTGAAAAATGGCCAAACTCACTCTTCAATTTTCCATTAAAGAGATTTTTCAAGATTCCATCTTCTGTTTACAGAACTGTAGCAAAAACCAGCACAGAACTTTTAGTTCAGAGCCCAGGGTAGGGTATGATGGGAGACAAAAGCTCTATTAAAATATATTGCTACGATTATAATCTGAAATTGGCTCCAATATTGAAAATCACATGTTTTTCATAGACTTTCTTCATCGTTCTCTCAATTTGTTTCAGAAAAACTTGTGGAATTCTCCCACATAAAGTGTGTACAGTATTGAGGAATTTGGACTGAAGAGGATAGTACATTGATTGGAAGAGATTGTCTTCAAAGGAAAACTAAAGAGGAAAAAGATACAAAAATGTAATCAGCAATCTTAAATCATTGGTTCATCGTTGATACTGATATATGTGTCATCACCTTCTCCTATTTAGCACCACACATAGTCTGACCCCTATTTATTTCATCTCATCCTCATCTTTAGTAATCTTTCATATTACTTTAATCCAATCTACTGGATATCATTATAATCCAACTCTTTATCCTTCTTTGTCACTACATATTTAAGCATTAGTTCAGAAAAGTACCACTTTCAAAAAAATTTTTTAGCTGAACACTGGTATAAACTGAATTGGGACTCTGAATCTAACTGAAGACGTTGTCTTGCACTGTATTGCAGCAAAAACATTGCTAGAGTCTCTGAAGACAAATTTGGTATCATGGATGGAGTTCTATAATAGGATCAGGAGGACCTAATTTCAAGCATCCATTCAAGTGTAATATTCACTGGAAATTTTGAGTAAGTTACAATCTCTTAGCCTGCTCTACCTTCTAGGATTCTTGTAACAATAAAACCTATTCCTGATACTATATATTGCAGCCTTATTTTATGCAAGAACTTGTGACTTGGCAAAACATCACTTACATCACGTATCACTTCATAGAGTGCTTTGAAAGTAGGTTGTTTATCATCATGATAGACACCTCGATTCCCATGCAGAATTGAAATGCCTTCTTCTTCTGCTCCTTTGCAGTTACTGCCATACATGCAATGATCTGGTCGATAATTCCACTGACAGGGAAAGAGGAAGAGACATTCTAAAAGAAAGTAAAATGAAAACATATAGAGAAAAAAAATTAGCCAAGAGTAGAATGACTCTTTTTTTTTAACGACCCTGTAATCCCTTTAATTTTTTTTTTTTAAAAATTAAAACTAAATGGACTAAACTAAGACTAAACTAAATGGAGCTGAGCGTTTACTGGCTGGATATACTTCCTGATGCCACATGGAGTTCACAAAAGGTATTTTTCTTTCTGCCCTAGGAGAGAGACATCTGCCATTACATAGGTCTGAAATCTCAGCCGAGTGGCAGGTGATCGTCTTCACCCCTAGGCATCACACTACTCTATTATCCAAAAATAGAATGATGTCTGGGAATCAGCTTTAAATACAAGACATGGAAAGAAATCAGAGAAAAATAATTTTATAACAACATCATACAAATGATGAGTTCAAATATATATAATTCTGATTTTTTGCTCCAGTCAGTATTATGGTTTTTGAGAAAAGAAAACTGATAGAATTTGCAAAAGATGGAGACTTCCAATGATTGGAAAAAGATGTAGAAATATATTAAGGCTTAAGGGAACAATAATGCAACTCATACTTGGAGAGTCTCATTTTTAAAAAATTATTATAATATATTCAAAATTAAAATCATGCTATCATTATATTACAATATCTTATATACATATAAAGTATGCACCTGGATTGAAGTAAAAAATAATATTTAGCAAGTCCTGGTCTCCCCACGTAATGTAATTTTTATACTTTTGGTATAAAGGGTACAACATTTCTTCCCATTTCAAGCCTGTTGGTATCAAGTTGTTCTGAAATAGAGAAATAAATGATTTGAGAAAGTAATTGTAACCACAAATTTTCATTCATAGCAGGAGGAAGCTATGGTGCATAGCATGGTGCACCTTCTAGCTGGGTTCAGTGACCAAACAGTATGAAAAAAGTTGCTTTCAACAAGATGGGAATGAGAAATCATTTTTCCTAAATATGCCAAACAAGAAATCTACCTTAGTATTCTGCCTGACAAATATTCAATCATGCTTCCCCACTGGATGTGATGGCTAAGAATTATGGAAGCTGAAGTCTAACACATCCAAAGGATACCAGAACGACTGGCTATACTGATAGTGTTCTTAGTGTGGCAATCTTTTGTATAGAAGCATTTGAAGGCCTACAGTTCATGTGCTTTTAAAGAGGCACAATTGAGAGCGTTTTAACAAACTGCATCACTGTTTGTTTGGTGGCAGCAGTGCCTCAGATAGAAAGTCCATACAGAGAGTGGTAAGGACAGCTGAGAAAATTAGAGGAACCCCACTTCCTGTTATTCAGGATACTGCTTATAAGCGCTATGTGCTTAGAGCTCAAAGCATTTTTAGAGATCCCATCACACACCCACTTCATGGTCTGTTTCTATTGCTCCCCTTCTGGGAGGAGATTTTGAAGTATTTCAAAGACTACCAGATTCTATAACAGCTTTGTTCCTTATGCCATCTGTCTGATAAACTTGCAAGATTCGTTTTTCTCGCCATGTACATCCAAACTAGACGATGTTGTTTCTTTGTATCATATAATATATGTGGGTATATACATAATTTTGTATTTATTTATTTAGTCATGTTTATGTAGTGTATGTTGGAGGTGGTGACCCTTTGAGAGCTGTATGCAACAAAATTTTATTTTAATGTATGCTGATTAGCATACATTCAAAGTGACAGTGAAGTTATTCTAAGTCTAAGGCTTCTAAAATGAACTATTCTTTCACTGTCTGCCTGACAACCAGTTTGAGTATTTATTGATCTACGTGGTGCACATTTAAAAACAAACAAACAAGCATAGTCCATGTTATGTTTTTATCATGTCAATGCCATTTGTACTGAAAAAAATTAAACTCTACAATCTGTCAAAGTTTTGCCCAACTAACAAAAAATGGAGTAAAAACCAACTCTACCCCAACAAAGATACTCTTCCAAAATAAATAAATGATCTCCTTACCTTGAATTGGGTATTTCTTATTCGGGTTAAATTCATTAGCATAACACCAGAATTCACCCCAGTGGTTCCATAATATGGGTGGCGAGCAAAACGACTATACCAACCAATCTTTGGTATTTCGTGTTCCGGTGCCATTGCAGCCAGCTGGGTGGCATTGAAAATTCTCAGAAAGCCCCAAATGTCATCAATGGGTCGCAAGAATAAGACATCTGTGTCCACATACAGAAGGGAATCCACATCCTTCAAAATCATCTTTGGAAAAAGCCCAGATGGTTGAGAAAGCCATATATGCAAAAAACCAAAAATAAATATATTAATGACTCGCAAATGGATATATACCGATCATGAGGCAATACCTCTGACCTGCCTTTCTGTTCAAATAAAGAGGTTCTGGCACAATACTTCAGGGTCACGTAGACAGGAACAAAGGCAAGAGAATGGGGTGAAGAAAAAAGGTCAGATGCTATTCAGTAGTTTGTACTTCCCCCCCAAAAAAGAAGCCAAATGCACCAGTTTTCTTTTCCTTTTAGTGTTAAAGGAAGTTACTTCCCAACTGTTACAAGGAAGAGTTACAAGGAAAATAGATTTAGAAATGATAGTTGTTAACCTGTAAGAGGAATCCATTGCTTGCTTCAGAGAAAGGGTGTTGGTACTTACCTCATCGTCTCTTGTGTCGCTACACTTTTCCCAGCTGTGTAGCGTGGTAGAAGGATTCGCAGGTAAACAGATACCTGACAGGGGCCGCGACGTGAACGCTCCTTCTATGGCCCCCGGTACTTACCTGATACGCCCGTTCTCTGTGAGCTGTGAAGAGCATCCAGAAGTGGGAGGTGCTTCAGTCTCTTCTGGAAAGGCTGGGCTTAAAACTCCGGGACGCTCCTCCTCCTCCACGGGACACCTCCTCAGCGTCCCCCAGTTTTGTGAAGACTGAGTGCCAAGTCCGGAACTTATCACCTAATCTAGATGCCTGACTGGAACGGAACCCCACCAGACGGAAAGAAATGGGTGGGGCTGGATGCTTTTCAAAGCTCACAGAGAACAGTTGTATCAGGTAAGTACCAACGCCCCTTCTCCCATGAGCTGTTCAGAGCATCCAGAAGTGGGACATACCAAAGCTTGGCCTATCCTTAGGGAGGGACTCCGTCTGGATCGAAATCCCCTCCTAAACTCTGTGGACCCTCTGCAGGACTCTTCTGCCAAATGAAGCATCCGCTGAGGCGTAGTCATCAATTTTATAATTTTTGACAAAGGGAGATGGTGAAGCCCAAGCTGCCGCTCTGCAAATTTCATCTATGGAAGCTCTTGTGGCCCATGCTGCTGATGTTGCCACACTCCTTGTTGAGTGGGCTGTAATGCCCTTAGGAACTGAGATGGATTGGCATTCATAACTTTTAGTTATGGTAGCTCTCAACCATCTACCGATGATCATGGATGATGCCTTTTGCCCTAAAGTGGATGGGTTGAAGGATAGGAATAGAGCCTCAGATTTTCGAAATGCCGCTGTGCGGTCCACATAGATGCTTAAGGCCCTTCGAACGTCAAGTCGATGCCATTTATGCTCCAGTCTATGAGATGGTTTTGGACAAAAATTTGGAAGAACCAACTCCTGCACTCTGTGAAAAGCTGAATTTAGGAGTGAACGACGGAACCAATATAAGAACCACTCTGTCTGCATGAAACACGCACAGATCCTTTCTCATTGACAATGCCGCCAATTCTGAAATTCTCCTAGCTGATGTGATTGCAATGAGGAAGGCCACTTTATATGTCAGGAATTTAAGACTAGTGGATCTTAAAGGCTCGAATGGGCCAGTTGTAAGTGCGGTTAACACCTTGTTGAGATCCCAGGTGGGATAGCGGTGAATTACAGGAGGTCATAAGTTTGCAGCACCCTTAAGAAAGTTGCGGATATGTGGATGGTGCACTATGGAATGGAGGTCACCCCAGATAATCACCAAGGCTAAAGCCTCCACCTGTCTATGTAAAGTATTTGGAAATAGGCCCCTGGTCAACCCCTCCTGTAAAAAGTCCAATAATTGTCCTATTGATGAGGCAGTTGGGTTGATTTTAGAGCCCTGGCACCAGCGACAGAAGGCGGACCACATGGCCTTGTATATACGATTTGTTGAGGACTGTCTGGATGCTTGAATGGTGGCAATAGCCTCCTCTGAAATCTGTTGGGCACTTAAACGGCTCCGCTCAACCTCCATACAGATAGACTGAGCCACTGTGGTTTCGGGCGAAGTCTCGGCCCTTGGGAGAGGGAAACCTCTGATGGTGGAATTTTCCAAGGTTGTTCTCTCAATAGGTTCTGCAAATCTGCGAACCACGTTCGCCTGGGGCAGTAAGGGGCGACCAATATCAATTCTGCTCGTTCCTCCAATAACTTCTGGATCAACCTGGGTATTACCGGGAGTGGAGGAAATGCATATAAAAGCCCGGGAGGCCACTGACATCTCAGGGCATTGACAGCCTCCGCCCCCTGAGTCGGGTACCTTGGAATATAGCGGGGCAATTGGGCATTGAGAGGAGAGGCAAATAGATCAATCACCGATTGCCCAAACCTCCGCACTGCTTCCTGGAAGACAGATGGGTGTATATGCCACTCTGCCTGATCTATTGTGGTCCTGCTGTGCCAGTCTGCTTGTGCATTGAAGGCCCCTGCTATGTGTTCTGTCTTGAGGGAAAGCAGATTGGCCTTGGCCCACTTGAACAACTTGGCCGTCTCCAGCATCAGAAGTTTGGAATGGGTACCCCCCTGTCTGTTTACGTGGGCCTTGTTTGTCATATTGTCTGTCAAGACCAGAATGTGGCGTGATTGGAAAAGAGGTAGAAAGCTGCGTAATGCCAGGTGAACTGCTCGCAGCTCCAACAGGTTGATGCTTTGTGACTGTTCAGAAATAGTCCAAATTCCCTGTACAGTGTGGGATTCAAAATAAGCTCCCCATCCTAACAGACTGGCGTCGGTTGTGATCGTTGCCCTGCAAGGTTTCTTGAAATGACACCCCTTGTTTCTCATTTTTTCCGACCACCAGAGGAGCGATCAGAGAACATTGTGCGGTACTTTTATCCGGATGTTGGAAGTGGCTCTGAAGGGTAGCAGGAACCACTGCAGCTCTCTAGAATGGAATCGAGCCCAAGGCACAATGGAAATACAAGAAATCAGTTTCCCTAACAGTTGAGACAGCAATGCCAGGGAAACCATCTTTAATGCTCTGATCTCTTTGGCCAAAGTCTGGATACTGTTTAATCTGTCCTGAGAGAGAAAGACCTTGCCCTCCATGGTATCTATTACTGCCCCTAAGTGAACTAACCTAGTTGAGGGGATCAAATGGCTTTTATCCCAATTTATGGAAAAACCATGACTCTGAAGGGTCTCCAGAGTGATCTTGGTGTCCAATTTTGCTTGATGTCTGGAAGATGGCAAAATTAATATATCATCCAGATAGCATTGTAAACAAACAGATCTGATCCTGAGTGAGGCAGCCAAAGCCGCAAGGACCTTGGTAAAAGTCCTAGGGGCCAAAACCAAACCAAATGGCAGGGCGATATATCTGTCGTGAGCAGGTCTAATTGGTATATGTAGATAAGCCTCTGTGAGATCTATAGAGGTCATGACATCGTTCTCTCTGATGCTGAGCAGAATGGACTGGAGAGTAGCCATCTTGAATTTTCGATAAATCAATGATTTGTTCAGCTGTTTGAGGTCCAGAATTGCCCTCCAACCCCCTGAACTCTTTGGAATCACAAACAATAGAGAGTAACAACCTTGACCCCGCTGTTCAGATGGGACCTCTCTAATGGCGTGAATATGCAGATGCCTCGTGCATCAATGCCCTCTTAATGGGGTCTGTGGACCTAGGGCTCCTAATGAAAAAGCTCAGGGGGGAAGATTGAAGCTCTAGTGCCAAACCAAATCTTATAGTGTCCCTGACCCATGTATCAGAGGTGGAACTGTCCCATTGATCTGCAAACAATTTCAGTCATCCACCAATGGGAACAGCTGCCCAGAGCTCACTTGGGGCGACGAAAAAAATCAGTCTCCAGTGCCTCTGGGGTTTCTTCTATTTTGGCCTCCCTACTGACCTCTATCGGAGGGTTCAGACCTATCCTGTCTAAAACTGGGCCTGCAGCCTGATGTTCTCTGAGATCTGGGAACGTAGGGGCCCGGATAGTATGGTCGAAAGGAACCCCTTCGAAATGACTGGGGCGTTCTGTTTTCAGACCTCCGAAAAAAAGGGGGAAGCACTTTTTTCTTGTTTCTGTTCTCTATAAGGAGGGGCTCCAAGACACTGCCAAATAATTTATCGCCCGATATTGGGGCTGATGCCAATTTGCATTTATGCTTGGTATCCGCCTGACAATGTCTGAGCCATAGCAGTCTCCGTACTGTTACGTGAGATGCGATGGACCTAGATGAGAATTTGACTGTATTAAATGTGGCGTCGGCGGAGAATTCTGCAGCTGCAATAATTTTAGCTATGTCCTGATGGGCTCTGACATTTGACGTCGGTAATATATCCCTCAAGTAGAAGAACCATCGGAGGGAGGCCCGTGTAAAAAAGGACCCCTCTGAAGCTGCCCTAATGGCCCAGGCGTCAGAAACGTGCGCCCTACGGAGTGCTAACTCTGCTCTCTTTTCTTCCGGTCTCAGGGCGTCCTTGGCCTCATTGGGAAAGGTCAAAGAAGAGGCCAGTACCACAATGGGCTCATCAACCTCTGGTGTTTTGAGAAAATTTGCAAACTCTGAAGTCAAATTAAAATATTGCTTATCATACCCTGCTGGGGCTGGGTACGATGCTGATGATGCCCATTGACTTTGTAATAATTCAGCAGACATATGAGGGACAGGGATAGTTTCCGCCTCATTAGCCAGTTGTGAGAATATTAGGTCCTCGGATTCGGCCTGAGACCCTGTTGGCAATGGATGAGGCTCTGACGTGCCTAGTTTAGCGGTGTTCTTTGCCTTGAATAGTAAGGATTTAAAGAGGTATGGGCGAAAAAGGCCAAAAAAAGCAGGTTGGTCTGGAATGAGGCCTTCATTTTCCGACATTCCCCATTCTAGCGGGTCAGCCTCTGACAGCCCCAAGTCCATCTGATGGATTGACCCCCCCCCCTTCCATGGAAACCTCCTGGTCCTCAAAATCCACTTCCTTCCGAAGGCCCTGGGCTGATAAGTTAGGAATTTGGGGGAATACCTGAGATTGATGTTGTTGGGTATGCTCAGAGGATCGATCGGCCAGGGATCCCACATCCAAAGTGGTTGAGAATTGTCTGGTACGGATGGATTGCTGAAGTCCAGTCGCAATGCCCCTTTGAATCTCCATCTCCATCCATTGCCTCATTTCAATGGGGATAATCTCAGGTAATCCCTCTTCCTGTCTTAGGCCAGCGGCCGTAGGTATGAAGGTTGCCTCTGGAATTGGCCGGGCAGTGCTCAATGGGGGAGATGTGACTATGGGGGGTTGTCCAGAAACAGCCTGTCTGGGCTGGGTAGATAAGTCCAAGGGCTCCATCAATGGATTTGGGTTTGGATCAGATTGCTGTGTCATAGCCATCTTGTCTGCCTCCCTGGCTCGTTTTTGCAATTGCCTTTCCAAAGATTGGTGCCGTCTATGGGCATCCTTATCTGCTGCCTTAGAGACCTTTTTGGGGCCCACTGGCTTGTTTTGGGACTTACTGGGTCTGGAGTGGAAAGCGTTGTCACGCTCCATTGTGTATGATGGATTGTCTGCCTCTGGATGTAAATTTGATTGTTTTTTTAAAAATTATTATGATTATTATTGTTATTGTGGTTGATATTTGAATATCTATAGGTAGAACAGTCTACAAAGTGAACAGTATCTAAGGGTCCCCAGCAAGGGAAACCCCCAAGTGCTTCAAGTGAGAGAAAAAACTCCGGATCTCTGGTCCCCAGCAAGGGAAACCAATGAGAAAAAAAGGAGGCTGTGGCAATTAGGCGCAAAATTGAGGCAGCCATTGAAAAGGGCAGGAAGCGGAATCACCGGAGCTAATCCGAAGCCGTCTGACGAGCCGTTGCTGCTGCTGTTCTAACTCGCAATCTGAAGGCTGCTGACAGAAGGAACAGCAAGGCAAAGAACGCCAAGGCTGGGAGAGTTCCGTTCCAATCGCAGGCAGACGTTCGGAAGGCTAGATCAGGCAGTTTCCTGAGGCAGTAGCCTCAAGCTGCCTGCGGAGTGACAGGCTCCACTATCTACGAGGAAAAACCAATTTTATTCTAATTGATATTCTTGGTTACTGAAAACGATCTAGGAGAAAGCCTAATTAGATGGGGAAGGGTTTTAAAGAGCAAACCTGAGTTAGACAAAAGCTGTTCCAGTCAGGGAGTGCACAACCTCTTACTACGAAGGCTAAGCTAAAACTGGGGGATGCTGAAGAGGTGCTCCATGGAGGAGGAGGAGCGTTCCGGTGTTTTAAGCCCAGCCTTTCCAGAAGAGACTGAAACACCTCCCACTTCTGGATGCTCTTCACAGCTCGGGAGAAAAATCTAATTCTCCTTTGAATGGAATCAATGTCTTCCCTTAATTGCCATCCCTCCTATTTTTGCCTTGTTTAGAAGGCTCAGAGATGAACCAAGTTTTATCTGATCAAGTTTTAAGCCATATCAGGTAGTAGAAAGGCGCACAGTCTACAACCTTTTCCTTACAAAGCATTCCACTTCAGCAGGAATGGAAGAGAGTCAATCATGGTAAATTCACCCAGGGTTAGTTTTATAATGGAACAATAGCAATAGCACTTAGACTTACATATTGCTTTACAGTGCTTTACAGCCCTCTCTAAGCGGTTTACAGAGTCAGCATATTGCCCCCAACAATTTGGGTCCTCATTTTACCCACCTCGGAAGGATGGAAGACTGAGTCAACCTGGTGGGATTTGAACTGCAAAATTGTAGGCAGCTGGCTGTAGAAGTAGCTTACTGTACTTCACTCTAACCACTGTGCCACAGAGGCTCCTTAACAACCTATGTTTCCTTTCAGCACCCAACCTAGTGCTTTCCAGACCTGATGAAATACATCACCTGGAGATGGTGATAGCTCATATTTGGCTCGCTTAAAGGCACCAGTTTGGGGAATGTGGATTTATTAAAATACGATGTTGCAAATAAATCTTCCTATAACAAATGAGAGATCAAGAACTGAATTCCAAACTTTCAGCATACATATAAGACTGTCCTGTGACTGAACTGTGGCTCTTGGCCAGCTTGAACTGCTGGAAAGAATTGTCATGGAAGACACCAGCTCACTATATTGATAACAGTATATCGAATGAATGACAATTCTTTCAAGTTGTTAATTCTTGTTTGCCATATGCCCTCTTGTGGCCAACATGTTCTTTATAAATCTATCCCTAATTTCAATAATTTTATACAACACTGTAGATTTGAGGGTTTGCATAGTGCCTCTTCCCTAGTTTATCTCCCCTCTAAAACTCCTTTTGATTGTCTTCGTTCCCAAACAACTCTCTGATTAAATTTGCAGGCACTATACCATGAATGGACCACCACAGTGAAGTTCCACCATTGAAATCTATGTTTGGAAAAACCTCCTAAATATTTCTGGACTAATTTGCAAATAGAAGGTTGGAGATAGAACCCCACCTATGTTTCATTTCTTTTTTTCTTTTGGCAACATGGGTAAGCTAAAATATAACACATAAATAAGGTATATCTTTAGGATAGCAATAACAATGGAACATATTCAGATGTAAAAGCTTAGCTGTCATGTTTTAAAAAGACATTTTATTTATCTGTTTTAGTTATCTAATTTAGAAACCGCTCATCTCCCTTGACAGAGACATGGAATACAGGCAATAAAGAAAACTCTTAAAAGCTAAGTCTGAATCAACTGTGAATTGTAAGCCTCTCAGAGTCAAACAGAGATAGGCAGCCATAGAAACTGAACAAACAAGCAAACAAACAAACAGACATCCTTTTCTTAAGCCTTGAAGTCTCAACATCCCATTTTTAAAATACATTTCCTTTCTTGGGTAGTTTTGTGAGCATATTTTTATTACCAAAAATGACAAGTTAAATAATCAAAGTAAACTGAACTAAATGATTATTTTGGAGTGTATCTTTTATTGGTGTGCAAACAGTGATTAATTTATAATTACAAGATATTAATTTAAAATTACAAGATAGTAATTCTAGGACTTCTTTAGATTCCTTTCATTTAATAAAGTAACCCTTTTATGTCTTTAATGTAATTATTCGGTAGGTTTAATTTGTCATCTACAGATAGTCTTCAGCCTACGATCATAACTGAGCCCAAAATTTTTGTTGTTAAATAAAACATTCATTAAGTGAGTTTGCCCCATTTTGCGACCTTTCTTGCCATAGTTATTAAGTGAATCATTGCAGTTGTTAAGTTAATTACACAGTTTGTTAACTGAATCTGGTTTCCCCAATGACTTTATTTGTCAGAAGGTCACAAAAAGTGATTACTTGACCTCGGGACACTGCAACCATCATAAATGTGAGTCAGTTGTCCAGCGCCTGCATTCTGATCACATGACCATGGGAATGCTGCAACAGTAGTCACTTTTTTTCAGTGCTGTTGTAACTTTGAAAGGTCACTAATTGAACTGTTGTAAGTTGAGGACCACCTGTACTGAGGGTTTTTTCCATTCTTTCCAAAAAGTATGTGAAGCCTCCATTGAGTTTAAGATTCCTATTTTGCCTTAAAAACCTAGGGCAAAATCCAAATCAAAAGCCCCCTCCCCCCTTTAAGTTTATTCACCAAAGTTTGCCTACCCTATAACATGAAAAATACATTCATTTTGTTTCTCTCTCATTCCTTTCCTTTTTATTTCATATTGCAAAGAAGTTAAAATGAGAGATGGGAATAAAACTAAGGCACAGACTGTCTTGTATTAGTGATTATACATTAGTCACTCTAGCAGCCTTTTTGGCTAAAGTACACTGTAAAACTGCCACTAATAAATAAGCAGAAGTGCTGAAGAGTTCCAAAACAAAAAGCAGATTGTATTGTGAGTCAGCAAGAAACTTAACATACTAGCTGTGTCAGATTATGAACAGCACTTTATTAAAGTCTATACAGGGGTGACAGCATGAACCGTGAGTCTTATTATCTGAAAAGGGGCAGTACACTGAAATAAAAAATGGCAAGCCCCTAAATAGTATAATGACAAAAAAAATTCAAGCAGCAACCGGATGCTACAGTTCTTGGAAAAAATATCTCCTGCTGAGAATGACAGTTGTCACTTTCTAACTTTATTGTATAAACCAGGGGTAGTCAACCTTTTTATACCTACTGCCAACTTTTGTATCTCTGTTAGCAGTAAAATTTTCTCTAACCGCCCATCAGTTCCACAGTAATGGTTATTTATAATGTAGGGAAAAAACCCTTAGCACCCACCATGAAAACTGGAATGCCCAGTAGTGGGCGGGAGGGACCAGGTCCACTACCACTGGTATAAACACTTCTATTACTCTCTTAAGATACTACCTAGGAAGAGCTGGAGCAATTTCACCAAGTATTATATCCGAAAACTTAGGTAGGATGAGTAAACTTGTCACAGAATGCACATGTCTATAAAAGTAGGTTTGGTCTATGTTCTTTTTCTTTTTTAAAGTAAAAATACTGACAAATTTATCAGAGGGGCAAACCTGGGTAGGATAGATCTCTTTATCACTGGAGGATTTTAAGAAAAGACTGGATAGCCATGGTATAAAGTGTCCTGCTTGAGCAGGGGACTGGACTAGAAGACCTCCAAAGTCCCTTCCAGATTTATTCTGATTCTGATTCTGGATGCAACAGTGAAAATAGCTGCAATATGAAACTGACTGTTCCATCTTATTCAATCTTAGTTTGCCTTGGGGTAGGAACATGAGGCTAACAGACTGACTTAACTAAAGGTAGCAAACTCATTCTTAAAGTGGACAATTTCATAGGCATATACATTCTATTGTACAGAACAGAAGAGAATGTTTGGGTCATGGAACTCTAAGAACCACACTATTTTGAATGTGAACAATGCTCTAGCTAACAGGAATAAACATTATTTAATGTAATACTCCTCCTCCTCCTCCTCCTTTTTTTTTGTCTGTTCAGCAATGTCCAGTTCTTGGAAACTATCTGGACAAATCCCTGTAGTTTTCATGGCAACTTTTTCAGAAGTTTGCCCTCAACAGAACCAGAGGAAGTATGGAGTGGACTTAAGATGAATATGGAAAAGGATAGCCTAAAATTGGGAAACAAAGCGAACTTAATGTCAGAACAAAGCATAGAAATTACTAAGAGAAGCCAAAGCCAAGATAAACATCTCAGAATCTCAACAAGGGGTTTCAGAGAGTTGTTAGAAGAGACAAGAAGCAATATTACAACAACATCAATAAACACATTGAAGGAGGAAGCAGACATGGAAAAGCAAGGAAAATATTTTTAAAAAATCTGTGAGTCTAGAAACAAGTTCCAACCTTGGAAATGATATGCTACAGGAGCATTGACAGGTAATGATTGATTCAAAGAAGAACAAACCAAAATGGAAGGAATACACTGAAATACTACACAACGGTAACTTAGACAATATTTCTTACTTATGAGAACCTCTAGTGCAGAAGATAAAATTAAATCTGCACCAAGGCTACAGGAATTGATGGAAATACCCACTGAAATATGACAAGTAGCAGAAGAAGAATCAGTAAAGTTTCTAAGCAAGCTATGCAGGCAAATTTGAAAATGACACAGTGACAGAGAGACTGAAAGAGGTCAATCTACATTCCAATATGAGAGAGAGAGAGAAAGACTTAGCAGAGTGTGCAACTAAATTATCATACAATATCCTTAATCTCACATGCTAGCAAAATAATACTTGGGATCATCCAATGCAGATTTTAGCTCTGCATGGAAAAAAGAGACACCAGATATTCAAGCTGTGTTTAGAAAAGGCCAAGAAATATAAGTCATTATTGCTGATGCACATTGGATAATTGAAAAAGCCAAAGAATGCCCCAAAGAAGATACTATGTGCTTCATTGATTATAAATGTTCATAGTTTCAATGGATGAAGTTGGTAATTACCAGAATAGCAGAAAGCACAGAGATGACTTAATTTCCTTCGGCTCAGACTTGATGGGAAAACCCTTTTTGCAGCTTGATATATGCATAGAGGAAATCCCCCACTAGCATCTCTGGAGAATTTGCCCAAGAAGCAGCAGCATCTGCAGAGAATGGATTTTCTTCAGACATGAAGCCATGGAGCAGTATGGTAAATTAAATTTCTCCTTCCCACAATCCCAGCTATTACCAAGGCCCTTCTCTAATTGGGTGCTACTTACAGTACAATCTTTCAGCCATAATTAATCTTAGGTAATTTGAATCAGAATCAAAACCAGTTCAATAAACATGTACTGTCCACATCCCATCAGTTTCGTTTCCAGTGCATTCTATTGCTGTCCCTGGCTCTCCATCAGTCATGTATCTTGATTACAAGGTTTCATAACTATACTGTGGGAGTGGAACAGATATAATGAAATTCCCAATAATCCCAATATGTGTTAGTTCATAAGTTCCATCTTTCCGAGAAGGCATGAGAATGATGGATATTGGGAACCCATATTCAGGGAACATTGGATCAGAATGGTTGTCTAAAGAAAATCGGGCAGTTCAATTTAGATTGCAATCAGCCACAAAGTCAGTAAATGATATTTTCATTTATGATGCCCTTCTAATCTATCCTCATAATACAAATCTTGAAATAAAACCAATGAAGCACGAAACCGTCACCAATCAATCCGTCTTTTTCTTGTTGGCTGAGACAAATTAAATGTTATGTGTTACATCTCTTTAATTTGTTACCATACTGTTTCAGTTCAGTTGTTCAGTTGAACAAACATATTGAACTATGATCTTGATTTTCTTGCTCTGAAAAGATACCATGGGGCAATATTGCGGGCAAAAGGACCATAAATGCCACTTTGCATTCAAGTTTCTAACTTTAAGGCCAACAAAGCCTCTTATGTCTTTTGAGCTTCACGTATGACATTTTGAGTACCTTACCGGAAGAAAGAGGCGTTGGGCAGCACATGGCTTGAATAATTTTCTCCATTCTTCAGTGTTTCCAACTGAAAAGGAGATTGGGTAAACATTGTATTCAAACTTCTTTGAGAAAGAGGTAGGCCATTCCTCTAACTGCAAAGCACAAGAAGGAAAGAAGGAATTAGTATTACAGGGAAGGTGCCTTTATGGGAGCAGAAATGCTATTCAAACATCTTCAAGCCATGTACTAACTAAGGCTGAGCTTTATGGAGAGCTTAGGAGCAGAAGTTCAGGCACTATTAACTCACGGCTGACAGAGCTTTCTAAGTGAATCTGTAGCCTTTTAAACAAATCTGAGGCTTAGCAGTTGTTTTTAAACAAAGAAATCACTGAAAGATACTCACTTTCTTCTCAAATTCTGGCTTCAGGGAATCCTCAGCAAAAATATGAAATTTGAGCTTCTTGTTGCTAAAGAGAACTGCTGATTTCAACATGTTGAGAGTTTCTAGCAGCCGGTCGCCACATGCTACAACTGCAAGATGCATCCATTGCACCGAAGAAAACTGGGTTGCAGAATGCTTTTGGTCCTTTGGTCTCCTAAAAGTAATTGTTTAAAAATGTACATGGATCATAATCAACATTTTAGAGGTACCAAGATGAAGGAAATATATGTTAGAAGAGGTTGCCACCGCTTATTTTCATTAGGTTACTGAACCAACATATGGTTGAGATAACATTTTCCTCAATTGCTTTCTATCTAAATTTACTTTGGAGGGAATTCCACATAGCAGAGGCAACAAAAATGTATTTACTGCTATCAAGTGAAATCTGGGTAGTTTCAGCTGTTTCAGAAAACAATTACAAGTGAGCCATGAAAATAGCTCTAACATCAGACCAGCAGCCTTCCTGATTGTGAAGATACATTTGCAAACATGCCAAAGATCTCTCTGTTCTAGAGGCAGAGTTACTGAAATGAGTTTTTTGTTCTTTTCACAGCTTTTAATCATTCTGCCTTTTCGGAAAAGCATGAATACTGATATTACCACCTAGCAATAAATGCAGCTCTCAGCACAGAATCCTGGCTCCTGTAATGTAAAATACCAATGGTTTTGAGATTATTTCCTCCGTAATAAGTGCCCATATTTTTTCACCAAAAAACTAAAATATCTAGTAATAACTGCTCTTCAATATTGCAGCATAAATCTACTTGTGCCCTTAAGGGACATTAGATTTCAGCACCTCACTAGTTCACCACTGCAATATATTTAATTAATTGCTTAAAAGTCCATAGGCTTTTGTCTTAATTAAACCTCTATTCATGCAATGGATAAATAATGGCACAATGCAAATAGTATTTACTTTCCAGCCAATTAGTGAAAAGCCTACTGAATTATTAAAGTGTATAATTGGTTGCTTCTGGTTTGTGTGCTTTTTCTTTTCCCCTTTCTGACTATTATGCCTTTTTCCCACTTCTTTTAGGTTTGTTCTTAATTGTGCTGGTAAATCAACTCTATACCAAATATGCAACACTGAGGTGGCAGTTGCCTATGCATTCCTGTTAAAGCATTGAAAATCCCTAAAAGTCTAGTGTGCCGATGACCCTTTAACCAGGAACACTAATTTTATGCAGAAGAGGGCACCTAGCCTTGGATTCTTGGAAACATCAGGCTATCTTGGATGTCTACCTAATCCTAAGCGAAGATCAGCAGCTGAAGAAAAGAGGCCCCATTACACTAATCTTAACGACAGGGAAACTGGCTTTGCTGTTACTTGACAAGTTGTATTTCGGCTGTAACAGTTTTTACTGTTTTATTAAATATAAGGAGTCCTCAACTTATGGCCATATGTCTGGACCATGATGGTCCAGACCCCATGGCAGACCCAAAACATGGTGGATGGATCACATCAAGGGGGAGATGAAATGCAAGGGGGCGTCACCCTTGAAGATGCCCTGGATCAAGCCAAGTGGAGACGGTTTTGCCAACAAATGGACCCTGCCATAGCACGGGAATAATGCCAGGAAGATGAGTCTTCAACTTGTGACCACAATTGAGTCCAAAATTTCTGTTGCTAAACAAGGCTGCATTAAGTAAGTTTTGTCCTATTTTGCAAACTTTTCTGCACAATTGCTAAGCGAATCACTACAGTTAAGTGAAACATGCGGTTGTTAAGGGATCCCTTGACTTTGCTTGTTGGAAGCCAGCTGGGAAAGTTACAAAGAGCTGTGGTGGTGCAGTGGTTAGAATGCAGTACTGCAGGCTACTTCTGGTGACTGCCAGCTACCAGCAATTTGGCAATTCAATTCTCAACAGGCTCAAGGTTGACTCAGCCTTCCATCCTTCCGAGGTTGGTAAAATGAGGACCCAGACTGTTGGAGGCAATATGCTGAGTCTGTAAACCATTTAGAGAGGGCTGTAAAGCATTGTGAAGTCATTTATAAGTCTAAGTGCTATTGCTATAAATGGCGATGTATGAAAAGCAGTCATAAAGCACTTTTTTTTAGTGCCACTGTAACTGTGAATGGTCACTAACAGAATGGTTATAAGTTGAGAACTACCTGTATTTTAGTTGGTTTATAATTTTAGAATTGTAAGCCACCCAGGGATGGCCTATAGAAATTGAAGGAATGAAGGAATAAAATTTAAAAACTTGTCACCAGCTCATCAATTACTATTCAGTCCACTTTGTCAAAACAGATCAAAAAGTTAGCTTTCCCAATTGTCCACACTTCAGGCATGTAACTCTGGAAGTATTTATTTTAATGAATATCGCTGCACATTTCAAGAGACTGGGCAGCTAGTGACATTAAAAACACCATATTAAAAATATGATAGTAAAACATTTATAATTAGCAGTCAAAACAAAAAACTTATCAATGCAATGTAATCATTACACAGGCTCTGCTACACTCCCAGGTTCCCAAACCTAGTCATCAAACCATATCTGTAAGATGTTGCAAATTCAGCTATCTGAAGATCAGGAAGACAATCTTCTTTATGGTAGCACTTTGTTTCTGGGACTTTTATTCCAGGATTATTCATTTAGATTAGGGGTTGCCAACCTTTTGGACCCAAACTCATACTTTTAAATCCCGAGGTCCACTGATACAAATTTTTTTAAAAAGATAATATATTTAACATAAAAATTTTATTTTTTATATTAAACATAAACATAAATGGGAACTGTAGGGCAGAGCAAAGGGAAAGGAAGGGCTTCTCTCATCCTTTGGATTTAGGGGATCTAAAGTCCTGATTTTGTCTTTGTTAAGAGTAGCGTGTAACTATGTGTAACTAGTATTTTTTCCCTATACTTTCACACTTGCGAAAGTTTGTCAGCACACACGAAATACCCATTTCCACTCCATTTTCATTCCAGTCATTACAGGAAAAACATTTGAATGCACAGTACTGTCCAACATTTTCCTGATATAGGTTACTCTGTAGCAGTCAAGCCATGCAAATCCTCCCCCCCCCCCCAAATGTAATTCCCCAGCAGCGATGGATCGCTTCATCCTCTCTCTCTCTCTCTCTCTCTCTCTCTTCCTTCCACCTCCCCATCTTGAAGGTGGAAAGAAAAGACAGAGAGACATGCAAATTCCCCCCTCCCCCGGTGAATTTAATTCCCTAGCAGAGATGGATCATGCGCGCACACACACATACACACACCCTCCAAGGCAGCCCTATTCCTAGCCTACTTTGAGCTCCGTTCTCAGGCTGCACGCAAGGATTTAGGTGAAATACTAACTATGAATCATAGTTAGTGTATGCAGCTTT
>BLBF01000003.1:18273986-18289262 GCA_015471245.1 Laticauda colubrina | reverse complement strand
TGTTTAGCTTGTTTACCTAACCCTGGTTGGGGAACCCAGGCTTAACAGAAAGCAGCAGAAGTCTTTCTTTCTCTCCCCCAAACTCCACCAGAAATAAATCTTTGCAGCTTCTTGAAGCAGGATGCCTTGCAGGGTCCAAAAGACTCATTTCTGGCAGAGTTTGGGGGATAGAAAGACTTCTGCTGCTTTCTTTGCGTGCAGCCAAGACGAAAGAAGCAGAAAGAAGCAACCCAGTGGCCAGGCAAGTTCCCCCCCTCCCCTCACAACCTATGCAAGCTTTGTGTTCCCTGGCCATGTGGGAGGCACACCCTTGTGTTCCCCCGCAACCTGGATTGCTCTGGGGGGGATGCTTTGGGGGGGCATTTCTCTGCAGACCACCAAAATCTTCTCGCGGACCACCAATGGGCCGTGGACCACCGGTTGGCAACCGCTGATTTAGATCATTCTTCATTCCAAGCAAAGGCTTTTTGTTTTGTTTTTTAAAATTTGTCTGCCTTTTGCAACCTAGCTGGTGGTTTGTTATAATTTAATATACTATAATTTTAATGTTATAAATGCCCCTAACAATTATATATTGCAGAACCACACAAAATTCAACCTTGGAATTTATATCCAGCATTGGGAAGCAGCTTCACGTGTTGATACACTTGGAGAGTCTAAGATCAGTTGCATTTTTAGATTTTTAAAACTCAATTTTTAAATTGAATTCATGAAGTATTTAAAATGTACTTTTGAGTGCTTTTGTTATCTACTCAGTCTTTGAAGATAGAGTCGAGGGAATACATTCAGATAAGCAAATAGATACTTTTGGTCAGTTACTTGGAATTTCCAGATTAGTAATTTCGAGGCAATAATCTGGAAATTGCTCCACAACCATATCTTGCCCTTACATTAAGTGTGGAAAATTGGAATTTCTCAAAGATGTGAATTCAGATCTAAAGCCCATGTCACACTGCACCAACAGATGCAAAGAGGATGTAAAATGGACAAAAAAGCTTGCCATCCGTTGGTTAACGCGATGTACTCACTGCCTCCGTTTTGCTTCCTCTCTATCCGTCCAGCATCCGTTTATTGACGTTTCATCCGCTCAGAAAGTTTTGAGCTGCCCAAAACTTTTGAGTGGAAAATGTATCCAATGCATCCGTTCTGCATCCTCTAGGCATACGGGGGACATCCGTTCTGCATCCATTACGCATCTGCTATATCCGCTAGGCATCCGCTGTGCATCCGCACAACTAAAATCTGTTCCAACGGTAAACGGACACAGGGAGGAAGCAGAACGGACGTGCAGCGTTAGTAGCACGGATGGAGAAAGGATGAAAGCGGATGCAGCTCATCCGCTCTGCATCCGCTCCGCATCCTCTACGCATCCTCTCTGCATCCTCTACGCATCCTCTATACATCCGCTCTGCATTCTCTATACATCCGCTCTGCGTCCTCCCCACGTCCATTCCTTTCCGTGTTATCCGCTCTGTTTATGCAAATTTTTGCCCCTTTTGAGAACGGATAACAACGGATGGAACATTTTGCTCGTCCGTTGTGTCCTTTTTGCATCCGTTGGGCAGTGTGACATGGCCTTAAAGCAGAGATGCACAAACATTCTTGGTTCACTATGTTTTTATTGTCTCTAGGTAAATATTTTATGGTGTCCTTATCCAAATAAATACCTAACATTTGTATTTATTAAGTTTTAGATTTATCTAATTTTTAAAAGACAAAATGTAACAAAAAATATTTTTATAAAAAAGTCATAAAAAGAAATAGAGAAATAAACCACAACTATCTCTGTGCTGTGAATAGATACACATATTTTACTATTAGTTCTCCATCACAGTAATGGTGGCAGCTTTTGGCAAAAGCACAGATGAAATGGACCTTGGTAAGAATGTCTGAATCAACATGGTAAGAACTTCTGAATCAACATGACTCGGGAGTAGATAGTTAGATACCTATTGTTCTGACCCAGCTCCCCTCAACAAACCCTCTGAAGTTAACTCACAGAGTCCTTTATTAGGAATGCCAGCAGCCCCAGAAAAAAGTTTCTCTCTCACCGCAGCCTAACAAGTCCAGCCAGCTGGAAGATGAATAGTTGTCTGCCACATCTATTCATCTCTGCGCCCTGCCTTTTATCCCCAGAGCTAGAGTGGGCTTCAGTAGCAGCAGTGGCTCTTCCTTCCCAAGGATCGGCCCACAGATTTCCACTCCTCTCCTCTGTCTTTTGTGCATCCACGCATCAGGCACTGGACCCAGCTGTTCTTCCTTTTTCATCAGCTACCTCCAGACCTGGGGGCTGTTGACTCTCCATCTGAGGGCTGATGGATGGCTCAGGCTCCGCCTCTCTCTCTCTCTCTCTCTCTCTCTCTCTCTCTCTCTCTCTCTCTCTCTCTCTCTCTCTCTCCCTCCCTCCCTCCCTCCCTCCCTCTCTCTCTCTGCCAGCTCCATCCCTCTTCCCCCTTGGAGCTCAAAGATTGCCTTGAAGCTGACTGAGCCGGTGGCCGATAGGCCACAACACCTATACTCCGAAAAATTGCAAAAACAAGAACATTTTACTGAAACTTCGAGACTCACTTCATTATATCTCATAAGAAGAATTTATGCAGATTGTTTGGAGAGGACAGGGTGGTATGGATAGATCATGGGGTGGCAGAGACAAAGTCTCACTGCCCGGATGAAGATTAAAAATAAGGATTTGACAAGTACCCCTATTACATGACATCCCTTAAGAAGAACAATATGACTGCAAGGCTATGCAACTCAAATATTAAGCACCTCAAACAATGTTATGTAAAACCTTGGAAAAACAATTGCAGAGAACAGTCTTCCCCATGTTAAAAAAATATGCTCTGGGAAAGGCTATATCAACTGTACAAGCCCCCAAGTCGATTCACTGTTGCCAGGAACTCCTATGGACTCTCTGGCGAAAGATCAACTTTAACAAAATAGTTTTCCTTTTCCAGAAGCTTAGATGAATTTCAGTCATCCTCAGTTTGATTCCTATCAAGTTCAAATCACTTCAAAGCCTGGATAAGCAGCACTTATCTGCAAAAAACAGCCCCAGATATCTTCTGATCTACTTATTTTGAAACCAATGCCAATCGTAGCATGAAAACATATTTGCACTTTTGCAATGTTTTTCTTACATGTAATTGAAACTACAATCTTAAGCATAAGCATAGCAAAATTCAATTTATGTTCACTCAGAAGAAACTACTCTCCTGGGATAGGAAGGGGAGGAGTGGGGAGAGAAAGAGCCTGAAAAAAAATCAAAAGAAAGCCTTTGTTTTATTCCCTAAGGGTCTCCATTTTTTATCTTTGAAAATACAGATAAATTGAACCACGGAATATTTCTATATATCCTATTTAAATGCATTTGTTTTATTCCTTTCGTTACTGACACTTATATGCCACTCCAAGGCTTCTATTCCCATCAGCAGTCAAATAAGTTCATCCTTCCTGTAGAGATCCGTAGTCCTATTCATCCCAACAGGAGTCAACAAACATCTGCCTATGATAAAAGGCAGGTGTTAATTTCCATCATCCTACAATCACATACCATCTGTTCTGAAATGACTACTCGCATACATTGAGGCCATGATGACATGGGACAAACACTTAGTTATGATGGGGATGAATTTTCAGGTTGCTTCATAGCTCAACACCATGGGAGGCTGACTAAAATATAACAGCATAAATCTGTGGAACCCCATTGCCACTGTAGTAGTAGTAATAGTAGAAGTAGTTGTTGTTGTTGTATGGCATTGTTACAGTAGCCAGGAGACCATAATCCCATTGCAGAGTAGTAGTTTGACATGCCAAGGTACCATCCCTGTTATAGGAAACGTTTGCCTGCTCCACTAAGTGTGCAACAGGTGGGCAAATAGTCAAAGAGAAATAGGAACAGCTCTTCCTGCAGCTTCACCCAGGGACCCTCCATTCTTCAGAGCTGCCTTGCAATTGGGCACCACAATTGGGAAGGTTCAGAGCCATCAGGAATCTGACTATCTGCACAGAGCACCAGCTCATCTCTTCACCGAAGTCGTACCTATCTATCTATTTCTATAGAACATGCTTTTAAACTGTTAACTTGGACAAGATCTGAGGTGGATGACAAGAGTTCACTTTGCCATGCAACTGCTTGGGTTCAAACCACCAAAGCTGAGACCACCTCCAGTGTCAATTAAACCACTGAGCCATGGTGCCTCTGATTGCCATTATTATAGTGAGATCAAACACTGTCAGGGGTTTATTCTGCACAGGTGGAAGGGACAACAGCAGCAGTCTTCATAGCTGTTTTTGGAACCCAACTTGAGAAGTAACAGCTCAGATATCTTCCACCTTTTAAAGGGCATAAAGGATTGCAACAAACATCTCATCTGCGCTATCTGAGCTTGTGCTGCTGCCATACCAAACCCCAGGAGGATGTTTATGAGACAGGAACACTCCATTTTAATTCCATTAGGAGTGAGTCATACAAAGTATGAGTCACACAAGGAATGTTTTCTCATTCATTGATTGTGGAAAAGCTGAGATGTATTGCAGGTAGACCTAACATTAAGGAGCAACTTAACAGCCAAACAATTATTTGTATATTGTTATCAAATCCTTTATTTCCCCAAATGATTTTTTTTTAAATTTAAACCTTCTAGACTTTTAAGTAAAGTATCAGGTTATTACAAATCCTAGTTACAAGAGGTATACAATACAAATGCAATAATAAATGCAATAATTTCTTCTTCAGGAACACTAACTACTAATATGCTGAGATAATCTGCAGTTGGGTTTCTGGCGAGTAAGCAGGATACTGAAAGCAACAGAGAAGTTGAATTTCACCTGATAATTTTTGGTCTTTTTTTTCATTAGTGTCTATAGAAGAGAATGTGTGAAGGGAGGAGCTGGCTGGAGCTGCACAATCTTTGGGGGATTCATGGAAGTGGATAAGTCTAGTCTGGCAATATGAAGAGAAGTCACCATGCTTGTGCTCCTGCCTTAGGTGGATCCTTCCTACATCTTCATCAAACTCATTGTGCTGCTAGAAAAGAAAGCAGAAGAATGGAAGCACATCTGGCCATGCTGAGGCTCATTAGAGAAAATGAGGAGATTCTGGATAAGGAAAAAGGATATTCTCTTGTTTCCAGCCTTCTGTCTTCTTGCCTTGCTAACTTGGACTCAACACTTAAGAGAAAATGGCAGTTTGGGGAATTAAAATAGTTAACTGGCCATTATTTTTAGCTCACAAGCACCCATATTTGAGGATGATCAATATTCTGATAAATATGATCTGTCAAGCTGCAATTAGCCTCAGTGGGCAAGGATTTAAAGGAGAGGTTGCACAGAAGACAGCTATAAGTATTCTCAGCCTGAACAATTAAAATTCAACTAGATTGGAATGAAATTTTAGACATCTCCCAAGATGATTATGAAACAAAATGTAGAGTACAATTTAAAACAGATGTGAGCAATTTTATAGGCAAAGTGCCTTGGAAACATACCACACTGAGCCAGTTAATACTAACAAAAAGCCAAAATCTTTTAAGGCCACTAATTACCCAGAGCTGAGTTGATGCTCTAAGCAGCACAGTCAAGATATTGTACTGCATTTACTGTCACTAAGCATGCCCTGAAATTTGAACATACTATGTGCAAATTGTTTTCCACCAATACTACACTGCTGTTAGTCTTTATAACACCACAAAGGAGTAAATCACAGGCTTTTCCCTCCTACCTTTGCAAAATAATTAACATTTCACCAGTCTTTGGATAGTTAGTTCTCAGAGGCAGCTAAGAAATACTGATATTATTAGAACCATTGATAGATTTCCTACTTTGTCAAACATTAACTCTTTCTAAATTTCTAGTGCTAGCTCCATATCCCTTGGTGATTAAAAGTGTTCATTTCATCTGAAAACCAAAAAGTTTTCAAAACCTTTATAAGATCACATCTAAAATCCAGTAGAAAAAGACGATGGCTTTAAGGATCATCCATGGAAGCAATAGTAATTATAACTAATTACCTGAACGGTGCCATTAAATTTCATGTCTTTATAAGTAAAACATCAAAGAATAATTTACATATGTGAACAACCTTTTTAAGATCAAATGTGAAACATTTCATCACCTCAAACATGAAAACTTTCAAAGGAATAATAATCCATAGACTAAGCAAAAAACAAATATGCAATACAACCATAAGCTATCAAATCTTTCCATGGCTTGACTTAAATTTTTGTTTGTCTACCTGTAAATACTAAGCATTTACCTGAACCTAACAATTGACCCTATTTTTCCCATGGAACTTCAATGACTAGCAGGAAACATGGTATATTATCCATAAATTTAGACTAGACTGGCATTAAGAAAATCAGTTTGATTATCTTGTTGATTTCTCTGATGAGCTCTTGAGCAAGGACAAGGACAAGTTTGAAAAGACTAATAACAAATACCTGCGCCGCGTCCTCCTCCGAGCTGAGCTCTGCCGAGTGAGCGCCAATGCCCATGCCGCTGCAGCGTTTGGCTGCCAGCGCGTTTGGAGATGCGTGGGGAGGGGGACGGGCTGGGCGAGGAGTGGAAAGGACAGGTGACTTCGGGCTCTCTCCACCAGACCCACCAGCCAGGGAAGCGGCGCTGCTGTCACCTCACCTCCCTTCCTGCGGACGGGTGGGCACTATCATTGCCTCGGGCAGCCTCTCGGGTTCGGGCTTTGAGGGACTTGGGAAGGAAGCCAAGCTCAGGTCGGCCCGGCTCTTCGGTTGTCAGGTAGGTGCGCAACCGCGGCTCGCTTTCCCAGCTCTGCCCAGCCCGCACGGTTCTGGCGGGGAGGCGCTCGCTGCCTTGGTGAGAGCTCTGCTGCCGGGTAGGAGGGCCTACCTGTCAGCTGCGCTGGGCGCCTCAGGCGGAGCTCTTTGCGCTCTGCCTGGTGCCAGGCAGGGATGGTGGCTGAGCACTTCTCCCGGGGTGGGCCGATCCTGTGCTGCGGCCCCGGGAAATTAACCTCCCCACGTGGGGTTGGGCTGCCCTCTCGGGCAGGGGAAGTGTCTTTTTTAAAAGAACTGGCTTTGCCTTCAAAGGCAAAGGGAAGGCAGAGACAGGAGCACCTGAAGCCAAGTGTCTCCGCTGGGCTCTGGTTGCAGGGAGGAGCCCTGGCTGGCCGCGCATAGCTATGCAAAATGCCGCAGCGTTGCTCTAAACGCCGTGGCAGCACAGCGAGAAGGTAAAGCAACAGCAGAAGGTCTCCCGATACGAAGTGCCCCACCAACGCTGAGGTCAACGCAGGCAGCACCATATCCGGATATGCAACAAAAGTACTTCCTAACGGCCAGCCCCCCTGCCATTCCCCCCCCATTTTGCATGTGTAATATCGGCCTTAATTTGGGGGGAGGGGCTTAATTTGATTTTAAGCCTATAAAGCATTCTGGGACTTCCTATTGGGGGAGGCCGTATTGTTGGAGAAACACAGTAGTATTATACATGCATATTTGAACTGCATTTGAAATAGAAATACTGGATTCTTTTCATAATATTATTTCAATTGGTGGAAATTTAGGCAAAATGGCCATGCTCCATATAATTTTAGAGGTTAAAAATGTCTACACACAAGATGATAAGAGAACAATGTACTTGTCAGGAAACAAAACATAAAATAAATGTTAAAAGATCAATTCTTATTCTCTTCCCTTAAGAGATCCTCCCTTATTCTTATTCATTTTTCAGTGCAAGACTAGCAATTCCCAAAAAGAGGTAACCATAATGGAGCTTATCTATTATGATTGTAAGTTGTGATGGTTATAAAACAATTTTACCTTCACTTTTTATGGCAGTGAATCACCATTGTTAAGTGAATCTGCAGTTGATAAGAGAATGCTGTGATCACTGAGTGAACTTGTTGTTCACTATGGGGTGTTTTTGCTAAAAACATTGGTTATCATCAAAAACATCATAAATCACAGTCGTGTGACCATGGGGCACTACAAATGACCATAAATGCGCTCTGTTGCCAAGTGCCCAAAATGCAGTCATCTGACTGTAGGGCAGTTCATGATAACTCCAGAACTAGTCATAAATACTTTTGGGGGGGACATACTATAATTTTGACCAATTATAGGTTGAGGACTACCAGTATGCAAGGAATAGAGATAAAACTATATAAGGGTGTTATGTCTACCATACACCACTCATCTCAGCCTACAACAGGGGAAGATTACACTGTTACAAAAGGCAGAGAAACATACAAAGAAAACCCTACCACGCATCCAATGAAATAACCATGTGTCCATGAAATGAGTGTTAGTGCCAATGTTGCAGATTTGATGTGAAGCAGTTGGGAAAGAAGAATGCCTCTTGCTCAAACTCCACCCACACATGGGGAAACCTTTTCCCATCTGAAAACAGAATCTGCCAAGTGTTACTGCATTTTCAAGTACGGAATTCTGCATTGGAAATCTGAGCATAAAGCAAAGACAAATTACTGAGATGCAAGCTCAAAATAAGGAGTAATTTTTGACTATGAGAGCCATGAAGCAGTGGGACACAAACACTCTGTAAGATCTTCCCTTCACTATCTGCTATTAATTTGGATTGGATATTCTGTGTTGCCAGCAATGTGAGTTCAGCTCTAAGGTGCACCTTCTCTTTGCATCTGATGAAGCAATCTGATACTGCTGGCTCAGGAATCAAGACTGAGAATATGAGAATTTGTCTCATCCAAGCAGCATGAAAAACTTGTCTGACAAATCAGCTTATATTTCCAATGTAGGACCAGAAACCAAGTATGGCTGAAAAGTCAAGGACAGCAGAGCCTTCAAGAAGAATTCAGCACAAGCAACACCTTCCCTAAATTCCAGCCTCCGATCACCAATCCATCTTGGTTATTTGCACTCCCCTTCCTCCACACTTCCCCTTCTGCCACAAATGACTTGATACAATATGGGGGCAGATCACACGTTGCTTCTTCATAGTACAAAATTCCTGAATGAGATGAGAAGCGAAGCTCCAGGTTCAGCTAGCCGTTAATGTTCTATGAAGGGAAATATTGCTATGCATTCTCACATGCATGTAGGAAACAGACTATTACAATTAAAGTATCTTTCTTCTGAAGTTCCCTTCTGAACTTTAAAGACTGTAAACCCTTTGAGTTGGAATTGCCAAAATGCAGTGCTGATTTTCACGATAGGTTACATTCCCTTGTGGCATATGGAATGCCCTCCATTGAAAGCAGTGATTTTTAATTATGTTGCTTTTTCCTAACTATTTAGCTAAATGGGAGGCTTTTCCTCACACTAATTTTGTGACAGACATCACACCCCAGTTCTGCTATATTCAGCATGCAAAAGGTAGTGATTTGTTCTTCTATCCTATTCATACTTTGTCTTTGCTCTAACTGCTTGACCAGCACGGATACGCTGCTGAAATCACTGCCATTTTTTCAATACCTTTCTGATGACAGAGGCATAGTTAACATTCTGTTCATGCAAGGTAAGAGTTCTTCCTGTATTCATATGAGAGCATCCAGTTTATTTGGGTTCAGCTTAAAAAAATTAAGCAGGATCAAAACTGGTGAGTGCTGGATGGGAGCACAGTAGAAAAGTTCAGTGACTGAGAAGAAGGGGAAACCACTTCCAACTCTTTCAAGAAAACTTATCCAAGTAAGTCTTCAGCACCTTAACTGAAGCAAAGAGTCATATTAACTATAGTGTAAGGTTGGAGCCTTACTTGTCCTTTCTATCAGTTTTTTTTTTTCCTCCCTACAGTAATTTATTCATTTGCTACTGGCTGAAATGTTCTTGATCATCTAAGATATGCTCTGAAGAAAAATTACTTCAGGAGGCACAGCAGCTAACAGACAAGGATCCTGCTTTAATGCAGCCATTTGAATTCCATCCATGATTCACTAGTGGTCACAGTAAACATTCTTTCTTCTCAATCAGATACAAGGCTAGTTAGGAACCTGGAGATTTAATAGGATAAAGAATAAGATCTCAGAAAATGGGGTATTCTTTCACTGAGAACATTTCTGTGCAACCATGAATCAAAGGCAGACTGGTTTTGTTTGATAGATGAGGTCACCCTGATTTAAAAAGGGGGTGAGGGAGCAATTTATTTCAACCAGGAGAAAGCATGCAGCAATTATTTGTACTTTAACAAATTAAAAGTCTATTATTTTCTAGCAATTTTATTCTCACCCTATTTTTCTTAAGAAGCATAACATAAGCACAAATTGCAGTATGTTTTTCTAATTGCCATTATATAAAAAGCTGTAATTAATGTCTAAATTAAAGGCATGTTGACTGGTTAATTATTCAACCTTGTATTATCATACAATCATAGTAAAGTCACACACCAGTCATGACATTTGGTCATCAGTAGAATCCTTTAGGATGAACAAATCAAGAGCTGTTTTTTAAGACTGTTTATACCTTAAAAGTAAGACTCACTCCATATTTGGATAAAAGAAACAGGACTTTTAAGCTGGAAATTTTTTTGGGTTGCAGGGCAATACATTGCTTAGCATTATTTCCATGGGGAAAATAAGTCATTGCTTTACCCAGCTTGCTTCCAGGTTTAATTCAAGGTTGGTTATTACCTTTAAAGCCCTTTATGACATGGTCCAGGTCACCTAAGGAATCATCTCAACCCAATGGGATTGGCCCATCCCATTTGCTCTGGAAGAAGGAGCAAGAATTGTGGTTGACAGGGTCCAAGAGAAGAGCCTTTCCTGCAGTGGCTCCCATCTTTTGGAATATCATGACCCCCAAGGTGAGATCTGCCCCCCCACCTTTCAAAGAACCAGAAAATCTGGCTCAGCTAGCTGGCTTGGGACCCTGATGAGGAAATCATTTTGGAGGTGGCTAGTGGATTAGTAGAAGGTCAAACTTCCACCTAAATATGCATTGCTTCTTTTTATTTACTTTAATATTAATGTTTTAACTTTTAATGCCCCATATTTTAATGTTTTAATAATTGTTTTATTTTGTTATCTATGGAAGTTGCCCAGAGTCATTTGATAGTGAGACGGTAGCATACAAATTTAATTACAAATTATATAATAAAATAAAATAAAAATGCTTTGGCAGCAATATCCTGATCCAAATCATTGTTGGGAGGGACCATGGTGGTCGAATCCACCCACTGCAGGAATCCCTCACATCACCCTGGAGTCTAATCTTTTTCTAAAATAATTCCGATGTTGGAGTTTTCAGTGACTTCAGGATGTACCTGTCCTACTGTTTCATACATTACTTATTTTGAGTTTGCATCTCACTGATTGGTCTTTGCTTTATGCTAAAACATTAAAGAGAATAAATTTACACCCTCTTCCCTGCAACAGTTCTTCAAATTTGGAAGATTGCTATCATGCTTCTCTTTAGCCTTTTCTTTATACTAAACTTTCAATTGTCCTGAAGATTTAACATCCAAGCCTCTGAATCATCTCCATTGTTCTCCTTTTCCCTTTTTCCACTTCAACCTCCATGCTTCTGATAATAAATTTGAGAACTTTAGTGTGGATTTTTAATATTATGGTTTACTGCAGTTAGCCAGTTGTTTAAACTGGATTTGGCATTTTTATCCACCCATCAAGTCCTTCCCAAAGACCTGGGATAGGGACATTATTAATTTTATTTATATCCTGCCTTTATTATTTTTGATAAATAATTGAAGGCAGCGAATATACCTGGTACTCCTCCTTCCTCTTCTTTCCCCACAAAAACAACTTTGTTAGGTGAGTTGGGCTAACAGAGAGTAACTGACCCACAGTCAGCCTACTGGCTTTCATGCCCAAGGACTAGAACTCAGTCTTCAGTTTCTAGCCTGATGCCTTAATCATTAGACCAAACTGGCTCTCTATTAGTTCGTATATTGTGTTAAGCCATGGCTCTTTATTTCTTTTTCCAAATGAGCAGACACAAGAAAACTCCAATGTGGAACTGCTGATAAATTCCCACATAGCTTTCAGCAACTAACAATTATGAACAGTTAAGCATTTAGTTGGAACAGATATACAGGACAGGAAGCCAAGGCATGTCATCTTTTCCAAGTAATTCAAAACTTTGTTATCTCTATAGAGGAAAAACCATTAAGAGTAAAACAATAATAAGCAGAGAATAGTATAAACATTCCAGAAACAAAGGATTAAGCATGGAGGATTTCAATTGCTGATACAGAAACATTTTCAGGAAATCAGTATGGGCAACTGATTATTTTTTCCACCTACTAGTCAGTGGCTTTAAAAGCGGAGACTATATTGGGATTGAGTGGATTTCTAAGGGCTGCTTAACATCCTATAAACAGTTGTGAGTCCACTTCACAAAACATTACATTTAGAGCAATATAGGTATGTTCCAGAAAGAGAGAGAAGATGTGGTCTTTTCCTCTCAGTATAAATGGACCATGTCTTCTCTGACTTTTTTTTTCCCCAGAAAGGCTATTATAAACTTACCTGGCCGTTTAAGTGCATCAAATAGGAAGCAGTTCTAAACAGCATTACATACAAATCAGTTTTACAAATTATGCATAATATACATTTCCCCTCAATCACAGCCTGATTAATAAATGACACATTAAACATGGTTGTTGGACTCTACCTTACTAAATCCAAACTGCATGCCGGGTTAGTGTGCGTGTGAATGTACTTGTGCCATGCATCTTTCATATGTTCGAGAGTACACGCAAGGCACTTAGTATCTGCAATTTGGAGTAAAATCCCTCAAAGAAGAATTCCAACCAAAATCGGATAAAGTTTGAAGGACTTCTTCTGCTCCCCCCCCCCCCCCTTTTTTTCTTTTTTTTTTACAAAGCAAAACCCACGCAGTTTAACAGCGTGGCTCAGGGCGTACCTCTCGGAGAAACCCGATTCCCACCCAGAAGCCGATAGAAGGATGAGGCCCCATCTCTCCCCTACCTACCCACCCACCCATTTTGTTTCAGGAAGCGATCCACCGAGGCTGAACCCGCCAAGAAAGGGATCGACTCGGAAGGCTTTACCGAAGGCTCGTTGCCTTCCCTCTGGCTCGACCCGCGCTGCGTTTGCCTGCTTTTCGATGGGGACGTGGCTCCCGCTTGGAAACCCGAACCGCCTCTTCCTTCTCTGGCTCCGCCGGCTGGACGGGTCGGAAGCGAGTCTGGAGCGGCGGCGGGGCGTCGTCGTTCCCGGCGGCCACTGGTCCCGAGGGGCTTTCCCCCACCGCCGCTCGCAAAGGCGGCTCGTCGGCGTTGCCCACCAAGAGGTAGAGGAGCAGCAGGAGGGCCAGGCAGAGCGCCAGGGCCACTACTTTGCAAGAGAGCCTCATCGTCCGTCCGTCCGTCCGTCCCTCAAGGCTGCCTCAGCCCAGGCGGAGAGACGTCCCCCTCATCCTCTCGCTCCCGCGCTGGCAAATTGGATCCAGCTTTGACATTTTAAAGCCGCTCGCTCGCTCTCTCACCGCCCGAAGCGTCGGGCGCGAAGGAGGGACACACTGGCCCTGCAGTTTAGCGGCCAAGAAGGGAGGGGCCGGGAAGACCCTTACCGTAAAGTTCAGAAAACCACCTCGGCTACAAAGCGGCGGGGCTGAGGGCGAGTCAAACCTATAGCTCTGTACCGTACCAGGCACGGGTTTCATCATGCCAAGGCAGCGTGCACGCGGCGGTCTGCAGCGCAGCCAATTGTGTTTTCTCGTTTAAAAAAAAAAAAAAAAAAGATCAATGCTTATAATTCTTTTAAGGTAGAAACTTATTTTGCTTTTAAAGTCTGGGCGTCCTTTAAGGAGATGTCATTCAGCGGATTTGCCCGAAAAGAAGCGCAGGGGATGCTTATTCTTTTTAAGTGGTTCAAATCCCCGTGCAAGGAAAACCTCTCAGTTAAGGATGCAATCGAGGTGGGTCCCCGGGACCAGAGGTTTAGTCTTCCGAGCTTTCGGACCCGACCCAGATTGGATCCTTCATGCAACATTATCCTACGACACGTGGGTCCGTCCTCCATTCGTTAAGGATTCTTTAATCCTGTTTTGCCCAGCTTCGGTTCTATTTATTTGATGTTAACAAGATAGCGTTAATACAGGAGCCAATATGGCCTACATCGTTCCACAGGTTTTGTTAAAATGGTTAATAACAAGCGGGGGGAAAATAAGCTGGTTTCCCCGCATTTTTTTTTTTCCTCTTTATACAACCAGAACTGACGGAAAGCCGCGAGAGCTCAGATGCAGCGCACGCGCAGAACGAGAAGGCCTGTATTCCTCCCGCCCGGGCGCCTGTCACGTGGGTCCTCGTTCGTGCTTCCCGCCCCCCAGCCTCCATATCTTCTTTCGCGCTACCTCGACCACTTTTGATTGGATGAGCTCTTCCAATGATCTTTCGATCCGCCTCTCCCCCCCCCCCCACCCCCACCAAGAGCCCGCCTTCCTTTACGCTTTACGCATTCCTATTGCGGAAGAGCAATTGGATTGGCCGTAGGCTGCAGCCCGTAGGGAGCCTTCTCGCCGTCGGAGAATCGGAGGGCTGGAGGCGGACAAACAAAGCGTGAAAGTGTCTGAAGGTTCCGTGGGCGGTGAGTGTTGGCGTGGGGTTCGTCGGTGGCGCTCCTGTTTTCTTTCATTGCTCAGCGTGTGTAGATGAAGGAATTATCGCAGAAGTGAAAGGCTGGGTAGCCCATAGAGAAAAGGGCAATTAATAGCGGTCGTCTTTCATTTTCATTCCAAATGTTGGGGGGGGGGGGGAGAGGAAGCTCAGAGTTTCCATGTATTAACTGCCTTCCTGTAAGCTGTTCGACTACAGAGCTCATCATCCGCAATCATTGGCCATGCTGGGAATCATAGGATTGAACTCCAGTATATCTGGGAGTAGAATAGAGTAAGAGTTGGAAGGGACCTTGGAGGTCTTCTAGTCCAACCCCTGCTTAGTCAGGAAACCCAATACCATTTCAGACAAATGGTTGTCCAACCTCTTCTTAAAAACTTCCAGTGTTTGAGCATTTACAACTTCTGGAGGCAACTTGTTCTAACTGTCAGGAAATTTCCCTTTAGTTCTTGGTTGCTTCTCTCCTTGATTAGTTCCCTTCCTTTGCTTCTTGTCTTGCATTCAGGTGCTTTGGAGGATCGCGTGACTCCTACTTTGTGGTGGCAATCCCTGAGAATACTGCTATCATGTCATCCCTATTTCTCATTAAATTAGGCATACCCAATTCCAGCAACAGTTCTTCATATATTTTAGCCTCTAATCATCTTGGTTTCTCTTCTCTTCTCTTCTCTTCTCTTCTCTTCTCTTCTCTTCTCTTCTCTTCTCTTCTCTTCTCTTCTCTTCTCTTCTCTTCTC
>BLBF01000003.1:18263038-18273976 GCA_015471245.1 Laticauda colubrina | reverse complement strand
TCTTCTCTTCTCTTCTCTTCTCTTCTCTTCTCTTCTCTTCTCTTCTCGAGTCTCAACATCTTTTTTAGTTGCCAGGTTGAGTAAAGGTCTGCTCAAAAAGGCATGGAAGCCACACATATATGTGTAAATAGGCTTATAAAAGTGATAAGGGTCAATTTTTCATTGACTGAGGATACAGCCAGCTGGCAGGATGGGATATTTTTTTTCCCTAACCTTCACTCCCTTCTGATTCTTGGAGACTGCCTGGACAAAAATGTCTGCAGTTTTTGGAGCGAGTTTTTGTTTTAAATCACCAAAAGTGATTTGCTATTTGCCTTTGGATATGTACCTTTGGATCATTTATATGGGGCTGAGAAAAACTGAGAAGGTCACCCAGCTGGCTTTGTGCCTAAAGCAAAACTTTACTCTTAATCTCTCTGTTTCTAACCTTAACCACTACACCAAATGGCTCTCAAAAAGGGGAAAAACTTGCAGAAAAGTGCGTAAGCATAAATTGAACTGATGGCCAAATAGACAAGCCAGCAAGTGGTGCTGTTCTTACAGATTTAATGTTGGATAAGAGGAAGTGATTGATGGATGCTGAAGGATTAATTTCCTCTCCCACAAAACCCCAGACCACCGCTGTTATTTGTCAATCCAGTTAGCAAGAGAAGCGCAGGATGGAGCAGGCCAATCAATGAGTGAGCCATCAGACATAGTCTATTGACAAAAGGACAGCACACCTTTCCAAGTATTAAAAACAAAAGTATAACCTTGTGAAATTCCTTATTACAGGTAGTCTTTGACTTACAACCATTTGTTTAGTGACCGTTCAAAGTTACAGCAGCACTGAAAAAAGTGACAGTTTTTTACACGACTGCTGCATGATCTCGTGAACAAAATTTGGATGCTTTGTAGTTGGCTCATATTTATGGCAGTTGTGGTGTCCCAGGATTGTGTGATCACTTTTTGCAACCTTCTTACAAGTAAAGTCAATGGGAAAGCTAAATTCACTTAACCATGTTACAAACTTAACAACTGCAGGGATTCACTCAACAACTGTGGCAAAAAAAGGTTGTAAAATGGGCAGAATTCACTTAACTGTCTTGCTTAGCAACATAAATGTTGGGCTCAATTGTGGTAGTAAGTCAAGGACTACCTATAATGCACTTACCAAGATAAGAATCTGGAATGTAGTTGCCTCTATCTGGATCCCTTTACAGGGTTAAATCAACTTTCTGATCACACAAGAATAGTGATGGTCTGAAGCGAGCATTATATATTTTTAAACAGAAGTCCAGAGCTCTTTTGAAAGAATGCTAAACTTGTGTTTAATAGAGCAAGTTAAGTATATTTTTCCAAATTAAGTATATTTTTACAAACTTATAAGGAACCCCCAAAACTTGACATGCATTTTTGAATGTGTCAGGTAATATTTGGGCAAATTCCTTTGTAGGAAGCACATGATCCGGCCAAGCTAAACTGGGCCTGAGATGTAGAGATTAATACTGTCTGTCCATGAACTAAACTTGAGAATGTGGGTCATGCAGCAAGATAATAATCCAAAACTCACAATCCATATAATCAAATAATGGTTAAAGCAGAACCAAGTTAATGTTTTCAAATGTCAAAGTTAATGACTATAATTCTATAAAAATGTTATGGAAGAACCTGAAGTTGATATGAGGATTTTTACCATCTTCTCTGGGCTGTAGCTGTTTTGTAGGGAGGAATATAATATGCCTACAATTTCTCAAAGCTGATGTGCAAGACTGATCAACTGTTATTGCTGTTGATGAAAGCAAAAAATTCACATACTTTTTCCATACACAAATATGTACCTTTGGATCATTTTTCTCAGTAAACAAACAAGTGAAATGTTTTTGCCTCATTTATTTAATTGGTTTCTCTTTTGGGACTTTTGTGGAAAACCCATCGTATTTTAGGTCATATTTATGCAGAAATACTGAATATTCAAAAGGATTAGAGTTCACAAACTTTTAAGTGCCATGATATGTTTAAGCTAACAGATATCATGTTTTGAAGAAGAAGAGATGGTGTAACATATATAATAAGCTGTGTATTTTGGGATTATTTTATAATTTCTAGGGAAAAATGGTTTTGTGATACCAAACAATACAGCTGTGGCTACAGCTGACCTGTGTTTTTACAGATCTGTAACTTCAGTGGTAACACTGAATAATTTCTTAGTAAAATTCTGCTGTGCAATACTAGTGTTAAGGCAGCCAGTTGAGATAATTATCTAATTTACAAAGTATGGATTTTAGAGCTTCTTAAATATTTAAGTATTCTTCAGTTTAAAAGTGTACAGGTAATCCTCGACTTACGACCATGATTGGAACAGATACTTCCATTGCTAAATAAGATTAAATGAATCCTGCCCAATTCTAGGAACTTTTTTGCCATAACTTTTAAGTGAATCCTCCCAGTGGTTAATCACATGAATGTTACGTGAATCTAGCTTCCTCCATGTACTTGTGAGAAGCCAGCTGCAAAAGTCACATGACCCCTAGATCTTGCAATTGTCGTAAGTACATGCTGATTGCTAAGCACCCACATTTTAATTTGTGGGAATGCTGTGATGGTCATAAGTGGAAGGACTGCTTGTAAGCCATTGTAACTTCAAATTCACAAATAAATAGTTGTAAATTGAGGACTACTTATAACTTTTAAAGCTTCCGTTTATTTTTTTCAAAAAACCACTCTTACATATGTGTAGGTATATTTTGGGTTTATGTTACCACTGTTGTGTTGTCCCTGTGTGTTTTCTTTGCTAAACTAAAAAAAAAAATAGAAACAGGAAAAATGCAGCTGGCATATGGTGTTAAGATTCCTGCAAATAAAGATGATGCTCAGGGTTGGCATTTTCCTTGTAGTGTGACAGTTTCTTTGTTTCTAAAATTAAAATAATTTAGAAAGATATAAATTGCCAAGAGTGACCAGGCACTTTGCAAATGGCAAGATGCATTGACATTCTCAGGTATTATGCTGGAGACCCAACTTTTTGATCAGTAGCAATGCTGAGACTGCAGAAGGAAGGAACCATGAAGACCCTGTCACACTGGCCGACGGATGTAAAACGTTTGTAAAAAGGCCACAGTGGACGAGCAAAATGTCCCGTTGTTATCTGCTTTCAAAAGTTCCCCAAATTTGCATAACCAGAGTGGACAACATGGAAAGTAACAGACGGGGGGAGGACGTAGGGCGGATGGAAAGTGGATGCTCCACGGAAGCCTAGCGGATGGAAGCGGATGGGAGCGGATGGCACATCTGCAAGGCTTCCGGGGGAGCACAGCAAAGTGGACGCGGAACGGAGAGAGCGGATGCCGAGCGGATGAAGCGGATGAAGAGCAGAAGCCTAGTGGATACCTAGCGTTCACTGCGCATGCGGGGAGGATGCATTGCATCAGCCCCGCGGATATAAAGGGAAGCAGCTCGCAAGCAGGTCACCATTCAGAGGAAAGACCTGCTTCCAGACACAGCTTGCCAGCCAGCCAGCAACCCAACAACCATGGGGAAGAAACGGAAGCCTCTGCCATCTGCTGCCAGCCCTGGCAAGAGGGACAGGGCCACCCTCCCACCCCCTGGCCCTGACTCTGCTTCTGCTGGGGCTTCTGCTGCCCGGACTCGCTCTTCTGGTGCTGGGGCTTCTGCTGATGCTGCTTCTGGAGGTGGTGCTTCTGCTGATGCTGCTTCTGGTGGTGGTGCTTCTGCTGGTGCTTACTCTGCTGATGCTGCTTCTGGTGGTGGTGCTTCTGCTGATGCTGCTTCTGGTGGTGGTACTTCGGCTGGTGCTTACTCTGCTGGCACTGCTCCTGGTGCTGGTGCTTCTGCTGGTGCTTACTCTGCTGGCGCTGCTCCTGGTCCTGCTGGTGCTCCTCGTCCTGCTGGTGCTGCTGGTGCTCCTGGTCCTGCTGGTCCTGCTTTTGCTGCTACTGTTGTTGCTGCTGCTGCTGCTGGTGATGGTGTGGAGGAGCAGCCCCTATAACCTCGAAGCCCTTCTGATGAGGGCCCATATGGCCCTGCCAAAGGGAGGAAGAGGCAGACGCGTGAACGGGAGAGGAGGCAAGACACAATAGAAGAAGAACATGAGGAGGAGATGCTGGAGTGGCTGAGGGAGAATGAATATCTTGGGCGGAAGGGACACAGGCTCTATTGAGACACCAAGAGGAAGCAGGCTGCTTGGAGAGAGAAGGCGGAGAGCCTGGGCTACATTTTGGAGGTGCTCCTCGGCTGGTGGAAGCACATGCCCACATGGTACGGGAAGCTCAAGAAATCTGGCCAGGCCGCGGTCAACCTGACGGACTGGGAGACCTACGTGATGGCCAAGTGCAGCTTCTTGGAGGGTGAGATCCGCCACCGAGGAGCAGCCCCTCTCACAACCCTCTCTCTCAGAGAGCCAGTCCTCTTCTGGCAAAGAGTCAGCTCCTGTGTCCAGGCAGGTATCTGTGGAGCATGCCACGACAGAGACCCCCCCGACAGCTGTACTACCCCTGGCGGAGCGCGTGGAGGACCCCCTGACGCAGGGGGAGAAAGGAGACGGCACTTCCACCAAAGCCCAACCCGTATCCACCCCCAGCTCCACCTCCACAGAAAGGCAGAGAGGCAGACCGGAGAGGCAGAGCCACACTGTCCTGCTGGAGATAAGAGACACCATCAGGAGTAGCGTAGATCTCCTCTCTCAGCTGGTACACACCGATGCCCCATCCTCCAACTGCAAGCCCTTCCTCACCTACGTCAACCAGACCCTCATGAACATGTCGGAACCCCAGTACCAGGTGGTGAAGGACAGGATCACCGATCTTCTTCACAACCCTCCAGACCAAGATGAACCTGCTCCCACCCAGTCCAGGCCTGCTCCTCCACCCCAGGTGATGTCACTGCCCTTCCAAGGCTTTCCACAGGCCCTCCCCTACCAAGGCGATGACTACCAGGAGGTCCAGAAGCACAAGCAGCCCTTCCCAGTCCAGGCACAGGTACATTGGACGCCACCAGTGCCACTGATGTCACCGATGCCACCGATGCCACCGACGCCAGTCCTCACCCAGCTGCAGACCAGACAGCCCCACTACACTGCTCCTTCCTCCACCCCATAGCCAAGCCCAGCCTCAGTACATCTGTCATCGGTATTGGGGCTGACACCCCATGTCATGGAGGAAGGGGCTCTCAACATCACAGGGCTGAGCCAACTGTCTGAGAGCTTCCTCAACACTCCGTCCCCTGTTGTCCTCTCGGGGACAGGCACCCCAGTGGTGCCTCAGACCAGCACTCCAGCAGCAGCCACCTCCACAGCACGTGGACCCTTCACCCTTGAGACTGGGCACGCCTCAGAATGACCAAGAAGAGTGCCAGAGACTGGGTGGCTACCTGTTGACTTTATTTTTGCTTTGGACACTTGACTTGGGTCATTTTTCTTTTAAAGCTTGTTATTAATAAAGATTATCTTTGCTTCACACACTTGCTTCATTTATTTTTGTCAATAAAGTCTTGGTGGAAACTTTTAGAAATGGTTTAAGCCTTTGCATGATTGTGGGATGGGTAAGGATAGCAGTGGGATGGGTAATAGCTGTGGGATAGATAAACCTCCAGTGCAAGCATAGTGGGACTGTATGGTCCACCCTCCCAGGTGCCACATATATGGCCCTTTATTATCAATAATAATGTAATCAATCATGCACACATGTCAACATAAACACAACTCTTTATTAAATGCCCTGTTCATTGTAGGCCCACCCAACATACATGACTCAATCTCATCAGTATGATGAGACAGGCTGAAGGAAGCATCCATTAATCATCTATCATCCTGTCTTGCCACTCCACTGCTCCAGCTGGGGAGTTGCACCAATGTCTCAGGAGGTTGCGCTGCTTCTTCCCTTCATGTGAAGCTCTGTTGGGGCCTTGCACATCCTTAGTGTCTATCAGGTTTCGCCCTTGACTTCATTCCCCAGGCTCCATGTCCCCATTGCCTTTGGAGGTCCACGAGCCTGTTCTGCAAGACTGGGTAGCGGGTGCGCATGAGATTGTTCAGGATGCAGCAAGATTCCACGATCCTCACGGTCTCTGGGCGATGCTGCATGGTGGTGAGAAGTACCTGGAACCTGTTGGCCGGGATGCCAAAGGCATTCTCTACCACCCGCCTTGCCCTGGACAGCCTGTAGTGGAAGATCCTCTCTTCACGGGTGAGGTGTCTGGAAGTGTAGGGCTTCATGAGGTAGGTTGTGAGGGAGAAGGTGTCATCCCCCACGATGAAGTAGGGCACATCTTGTGTGTCGTTGGGCAGGGGTTCTGGATCTGGGAAGTCCATGATGAAGTTGCGTTCCGCCCCTCCTTGAGGTCACTGGCGTTGTATACCTGGGCATCTGAACATGAGCCGTTGCCTGAAGCATCGATGTACATGAACTTGTACTCAGCATCGACCATGGCAAAGAGGATGATGCTGAAGAAGCCCTTGGAGTTGAAATAAGTGGACCCCGACTTGGCTGGAGCTTTGCAGGCCACGTGCTTCCCATCTATGGCTCCAACGGTATGGGGAAGTTCCACTTCTGATACCACTGCTCTGCAACTTTCTTCCATCCTTCTTCAGTGGAGGGGCACTGGAGGAGCTCCTCCAGGTATTCTTCGAAGATGGCCTGCACCACTTCTCTGACCACAATGCTGATGGTGTTGTGTGGCACCCTCCAGCCCTACTGCATGCTTCTGTAGGTGGTCCCTGAGGCCAGGTGGCGCAGAGTCAGTGCCACCTTGAGCCCAGGTTCCAGGCTGGGCCGGAAGTTGGTGTTTGCCTTGGTCAACCTGGGTTTCAGCTGCTCCACAACTTCGTCAAACATGGCTGGAGGCATCCTCATGAAGGTCTGGAATGCACGAGGGTGCATTGTTGTATCATCAGCTTGTTGTACAGTCCGTACTCTGCTCTTCTCCCGATCCATCTTCGGACCCAGACACTTCTTGGCCGCCTCCTTTTCTTCCCGTAGAACAGTTGAAAGAACCTGTAGATGGCTTCGCACTGTTGCAGAACGATGGTGGCTACCAAAAGGAGTTTGTTACGATCCATGGTGGACATCAATGGATGCTGTGGAAGAGCAAGAGCCAGATGAAGGCTGCAGAGGTCTGCATAGCAGGGCTGCTAGAGTGAAAGTGAGATCCAGGTGAATTCCTCCCCCTTTTTATAGGCAATATAGGTTTTCCACTAGGTGTCCTTTTACATCCTCTGGACATCCTCTAGACATCCTTTATATCCGAGATAGGTCCCCTCTGCGAACGTTTTTTCCATTTTAAATGCTTTCTTTGCGAGCTGCATCCTCTTTCATCCTTTCTCCGTCCGTGCTACTAACGCTGCGCGTCCGTTCTGCGTCCGTTTTGCTTCCTCCCTGTGTCCATTTTCCGCTGGAGCGGATTTGAGTTGCGCGGATGCGCAGTGGATGCCTAGCGGATATAGTGGACATGTAACAGATGACGATGGATGTCGAACGGATGTTCCCTGTATGCGTTGCGGATGCAGAATGGACACGCTGGATACATTTTCCGCTCAAAAAGTTTTGAGCAGCTCAAAACTTTTTGAGTGGATGGAACCTCAGTCAACGGATGCTGGACGGATAGAGAGGATGAAAAACGGAGGCAGTGAGTACAGAACAGATGAATCGCGTTAACGAACGGATGGCAAGTGTTTCTCTCCGTTTTATAAGAAGTAAAAATAAACAGACTTTTATGCAGCTAACTTGATCTGTTTGTTCGAAATCAGGATTATTCAGGAACTGATTGTACCTCTCTTAACTGAAAAATGGTAGAGAATAAAATTAAATATATTGTTTAAATAATGTAGTGTAAGTAAATATAGGGATGTTTTTAATCTCACTGAACAATATGTTTTCTTTGATTATAATGAATACCTTTCAGTTAACTGGAAATACTTTATTAGAAAACTTCATTCATTTTCAGGTGTTCAAATGCTATTGATACACATCCCAAGAACAATTTGTTTTTGTGACTCTTTTATAGGCAGTGATATTGATTTTTCTGATATTCAACATGATTACTCCGCTATTTGAACTGAGTCAAGATCCAGATTTTCTCACAATAATTATCAAAGTACCTTATGCACGAGTTTCAGAATTTGACGTCTATTTTGAAGGGAATTCATTTCGTTTTTATGCAAAACCTTACTTTCTCAGGTAAGCAATGTTCATTTTCATCTAATCTCTGAACCTAATTTAGTATATTTAGTTTAATAAATTATTTTTGTGAATATTACTGCTCTTTTTAAAAAAGTACACAGTTGAAGAACATAGCTCATTAATTGCTGCCAAACAAAGTTGCTATGAGCTTTGGGGTTACGTTGAGCAATTAAACATGATTTGTTCACATCACAGTATCTCATATGCAAATTAGAAATGATTTTATCAGCATCCAGAAAAGTGTTATTTTATCTCCTGCATAGAAGCAAAAATGGAATAAATTATTTTGAATCCTGTGTGACATAAATTTGAATTTAAATAATGTTTGGTAGTCACCAACCGGTGGGCCATGGCCCACTGGTGGGCCGTGAGAAAATTTTGGTGGGCCTCAGAGAAATCTCACCCCCAGAGCACCCTCCAAAGCAATTAATTCAGGCTGCTCAGCCCACATGGCCCGCAGGAACCCTCCCCGCCCACTCACTCCTTACTCGGCAAACTGGTCTGCAAAGTTGCTATTTTTCCTTTTTCAGACCATCATCTGTTCTGCTCTGCCAGGAGATTTAGATTAGCTAAGAAGCAGGAAATGGTTGGATTTCTTGCTTTCTAGCTAAGCACCGAACCTCCCTTAGGACTGAAGGTTTGCTTGCAAGCAAATTCAGTGTAGACTCAAGGCAAGCAAATTTGAGAGACTGAGCTAGCCGAGGGCAGATAGATAGATCACTGAATGATTCTGTGAGCGACTCAATCTGCCTGCTTTGTCTGATTTTGGGTAAAAGTTCCTCTTTTTTTAATAAAAAATTAAATATTTACATGGATGGTGTGTTGTGAGTTAATTTTGTGAGTTTGCTTACAAGCAAATTTTATGTGACAAGACTGAGCTGGCCAATGGCAGATAGATAGATTTCTGAATGAATCTGTGATTCTGTGATCAACTCAATCTGCCTGCCTGCTTTGCCTGATTTTGGGTTAAGGTTTCTCTTTTTTTATACAAAAATTCAATATTTATATAAATATTCATAATATTTATATACAAGCCATGCCCAGCCAGTCACATGACCCCCAAGCCACACCCACCAATTAGGCCACACCCACAAATTAGGCCATAGGTGAGAACTGGTTAATGGTCCCTGGGATCTAAAATTATGAGTTTGCTGGTCCCTGAGTTCCAAAAGGTTGGTGACCCCTGCTGTAGATAACTGTTTACATGGAGAAATTTCTTAGCATGCATATGTATACATATACATATATACTTCCTAAACTAGGAAGTTGAAAAATATCTACCAAACCACACTGGAATTATAATTATGGTATATCACATAGTCAGCCAGATGTTTTCATTGGATTTGGCATTTTTATCTAACTACCAAGTCATTCCCAACTGTGTAAAGCAAATTATGTTGTTTAATGGTGTTAAATGATATTGTTGAAGGATGTAAGCTATTCCAAGCATAGCTGCCTTTTGCAATTGACTGATGGTTATTTGTCAGTGCTGATGGTGTTCAAATGAATCTCCAGATGTTTTGGAATTGTACTCAAAGCACCTATTATTACTGTTGCTGTCTTTGCTTTCTTTTGCTACAGTTGTTCTATGTTAGGGGTGTCTAACTGGTGGCAGTGAAGGGAAAAATGTTTCAATAGGTCACGTGACGGCAACGTGATGCCACAAGTTTGATACCCCTGTTCTATGCCTATTTGCAAGTCTTTGTATTTTGTGATTTTCTCTATTTCTTTCTCTTCTATTCTGTTATGCCTATTCTGGGTCTATTCTGACACTATCCAATTGCTCTTTTATCAACAATTGTTAAGCCTGGGGTTTTATGTTGCGGGTGCCTATTGAAGTCTAAAGTTGTAGAGCATTTTAGTTTATAATTATTATTTTAAAATGCATGCACACACACACACAGATTCAGATATTGTAACAATAAAGATATGTAACATTTATGTATATGTTGAAAGACAATATTTAAAACTCCATCTCTATAATTCTTGTTCTCTTAAAGAATGTTGTGCATAGAGTAGAAATTCAGTGGATCGTTTGGGGGAAGGGAAGTAAATTAAAACCAAATGTAGAGTAAATTCAAATTTATATAATAGTTGCTTTTTATGTCATTGGATGTTGTTTTAAACTCTGCAGTACTATATAGCAGTGATGGCAAATCTTTTCAGCACCGAGTACCCATCGCATGCATACCCAAAATGCAATGCGCGCCCCTCACATTCACACACATATGCGCCCAATGTGCTTGCGCCTTGCCCCCCTCATGTGCCCCACCTCCTGAGCATGCATGGCAGAGACCTGAAGACCAGCTGGCCAGCAGGAGGCATGTGTGCATGCGTGGCAGAGCCAAGCTGGGGCAATGCCATGCATGTTGACAGAGAGGGCTTTGCATGCCACCTGTGGCACGCATACCATAGGTTTGCCACCACAGCTATATAGCATGCATAAAAGTTATCTGGAACTGAATGGGGTACCCCGAATGTCTTGGCATTTGAATTTATAAATAAAACAAACTTTCTTCCTGAATTGAGTAGATCAAAATATGGAGAAAGCAAAGAAACAAATTAAGCAGTGGATGATGTCTGACAGAACTTCAGCATGTTCCATTCACAATTCTACCAAGGACATAGTGATTACTCTGACGTTCCTGCTAAAAGTAATACTAATAATTGTCCATTCACAAATCATACTCTCTTTTTTTGCTTGCCATCTCTATATACAGTGTTAAGCCTGGGTTCCCCAACCAGGGTTAGGTAGACAAGCTAA
>BLBF01000003.1:18212532-18258038 GCA_015471245.1 Laticauda colubrina | reverse complement strand
TTGATTTCACCTAAACCAGTTAGGGTGAACAATGTTATCCCTAACATACAGTATAACTTACTCTTTGGACTTTTTTAAATGTACATTGTAGAATCTGTAATGTGATTTTACAAATTGTTAACATCTGAACAGTGCTAGATCAATTTTCTTATACTAATAATAGTTATTAAATAAAATACTTGCTTTTTTTCCTTTCACAGATTGACACTTCCTGGAAGAGTTGTAGAAGATGGAAGAGAGAAAGCATCATATGATGATTCAGGTTTGCTTTGCAAATATTTTCATATATAGATATATTGCAGCAGTATATATTTTCTTCCAATTTCACCAATAATTCATGTTATGTTGGTTTCTGGCAGGTCCTTGATTTAAAATGCCGGTTCTGCAGAGAGATAAACAACACATTTAAAATGATTTATGGCCACTAGAGAAAGGATAAGGAAGATTCCCATGTTACAAATATCTTTTCACCAAAATAACATCATACCCTATTCAGAAATAAACTTGAATTGCTGGTGCACCTATATGCTTCTTTTTTCTGAACATGGGTAAATAATAAATGAAAGGAAAGAGGATTTCCTGATCTTTCACTTTACAGAAAGGAAGGAAAGCCAAGCTGAGCCAAGTAAGATGGAGTTTTCTTTGTTGTACCAAATCCAAAAAAAGCTAATGTATTTTATGTAAATAGAAGTCTACGTTTACAGTTGGACTTTTTCATTATCTTACACGTCCCTATTTTATTTTTATTAGAATTTGCCCTGAGGGATTCCTCAGACCTCTGGTTTAAGATTTTGAAGGAATGTGTGATAATGTAAGGAGTAATCCAATTTTCCCCACTGCAAACTTCTACAGAAAATGAAAAAAGCAGAGGAGGACACACTATGAATAAGCCCTTGTGTTCCTGAATGAAAGGCATGATATACATTTAAGAAATAGAAAATGAAGCATTTTTTTTTTTTGGGGGGGGGGGGGAGCCTTTGGTTGATTACATCCTTTTATTTCTAGGGATCTTTACAATTCATCTTCCCAAAGAGACTCCTGGAGAGAAATTTGATGGCTTAGATATGTTGACAGTTCTGTTAGCACCAAAGAAATCCCGATCAGCTAAACCTTTAGTGGAAGAGATGGGTTTGTATGATTTTATTTTTAAAAAATATTTTGCGGGCTCTTGTTTCTCTGTGTAGAATGCATTGGAGGTTACAGCATTTTGTAAGTTAATTTTTAATGATTGGAATAATATTTCATTTATTAATATGTATTATAAATATTAACACAAAATATAAAAATAAATACTGTAAATATATATTAATAATGTATTAATATTTATTAACATTATTAATATTATTATTTACTAATGCTGTTTCTAGATGAAAAATCTATTGGAGGATGCCTTCTAGCATATTAAGAAATGGTTTATTTTCATGTTTTACTGAATATAGTGACAAATTCTACTATGGATTGGATGTTAAGCAAAATAAGCCAGATTTAGGCTTCATTGTCTGTTCTACCTTCTCTTCATAATTTCTTGGAGTCTAATATCCCATTTCTACCTAGAGTTACGAAGAGCTGAGTTTAATCTTTTAAATCTGCTTTACTACTGAGTTGTGATTCTTTCTTGTTTTTATCTCTACATTTCTGGTGACTGAATATCTTCCATCTGTGAACTAAATTCAGGCTATCTATCACTTTGCTCTTTTTTTTTTATTTTGAAACAAGAACTAAAACTAATACAATAAAACTGTCCTTGGGAATAGCTTTCCACCAAGCTGGTGGAGAATTGTGAAAGGCCACAATTCCACTTCCACTAAGTCATGATTTGATTTCACAATCATTTGTTAAATCACATAAATTGATACATGACATTATTTTAAACCCAAGTAAACAACATTAGTGGTTTAGAAATTCTTTAAAAAAGATATTTAAATATATTGTTCACCCAACTCCAACGGACACTAGGCAATGTAGAAAACTAGTAAGAACATAAAAACACCTAAAAATACTTAATCACACAAGGCACCCCAGGCTAAAATACAGTTACCCTAACAGTCAGCATGAGTATCCATAAGGAGATTTAAAAACCATGAAATTGAGGTATTCTCCAAAGCACCTGAGGGCAGGACAAGCAATGGATGGAAGCTAATCAAGGAGAGAAGCAACCTAGAACTAAGGACAAATTTTCTGACAGAACAGTTAATCAGCAGAACTTTCCTCCAGAAGTTGTGAATGCTCCAAAGCTGGAAGTTTTTAAGAAGAGATTGGACAAACATTTGTCTGAAATGGTATAGGGTTTCCTGCCTGAGCAGGGGGTTGGACTAAAAGACCTCCAAGGTCCCTTCAACTCTGTTATTCTTTCATAATTATGTTTGGCAGTCAGTCTTTTAGAAAGGCAAAAGATGAAATAAATTGGGGGATAGGGGAAAGTCTGCCCCCAGAACAGGCCTAAAGCAAATTTCTTCATTAAATTGGACTTTAAGACAAAGTCTTATAGTTTCACATATATAATTTTTGTTCTGTATTTTAAAAGTTATCAGGCAGAGAAATATTAGGTCATACAATCTGCTAATTGTGAGCTTTTTAATCATTTATTTTTGAATTACTGTAAAGTATTTTGGTGTTGACTTGGTGGTTTCTTTTATTTTTTAAATTTATTTATTTTGGCAGTGGGTGAAATCATTATCCTGAGCTTAAGTGTTAATCTAAAAAACAGTGTAAATTATATGATCTTGATTCTTTTGAGAAGTTGTAAGAAAATTGTTAATTAAGTAAAATTATTTTTGGTGGAATTTCATACAATACATTCTAAATGACACAAAAGCTTGATATTATTGTAATAGTAGCTTTTGATGGCAATGCTTGTTCAGGTGCTCCTGATGAGGAGAACATGGAGGAAGAGGAGGTATTTGACTGGGAAACAGAACAAACTCTTCAGAAAGATAACATGGAGGATTCCTTGTGTCCATCTAGTTCCTATGGATTTGGAAGTCAGAAATCAGGAGTTTTTAGACGTCTCCAGGTAAGTGGGACCATTAAATAGACACAGATATTTAGTAATAAGAAATGTATTTTTCACATCACAGAACAATGATATGTTTGAAAAAGTGCTGAATAATATAAATGTAAAATTTATAGCAAGTGCACTTAGACTTATATACCGCTCCACAGTGCTTTAGAGCACTCTGAGTGGTTTACAGAATCAGCATATTGCCCCCAACAATCTGGGTCCTCATTTTACTGACCTCAGAAAAATGGAAGGTTGAATCAACCCAGAGCCCTGTCAGGATCGAACTCCATCCAGTGGACAGAGTTAGCCTGCAATACTGCATTCTAACCATAATGCTACCACAGCTCCCTATGGCCATATTCTTGAAATTAGATGGCAATTGCTGTGAAAGTTAAGATGTCTAAAAGATTGTTGAAATCTTTTCAATTTTTATTTTTAAAAAATGGTGTTAGAAGTCAATAGGAAATAGAAATTGACTCATGAAATTTGATGGAATGTGTTCACAAAAGGGGAGGTGGTATAATGGACGATGGTGAAGTAGCATTTTCCCAGAAAAGAGAAAAGAGCACATTCCAAGGAATGGATGAGACAAGAGATAAAGCTGTCTAGAGCTGGATTGGAGGCATAGGAAGTAGTTTAGGATAGCCACTTCCTAGAATCTCCCTGGGGTAAATATATTAAGGTGAAGAGTAGTATCGGTTTTGACTAATAAGCTTTTGTTTATATGGTATGAGCAAAACTGAACTTTTGTGGATTGTCCGATGTTGTTCTAGGGCTGGGCCTGACAAGAAACATTTTATAATCTTTGAATCTTAAATTGGAGTGAAAGAAATACTTACAGAGATGGAACTTGAAGTTCATTGAATAAATAAGCCTTAATTGCCTAATGGTTTAGAGAGAACACAGTGTATCTGTTGGTGATCTATATTATATAATTGCCTGACAATAATAAATTACCCTACTTTTTTCAATCCGCCTACTGCAAGCATGATTGATGTCAGTAGAACTGTACTAAGCATAACAGTAGTTTTGATCCAACCAGCTAATCATAAAATCAATAATTTTATGACATCTGCTAATATATTTATGATTAAAAATTATCATTACAGAAAATTATTTGAGACGTGAATATGCAATACAGGTAGTCCTTGCTTAAGACCCATTTGTTCAGTAACCAGTGAAAGTTAAGATGGCATTGAGTGAACAATCCTTGACGTGGCAGTGATTGCAGTGCCCCTGTGGTCAAGTGACCAAAATTCTGGCACTTGATGGCTCACCTTCATTTCCAACTGCAGCATGTGCTTCATGTCCCTACCATCTGTCTCTTCCCCCCCCCCACCTCTGTCCTTTGGACTGTCCTGTGCTCCGCCACTTAGTCCAGGGGTGTCAAACTGATGGCCCGCAGGCTGGATGCGTCATAGGCAGGACATGCCCACCCCAGTTCCACGAAAGGGGAAAAACAACACGATATGTCACATGATGGCAATTTGACACTATGAGTTTGCACCCATGATCTAGTCCCCTCCCCTCCATTTCACCTTCACTGTCTTCTTCCTCCACTGCTAATTCAGTATGTCTGCCTGCCTGCCTGGGATAGCTCCTGGCTCTTTGTGAGTACACTCCAGCCAACAGGACAGAGATGGGGGAAGGAGATAGGCAGGTGGTGGGAAAGTGATATCCTCAATTTAGATCACAGATGGAAAATTTCAGTAACCAAAACTTTATGGATAGCAGCAGAAAAGGAACACAGCTCAGTAGTAAAGCAGATTCAAAGGATTCCAACTCAGATCTTAATACCTTTACTATAGAAGTGGGAAATATGGCTCCAACAAATAATGGAGACCAGGTAGGACAGGTAGGGAAGCATGAATCTGCCTTTTTTTTTTTTTACTAAACAATCTATAATAGAATTTATCACTTTATTCAATAAAACATGAGAATAAACCACTTCTTAATATGCAGAAACAGGGGTCCCCAACCCTCGGTCTCTGGACCTGCACTGGGCCACAGCATACCAGAAACCAGGCTGCACAAACAAGTGAAGCTCCAACTCTGAGATGCAAAACCATGACCCCTCTGGTCCACGGAAAACCTCTCTCCATGGTGCCCAAAAGGTTGGGGACCACTGTGTCAACGTTCCAAGTAATGCACCCATAGAAATTAGAACTCTGAGGCAAATTCCTCAAAAAACAATTTTATTGGGTATATCATATTGGCACAACTGGTGAAAGCTGACTCTAAAAGTTCCTGCAGCTTTCACCTAATTAAAAGTAAAAGTCCCCCCCCCCCCAAGTCACTGGTCATGCTGTCCAATACAGGAGCTGACTAGTTGCTTGGTTACTTCACTCCTCTGGCCAGCCACCTGTGTGAATGTCCTTGGGTTCCCACAGGAAAGTTGTTTTGGCTACTTTGATACCCCATCTAAGTATTTTCCCCCTCCCTCTAGCGTGTGGCAACCCTGAAGCCTCCAAGATGGCCTCAGCTATGATCACTTCAAAGGTTGACATGCTGTGCTAAAAAGCATCTCCAATAGGTTTACCCGCAAGAAGCAGCATTACTATTTTATTCAAATAATTAAAGGTTCTTCACTTCCAATGCATGTTAATAGAGAAACAAGTACGCAAATTATCTTTTAAAAATAAATCATATAGACCCATCTCTTCTGCTAAAGGTGGGAGCGAGTGTAGCAGAGCAAGAAAAATGTGAAGTCCTGGCCTAATGGTGACACAGTCTGGGCATAATGACTGTAATTGTGCCTAATAAAATTGCCATCATTATGCTGTCCAGGACACATAATGTTTCTCTTAACTGCATCACTTGGCAACAGAAATTCTTGTCTTAATTGGGGACATTCAGAAATGACTACACAAATATGTATATTGACATGTATATTTGTAAAGATTACTTTGTATTTATGGGAAACTGCAATCACTATTTATTTGGAATTTCTACAGAGATGTACATGAAAATGTCCTCTTGTTTCATGAGCTTAATAAAATTCCTTTTTATAATTTGCCATTTTATAGCATTCTGTGGTCTAAAGTAGCTTCCCTTTAATGGAAAACAGTGTGAGGAAAAAAGATGTTTCACTCTATATCATGCAGTTTGCATGAAAAAGTGTAAGTTGGAAAGCTTAAACATATTGCTTGAGGATGACAGATTTTCTACTGCTTTGTTTTTAAGAAAGATATTTCTGTATAACTGAAGAGAAAAAGCCAAGTGGACACATTTTTGAAAAAGATAAAACATAGAAAGCAAAACTTTAGTGATGAATGAACTATTTTGCCTTAACCATTGTGACATTTCCTACATCCATACATCTTTATGTTTAGACATGTGCTTTAATATGTTCTCTTAAGTGAAGATAAAGGTAAGTTTAAAGTGGTCACATTCATAGATGTATTCTTCAAAGCCTTGAGAAGGTCTTTTTTCAACACAGCAGCAAACCTAAAAAAGGAAATGAAAAGAATGTGTCCCAGAGGAAATGATACAAGTAATACATGGACAGGAAAACACAGCCTTAGGAGAAGAAATTAAATTATTTTCTTTTTATCGAAAAGCAAATAGAGTTGTGTGGTGTGAATCCTTATAAAGCATTATAGCTTCTGAGGGACACTGTTGCCTGCTTTTCAGTTAGTTATGCATTGATATTAGCCAAATATCAATACGCTGAGAATTGAACGGTGACTTGAGTTAAAGAAAATTATTAACTGTTAAAAGATAACTAAACAATTCACTGATTTCGTCTTCTCTTTGTGAGTTTCTCCTTTTATGCTATAGAAGTGTAACAAAATAATTTCTGCTATAGTCAATAATTGTGGCTTTGTTTATAATTACATATACCTGTCAATCTAAAAGAGTTTAAATTGTGCTGCAAAATTGCAGCAATAATTGTAGCAATTACTTTTGTAGATGTTTATTTTATCATGACTATGTCTTTATGTAAAGAACTTTAGACAAGGGGAGAGTTAACAGCATTTGATAAATGGTATATGGCCGTGATGGCTAACCTATGGCATGTGTGCCACAAGTGGCATGCAGAGTCTTCTCTGTGGGCATGTGAGCCATCGCCCAACTCAGTCCACCATGCATGTGTGTGCACACCTGCTGGCTAGCTGGTCTTCGCCTCTCTGCCATGCATATGCGGGGGCGGGGTACATGCATGGGGGACACGAGGCACATGCATGGGGGAAGTGTGCACATGTGTAGGGGTGGGAAGCATGTGCAGGGGATGCGTACGTATTGCATTTTGGGGATGTGCACTTTGGGCACTCGGTGCTGAAAAGGTTAGCCATCACTGGTAAATGGCTACTTCATTTTAAACCAAAATAATCTTTTCAGTATTATACCAAGCTTCTATAATAAACACAATAGGTTATTTAATAAATAGAAAAAGAGATTTGAAATCTGAACCTGATGAGTCAGATTTTATGGTACAACAATCCTTTTAAATCCATTTAGCATGCCATTAAGAATTGAGTATAATGTCATAGATGATATTATATGCCTTTAGAATTACATTATATTAATTACAGACTTTTTAGGTTGTGCTAGAGGGATTATAATCAGATTTGGATGCATTGCCATCATTCATTGCAATGCTAATTTTAAGTGCTTACTTAGGTCAAACGTTTTTGAGGAAATTGTAAACAAAAATAATGGGTGATCTCTCACAGTTAGTGTGGGATTATTTCCTATATCTGTGATGCAAGCTTTTTTCCCCCTTTTTAATTGTCAGATTTATCAGGATGAAGTAGTGTTGTTAACATGTGGAAGGATGTGGTTGCTATTGCTTAACCTGACAGAAGGGTGCCACCTTTTGGGAAGACAACTTAAAGTTTTGCAAGGGTGATTTGGTTTACTGATTTTAAAATGTGTGAAACTGCACAGAAAAATCTTCCAGTAGCAAAATATCTTGAAGAATCTGTTAAGTAAAGTTTCTTTTTTAGATTTGTTCTCCTTTTGACCAGTTTTTTAAAAAAATCCTTTTATCTGCACAAATTTCTTTAGTGCTAAAATATAAACAATATATCTTAAAACATTTGTGTTGATCAATATTAATCAATATATTCTAAAATTATATCTATTTCAGTATCTTTTGTGTTTGTTGATATATGTTGATGTTCCATTTATCCTAATTAAAAGATGGGAAAGGGGGAAGAACGACCCAGAATCATGTGAATGGTATATAAATTTAATTAAATATATAAAATAAAATTGGAGATAAAATCAGGAAGAGGGATGAAAACTGGAGCACGGAGCAGCAGCAAGACCAAAGACCAAGCAAATGAGTGGCCTCTCTAAGGACCATCATGTGAGAATGACTAGCTGATTCACAACCTGTTTGGCTCATTTGGAATTTTAAGTGGACTGTCACCAAATGGCCACCTTGGGATGAGCTTGCCCTTTTCCAGCAAAGGTTATCCCTTGTTTGCCAATCATAAGAGAAAATGATGAGGTTTCTCCCTACAGTTCTATAGCTTTCTAGGGTGTTTCTCACCAGCACGTATTCTTTCTGCCCCTCCCCTTCCCTCACAGAGGCAGGTGAGAAAAATTCCAAGTAAAACATTAGATGAGAGCCATCTGTCATTGTTATTTTCTAAAAAATACCTATGGCAGGGGTTTCAGACTCACATCATCACGGCACTGTCACATGATGTATTGTGCTTTTCCCCCTTCACTAAACCGGGCGTGGACGTGGCCAGCACATGATGCATCTGGCCTTGACCTATGGGAATTTGACAGCCCTGACCTATGGCCATCTGAGATCTAGAATCATTTGAACTAAAGATGATATTAGAGATAGTTCCTTTCCTTTGCATCAGTGTACTCACTTCCCCTTTTTGTGATTAAAAAAATATTCAAATGTCAAAATCAAGTCACATAGGAAGTATTAGCAGGCGCCAAGACCTATCTATTTATTTATTTACAGCTTAGCATTTGCAATTGTGGCTTATTTAATAAATCCTTGCTTAGTAAAATAAGAATCTATTCACAATTTAGCATCTAGATTTTAAGCTATACAAAATACTCTGGTTTATTCTCTCTTATAAGTCACATGAGAAAGGAGTGCCCTGCTTATGATCTAATTTCAAATAATTATATATATATGTGCATCCACTAAAAATGATTAAGATAACCTAATCCATAGTTAGTGAGGCATGGGAAATAATGTATCCAGTTGCAATAGGAGGCTAATATATTGATCATACAGTGATGAAGTGTGATGTCCCAGCACTATTCTAAAGTTTCTTGTTTCACTGAAAAGTACAGGTGATTGCTAGATGTGTATTCCTGCTATCTTTTATCTCTTTGTGTTTTAGAATATTTGACTGCATTTCATGAAGCATTCTTTACGATACCTCCAAAGCATCTTTATTATCTTGATGTACAACTTTCTAAACCCTATACAATGTATCTTTTGCTTTGTTTTTAAGCCAGTGATTCTTAATTGGTTTGTTCTTTACTTTACAGGATGAACTTAATGAAGTTATTGATGTTAAAAACCCAGACATAACACCTGCATCTGAACGCAGAGAAAAACGACTTGCAGCAGAAGCTGCTAAATTTGATCCTGATCATTACCTGTATGTTTATCTTTGCTTATGTGTTTCGGCAGTAAATAGTTTAAGATCATTGTACTGTGCAATTGGATTTAAATACTCCCTAACCTTTCCCATTGATCTTCATTGCCCTTCTCAGTTTTCCTATTCCTTCATCTCCTTCCCACCTCAGGTTACATTTAAACAAATTTACATATCCCCAAAAAGTATTTTGTTAATTGTATTTATGATGGTATGAAAGAGTTAGAGTTATCAATAAATGCAATAGAAGAGTAAAGACTATGCACACATAGAGCTCATTTGCTGATTTTGTTTCAGTCATCCATTCTCAGCATCAATGTCATTGTTTTGGAGATAAAATTAAGAAGCTACTTCCCCCACCACTGTAAGTGACCATGAGCTCCCAGAAGAAAGAAAGAATATAACAGAATATATACTCCTTACCTGCAAACATCAAATTGTAGATTGTTATATTATACCCTCATCTTATATAGATGCATCCAAATGTATTGGTATCCTATGAGCCATGGTGGCACAGTGATGAGAGTGCAGTACTGCAGGCTACTTCTGCTGGTTGCCTGCAATTTGGCAGATCAAATCTCACCAGGCTCAAGGTTGACTCAGCCTTCCATCTTTCTGAGGTGGGTAAAATGAGGACCCAGATTGTTGGGAGCAATATGCTGACTCTATAAACCACTCAGAGGCTGTAAAACACTATGAAGTGGTATATTAGTCTAAGTGCTATCGCTATTGCTATCCTTCCACTTTCTCCCAAAGAATCTCAATTTGCCATGAAATAAATGGAAACTAATACAGTACAGGTAAATAGCATCTACCACTCTTTATTCCAGGGGTCTTCAAACTTGACAGCTTTAAGACTTGTGGACTTCAACTCCTGGAATTCCTCCTCTAGTCATGTTAGCTCAGGAATTCTGGGAGTTCAAATCCACAAGTCTTAAACTTGCCAAGTTTGAAGACCCTTGCTTTATTCTATAATCCACAGAGCAGGCAATTTACGTAAACTTGTAAATAATAAAACAATTGTAAATGACAGACATAATCAGTACAGGTAGTCCTTGACATACAACAGTTTGTTGAGTGACCATTTGAAGTTACAATGGCACTGAAAAAAGTGACCTCTGGCTGTTTTTCATATTTAAACAACCGTGGCAGCCTCCCCATGGTCACATGATCAAAATTCAGACCTGTGACTATTGACTTATATTTATGATGGGTTGCGGTGTCCTAGGGGATCATATGATCAGCTTTTGCAACCATCTGACAAGCAAAGTAAGTGGGAAACCAGATTTACTTAACAACTGTGTCTAACTTAAGTGTGTAACTTAACTGCAATGATTCACTTACAACTTTGGCAAGAAAGGTTGTGAAATGGAGCAAAACTCACTTAACTGCTTTGGTTAGCAACAGAAATGTTGGCCTCAGTTGTGGTCATAAGTCAAGGATTACCTGTAGTACTAGCCTAATATTTTGTAGTGCGCCTCTTCAAACAAATAATTGCAATCAAATGCTTTTTATACTTCTTAGGTGGAGCAGTTTGTCTCACTCTTCTTGAGCAAGCTGTTCCCTCTGTTTCTTTCTCCCAGGTGTGAGGCTCAGCTCTTTCCATAGGTATTCAACTGGATTCAGATCAGGATTCATACAAAGCAAGGCACCGTGGTTAGAGTGGTGCAGTGGTCAGAGTGCCGTACTGTAGGCTACTTCTGACTGCCGGCTGCCTGAAATTTGGCAGTTTGAATCTCACCAGGCTTAAGGTTGACTCAGCCTTCCTTCTTTCCGAGGTGGGTAAAATCAGGACCCAGATTGTTGGGGGCAATAGGCTGTCTCTGTAAACCACTTAGAGAGGGCTGTAAAGCAGTATATAAGTCTAAGTGTTGTAAACCACTTAGAGAGGGCTGTAAAGCAGTATATAAGTCTAAGTGTTGTTGCTGTTCAGAACAGTCCAGTGTTTGCTTTTCAGCTCGCCTTGGGTTTTCTTCGATGTAAGTTTCAGGTCACTGTCCTGCTGGGGCACCTATGACTTGCTAGTAAGTCAGAGCTCTCTAACAGTGTGGACTATGTTTCACTGTAGAACACCTTGAAAAATCTCCTGATTTCATTCTGCCTTCCATAGATAGAAGGTACATAGTGCCAGAGGCATAAAAGCAACCCCATGGCATTATGAAGTTTCCATTTTTGATAGCAAGGATGGCGTTCTTTTCTTTTAAAGCATCAATTTTGGGGGCGTTTTCCTGCTTTTCAGAAGTGAGTTTTCCTAGATTTTCTATCATTTACTTTCAGTAAAACTCTGACAGATTGTGTAACTTGATCTTCTTGTAACTTGATCTTGGACATCAGCTAGAATCTGTTTTGAAGTTTTCTTTGATTCTTTCTGCACCATTCAAACTATCCTTCTTTTCAGTCTGGAATCAATTTTCTTCTTGCGGCCTTATCCAAGGAAGTTGGCTACAGTTCCATGGACCTTACATTACTTAGTAATATTAGCAACCTTGGTCACTCTTGGGAGATACTATCTTTAAGATAGACCAAAGTAGGTATCCAATGTCATAGAGGTCAATACTTTTATTGCAAAGTTGTAATAAAATAATCTTGCAAACCTTTCCCCTTCCAAACCTTTATCTTTGGGGAAACTAGGGAAGGTCTTATCCAAAGTATTTATTCAACTTATATTCCAGCCCTGGGCTTCGTCCTCTTTTATATGACTGTTCTCTTGGTAGAAGCTCTTCTCCTGTCCCTTAAGGCCATTTCCTGTGTTCTCTACAGTTTGTATCCTTTGCTTTTATCATGCTTGGCTACCAGTTTCTTCCTTTCCTCCTTAGACAACTCTCTGCTTTTCCTTCTCTTCTCCGCATTCACTATGTGGCACTATGCATTCATTTCTCGTCATTGAAATATGCTGACTAATAATGCAATTGAAGACACCAGTGATACTAATTAAAGATCCTGCTTGAGAAGATCATTAAAAAAATTTTTAACTTCCAAGGTGTGCCAGTAGTCATGTCCATGCTATTTTCATTTATTTTACTATTTACATGAATATGTTGATTCATACATCAAAAGCAAAGTGCCTGCTCTCTAGACTATGGAATAAAGATTATTGAAAACCATTTATTTGAATCCATTTCAACCCATTTCTGCAAAATTCAATATCTAGGGACAGAGCTTTTCTGTCATTGGCCCCACTCTGGGGAATATTCTTCCTCTGGAGAAGAGGCAGCTCCCATCCCATCCCTCCTGACCTTGGGAAAGAAGTTAAAGCATGACTGTGCTACCTCGAGTGGGGAGCTCAGAGGAGCACACAGCCGTGGGTCTGGAGAGTCCCCTGCAAATCCTTCCTTTGAACTAATCTTCATAGTAGATTACATATTACTGCTGCTCCTTCTATTTTTTTTTTAACTTTTATATATACTGTTTTATGAATGAAGGCAAACACATGTGTCCCAGGATAATGTTGCAGGATCCAATCTGGAATAAAAATGCATTGTTTTATATTTTAACATTTTATTGTATACCACATAGAGTCCCTCTTTGAGGGAGATGGGAGTTCCAAATTGTGAAAAATAAAAAAATGGGATTCTTTGGGAGAAAGTGGAGGGGTACCAGTCTTTTGGCCATGTCTGTACCTTGAAGTTCCAAATTAAATGGGGGGGGGGGGGGGAGGACAACCTTGGTCCAATAAAAAAGTGTCAAACAAAATCTCTATAGTTCTCTTCTGCAACTTTGAAGACAAATGTAATCCACTTTAAGAATTACTAAAAAAATGGGGAAAAAAATCTGTAATTTTTTTTTAAGATTTTGCTTTTCCTAATGGAATAATTACATCAGGATCTACCTTAGCACTGTCAAAAGCTACATGACTAATTAACTTTTTTACCTTATCTCCCTGTTCTGTGATGAAGTAACCCTGCTTGATTATCATGGATTGATTTAGTTAGAAGTTTGTGCTATTACAGTTCTGATAATAAGCTTCCTTGAAACTGCCCAAGTTCCAAATACTGATTAAAAACCTCAGGTGGGTCAGTAAAATGTTTTGTAGAGTAAGAAAGGCAGATGGCTGTCGATTAGCACTTTGCTTGGAAAGTTTCCAGACCACTTAAAAAAAAACAAAAACCATCAGTTGCAGATGCAGTACTTTATAACCCTGGAAAAAGAATAGATTTGCATTAACTTTTCAAAATACTAAAATGATGTACTGTTTATTGCTTTATAAAGTACATACCTGTAATAGATCACATAAATTTCAGTTTAAAGAAAAGAGATATAACAAAAGATTTCAGAGATCTTTGGTATGCGAGATTGAGGCTACGTGAACTACATACCTACATATGTATATATGTTTCCCAATATAACTTCTGCTGCTTTTCTTTAATCTTCTGTGGCTGCTTTCTCAAAATGGGTTGTTCAAAACAAAATTCATTCTAATTTTTATAGATCATGAACTAATATTGGAAGACTAATATACATATATTGAAGTATACCAAGTCAGCTATGCTATTAAGTGCACAAAACGATGAGTATCTTAAACAGTTATTAACCTCTCTCATACTTAGGTTGATATCCTAAAATCTCAGTTTGTATTGAAGTTGTACTCTGAGTCTAAAGCTGATGTAGGTGGCTGAGATGTCACTATGATAGAATTACTATGACTTACATATGTACATTCCTCACATCAAATTCATAAGCTTTTCAGAGCTGATTTTTTTGAAGAGGAAGCTATTCACCGTCTGTTGAACTATAAGCCCTGGTGGGTTAACGCCTACGAGTTGATGATAAATGTTCAAGAAAGCACTTCATGGAGTAAGTACAATCAATCCTCACTTGGTAGGATTGTACTTCTACAGCTTATATAAATTCCTCTTGTCTGTGATACTTGACATAATATGTCTCCCACTGTTGTAAAAAGAATTCAACTCAGATGTTTTTTCTAAGGACTGGAAAATTTACTTGACAATATTTAGCTTTTCTGATACTTATATATCTGTAATGGATGGATAGTCTGTGGATTGCATGCAGGCCCTGTTCCTCCCTCAATGTATTTTCTGATTCCAAGCATCCTATGATCACATAGATGCTTTTTGGTAGCGAAATGGGTACATTTTGGCACCACCCTTGGTAATTTTTCCCTTTAAAATTTAGGTATCCACATAGCCTATGGTTATGGGTTTTTTTCTGTGAGTTCTCTGGAAGGCTGAAAGCAAAGCTGGGGCCCTTGATACACCAAATATCCCCCTTTCTTGGTCTATAAAAATTAAGAAAATGATCAACATTATGAATATATTTTACTATCTTGAATCCCCCTTTTCACCTCATTTTTTCTCTTCCCCACAAAAAAGCCCCACTAATTGTTCTCACCAATTCAAAATCAACTGAACTTTCTAGATTTGGAGTTGATCCAGCATAGATTCATTCCAAATGATGTTACTGGCTGGATTTAGTTGCTCTTTGAAGGCACCTTCAAATTGCAAGGGGCTGGGGGAAGTAAGAGACAAAAAAGTCAGGACTAAATATTTGCATCAATGTCATCAGTGTCAAGGTTCCAAGTAATATGTCCCCAACAATGAGAACTCTGAGGCAGGCATATTCATCAAAGAACATTTTATTGGGACATATTGTATTGGCACAAAGTTGGTGGAAAACTGGCTCTAAGTTCCTGCCAGTTTTACATCCAATTGAAAGTAAAATTTTGTCACTTTTCCCCAAAGTCACCAGTCACATGGTCCAATCAGCACATAGTTGCTAGGTGACTTCAGTCTCCACCTTTCAAACACCTCCATGAACATCCTTGATTCCCAGAGGAAATAATTTTATTTTGGCGACAATACCCCAATTGTCTCTACACCCCTCCTCCCGACCCCTTAGCTCCTGGCTGTGTCAGCCCTGAAGCAATGTGAAGAGAAACCTTCTTAGAGGAAAGCTACAGAAAAGAAAATGGCTACAGTTAGGCCAGCTTCAGGGTTGACAACCAGTATAATCTGAGGAAAAATGACAGTGGATATACAGAACTGCATCTTCAGAAAGCAGTTGTATTTAATAGATTTAGGTAAAATCTATTATTTCATTCCTCCTTTGGACCCAATCTGGCCATTTGTGGGGGACTGATAAGACAGTTTTCAGGAGTTCCAGGGCTATTCAGCCCAAACAACCCATTTTCATCCAGAACATCATGTTTGAACAAATAACTGCTGGTTCAGAGGGTTGATATTCAGAAAACCAGTGGACCACTTCTGGAGCAGCTTGGTCCAGAATAGAAATGTTGCATTCCTCTCTGTGGTGGAGGAGTAGTTAGAATATAGCATTGCAGGCCAACTCACTGCTCAATGCCAGTAGTTTGATTCTGACTGGTTTAAGGTTGACTCAGCCTTCCATTCTTCCAAGGTCAGTAAAATGAGGACCCCCAGATTGTTGGGGGCAATATGCTAACTCTGAAAACCGCTTAGAGAGAGGGCTGTAAGTATGTAAGTCTGAGTGGTATTGCTATTGCTATTTTGTGCATCCTTAATATCTGTGCTTGAGTTTAAAAAAATTAAACTTATGACATTTTCAAAAGGTTTGAGCACTCAGTTCCTTTGAATATCCTCATGAGGAGACAGAAGACATTAAAGATCATTTTACATATTTATGAACCTATAGTGAAAAATATGTTTCCAAATTAAAGCTCCCTTTTGTTGCAAGTTCTACATACTGAGCAAAATTGTGGCCAACGGGCTTTTTGTTACATTTAAATTCTTGACAGATCTGTTTTTTCTCCTAGCTTATGGCCTACTATCTGAAAATTAGTTGTTGTGAATGGCAGTGTTAAGAAAGGATTTAATATATCTTTTTACAAGTTATTTAAAGTTATGCAGCTTTATTAATCACAAGGGGAAGGAATATCAAAAAGACAAATATCATTTTCACTACTGTATGTTTCAAACACTGTCAGTCTAGGGGATCTAAATTGATAATGTTTACAAATACAATATGGGATAAATATTTTTTCAGGAAAAGCAAAAAAAGCTTGTTTCCATAATTATGTAAAAAAAAAAACCTCAAAAAACTTTGAGGAAATTGCTTGAAAAGTTTCTGCTTTTTTTGCTGAAAGATAATTAGTTTCACAGTTACACAATTGAAACTAAAATTCTTTTAGATTCTGCCAGAAATCTTATTTTGAGAATTCTTTTAAAAAGTACAAGTGAACATACGGTAATTTAAGAGCAGGCCATTATCATTTTTATTCATTATCAGTATTAAAAATCTTCTACAAAACACAGAGATAATTGCATTGCATATGTTAATTTGCCTATTCAGAAGTTTAAAATCTCTGGACTGCCTAATTTAGTGTTTTAAACAGAGTTGGCAGCTTGGCTTTTGGATCTTCTGAAGATTCTGTTTTTGTGCTAAAAGATGTACAGTACATTCATTTTGGTGATGGTTCAGTCTAGGGGATACTTACTTTGATGAGGCAAAGAGACCACTTAATTCAGTTCAACAAATAATTTGAGTGACCTCACATCTCCAATACTGCAGGAGAAGACTCCTATCAACCTTCTTCCCACTGACTAAAGTAATGGCGGGCTGGGTAGTTTCAGGAGTATTGGCTTAAAGGTGCAACGGGTGATGGTTTCAACAAATACTCTATCTGGTCTTGTAGAACTTCAGTTTGTGCATGGCAATGCTATGGGAGAAAACTCTTGTCGGCACATTAGTGAAGTTCTTCCTTCAAACTTTCTCCATGTATACATAGCATGCTTGGAGGATGAACCACAGTAGTGATGACTAGCATCACAGTGTAGTGGAAACAGTTAGTCTAGACTAAGCCTCCTTGTTGCATCCCAAGGCTCTCCATGCCTAGGCAGTTGCAGCACTGTCAACAGTCCTTTCTTGCTGGTTGTCTTCTGGCTCCTGGTGAATGATTGAGAGAGGACAACAGCATGTGAAATACATTTTCAACCACATTTCAGCTATCTAGTGGTTGAGAGATCCAGCTGAATAATGGAGCTTTACAACATGAAGCTCTTGGGATTTAGTGGGCTGTCATGTGCTATGTGGCTAAACAAAGAGAGTTGGCTGGGGTTTTTGTTGAGTGATGGTGCTAGCTGTGCAGCCTGGAAGAATCCTGATTTAACACTGCAGGGGAAAAAAAGCTTTTCTTCATCTTTTTCCCGTTGGGCATGCTCTGCAGAAGAAGAACAGTTGAATAGTCTCTAGTGTAGAGTGCAGAATGTTTGCTCTAAATTGCTATTGAACCTCATTTACTTTTGAAGCACCTTTGAGAACATCTTTTGTTCAAAGCTTCATAAAAGTGAAGCACCTATTTGAAGCTTCACTCAACCTTAATAAACCATCTCTGGTGTATGACATTTGGATGTGTGATGGATATGTGATTGCAAGTTGCCATCAGCAAAGGATTAGTGGCTTTGGGTTTCATTCGGTACTCAAATTCGACAATATAAATAACTTGATTAATTTTGGGTTTTATTCTATGTGCAAATCCTTATTTCGGTTACCCTATTAAAGTTTCATTTTAACAGTTGATTTCAAAATCAGGCACTTATCCTCTACATAGAATCCAAAGGAGATCACAAAAGCTGTGTTATTTCTGCATCACCTTTTCACCTGTCGGATGAAAACCCACTTTTGATGGTATAAATCATGTAAATCACCAGCTGCTTCAATGACAATGTCTCACAGAATTGTGGTAGTAAAGACAAAATTCTGAGGATCTTCTATTACTGAATCACTGTGCTATGATCAGTATCTTAAGCCCATGTCACAGTGAACCAACGGATGCAAAGAGGATGTAAAACGGGCAAAAACCTTGCCATCCGTTTGAAAACGCGATCTACTCACTGCCTCCGTTTAGCTTGCTCTCTATCCATCCAGCATCCGTTTATTGACATTTCATCCGCTCCAAAAGTTTTGGACTGCCCAAAACTTTTGCGCAGAAAATGTATCCAGTTCGTCCGTTCTGCATCCGCTACGCTTCCGTTACGCATCCGCTACATCTGCAAGGCATCCACTCCGCATCCGCGCAACTCGCATCTGCTCGGACGCAGGGAGGAAGTGAAATGGACACAGAACAGATGCAGAACGGATGCAGAACGGATGCCAAGCGGAAACAAAGCGTTTAAAACGGAAAAAACGTTTGCAGAGGGGACCTATCTCGGATATTAAGGATGTCTGCAGGATGCCTAGAGGATGCCTAGAGGATGCAAAGGGACACCTACACTGCCTATAAAAAGGGGGAGCAACTCGCCTGCATCTCACTTTCAGAACAGCAGCCAAGCTGTGCAGACCTCTGCAGCCTTCATCTGACTCTTCCTCTTCCACAGCATCCAGTCATGTCCACCGTGGATTGTGACAAAGTCCTTTCGGCAGCCACCATCCTTCTGCAACAGCGTGAAACCATCTACAGGCTCTGTGAACTCTACTACAGGAAGAAAAGGAGGCACCCAAAAAAAGTCTGGGTCCAAAGATGGTTTGCCAGAAGAGCAGAGGATGGACTGTACAACAAGCTGATGGTGGAGCTCAGGAGCGAAGACACTCGGGCGTTCCAGAACTTCATGAGGATGCCTCCAGCCATGTTTGACGAAGTTGTGCAGCGCCTGACACCCAGGTTGACCAAGACAAACACCAACTTCCGGCCCAGCCTGGAACCTGGGCTCAAGGTGGCACTCACTCTGCGCCACCTGGCCGCAGGGACCACCTACAGGAGCATGCAGTACGGCTGGAAGGTGCCACCCAGCACCATCAGCTTTGTTGTCAGAGAAGTGGTGCAGGCCATCATCGAAGAATACAAGGAGGAGCTCCTCCAGTGCCCCTCCACTGAAGAAGGATGGAAGAAAGTTGCAGAGCAGTGGTATCAGAAGTGGAACTTCCCCCACACCGTTGGAGCCATCGATGGCAAGCACGTGGCCTGCAAAGTGCCAGCCAAGTCGGGGTCCACTTATCACAACTACAAGGGCTTCTTCAGCATCATCCTCTTTGCCATGGTCGATGCTGACTACAAGTTCATGTACATCGATGCTTCAGGCAGTCACCTCAAGGAGGGGCTGGAACGCAACCTCATGGTGGGCTTCCCAGATCCAGACCCGCTGCCCAACGACAAGCAAGATGTGCCCTACTTCATCGTGGGGGATGACGCCTTCTCCCTCACAACCTACCTCATGAAGCCCTACACCTCCAAATACCTCACCCGTGAAGAGAGGATCTTCAACTACAGGCTGTTCAGGGCAAGACGGGTGGTGGAGAACACCTTTGGCATCCTGGCCAACAGGTTCCAGGTACTTCTCACCACCATGCAGCATCGCCCAGAGACCGTGAGGAGCATTGTGGAAGCTTGCTGCATCCTGCACAATCTCATGTGCACCCGCTACCCAGTCTTGCAGAACAGGCTTGTGGACTGTGAACAAGGCAATGGGGACATGAAGCCTGGGGAATGGAGGCAAGGGCAAAACCTGATTGACACTGAGGATGTGCAAGGCCCCAACAGAGCCTCACGTGAGGCGAAGAAGCAGCGCAACCTCCTGAAACACTGGTGCAATTCCCCAGCTGGAGCAGTGGAGTGGCAAGACAGGATGGTAAATGCTTAATGGATGCTTCCTTCAGACTGTCTCATCACACGGATGAGATTGGGCCATGTATGTTTGGTTGGCCTACAATGAACAGGGCGTTTAATAAAGAGTTGTGTTTATGTTGACATGTGTGGATGATTGATTATATCGTTATTGATAATAAAGTGCCATAGGTGTGGCATCTGGGAGGATGGACCATACAGTCCCACTATGCTTGCACTGGAGGTTTATCTATCCCACTGCTATCCTAACCCATCCCACAGCTATTGCCCATCTCACAGGTATCCTAACCCATTCCAAAGCTATCCTTATCCATCCCACAAGCAAGCAAAGGCTTAAACCATTTCTAAAAGTTTCCAGCAAGACTTTATTCAAAAAAAGAAATGAAGCAAGTGTGTGAATCAAAAATATACTTTATTAACAACAAGCTATAAGACAAAAATGAGTCTCTGGCACTCCTCTTGGTCGCTCAGTCTCAGGGGTGAAGGGTGCAGGTGCTGTGGAGGTGGCTGGTGCTGGAGTGCTTGTCATCAGCTCCTCCAGAAGCAGAAGCAGCAGAAGCGCCAGCCCGTGCTGCAGAAGCCCCAGGAGAACCAGAGTGAGGGCCAGGGGGCGGGATGGTAGCCCTGTCCCTCTTGCCAGGGCTGGCAGCAGATGGCTGAGGTTTGCTGTTCTTCCGCATGGTTGTGGGGCTGCTGGCTGGCAGGGAGGCTGGCAGGAACCAAGGCTGGCAGGGAGGGTGGCAACAAGGCTTGCAGGCAGACATGCAGGCAGGGCAGGCAAGGCAGCCAATCCGTCCGGCAGCAGGTCTTTCCTCTGAATGGCGACCTGCTTCCGAGCTGCTTCCATTATATCCGCGGGGCTAACGCAATGCATCCTCCCCGCATGCGCAATTAACGCCAGGCATCCATTAGGCTTCCGCTCTGCATCCGCTCTGCATCCGCTTCATCCACTGTGCATCCGCTGTGCATCCGCTGTATCTGTTCTGCGTCCACTTTGCTGAGGTCCCCCGGAAGCCTAGCAGACGTGCCATCCGCTCCCATCCGCTTCCATCCGCTGGGCTTCCGTTCCGCATCCTCTTTGCATCCGCCCTACGTCCTCCCAGCGTCCGTGTTATCCGCTCCAGTTATGCAAATTTTTGCCCCTTTTGAGAGCAGATAACAACGGATGGAACCTTTTGCTCGTCCGCTGTGTCCTTTTTGCATCCGTTGGGCAGTGTGACATGGGCTTTAAGTTAAGACATTTATGCTACCTATAACTTGGTTCTGTATTGCCACAACTTTTGATAAGGAGCAGGAAAGTAAACCAAGTTTTGTACTGTGACGGAGACAAATGGGACCTGAAGCAAAAGTCCTTTCTTCCCATACGAAATATTCCTGTCAGAGATTTTAAGAACCTTGCAACATGAGTCAGCTTGAGCGGGAGAGAAATTTTGGGAACAGATAATTTAATCTTTCCCATCTCCCTGGGCTTACTACTAATATTCTAAATAATACAGAAAGACTCATAGTTAGAGTTGTTTTAAATATTGGTCACCAAGAAAGTCACATGGTGATACAGTGCCAATTGATGAGCCCCTCAGTCAGATGTCACTGAGTGTGAGCTTTGTCTTATTGATTGGAGTTGAGGTTTTCTGGTACGCTGACACTGAGCATGGTGTTGAGGAAGATTTGACTGTTTTTTGGATAGTATTCTGAAGTTTGTGCTATTGTGAGATTAAAGTCTTTGGGGTGTCTCAGCTTCCTTAAGAAATTTGTAAGGAAAAAGAGGGATGACCAGAAAGAAGATGAATGGATTGGATTAAAATGACTACACCAGTGGAATACCTGAAAGGCCTTGTTGGGACAGATCTTTCTGGAGAAGATCTATCTGTGGTCACTAAGAGTTTACACCAACTTGACGCATATAATCTAATTAAAGACTATAGGTATGCTGAAGTATGTCCCTCTTTACAGAACCTAAAGTCACTTTCAAATAATGGTTGACATTTTATTTGATTTCTATGTGAGCTATTGCACAAAAGAGAGAGGAAAACAAAATAGGAACTTCTTTGCATGAGATTAGAATGATGTGGAGCTCAGACTTAAATTGCTACATAGAATAACTTGGACATAACCCTAAAGAGAAAGGGACGTATGGGTTTGCTTTATTCCTTTTCCCATTCTTGATCTCCTCCCCTATGATTTTAATATAGTATTCTTATGTTCTACACATTTTGAAACCCTGAAGAATCGCACTGCTATTAGAGTTTACTTCTGCAAAATATTTTTGCACATTTTCCTTTCCATGTCTCAGAAAATATTTCTTGACTTCCTGTCAAGCTTATATTTGTTTCACTCAGGATTCTAGATTTGTGTTCAAGTCCCTGTAACACAGTAGTAAGAGTGTATAACCTTTTAATTATTAATTTAGAAATCAACACTGTACATTTGTTAATTTTCAAAGACTGGGCATTTGCTCAGTCTTTGAAATTTACAGATTGTTATTTTGATATAGGAGTTGTATTATTAATTATCAGTGTTTTCCTATCTATAAAATTGTGTTTATTTCCTCATTTCTATACTTCTCTCGTCCAAATTACTTCAGTCTCTGAAGCAACATTGTGAAGTAAGTTTCCAGTTCCATGACTCATGATTCCATGAGTCAATGTTAAGTTTCCAGGTCCATTATTCAATGTATAGCTTTGTGTCTTTAAATGAGTATGGGATTTGTCTTGAACTGATGTTTAAATCAGTTAGAATATATATTCTCTCTATATATATATCAGTTAGAATATATATTCTAATATTTAAAATATAAAACACAACTCCTTACTTAAGTAAATTACCCATGACTGAAAACAAATATACATGCCTCAGGATATTGTTAAAGGATCCAATCTAGCATCTAGAGAGAAGTTCCCTGAAGATGGGCTCCAACATAAGTCCGAAAGCTCGGAGTACAAAAACTCTGGTCCCGGTGACCAACCAGGTTGGATCCTGCAATCTACCTGCAGATTAGAAATGGGCTGATTCCTATTGGATTTGTCTATGCTGTTGCTACATCTGGTCCAGAATTATATTTTAAATGAAAACCATGTTTCCTATGAAAAATATTGGGTAATTTTTTAGTTTCTGGATTCATAATTATGTTATGTTGTCATTTATTTAACAATTATTTCAACAAGTTACACTTGCCTAGCTTTGCACAATACACATTAGGTCATAAACTATAACATGCCAACTACAAGAACAGGCTTCAGGCATAATTCCAAGCTAAGCCCAAACAAATCACAAATTGTAATAACATTAGTGTGTTATATGACTTTAGCCAGTATGTAAGTTCTTAACCAAGTATGAGGTAGCTGTTGTGGATGTTTAGCTATCCCACATTCTTTTTTCAGACATTCCCATTTACCTAAGCATTTTGGCATAAAAATTACCCTAACACCAGACTGCTTTTAAATTGAATTATTTTTCTTTTTTTAAGGAACTTTATTTTCTTTTTTAAAATGTTTTTTTGAAAAAAATATGTTTTTATTATATGTTTTATTATGAAAGACCCTTTCTTCCCTTTTTAAAGGTGCTTTGGGTGCTTTTGGGAGGAAAAGTGAATAAATGTATTAACTATTATTTCTGAATGAGAAAGACTACTTGGGCAGGTGCTAAGAAAGTCAAGCATTTAAGTTAAGAATAGCTATAGAATTTAGAGAACATGTTCATCAATACCATCTTTGTCAATTTGAAGGTATGGATAAATATATTTTAGAATAGCTATGTGTACTGAACCTTAAAGTCATTCCTCCTATTTTCAGTTTCTTTTACAGAAGATGAGAAAGAACAATTAAGAAAATTCACTAACAGGACGTTCCTGCTTGATAAAAGAGCCAGCCAACAAGTCTATCTGAGCTTAATTGATATACTTTTAGCATATTGCTATGAGGTCTGTGCAACTGAAGGAGAAAATAATGTGAGTTTGTCTTTCTTCTCTTCACCTGCTTCACAGTATGGTATTTTAGTTAAGAGGCTCCATCATGAAAACTATGGAGAGCTACTCTGTAATTTGGGAGGCTTAATTCTTAAACTAGACTTTGTTCTTTGCTGAAGTACAGAACTGCAGGGTATTATCACTAGATAGTTTGCTGTGCGAAGTAATGAATAGGAGATTTAATCTTGGTTCTGACAGGTATGCTGAACTAAGTTTAGCAGAAGAGAAAATGTAGGGGGGATTTGGAGAGAAAAGAAAGCTTGAATGTGTGTTGAAAAAGTATCGACATATTTTAGGAACACCAGTTGATGGCATTCATATAAATAAACTAGGACTTTCATTTTGAATGAAACAAGCAGATCAGTCCAAGAATACTACAGGTAGACCTCAAGTTATGATCACAATTGAACCCAAAATTTTCTTTGCTAAGTGAGGCAGTTGTTAATTAAGTTGATTGGCTTTGCTTGTTGGAAGTTGGCTTGGAAAGTTGCAAATGGTAATTACATGATTCTGGGACAGTGCAGGTATCATAAATACATGTCAGTTGCCAATGCTCGAGTTTTGATCATGTGGCCATGGGGATGCTGCAACAGTCATAAGTGTGAAAAACAATAATCATTCACTTTTTTCAGTGCCGTAACTTCAAACAATCACGAAAAGACGGATTGTGAGTTGAAGACTGCTTGTATTTGATGCATTCATTATGGAGTTCCAAGTTCAGAATATATACAAGATAAATAAAATGACAATTAGAAATGACAATTAGGAATGTATAGCAACATTGCCTCAAGGGAAGGATATTATAAATGTATCACAGCACTAGTAGTATAAAGATTTTTTTTCTTTCCATATTTTAGTTCAATAAGCAAAACAAAGCATAAGACAAGGGTCTTCAAACTTGGCAAAACACATTGCTAAGTAAACTACAGCAGCTTGTCCAGGCAGAGATTGAAAACTTACTTCAATCCCCTCCCCTCCCAGCAAAGCATAATTGTATTCCATTTTATGTTCACATAATACAAGGGTCCCATTTAGCCTCTACAACTCCATTCTCCCTATGTGTGGAGTAAGTTTTTGTAAGGTAAGGGGCTCAAGATTTCCCATAGCATTTATTAAAGGAACTGATCCTTAAGGAAGACTTAGACTTAGAATAACTTTATTATAACTTTGAATGTACACTAATTGGCATACGTTAAAATGAAATTTTATTTTAACATATCCTAATTCAGATTTATTCCTTCATCAATTTAATTTTTTCTCCTATTTGAAGAAAAAAATGACTTGGAGTACTCATTTTTAACCTTTGATCACCTCCCCCAAATGTTCAATCCTACCAACCTTGCAATCCCCAGATACAGAAAATAGAATAGAATAACAGAGTTGGAAGGGACCTTTTCACCAACTGGTGAGCCACGGCCCACTGGTGGTCCGCGAGAAAATTTTGGTGGTCCGCAGAGAAATGTCACCCCCAGAGCACCCCCCAAAGTAATTAATCCAGGCTGCACAGGAAGACAAAGCTGTGCCACCCACATGACCTGCGGAAACCCTCCCCACCCATTCACTCCTTACCTTGCAAACTTTCCTGCTAAGTTGCTATTTTTCCTTTTTTTTTTCCTGACCACCACCTGTTCTGCTTTGCCAAGAGATTTAGATTAGCTAGAAAGCATGAAATCGCAGAGCTGAGCCTGAAGCTTCTATTATTCAGTGCAGACTCAGGTAGCTGATTGTAGAAACACAGATCTCTCAGTGAATCTGTGATTCTGTGAGCAACTCAATCTGCCTACCTGCTCTGCCTAATTTTGGGTAAAAGTTGCTCTTTTTTTATAAAAAATTCAATATTTACATACATGATATGTTATGAGTTATTATGTGAGTTTGCTTGCCAGCAAATTTTATGGATTTGCTTGCAAGCAAATTTTATGTTACAGACTCAGGTAACTAATGGCAAAAAGATAGATCTCTGAATGAATCTGTGATTCTGTGAACAACTCAGTCTGCCTGCCTGCTTTGCCTGATTTTGGGTAAAGTTGCTGTAATGATCCAGGATGAGATACAAAACAGAAAACAGATGAAACCCCTTTTATTCCTTCAGTTTGCTTCCAAGCTCCAAATATCTTTGACGGAAGACTAAAAAAACTCCCACACAGTAACACGAAGAAGGAAAAAAGCAACACAAAAGAGAGGAACTATAAACTAGAGATATTTACACAATTTGTTTTCAGCATTTGCCAGTACGCAGGTCCAAACTCTTATTCGGTTGTCACATCTGCAGCCCATGAAGAGGATCAAGGCCCTCTCCTCCCAAGGAGACCACGTCTCTCCCTTATTCTCTCCTCCCTGCATGCCCTAGGATGGATAGGAGATGGGCCTGGGTCCTCCTCTGACTACTCAGACGGTCTCTGCCCTTTCCCCAGCTTCCTCCACAACCTCCGGAGCCACACTTCCACTCCCTGTCGGCTATTCCTCCTCTCCATCAGAGCCAGTCTCCATCAGGGGCATGACAATTGCTCTTTTTTAAATAATTTTTTTTTATAAATATAAATATTTATAATATTTTCATACAGACCATGCCCAGCCAGTCACATGACCACCAAGCCATACCCACAAATTAGGCCATGCGGTTGTTAAGAAATTTGAATCCCACTCCTGCGTGTGTATGTGTGTGTGTGTGTGTGTGTGTGTGTGTGTGTGTGAGAGAGAGAGAGAGAGAGAGAGAGAGAGAGAGAGAGAGAGAGATTAGATCAGATCTCTCTGTCTCTGTCTCTCTCTCTCTCTCCCACAAACGTCAGCAAGCCACCATCACTCAAAATTCATATTAGTGGTCCCCAGGATTTAAAATTATGAGTTTGGTGGTCCCTATGAGTTTGGTGGTCCCTGAGATCCAAAAGGTTGGCGACCCCTGTTCTAGTCCAACTTCCTACTTAGGCAGGAAACCCTACACTACTTCAGACAAATGGTTATCCAATCTCTTCTTTTAAAAAAAAAAACAAACAAATTTTATTAGGTTTTAAAGACAATACACAAACAAACAAAACATAATACCTAATAATATAAAATCTCTTTTTTAAAAATTGCTGATTAAATTTTAACAAAACAAATAAAACATCTTATTTGAATACAACATAGTTCCAGATTATCATATATGCATATCTTATTTATTTTTTTTCCAACTTCTCCTTTTACCTAAATTTCTATATTTCCTTATTCATTGTACTTATACTTTCATCTGTCTTGTTTACAATTTCATTATTCTCTTCTAACATTCTTCCAAAGTTTTATTAATTCTCAATAAGCCAACTGAACAAACAAAACACTAAACATGAAAACAAAACTTTTTTTTGGAAAGCGGCTTAATCCTGGGTTAGCATCTTTTTATACAGACATAAATCAAATTCATGCTCACCTTATATACTATTTCATATCTCATTTATCATTCTACATTTTCTATATATTGTCTCCCCTCTTTTCACTTTCTTAATTCTATTTTATTTATTTCATCTCAATTTAAATCATTTTACTTGTATCTTTTGTCCGTTCTTTTTCAATTATCTATTTTTTCTTTTCTCTTTACTTCAAAATTTCTCTGTAATCACTGGTTGAAGTATGACAACTTTTTATCTTTCTCCTAGATTTAACACTTAAAATAATATATCATTTCCATGCTGATTCTGCTTAGTGCATTCTACATAGTACATTTTAAAGTAATAAAAAAAGAAAAAAAATAGTAAGCTTATAGTATAGTAAAAACAATGTTCCATAGCTAATTAAACTCTTAGACATTTTACATATTACCTTTAATATATTGTTAACTCATATAATATTCCAATTTTCTAACTCTATTTCAAATACAAATACTACAATGCAATCCTGTGTACTTTTGCAAAATCTCTTCTTTAATTACATTTTACCCTTTGTCTCTAAAAAAAACCTGTTTTTTAACATCTTGTTTTAAGTCTTTATAACTTCTCTTCCATTTTTTCCTTCCTCTCTTATCCAGTCTAGTCTTTTTATCCCCCCATCTCTCAATCTCCGTCCTCTTGGTCTCCCCTGTCTGTTGTATTCCTCTTTTCTGTTGCTTCCTGACATTGTATCGATTTTTCACCTTATTTTTCCCTTTCTTGGTTGTTTTTTTAAATCTTGAACTCTCCATTTTCTTTCCCTTTCCCTTTTCTTCCTCAACTAAAATTGTCCATTAAAGATGGCTTAAGGCCGTATCACACTGCCCAACGGATGCAAAAAGGACACAAGGAAAGAGAAAAATGTTACATCCGTTGTTAACCTCGCTCAAAAGGGGTGAAAATTTGCATAATTGGAGCGGATAACACGGACGCGGGGAGGACGCAGGGCAGATGCAAAGCGGATGCGGAACGGAAGCCCAGCGGATGGAAGCGGATGATGCATCCGCGAGGCTTCCGGGGGGCCTCAGCAAAGCAGACGTGGAATGGAAACAACGGATGCAGAACGGATGCACAGCGGATGAAGCGGATGCACAGCGGAAGCCTAGTGGATGCACAGCGGAAGCCTAACAGATGCCTGGCGTTAATTGCGCATGCGGGGGGGATTCATTGCCCAAGCCCCGCGGATATAAAGGGAAGCAGCTCGCACGTGGCCAGCATTTGGAGGAAAGACCTGCTGCTGGATATCTCGAGTTCTTGCCTGCATGTCTGCCTGCAAGCCTTGCTGCCAGCCTGCCTCCAAGCCTGCCTCCCAGCCTCCTGGGCAGCCTCCCTGCCAGCCTGCCTTCCAGCCTCCCTGCCAGCCTTGCTGCCAGCCTGCCTTCCAGCCTCCCTGCCAGCCAGTCTGTCTGCCAGCCTTGGTGCCTGCCTTCCTGCCAGGCTTCCTGCCAGCCTTGGTGGCAGCCTTCCTGCCAGCCTTGGTGCCTGCCAGCCTTCCTGCAAGCCTTCCTGCCAGCCAGCAACCCCACAACCATGGGGAAGAAGCAAAAGTCTCAGCAACCTGCCGCCATCCCTGGCAAGAGGGACAGGGCCACCCTCCCGCCCCATGTCCCTGACTCATCTTCTGCTGGGGCTTCTGCTGCTTGGGCTAGCTCTTCTGTTGCTGGAGCTTCTGCTGTAGCTGCTCCTGGCAGTGGTGCTTCTGCTGCGTACTCTGCTGAAGCTGCTCCTGGCGGTGGTGCTTCTGCTGTTGCGTACTCTGCTGAAGCTGCTCCTGGTCCTGCTGGTCCTGCTCGTTCTGCTCATGCACCTGGTCTTGCTGACCCTGCTGCTGGTGCTTACTCTGCTGCTGATGATCCTGGTCTTGCTGCTGCTGCTGCTGCTGCTGCTGCTGCTGCTGCTGCTGCTGATCCTGCTGCTTCTGCTGCTGCTGCTGATTATGATCCTGCTGCTGCTGTTGGTGTGGAGGAGCAGCCCCTATAACCCGGAAGCCCCTCTGATGAGGGCCCATCTGGTCCTGCCAAAGGGAGGAAGAGGCGTATGCAACAACGGGAGAGGAGGCAGTACTACATTGAGGAAGCGCACGAGGATGAGGTGCTGGAGTGGCTGAGAGAGAACGACTATCTGTGGCGGAAGGGACACCGGCTGTACAGGGACACCAAGTGGAAGCAGGCTGCTTGGAGAGAGAGGGAGGAGAGTCTGGGCTACACATCGGATGTGCTCCTCGGCTGGTGGAAGCACATGCACACCTGGTACGGGAAGCTGCACCTCAAAAAATCTGGCCAGGCCACGGTTAAGCTGACGGACAGAGAGAACTATGTCATGGCCAGGTGCAGCTTCCTGGAGGGTGAGATCCGCCACCGAGGAGCACCAGGAGCCCAAATCTCTACACTCTTTCTCCGGCAGCCTGCTGGGAGCCAGTCCTCTGGCGGCCGAGAGTCAGTCCCTGTCTCCATGCAGGTATCTGTGGAGCGTGCCACGGCGGAGAACCCCCGGGCAGGTGTTGAAAGCGTGGTGGAGAGCGAGGAGGACTCCCTGGTGCGGTGGGAGAAAGAAGACATCGAGTCCACCGCTGCCGAAGCCGCATCCACCCACACCTCCGCTTCCACAGTAAGGCAGAGAGCCAGACCTCAGGAGGGGCAGAGCCACAAGGTCCTGGTGGAGATCAGGGACACCATCCGCACCAGCATAGGTCTCCTCTCTCAGCTGGTCCCCATCGACGACTCCTCCTCCAACCGCAAGCCCTTCCTCAATTATGTCAACCAGACCCTCAAGGAGATGGCGGATCCCCAGTACCAGGTGGTGAGGGAGAGGATCACCATGCTGTTTAACAACCCTCCAGACCCAGAGGCACCTGCTCCCACCCAGTCCAGGTCTGCTTCTCCACCCCAGGTGATGTCCCTCCCATACCAAGGCTTCCCACAGCCCCTCACCTACCAGGGCTACAGCTACCCGGAGGTCCAGCAGCATAGACAGCAGCCCTTCCAAATGCAGGCACAGAGTCATCGGGCGACACCATTGCCACTGGTTCCAATGATGCCACTGATGCCAACCACGACAATAATGCCACCCATGACAGCGATGCCAGCCACGCCAATGATGCCACCCACGCCAGTCCTCACCCCGCTGCAGACCAGGCAGCCCCACTACACTACTCCTTCCTCCACCACACAGCCAAGCCCGGCCTCAGTACATCTCTCATCAGTACTGGGGCTGACACCCCATGGCATGGAGGAAGGACCTCTCAGCATCACGGGGCTGAGCCAGCTGTCCGACACCTTCCTCAACACACCGTCCCCTGTTGTCCTCTCGGGGCCAGGCACTCCAAGAACACCTCAGACCAGCACTGCAGCAGCACCCACCTCCACAGCACCTGCATCCTAACACCTTAGACTGGGCACACACCTCCGAGTGACCAAGAGGAGTGCCAGAGACTGGCTGCCTGGATATTTGTGGACTTTATTTGGACACTTGACTTGGGTCATGTTTATTTTACAGCTTGTTATTAATAAAGTTTATCTTTGTTTCACACACTTGCTTCATTATTTTTTTTCTATAAAGTCTGGGTGGAAACTTTTAGAAATGGTTTATCCTTTGCATGCTTGTGGGATGGGTTAAGATAGCAGTGGGATGGGCAGTGATACCATTGGATGGGTTAAGATAGCTGTGGGATGGGAAGGGATACCTGTTGGATGGGCAGGGATACCTATGGGATGGGTAAGAGTTGTGGGATAGATAAACCTCCAGTGCAAGCATAGTGGGACTGTATGGTCCACCCGACAAGATGCCACACCTAGGGCCCTTTTTTTATCAATAACAATGTAAGCATTGATCCACACATTTGAACAGAAACACAACTCTTTATTGAATGCCCTGTTCATTGTAGGCCCACCCAACATACATGGCCCAATCTCATCCGTGTGATGAGACACGCTGAAGGAAGCATCCATTAAGCATCTACCATCCTGTCTTGCCACTCCACTGCTCTATCTGGGGAGTTGCACCAGTGTTTCAGGAGGTTGCGCTGCTTCTTCCCTTCCCGTGAGACTCTGTTGTGGCCTTGTACATCCTAAGTGTCGATCAGGTTTCGCCCTTGCCTCCATTCCCCAGGCTCCATGTCCCCAGTGCCTTGTTAACGGTCCATGAGCCTGTTCTGCAAGACTGGGTAGCGGGTGCGCATGAGATTGTGCAGGATGTAGCAAGCTTCCATGATCCTCCTCACGGTTTCTGGGCGATGCTGCATGGTGGTGAGAAGTACCTGGAACCTGTTGGCCAGGATGCCAAAGGCGTTCTCCACCACCCGCCTTGCCCTGGACAGCCTGTAGTTGAAGATCCTCTCTTCACGGGTGAGGAGTCTGGAAGTGTAGGGCTTCATGAGGTAGGTTCTGAGGGAGAAGGCGTCATCCCCCACGATGAAGTAGGGCACATCTTGCGTGTCGTTGGGCAAGGGGTGGGAAGCCCACGATGAGGTTGCGTTCCAGCCCCTCCTTGAGGTCACTGTCGTTGTATACCTGGGCATCTGAAGATGAGCCGTTGCCTGAAACATTGATGTACATGAACTTGTAGTCAGCATCGACCATGGCGAAGAGGATGATGCTGAAGTAGCCCTTGTAGTTGTGATAAGTGGACCCTAAGTTGGCTGGAGCTTTGCAGGCCACATACTTGCCTTCGATGGCTCCAATGGTGTGTGGGAAGTTCCACTTCTGATACCACTGCTCTGCAACTTTCTTCCATCCTTCTTCAGTGGAGGGGTACTGGAGGAGCTCCTCCTTGTATTCTTCGATGATGGCCTGCACCACTTCTCTGACCACAATGCTGATGGTGCTGGGTGGCACCCTCCAGCCGTACTGCATGCTCCTGTAGGTGGTCCCTGAGGCCAGGTGGTGCAGAGTGAGTGCCACCTTGAGCCCAGGTTCCAGGCTGGGCCGGAAGTTGGTGTTTGTCTTGGTCAACCTGGGTGTCAGGCGCTGCACAACTTCGTCAAACATGGCTGGAGGCATCCTCATGAAGTTCTGGAACGCCCGAGTGTCTTCGCTCCTGAGCTCCACCATCAGCTTGTCGTAAAGTACGTACTGTGCTCTTCTGGTGAACCATCTTCGGAGCCAGACTTTTTTTGGGTGCCTCCTTTTCTTCCCGTGGTACTGTTCACAGAGACTGTAGATGGTCTCGCAGTGTTGCAGAAGGGATTCTGCAACACTGCAAAAGGATTCCTTCTGCCGAAAGAATTTTGTCACAATCCACGGTGGACATGAATGGATGCTGTGGAAGAGGAAGAGTCAGATGAAGGCTGCAGAGGTCTGCACAGCTGGGCTGCTGTTCTGAAAGTGAGATGCAGGCGAGTTGCTCCCCCTTTTTTTAGGCAATATAGGTGTCCCTTTGCATCCTCTAGGCATCCTCTAGGCATCCTGTAGACATCCTTAATATCCGAGATAGGTCCCCTCTGCGGACGTTTTTTCCATTTTAAACACTTTGTTTGCGCTAGGCATCCGTTCTGCATCTGTTCCGCGTCCATTCTGCGTCCGTTCCGCTTCCTCCCTGCATCCGGGCAGATGGAGTTGCGCGAATGCGCAGCAGATGCCTAGCGGATATAGCGGATGCCTAGCGGATGCCTAGCGGATGCAGAACAGACGAATTGGATACATTTTCCGCAGAAAAGTTTTAGGCAGCCCAAAACATTTGGAGCGGATGAAACGTCAATAAACGGATGCTGGACGGATAGAGAGGAAGCAAAACGGAGGCAGTGAGTACATTGCGTTTTCCAACGGATGGCAAGCTTTTTTGTCTGTTTTACATCCTCTTTGCATCTGTTGGTGCAGTGTGACATGGGCTTTATTCTTCTTCATCCCAGCTTTCTTGTTGTTGTTATTCCTGGTAGGTAGAAATCGCCATTTCTAAGAAGTCGAAAACAGATCCAGAAGAGCCCTTGCCTTCTTGTTCCTCTTCTTTTAACTTTTTATATTCTATTTTCAATTCTTCAACAGATAATGTCATTGTAAGATTTTTTTTTTAAAACAATCCAAATTATTTTAGTCTTTCAAAAAATAGTTTCCAAGATTCCCAAAGTCACAAAGCAATCCAAATCAGCACAAACTGTTTCATTTAGCACTTTCTTCTTTTTGTACTATCTTTTCCTGTGGTGAAATTTAATTACAAAGTTCCAAAGTAATTTTTTAAAAGTCTTATTGCCATTATCTCTGATCTTAAAAGTTCCAAGCTGTCTCCTCCAACAAAATCTTGATTTATATTCTTTGCCTCTCCCTTCCCACTTGTAACAAAAAAAAAAGAAAGAAAATTTTGGGTTTTAGTTCTGATGTTCAGAAATCTTAATATCCCCTTGGCTTTAATTTTCAGATTTAATTACCTTCTGTGCCAAAGCAGGCTTTTCCAATTTCCATCTGCTATTTCCGTAGGGAAGGAGAGTGAGAAGAAAAAAAACCTTTCCCTTTAACTTTTCTCCGCCGCTTTTAACAATCTTGTTAGGAAACAATGTATCCTTTAAAAAGTTGAACCTCCAGAATAAAGATTTAACTTATTGTCCCGGTTCAGCCAAAAACTTTCACTTCTTCAAACTTCCTTCTGTACAATCTTATCCGGCTGAAAGCTTCTTTGTGGCAGCCATTGCTGACCGCCATTCCACCACCTTGGGAAAAGGGAGTTAAACTGGCTGAGGAGGGGGGCTGCGATTCCCCCAGACCCCTGCCTGGATCTCCCCTGTCTTCGGTTACCTCTACGGGGTAACCATAGCCTCCAAATCCAACTGGATTGGGGGCACCTCGGCAGCGAGCGCAGCAGGAACCACGCACGATCACAAATTCCTGCCACCGCCGAAGCCTTGCAACCGGAAATCCGTTATCCAATCTCTTCTTAAAAACTTCCGTTGTTGGAACATTCATAACTTTTGGAGGCAAGTTGTTCCACTGATTAATTGTTCTAACTGTCAGGAAATTTCCTCTTAGTTCTAAGTTGCTTCCGTCCTTGATTAGTTAAAAAAATTAAACTAATCAAGAAAATGTAATCATAAGTTCTCAAAATTTAATTACCCCAGAGTACCACTTTTCTACCACAGTGATATAAATGCTTATTCCAACTTCTTACTGTACATGGTAGTTTCCATAGCTTCTACTATGTACTCTACATTCTTTAATAACACTAAAAACATCTTTAAGTCTGTGACATATTCAATAATCAAATAAAAAGAAATGTTTTGGGGTAAATATGGAAGATAACAAATGAGTGATGTTGAACTTTTCATATTTTAAAAAATTCTTCCAAAAGGTTATGGGATCACATTGCTAATAGCTAAAATAATTTAGGAATGTCTGACGTTCCTCTGTTTTCTAATTATTTATTTTTTAAAAAACTTGTCCTGTAAAATTCTCTTCAAACATTTGCGCCTTAGAAGAAAACTAACAAGCTCAAAGAATGTAGGAGATTATTGAAAATTATGTTAATTACAGTTTCACTTTATTTTAGCAATAGCCATATCCTCAGGATTGTCATAAATGTTATCTTTTCTTAAGCTCCATTTATAGAATTATGTTATACATGACTTCTCTATATCCTTCTTTTTAAGGTTGAATCACCATGGAACATACGAAAATTGAGCTCAACTTTATGCTGGTTGGAGGAAAGATAATTATATAAACTTTCTAAAGAAAATACACTTTAGATATATGTGTAGAAATGTAGAAATTTCTTAAAAAGCATGATTGTTATATTCTGAAATTTTCAGGTAATTGTTCTGATCAAGGCTTATTGAGACACTAACATTTGGGACATTAGTCCCAAAACCCTTTTTTCTTTATTTCAAGGGCTGTCAAGTTTAGTCATTCACAGCCCGTAATGAGTCTCAAACAGTTTTAAATAGTCCCATGGAAGTCTGCCAAAGTTCTTCAGGATGAGTCTGATAAGCACGCACCTTTATCTTCCTTGAAATGCTGCCAACAACGACATTTCCAGTTAGTTTTACAAGGCCAACTGGAGCACAAATTAAACACAGAGCTTCAGGCTTCAAACCGACCAGTATGAACAAAGATGCTTTCTACAAAGGTTTATGTCCCTTTTTTCCTCCTTTATGTCATATGGGAGGGCCAATCACCTCCAAGCCTTACTCCCAAGTTGCCCCTTTTGTCTTAACTGTTCTTGCCTTCTGGCAGCTCTGTGCACGCATGCACGCACTGGGAACAGGCTCCTTTTGTTCCTCTGCCTCATTGCTATCACATTCTGGAGGCTCCAGAGTCAGCACATAACTCTCAGATGGCCTTAGCCCCATCTCTATCAGATGCTCTGTATCAGACAACTTTTAAAAACAAATCTCTTATAACCATTTGTTTTTAAATTTTTCATGCAGACTTTTACCAGCATTTCAGAAGTTCTTAAATCCTTTGGAAGAAGAGTTTTGTGCTATCCTCTTTATAGACACTTTGGTTTAGTGATACGAGCCTTGAATGATACAATAATGATATTGAAATTAGGTAAGATAACAGGTTTTTATTAAATGGTTTTGAGTTGAAAGTTACATCTATATTTTAGATACTTCAGAGATAAGGCTTGTTGGGAGGTGGGATGCTTATGTGGGTTGGTTGAAGGTTGCTGGTTAGATGTCTGGATGATTTGGATTTTGAGGGGTTTGTAGGCTGATTGTAGGTCAGTTCATCTCTTGATGGAATTGCTTTTGGAGTGCCAGACTTCAATGAACTCACGAGCGTGGCGAATGGTAGCATGGACAATGATTCTTGTATTGCTCCACTTGAACTAGTGTTGTTGATAAATAAGTGGACCAGAAGGGTTGCAGGAGAAACTGTTTCTATCAGGTTTACCCAACACTTAGAATTTTTTGAAGAGTAGACATCTTTCAAATGTTTTTGTGTATATAGTACAGGTTAAGGTATAAAACCAGTTGCAAGTCCTCATTTATTTGACAAATCCTCCAGAGTTAAATTTGGGCCTGATAAGAGTAGATATAGAAATAGTGCAGGTGAAACTCAAAAAATTAGAATATCGTGCAAAAGCTCATTTATTTCAGTAATTCAATTTAAAAGGTGAACCTTATATATGAGATAGACTCATTACATGCAAAGCAAGATAGTTCAAGCTGTGATGTGTCATAATTGAGATGATTATGGCTTACAGCTCATGAAAACCCCAAAGCCACAATCTCAGAAAATTAGAATATTGTGAAAAGGTTCAATATTCTAGGCTCAAAGTGTCCCACTCTAATCAGCTCATTAAGCAATAACTCCTGCAAAGGCTTCCTGAGCCTTTAAATGGTTTCTCAGTCTGGTTCTGTAGGAAGCACAATTATGGGAAAGACTGATGACCTGACAGTTGTGCAGAAAACCATCATTGATACCCTTCATAAGGAGGGAAAGCCTCAATAGGTAATTGCAAAAGAAGTTGGATGTTCCCAAAGTGCTGTATCAAAGCACATTAATAGAAAGTTATGTGGAAGGGAAAAGTCTGGAAGAAAAAGGTGCACAAGCAGCAGGGATGATCACAGCCTGGAGAGGATTGTCAGGAAAAGGCCATTCAAAAGTGTTGGGGACTTTCACAAGGAGTGGACTGAGGCTGGAGTCAGTGCATCAAGAGCCACCACACACAGACGGATCCTGGACATGGGCTTCAAATGTCACATTCCTCTTGTCAAGCCGCTCCTGAACAGCAAACAATGTCAGAAGTGTCTTATCTGGGCTAAAGAAAAACAAAAGTGGTATGTTGCTCAGTGGTCCAAAGTTCTCTTTCCTGGTGAGAGCAACTTTTGCATCTCATTTGGAAACCAAGGACCCAGAATCTGGAGGAAGAATGGAGAGGCACACACTGCAAGATGCTTGAAGTCTAGTGTGAAGTTTCCACAGTCTGTGTTGATTTGGGGAGCCATGTCATCTGCTGATGTTGATCCACTGTATTTCATTAAGTCCAGGGTCAACGCAGCCATCTATCAAGAGATTTTGGAGCACTTCATGCTTCCTTCCGCAGATGAGCTTTATGGGGATGCTGACTTCATTTTCCAGCAGGACTTGCCACCTGCCCACACTGCCAAAAGCATCAAAACCTGGTTCAGTGACCATGGGATAACTGTGCTTGATTGGCCAGCAAACTAGCCTGACCTGAACGCCATAGAGAATCTATGGGGCATTGCCAAGAGAAAGATGAGAAACATGAGACCAAACAATGCAGAAGAGCTGAAGGCTGCGATTGAAGTATCCTGGTCTTCCATAACACCTCAGCAGTGCCACAGGCTGATAGCTTCCATGCCATGCCGTATTGAGGCAGTAATTGCTGCAAAAGGGGCCCAAACCAAGTACTGAGTACACATGCATGCTTATGCTTTTCAGTGGTCCGATATTCTATGTACAATCCTTGTTTTATTGATTGCATGTAATATTCTAATTTTCTGAGATTGTGGATTTGGGGTTTTCATGAGCTGTAAGCCATAATCATCACAATTATGACACATCACAGCTTGAACTATCTTGCTTTGCATGTAATGAGGCTATCTCATATATTAGTTTCACCTTTTAAGTTGCATGACTGAAATAAATGAACTTTTGCACGATATTCTAATTTTTTGAGTTTCACCTGTAGGTATAATAGTTTCACAGTGAAACAAAAAGTAACACATGCTAGTTGGTATGTTTGAAGGATAGAGAAACAATTATTGCCTGTAGTATAGAAGAGTGTTCAAATATTTAGATTAATTTGTCTGCAAATGACCCATATATTTAACTTCTTATCTATTTATCTGGGTTGACAGAAAATTTCATAAAAGATTCTAGCTGGTTGTCATTCAGAATTGATTGCAGAGCAAAAGTTATCCTTCCCTTCACAGCCCTCATGTGAAACTGCAAAGAAGAAGAATAGTATATATCCTTCCCACTGGCGAACCACTTATCAAAAGTGATTTTTTTTTTTGCCAGTAAATGACCTTTTGATAGATCAGAGATTTTTAGATGAGTAACATTACCATTTGTATATAAGGCTGTATGAAAGCATATATAAAGCATAATGTGTCATTTTTATGATAAAATTCTGAAAATGTGTTTCTGAAAGCCTTTTTAGAATACCTGTAAATGACCATGGAACAAAACTTTTTGTTGGATAGATTAGGTAAAACTAAACATCCCTATATCCCCTGGAGTTGTCTAGCCTCTCTACTCATTAAAAACGTTTAGCAGTTTTAAAGTCAACATGAAAGTTGTTTAATTTCTTTCCATATTACCAGATGCTTTCATTTGGATGTCTAAGGTTACCTAAGAAACTATTCTAAGATGACATTTGATTGGCTCAGTTGGATCATTGTTCATGTTAAGAATGGAATTGAAATGACTTAGGCTGCTCTTAAGCAAATAGTTAACAGGAGTGAATTTTCAGCTTTTACACTTGGTATATGATAATATTGTGGATTTCAGAAGAGTTGAGGCAAATAATAAAACATTATTTGACAATATGAGTGAATATGAATTGTTGTAGTAATAGGGACTACCAAATATTATTTAAAATAAAATATAAGTAAGTCACCTGCTATATCATTATTTGGTACTAGTTTGCTTGTACTTATGAGATAAAAACCTGTTCACCTTTATTTGCCATTGGAAGAAAAAGGCTTCTGACATAGAAGAGCAAAACATATTAACAACAAAGCGAGCACAGATTTTTGAAGAAAATTGGAAGATATTAAACTTTTTATTAATTTCTCAACAAGAATTTTTTAGAACACTTAATTATGTATATATATATATTAAATTAAGTGTTCTAAAAAATTCTCAGAACTCTGAGAAACACAGAGCCGAAGAAACAAGCCTGAAGATGATGAATGAGACTTCATCGAAACGTCGCCTAGATACTTCCAATTTTACGCGGGAGAAAACCCGAATAACCAAAGATATATATATATATATCTTTAAATGTATAAATGTATTGTCTTAAATACAGTGCCAGAGAATAATGGATTCAAGACTTTATATATAAAAATAAAAAGTGAAAATTTTAATGACTTGAACTTTGCAACTTATGCTATAGATAATATATGCTGCTAGATCAATTTTGAATTAAATCCAGTCTGAAGATCTTGCTGATTGTGCAGCGAATCATAATATAATTCAGTTTTAAGAGAGGAGAAGTGATTTTGCATGTAACATTAACAATTGAAAGCTTTTAAAAAATGTGGGTGATATTGTTACAGTAAATGTAGATGCCAGTCAGGTTAAGAGAGAATCTTGTTTGTACCTACAATTGGTCATGGAGCTTGTAATTGTTCACTGCCCCGGAATCTTAGTTGTGATTCTTTTGCCTTTTTCTTTTTGCATTTGCGGTGTATCCTATGATAGGAAAGATGGGGGTGGAAGAATGGGACAGATCTCATTTACAATTAATGATTTCCCCTGGAATTTTTAAAACAATTTAAGTATTTGAGTAGTTGTGGCTACTTTCCATATAAAATGATAAATTGATAATTTTATTGATATGAATTAGTATTTTCTTTCCTCTTTCAGGTAAAAGTGCTGTTTTGAAGTGTCTGCTAGATATTCACAAGATTTTTCGGGAGAATGATCCTGCATATATTCTCAATGACCTTTACATCACAGATTACTGCATTTGGATTCAAAAAGCGAAGTGAGTTCTAAATCTGTAGTTCTTTTTATGATTGTGGGTGTTTTATTTTGTAGAAAAGTAGTAAAAAGATCTGCTTAAAGTATACTTATTATATACAGCACAATGTGAAATTGCAACTGCTAATCTTTCAACTGGAGTTGGCCTTTATACATATTAAGTTCTACCCAAAGAATGTCATAATATATTGGCATAGTGTATGGGTGGATCCAAGCAGTACAGCCTTTTGTAATTGACAGATTATTATAGTTGGTCACAAAATCAGACAGCAGTTTAGACTGGACTTAGCATTTTTATCCACTTACTGACTTCTTCCCAAGGACCTGAGTTAGGCAAATGTTGTTGATAATAGTGTTAAAGATATTATCACAGAACATAGGTAGTTCCAAGTAAAGTTGCTTTTTTCAGTTGACTGCTTTTGATGATTGACTGAAGTGGTGCTACAGTTTGTTTGGAATTGCACCAAGGTTCCTATTACTTTTTTATTTTGCTTTCTTGCCAATCATTCTACTTCTATTTGCAAATCTATGTTTATTGTTTTTGAGTTTTTACTTCTATTGTGCTTTACCCAATATTGTAACATCCACTATCCAGACTTTTTTGTCTTTCTTTTTTGTCTTTCTTTTTTGTCTTTCTTGTCTACAATTGTTAAGTGTTGCTTGCAGATGCTTGTCTGTTTGAATTCTAAGAGCACTTTAGTTTCTTCAGTTTCTATTTGTTGGTTTTGTGTTCCCACCAGTTTTTGCTTGCAAGGCAAATGATATTTCTTGAAGATTTTCCAATACATAATTGTTGCTACTTTGTCATGTTGTTGTTTGTAGTCATTGTTTAAATTGTACTCTACTCTGAGGGATATGGGTGGTTAAGAAGTGTGGAATATAGATAAATAAATTATTATATACACACACAGACACGAAGGTAAAATCACAGCTGCAAGTTCTTTAGCCATTGTTGGTTTTTATCTTGCATAATTCAAGGGGACAAACATTCCAAATACATTGAACCTGGGATTCGATGGAAATTCGATAGAAGGAAAACAAATATTGTACTCTATGTAAATCACAGGGCTCTCTTTTATACATGATTCAAGAAATTGCAGATCATATCCCCACATGCATACATATGCTCAATTATGATAGAAAGTTATATAGATTAATAGCAAGATGGTCAGATAATCTTCCATTCTAAAATAAAACAGTGTCATCTTTTTTCTGTTTACAGAAGAAGAGCCTGTTTGGCCTAGTTATTAAGGCTCCAGGCTAGAAACCAGGAGACTGTGAGTTCTAGTCCTGCCTTAGGCATAAAAGCTGGCTAGGTGATCTTGGCCCAGTTACTCTGTCTCAGCCCAATTCATGACAAAGGGTTGTGGGGAAAATAGGAGCATTAATTGGTATTAGATATGTTTACTGCCTTCAGTTATTTATAAAAATAATAAAGGTAGGATTGAAAAATATCATTAAAAACCCATTAGAATTTTGCTGTTCACTAGACTCATTACAATGTGTAAATTAGAAAGATGATTTAAATTTTAGTTACTTAACAAATCAGTTATGTCCTGGATTTAAAATTGCTTTGGTTTGTTAAGTAATTGAGTATCAGTGTGTGGATAAGCAGGATTGACTGTGCAAATAAAACTATGTTCTCATGAAGCTACTTATCCTCAGTACATCTAGGAAAAATAAATGAATAAATAAATGATAAGGTTTGAGAGATACGCATTTAAAAAAAAAACTCTTTTCTTGTGGAGTTTAAATTTTAGGTACAAAATCTGCATTTTTTTACCCCTTCCAAGAATCCAGTTTAACATGTTTTTCATATATAACATTACTGATGAGGAAGCAGGAGTAAAATGAGGCTGCTAATATATCTTTTAACTACTGCTTTCCTTGTCCCTGGTATCACTACAGTATAATCAATGTTTGCCTTAGTTGCAAAACATTCTGCTGTGCTTCCCTCATGATTATATGTAGGAGTGTTAGAAACGTGAGCTATTATTAAAGTACTTATTACATGCATTTGAGATATAAATTGCATAAAATAAGCTCTTTTAGCACAATGGACAAGTTTCCTTTCTCAGCCTAGATATGTCAGGTACTTTAAAAGCTCTTGATGTAGTATTACCCCTTTGAGGTAGGCCAACACAGAAAACAGGTTGCTCAATAATAATTGGAAGTTATCTTTATTGATCTATGATAACAGAATCTCAAAAGACTGGCTGATTTTCCTTCTTTCCCTTCTCATACCCCAGGGAATATCAGGTAGTTAGTTTGAGTTTCTAATGCTTTGTCCTTTTGTTGGGCTTAAAACATTTTTGGAACTGTCTTTGTATAGCAAGTCTAAGGATATCTTTGTGGCTTTCCGAATATAAGATTCACTTGCATAATAGTCAGTTTCCACGCCCTGGGTTATGATCCCAGCTTCTTGGAAGAACATTGTGCCCACAAATTCTGGAGAGCTATGACACTTGGCATCCATCATGCCCCATCTGATACCTTTGGAATAAAACAAACAGGAAGCTCCCACGAGGCATGGTGGTGCAGTGGTTAGAGTATAATACTGCAGACTACTTCTGCTGACTGCCGGCTACTTGCAAATTTGGCAGTTCAAATCTCACCAGGCTCAAGGTTGACTCAACCTTCTATCCTTCCATGGGTAAAATGAGGACCCAAATTGTTGGAGGCAATATGCTGACTCTGTAAACTGCTTAGAGAGGGCTGTAAAACACTCTAAAGTGGTATATAAGTCTAAGTGCTATTGCTGTGCCACAAATGGAATTCAGTTTCAAACGCAGTTCTTTATTCTCAAGAAATTCTCTGCAGGTAGAAATACCTGGCTTACCTTTTCTGATGTAAAGGAAACTAAGCAAAGTTAGTGTCCCATCCTAGAACTAACTAACAGGGAATTCCAGGGTTAAAGGCTAGATTAGAATGCTGGATTTAAAAAAATCTCAGAAGAGAGATTAGAAGGTAACAAATCATTTAAATATTTTTGCCAGCAATACTACATTGATGTGTCCAGTCACTGGGAATTAAACTCAATGTGAGATGCACACAAAAAATAATTATTTTCAATCACACTTCCAAATTGCATGTGTGCCAAAGCTATTCTCAAAAATAAATAAATAGACTGATGCCGATTGTTCTCATTGAAAGTTTGCCCAAAGGAGCTCGAAGAAGGATAAAAGCAAGTTGGGATGAGGGAGATGCCTGAGAAAGGATAAGAAGGATCAACTTTTTCTTCTGATAAATTGATATTTTGGGAAAATGCTCATGATATTCTCCAAAATCTTAATATTGGCTCACTTGTTCAAACATTGAGGGACCCCATATTAAATAAAACATTAGTGAAGCATTTTCTGCTGCCTGGAAAAACCTGCAGAATGGATGTTTTTTATCAATTTATTACCAGTAGTTCCTGATAAGTTAGAATTTAAAGAACTCCGATACATGAGTGAATGCAACCATAGTAAACTCAATATACTGTGTACTTTTACAGAACAGAAATTAAAATTACTGTTCTTTTAAAACATGCCTGCAGTTTGCAGGTATAGAAGACCTCATCATACAAATCAACCAAGGTTTCTTGAAAATCATAAGTCGTTTTAAATAAGTAGTGGCTGAAATCGATTCAGAAAATAATTCAATAAATTTAATTCAGTCAACTACCACATGCTCAAAGAATATGCCAAGGAAAAAGACAATTATCAGTGGCCTGTGATGAATTGTATATTTTAGGTTTTTTAGTCATTTTTGTGGAAGTTCTTCCAGCTCTTCAGAGAAGCATGAATCCTTGTAGATGAATCCACCTTTCTTCTAAAGGGATTTATTGTTCTAATAAGTGCCCTTTGCGGAAGACACTGCAATCCCTTTTAGTGCTCTCAATTGAAAAAGGATTAAATTGAAAAGACCTCACTTCTTTATTATCAGCCCAATAGACTAATCATGTCACTGCTCTATTTGTGAGTTGAGGAGGATCATCAAGGGTACATATGGTTATGGATGCTCAAATCGTTCATTTAATTGTAGACTGCCTATTTCTATTTTCTAGTTTATGTTCCCACATCTATTGCCTTTCAAATGTAGTTGAAAATGTTTTCCTATATATTTTAGAATATCATATTGAGGGAGAGAATTACATTAGATTGTCTGGAAAATGTTATTGCTTAATGCTTATTCTAAATAATTTATAGAACTGTATCTCAATAAGCTTGCACAGTAAGTAGTTTTTAAGCAAAATGTAATAAATCTGCATAAAGTAAATTATATTTCAACCATTTATATGCATTTTTGAGGGAAAATCTGAAGAGTTAAATTCCTTTCAACCATATTATTGTATATATGTATTCTCCCATGAGCTGTTCAGAGCATCCAGTAGTGGGAGGTGCTTCAGTCTCTGCATTTGTAGGCTGGGCTTAAATTGTGGAATGCTCCTCCTCCTCCACAGTACTCCTCCTCAACGTTCCCCAGTTTTAACTCAGCCTCTTGAGAGATAGGCAGTGCTTGCGATTGTTCCTTGACCGAAACAGGAAAGATTATTCCATGATCAGCAGGTTTGATAGTATTCAGTTGTCTCTAGCCTTCTATTCCAACTTGAATCTCAGCCTGAGGGGTTTGTTTAAGGGAAGCGTCGATTCGCGCCCCACAAAAAAAAAATGGCGGGAGGCTTCGGCGCTGTTCTGCGCCACCTCTTCACAGACAGATTTATTACATCTGCAAGTTTGATTGCTGCAGCATTTTTTTTGTTTTCTTATTCCTTTACCGGCGTGAGCCATTGCTCAAAAAAAACCAACAACCCCCGAGTCATATCGCTCTTCCCCCCTTTCCGAACGCCTTATTTGACGTGGAAATTTCGGATTCGTGATATCTTCCACTTTCTCCCACCATTAGCTTAACAGACATCTTCGGCCATTTTGTTTATAGAGCGGGAAGTTGCTGCTTTGAGAAGCGCATGAATTGTTTAATTCCGGAGGCCATTTTGAACTGTCAAAACCTCGTGGCTGTGCGCCTGTTTTATCTTTCTTGTGCTGTGTGAGGTAGTTCTGCTCGGAGCAGCAGGTTCCCTTGAGAATTGTGGGAATGATTATACCCTCATCTTGGCTTGTCTGCATTCGAGGATATTTATTTCATTTTAAAAATTGTTGGCTCAACCCTCACAGCCTCATTATCTCAGCGGCACAACAGTAAGCACCCAGACCTGTGTCAGTCTGTGCAGGGAAGCTGTTGAAGGCCCCTTCAATCATCAAGCCAGGCCTTAGGCATTCGCAATTTGGCTGTTTTGGTCTTTCACTATATTGTGTGACTCTATATATTAGTACTTTCAAGAGCAACAATTAAAACAATCATAATAATATAATATAATAATAATAATAATAATAATAATAATAATAATAATAATAATAATA
>BLBF01000003.1:18146687-18212522 GCA_015471245.1 Laticauda colubrina | reverse complement strand
TAATAATAATAATAATAATAATAATAATAATAATAATAATAATAATACATCATCCTGCAGTATAATATTTTAATTCAATAAAATATTTTACTGAGATACCACTCATTTTACACACATAAAAAGGGGGGGGCAATAAGATCATTATCAGGGCAGCCGGTCTTGACTCAGATGAGGTCCCTGTGCGTGCCAACCGCCTTCTCTGTATCTTATACCAGACATACTACAATCCTAATTTGAATCAAAATGGCAGATGGTAGCACCTCTCAGAAATTATCCTTAAAGGCAAAAGCCAAATCCCAACACAAACCCAAGCAGGCTAAAGGGATTTCTAAGGCCTCAGAAAGGGACGCCTTAAGGCGCCACAAAGCCTTACAAAAGGAGATTGAGAAGTGCACTCGGGAGGCGCACATTATACCTCACCACTTCCCCTCCTCTAGCCCATCTGTTTCTTCACATCCTCCTCCACCCCTAGATCTTTCCCTCTCATCTAGGCGCAGTTTGACTCCCCATGGCCAATAGACTCAAGTGCCTGGGACACCGACATCGCGAAAGACTCCTGAAGCCACATTCACTCCGATGGCTGCTGGCCTTCTTCAAAGCAACAGTCTCATTGCGGAGGTTCCAGAAAGGATGAAAGCCAGGATGGAGCTGGCAATTCGCCAGGGAATCGCAGCGGGACTTCAACATGCCATCATGGCCAAACAATACCCTGTGATCACCGATCACGAGTCCCAGTCACTGAGGTCATTTCCCAGGTCGGAGCAGCACCATTCCCAGGTACCTTTACAGGGGGAGAACCCCCTCCAAGTGTAGTAGTAGTAGGAGGAGGAGGAGGAGGAGGAAGTGGATCAAGTTAACCGAATGGAAGAGTCTGAATTAGGGTCAATGCATGATAGCGAGCTCCTGTCAGAAGTAGATCCTTTGGAAAGGGAAATGTCGGAGGATGAAGGTCTTATTCTTGGCCAACCTGTTTTTACAAAATTATTCCGGCCACAGCTTTTTAGATCTCTCTTGTTTAAGGCAAAGAACATTGCAGGCCTAAACAAATAGACTCCGTCCACCACACTTGATCCTTCAGAAGAGGGACCAGGGGATCTGATCTTCAACCAACCGGTAGTTGAGGCAGAGGTGATCCCGGTTCCGCCTATGTTTTCGGACCTGGTACGGAAACAGTGGGCCTCTGCAGCGATGTACACCCCCCCCACTGGGTATGACAGGAAATATTTTAATTTGGCACCTGAATTCTCAAAATTATTGAATACTCCTGAGGTAGATGAACCCATAGTGGGGTTAGCGTCCTCTCCCATTCCCAGTGATGTGCAGGAGGCATTAAAGCTGGAGGAAAAATGGGCTGAGCTAGCCCTTCGCAGAGCCCACCAGTCTGACGCGTGGGCCATCAGAGCAGCTACGGCCGCCTCCTTCTTCACACATTCCTCTATCAGATGGCTCCACCTCTTACAAGAACATGTCCCTAATTCTAACCTTAGAGCTCACCAAGATATTGCAAAGCTTATTGCAGTGGCTGAATTCTCAGCAGATGCAACTTATCATGAAGTCAAGTTTTCAGCCAGGGCCATTACTTCACACGTCACAGCGCGTCACTTGCTATGGTTAAAGCACTGGCAAGCTGACTTCAAACACAAATCCAAGGTGGCCTCATCCCCCTTCATGGGAAACAGACTGTTTGGTCCTTCCCTTGAGCAGCTATTAATCTAAACCCATAACAAAAAGAAAATTGTCCCTTCCCCTTTTCGGAAGTCAGATCCTAGAAATTCCCAGTCCTTCTCACCCAGATATCAGAGACCCCCAGCATTCAGACCAGGGCAGCAGTCAGAAAGGTCCGATTCATCAGACAGAAGCAGAAGGGGTGGGCAATCCAAAAGGCCTTTTCGTGGAGCAGGAAACAGGTCCTTTCGGTGTCCAAGATAACTTCCTGGACCCAATCCCCATTGGCGGACGCCTTAAATTATTCGCTGACAAATGGGATTCTTCTACCTCTGATGCTTGGGTCAGAGATACGGTTAGATTCGGCCTGGCCCTGGAGTTTCAATCCGCTCCCCCAGATTTCTTCATGTCATGCCCCCTCTCCAGAGACCCCATTAAATGCAGTCTCATGGATTTGGCTATCCAACATCTACTGGATATAAGATCCATCCAACCAGTAGCCTCCAATCAACGAGGGCAAGGGCTTTATTCACACCTTTTCGTTGTGCCCAAAAGTTCAGGGGGGAAGAGAGCGATATTCGACCTGAAGCTCCTCAACCGTTTCTTAGTATATCGCAAGTTCAAAATGCATAATCTCCAATATCACTGGGCGTCAGGAAAGGGGATGTCCTCACGTCCATAGACTTGACGGAGGCGTACCTGCACATTGCTATTAGGCCTTCCCACTATAAATTTCTGAGATTCTGCTATAATAATCACCATTTTGAATATGTGGCTCTCCCTTTCGGTCCAGCTTCTGCCCCTCGAACCTTCATGAAGGTTCTCGCAGCACTAGCTGCTCATCTCAGGGACATTCCCGTATGACTCCAGTGTTATCTTGACGATATCTTGATTTTATCACCTTCCGTCCATTAAGCAGTCAGGGACACTCAAAACACATTACAAGCCCTACAAGACCATGGCTTCTTAATAAATTGGAAGAAGAGTCAGTTAACACCATCGACTTGGCTAATCCATTTGGGGGCGGTCATAAATACCGAGGAAGGCAAGGTTTACTTGTCACCAGATAGACTAAATAGCATTCAGCAATTAGTGAAGGAGATCAGGGCTATTAAGAGAGTGTCCCTAGCTGACCTATCAAAATTGTTAGGCAAAATGATCTCATGTTCAAACCCTTGAAAACGTCAACCCTCCAATTCCTAACATACAAAGTAGTTTTTCTTGTAGTGATCACATCTGCTCGTCGTGTTTCAGAGATTGCAGCCTTGTCTATCAGACAAGATCTTTGTGTTTTCCATGCCGACAGGGTGGTCCTCCATCCTGATCCCACATTCATACCCAAAGTCAACTCGGCATTTCATAGGGCACAAGAGCTGATCATTCATAATTTTTGCCCTAGACCATCACAAGAGATGGAGCGGAAATGGCATAGACTTGATGTGAGACGGGCATTACCAATTTACATTAATCGTACAGAGCCCTTCAGAAAAACAGAGGCCTTATTTGTGTCCTTTCAGCCCAACACTCAGGGAACCAAGGTCTCACCCACTACGATAGGCCGTGGGTTACGGGCCGCAATAGCAAAAGCATATCAGACTCATTCCATGCTGGTGCCTAGGGGCATAACAGCTCATTCAACAAGGAGCGCTGCAACATTGGCAGCATGAGCCACACAGGCACCAATAACTGAAATTTGTCGAGCCTCCACTTGGGCCTCTCCATCGCCATTCATTAGGCATTATAAAATAGATGTGTTTGCATCTGCTGAGGCTTCCTTTGGCAAAAGAGTTCTGCAATGGGTCCATAGGGACCAGGAGGAGATTCCAGGCCAGACGAAGTCCCTCCCGTAGGACAGGCCAAGCTTTGGTATGTCCCACTACTAGATGCTCTGAACAGCTCATGGGAGAAAGGGCGTTGGTACTTTCCTGACACGCCCGTTCTCTTTGAGCTGTGAAGAGTATCCAGCCCCACCCTTTTGTTTTTTCTGTTTGGTGTGGCCCTGTTTCAGCTAACGAATTGTTAGGGCAATAAGAATGAGGGTCTTTATTTCTCTCGTCTTCACCAAAACTGGGGAACGCTGAGGAGGAGTCCCGTGGAGGAGGAGGAGCGTTCCACAATTTAAGCCCAGCCTACAAATGCAGAGACTGAAGCACCTCCCACTACTGGATGCTCTTCACAGCTCAAAGAGAACAGACGTGTCAGGTAAGTACCAACGCCCTTTTACCAGTCATAGTCTGGATCAGAGGTCTCCAACCTTGGCAACTTTAAGACTCCAACCTTGGCAAAGCTGGCTGAGGAATTCTGGGAGTTGAAGTCCACAAGTCTTAAAGTTGCCAAGGATGGAGACCCCTGGTCTGGATCATTTCATGTTGGCTCTTATATATCAATGGTCTCCAGCCCATGGGTCATAGACCAGCAACAGTCCACAGCCTGCCAGGAACTGGGCTGGGCAAGCAAGGGATGGCCCATCTGCACACGTGTGGGATCCAGGCAGCGTGCGAAAGCACACTCCCCCAGCCCATGGAAAAATTGCCCTCCACAGAACTGGTCCCTAATGCCCAAAAGGTTGGGGACCACTGTTTTATATGATTTATTACAAGGTTAATGGCTGCCTAATTTAGCAATCACAGGCACTTGTTGTTTTGATTTCACTTAGGAATTGGTGGAACTCCCTAAATGGAAAATGCTGAATTCTCCTGAGTTACAGACCAAGGCAAAAGCATTAACCAGCATTTTTCAGTTATACAATATGTAGATTTGTATTTGACGGGGTTAAAAAATGAGCAAATTAAAATATTTTCCCCCTGGAAAGGACATTTTAGTCTGAAAAGCTTAATTGGCTTCTTTTGGTTTTGTTGTTTTTCCTTCCCGAGGCCTTTTTTCATGTTTCATTCAACAAAGCATTTGACAAGATTAGATTAAGCATATGCAGCACCATAAATAATATATCCTGTGCCCAATAATTTTCTAATACTTATTGTCTTATATACTCCCTTATACTGAATACTCCCCACCAAATGTTCCACTGTAATTAGTTGAGCAGTTATGTATTCTTGGAAAAAAATCTTTGAAACATGAAAAGAGTTGGTAATAAAGCTCTTTCCAGATTGCAATGTTTACATAGCAAACGTAGGAAGCAGGTCATCCAAGGATCTCCATAGGTGTCAGCATTTTATGTTGAAAAGCCAGGTGTGCCCAGGTGGAAAATTACCTCTTTAACCCCTGAGCTCATATAGCATGTTGCCATTCCGTTTGATCCTTCTGCTAAACAAGTCTATAATACTCCTGGCTGCCAGTCTTTGATATTGTTTTGATTTTTCTAAAAAAATTCAAGCAAAGACTTGAGGTCCCAAAGATGCTTTTTCAAAAAGCAACTGGACTTTCTTGTTTTTCTTTGAAGACATTTTGCTTGTCATCCAAGAAGCTTCTTCAGGTCTGACTGGATGGTGAGAAATGGAAATATTTATAGTCCTTGCAGATAGCTGGTCATTTGCATTCTTTTAGAGAGTCATTTAGGTCACTTGGAGGTTTATCTGTGTCCTCAGGGTTACTTGAGTGTGGAGATGAGTGTGGAGCTTTCTTGGAACTGCTGAAATAACTGTGCTGTAAACATGAGATAGTTCAGCGATGGCTAACACTTTTGGTACTGAATACCCAAAGCGTGCTTGCACACATCCCCATAATGCAATACGCAAGCGTCTCCCGTGTATTTGCCCCATGCATGTGCCTCCTGTGGATGCGTGCGCATCCCCTATGCATGCATTTACATCCCCATGCATTTGGTTGTGCCCCACCCCCAGGCATGTTCCCTGCCCCCCATACATGTGCGGTAGAGACCCAAAGACCAGCTGGCAGCGGGAGGTGTACGTGGATGTGTGGCAGAGCTGAGCAGGCTACTTCTGCTAACTGCTAATTAACAGCAGTTTGGCAGTTGAAGTCCCACCGGCTCAAGGTTAACTCAGCCTTCCATCCTTCCGAGGCCAGTAAAATGCGGACCCAGAATGTTGGGGGCAATAGGTTGACTCTGTGAACTGCTTAGAGAGGGCTGTAAAAGCACTGTGAAGCGGTATATAAGTCTGAAGTGCAATTGCTATTTTGATAAATTACAAATAATCATGAGCCACATAGGAATATCTGACATGCCAGTCAGCTGTTCCATGGCTAGCAGAATGTCAGCAGCACTGAAGGTGGCAATGATGATAAGGTTTGCATGCATCAGAAATGCTTGATAGCATGTCCTTCAGAGGATTGGTGGCAGATGCTTCCTGATGGTATAGTTGGCAGAAGTGAATTTATTGTGCTTAAAAAAAAAAAAAATAGCTGGCAGGCTCTGCAAAGCTGCTTGGCAAGCTGTATGTTGTACGAGCTTGACCTAGAAGATCTTACAGCAATCTTTACAATCTATAAAAATAAGATAAAATAATACAGCCAAGTAAAATAAATGCTTGCTAAGTACATCCAGTGAAAACACATTTGAAAAAGCAATGCTACCAGAGAGAGTGTTAAGGAATGCCCTCAGAAGTTGTGGGAGCGTCATCACTTGAGACTTTCAAGAAGAGATTGGACTCCCATCTGTCAGAAATGATGTAGGGTCTCCGCTTGGGCGTGGTGGTGGTGGACTAGATGACCTACAAGGTCCTTTCCAACTCTGATTATCTGTTATCTGAATAAATGGTTACCAAATGCTCAAAATATAGTCGTGACCACTGGGAAGGTGTAGAGTGACATTTTATGACAGATGAAAGGCTGTTGTAACTCTGAATTTGTAAGCTGAGAACTACCTCTAATCTGAATTTGATTTAAGGCTTCATACACAGTGCATTTAAAAAGTATTCAAACTACCTTCACTTCTGTCAATTTTGTTACGCTGCAGGGTATTTCTACAGTTGGCGAAATTCATTTTTTCCCGCTCATTAATCTACACTCAGTACCCATAATGACAAAGTGAAACCAGTATTGCTATTTTAAAAAGACTTTTACTTCAGGCTCCTGGTTGGCTAGTGTACAAACAGACTCCTGGATGAAGTAAGCCTTTGGTCTGAATTGCATAATTCTTGTAATGAATTTATAGTCAGAACTTCTGTAACATATGGAGCTGCTAAAGACCCACCTTGGTAATTTCTGCTAAACCTCATTGAAATCAACCATAAGTTGTGCCTTGAGCATAGTAATTACCTGACAGCATTGCTTTTTTGAGGGGAATGAGTTCAGCTGAAGACAAAGATCACAACTTCTGTGATCTTTAAGAAGGTGCCACCAGCACCTAAGATTTAAGCTTAGAACAGAAAGGTTTGATTTGAAGGAAGAAGAGAAGGTTGAAAATACCTCCCACTGCCACTAATGTCTAAATCCAGCTCTTTAATAAATTAGAAAATCTTTATGTTGGAAATCCAAAAGAAGACAAATCTGATAAAGGAGACATAGAGTCGCTAGATTAAAAGACAAACTAAAACTATGCCAAACGAGAATGGAATCTGTCAGGAAGAGACACAAATACTGCTCCTTCTTTCCTTAATTTCTTGCCAGCAAAATTTGGGGAATGGTTGCCTGACCAACTATGTAAAATAGAGTGCTTTGTAAAAATACAAACAAAGGAAAAACAATACAGTTCCTGCATCCAATTTTCCATGACTTCACCTCTTCTAAATTTGTACTGCATGCTGATTTCAGGAAGTTCCATGAATGATTTGATGAGAAGGGGAAGGGGAAATTTTTTTCCTACAATTCTGGAATAGGCTCCTAGTCTTCAGGGTTTCTTTCAAAATAGAACTTTAAGAGAGATTTTTCAGCACCTCTTTCATCCAGAAACTGAGCTTCAGCAATGCAGCTTTTTCATGTACCTTCTGATCATGTCTTGGCATCCATTCTATTGTCATTTATAAAAATACCTAGAAAAGAAATAACAGCAAATGAGACAGTCCTTCCATTTTTAGAGTAATTTGGGTGAAAAAAAAAATCCTCTGTTGAATGGGTACATACTCTGCATTAATTTGCTTATACTCTTACATTCAGCATTTTTGTTTCAGTGCTTCGGTCTTCACTGTTAGCTTTCGGCTTTTGTTTCTTTCAGAACGCAATGTGTTCTAATATGTTCCCAGTGCCTACCCACAATAATCTTGATAAAGCAACAGCTAATCATATTCATTTATTGCTTACAAGTATTTTCATTCTGCCGTGCTCATTGTGACTCCTGACAGGTTACAAAAACAGCACAAAGCATTTTCCAGGAAACCAAAATAATTAAATTAACAAAGATGATTACTCAGCTGTACAAATCCTTTCTAATTACCTGAGGTATATTCTTGCCCAGTTATCTGGGGAGAGTTCAAAATTGTTAACTCTAATGTAATGGGTAGGGTCACTGAAGCTGTGAACCTGGCCACCTGTGTTTTAGGTCCTGTCCTTCCTGGTTGATTAAGGTCTCCCACAAGTCACAACAGGTGGTAGAGTCTGAACAGTAATGAATATTTCTCTGTGGGAGGGGGCGGTTTCATCTGCCTTGAAAGAAGTAGTCCTCGACTTAACAACAGTTCATTTAGTGACTCTTCAAAGTTACAACAGCACTGAAAAAAGTGACTTATGACTGTTCTTCACACAACTGTTGTAGAATCTCCATGGTCATATGATCAAAATTCAGACGCTTGGCAACTAGTTCATATTGATGGTGTTTGCTATGTCTCGGGGTCATGTGATCAGCTTTTGCAACCTTCTGACAAGCAAAATCAATGGGAAATATAGATTCACGAAACAACCATGCTACTAACTTGACAAATTCAATGATTCACTTAACAATTGTGGCCAGAAAAGTTGTAAAATGGGGCAAAGTCACTTTACAAATATTTCACTTAGGAACATAAATTTTGGGGTCAATTGTGGTCGTAACTCAAGGACTACCTGTAATTGTTCACTCCTCAGAAGACCATAACTGGAGCTAAAGGCTCTGGGACAATTTTCCTCCCATCTTCAACCTTCCCTTCCTGGGGAAGTTTGTTGAGATGATGGTTAACATACAGCTACAGAGGGCCTTGGAAAAAGGATTATCTGGACTCTTTTTAGTCATTCAACATTGATTGTGCTATTGATAATCTTATTTAGTGGGCTTGGAATGGGGGTAGTAATCCATTCTGATTCTCCTTGATCTCCCAGCTACCTTCAATACCATCAATTGTGGTATCCTTCTTGGACAACTCAAGGAGTTGGGAGTGGGACATTTTGTAATCCCATGGTTCTCCTCCTTTCTTTGCAGTGTGCCTTAGGGTTCTATCCCTGCTCTACTCCTGTTTGGCATCTACGGTACATCAAGCCACTTGATGTGGTCATCTGTTGCCATGGGATATTGTGTCATCAGTACACAGGTCGTACCCTGTTTTAAGTCTTTTCCTTGGCCAAGCAAGTGATGCTAAGAAGAACTTTTCTCAGTGCATAGATGCTTGAAGATCTGGATGGAGGAGAATGGACTTAGACTCAATCCTGGCAAGACAAAGTCATTGGGCGATTTAAGCCCCACCCCACCTCCTAGTTCTGGGGATCTCCCCTTTTTAACTGTGCATGAGCTGCACTTCTCCAGAGTTGGAGTGTAATTTATGTTCTGAATTATCTGTATCCCTTCCTTGCATTCATGAGCTGGCCCTGCATATTTCTCCATAATGAATCCTGGAGCCAAGCCATACAAAGCTATTAGGTCAGCACCAGCATTTGTATGGTACCGAGAAGCTTTGTGTTGCTACTGAAGGATAATGTAATACTTGCATAGTAGATCTCACTGCTGACCACCTAGTCATCACATTTGGTATCAGTCTCTGAATCACTTTTCATTACAAAATAAATAACGTATAGGTAATCCTTGTTTAGCAGCCACAAATTCTGATTGGTGGCTATCTGAGGCAGTTGCTAAACAAGGACTACCTATATAATATGGTTTATGGTACAAACAATGAATTTGTTTTGTGGTCTGAAAGTCTATGGAGATTCTCAGTCATCCAGATCATGGTTGTCCCAAAGGTGCTTTTTCAAGAGGCAACTGGACTTTTTTGTTTTTCTTTGAAGACATTTCGCTTCTCATCCAAGAAACTTTTTCGGGCCTGACTGGATGGTGGGGAATGGAAGGATTTATATTCCTTGCAGACAGCTGGTCATTTGCATTCTGTTAGAGGCCACTTGGAGGTTTGTCTGTAACCTCAGGGTCATCTGAGTAGTGCAAATGGGTGTGGAGCCTTCTTGGAACTGCTGAAAGGACTGTGTTGTGGAGCTGTGCTTTCTGCAGGATGTTTTTTGCCCTGTCTCTCTTCACTGTTGAACACAAGCTGCTGGGGACGAGTCTGTGTTGTTTGCATCTCAAACTGAAGCCCAAATGGTTCCTGAACCTGAGGACACAGACAAATCTCCAAGTGGCCTCAACAACTCTCAAAAAGAATGCAAATGACCAGCTGTCTGCAAGGAAAATAGATAAATCTTTCCATTTTCACCAACCAGTCAGACCTAAAGAAGCTTATTGGATGAGAAGCAAGCATCTTCAAAGAAAAACAAGAAAGTCCAATTGCATCTTTAAAAAACACCTTTAGGTTGTGATCTGAGAGAAATAAATAGCAAAAGAACCAGATAGGTGTTTTGTGTTTGTATGTGGAAATCTGTAGTGATGGCAGTCCCACAGACCATGGATTTTAAACCATGCATTTTAAATAGTCCCAGCTAGTTAATTCACATTACTTCTTGGGATTTCCCCCCCCCCCCTTTCTTGCTTTCTTCTCCATTTAATACCTCTCCCCCTTCTCCACTGTCCTGTTGCTTGAACGTCTGCCTGAATGATGTCTCTTTGGGGTTTGTGCTTTGATTTCTTTGACGTTGCATGCCAAGAGGCAGTTTGTCACTCACTTGCCAAAGGGGGTCAGCAATTCATGTCCTCCCTTTTCAGTCAGCACTTACCCACTGTTCCTCCTGTTTTGACTACAGAAGCAACAAGTAGCCTGCATAAGCTGTTTCTTTTTTTAAGCAGGTGCAGCTTGCAGTTTGCAGCTGTGATCAAAGAGAGTGAGCTGTTTTCCATGCAAATCGCATTTTTCTGTTCTGTTCTAAGGCTTGTCAGGAGCTGACATCCTTTGACAGCGATTCTACCATCAGCCACTTAACCGGCTTGATCAGAGGCAGGGGGGAAAAAGGAAGAAAGTAAGAGCAACTGTTCCTTTCACACATTTCCTCTGATGTCATATTGAAGTGATAATCTCTGGTTTGGGTGGGTATGTCATTCCGCTATCAGCTCTTCTGCAATAATTCTCTACTTTATCAAGAAGAAAAACACCTATGATCTATGGCAGCAGCTAAAGTCCATCCTTTTATATCTGTTTGTCTGTCTGCCTATCTGTCCATGCATCCATCCATCCATCCAGATATATTGATATAAATTTGTATCATTTGATAAGAAAGTTCAAGCCAACTCAATTTCATCTGTTATTCTTCAAATTCTATGGTTAATATAATGCAAGTTTGCAAGGTTCTCCACGCAAGGCAAAAAGAAAAAGCTTTTTTGATTTGTATCAGTTATTTTCTTTCTTTTTTTCCCCCCAACTGTATAGTTGGAAAATTGTGGTGACATCAGTTAGGGACTGTGGCTCCAGTAAAAACTCAGCTCTCATAATTATAATGCAAAAATACCTTTTGAGTCTTGTCACATGATTGCTTATGATTCAAAATCTAGCCTAGTATTATTTTTAGCTCTTTGTTCTGGAACATAACTTTAAATAGACTATTCATTTGATGGCATTCTGGTTTAATGCTTGCCATGTGGATTTTGCTCCTATTCTTTTTTGTCCATCAGTTTTCCTTACAGTTAAATAACTACCATCAAACATCAGGCAATCATGTAGACATATGCTGTCATCATCTATAGCAATAGTTTAAAGTTCTCTCAAAAATATGCCACTGGTTTCTTAATCCCATCCATCCATCTTATCCATGATATTTCTTGTTTGCCCAAAGTATGTGAGAGTTTGATTGTTGACCATCACTACAAAAGAATAGTCACACTGTATTTCATCTAGGATAGACTGCCTGATTGTCTTACAGCCAATGCTTTTTTTAGTACTGTCTTCAAACCCATAATTCGAAAGCTGTTGATCTTCTTTTCCACAATGGAAGACAATTGTTTGATCTTTGCTTATCCTTCATACTCTTCTCTATGATCGCCCCTTTCTCCCCAGAACTACTCCCCTCTTAATTCTTGACAATTAGAAAACAAAACTTCAATTCTTTCCATCCATTGCAAGTCCAGTAAACATGCTGGTTGACTTTACCTGTGTCTTATTAATATTTAACATTAATCTGGATTTTTTTTTCACTTTTGGAGTGGATCTTCCAAATTATCTTTATTTAGCTAACAAAATGATGCAAAATATATCTTAAAGTGTTAGTTTTTCAACCTTCAATCATAATCCCAACTTAATTATTTCCTCATTCTGCTACTCTTATGTGTGTGTGTGTTTAAATGAAGAAAATGCACCCCTTGGCTCAGTCCCTTACATATTGTGGTCCAGTCTCTCTCCAAACTCAATTAACGCAATATCTTTGCTTGTTGTAAATGAAGAATAAGCAGATATTTTGTTGCACTCATTAGCCTTAATATATTCCACATTCTGAATGTATCCAGAGGTTTGCTATGGTTGCTAGAGCAAGAGTAAAACTCCCTTTTCTATTCTTTTGTTCTCATAAACAAGCCGGAACTGATGAAAAACGGTTGAATCATCATTGAAGCAGACAATTGCCCATGAAAGGCCACTGGATTACTTTGTTGGATAATTGGGAAGAGACTTTGAGTCCAGGGAGGCAGAAGGTAACAACTTAATAGAATGTCACACACCAAATTCCTACCCGCAATCTTTTCATACTCTTACTTTGTGTATGTCTGTGGCAGGCTTGTATGCAGCCTTTGCCAAATCTTGTTCCTTTAAGAGGAGCTGAGCAATTATCCCTCCTACAAGAAGTCGGCAGCATGAGGAACAGCAGATAGGAGATTTCTGGAAGGCAAGGTTTGGGGGTGGTAGCTATAGACTGCCTGAAAGGGACAGATGATGATGAGGAATGTGTTGTAGGCAAAGTCTGCAAGAATCAACAGTTTGATCTATTTATCCTGTTAATAAGAGGCATAGCACCTTAAGTACTATTACAATAATTCATTTTTCCTCTCCAATTTCCCATTCCAGGCTAAAGATTTATGTATGACAAATAAATCTGAATATCTAATAACTAAAAGAAAGTTTTCCAAAAATTAGAGGTAAATAGAGAACCACAGCCTGAAATTATACAATTGACTATTCCCCTATACCAATTTCTCAACATACAACCACAATTGGGACCAGAACTTTCTATAAACATTTGCAAAACCCAGAGAATATTGGACGTCCTTCCATGTTTCTAGGTCCCTGTCAGGTAATAGAGATTGAACTTTTACATCAACCATTTGTTTTCTGCCTGTAATTAAAATATGCCAATTGAGCTTCAAGTTTATGTTAGCATGCCTACACTTGAGGTGGCAATGTTTTGCTTCCTTCCCCCACCCCACTCCCCAAAAAACCAGCAAATTTTGCATACTTTTTCTGAAAAGGAAGGGGATTCAGGGCTGGGGAAGTGACATGTAAGACAGGGAAGACTGCAAAGTGTGCTGTTGACAGTTTTGAGATTAAAAACACATGCATGGTCTTGTTTCCAGTAGTTCTCTAGATCAGGGGTCACCAACCTTTTGGACCTCAGGGACCAAAAAACTCATAATTTTAGATCTCAGGGAACACCAACTGGTTCTGTGGGTGTAGCCTAATTTGTGGGTGTGGCTTGGTGGTCATGTGACTGACTGAGCGTGGATTATATGTAAATATCATAAATATTTATATAAATATTGAATATTTTATATAAAAAAGAGCAACTTTTTCCCAAAATCAGGCAAAGCAGGCAGGCAGATTGAGTTGCTCACAGAATCACAGATTCATTCAGAAATCTATCTATCTGCCATTGGCAAGTTCAGTCTGTCACATAAAATTTGCTTGGAAGCAAACTCACAAAATAACTCACAACACACCATGCATATAAATATTGAATTTTTTATTTAAAAAAAAAGAGCAACTTTTACCTAAAATCAGGCAAAGCAGGCAGATTGAGTTGCTCACAGAATCATTCAATGATCTGTCTGTCTGCCATCAGCTAGCTCGGTCTCTCAAATTTGCTTGCCATGAGTCTGTACTGAATTTGCTTGCAAGCCAACCTTCAGTCCTAAGGGAAGTTCTTAAAAGCAGAGCCAAAGATCTAAGGACTAACTAGAAAGCAAGAAATCCAACCATTTTCTGCTTCCTAGCTAATCTAAATCTCCTGGCACAGCAGAACAGATGGTGGTCAGAAAAAGGAAAAATAGCGATTTAGCAGGCAATTTTACCGGGTAAGGAGTGAGTGGGCAGGGAGGGTTCCCGCGGGCCATGTGCGCGGCGCAGCCTTGTGTTTCTGCGCAGGTGGGATTAATTGCTTAGGGGGGTGTTCCGGGGATGAGATTTCTCTGCAGCCCACCAAAATTTTCTCACGGCCCACCGGTTGGCGACCACTGCTCTAGATCATGGGTTGACAGCCAATCAGTGTTCAGCACAATGGGAACACATCAGATCGCTATAGCAGAGTGACAATAATTCTGTTTGATTATTGTGAGTGGCCAAGATATTGGATGTTAGGATCATCTCAAAGTGCTTGCCCTTAATCGTTTTCATAAGCAAAGGCAAATTTCTATATTGTGAGCTTATCAATGAAGTTGGCACTCTGTCTAAAACAGTGGAGAGTTGTATTTCTAAGCCAGAGACTGTATGAAGAGTAACAAGGATAATAAAATGTAATAAAATAAAATAAAATAAAAAGACCCTGTGGTTGACTCTTTTTAATCATCTGAGGAACTTCCTGCTGAGTTCTTGGAAAATGAGTTTGCAAAGCTTTCCAAAGAGGATACTCTGGAGGAATTGAATATTTGCTCACTGTATGTAGCCTGAAGGCTCTGCAACTAACCTTTAACATTGCAAGTCTTAGCTAGATTTTCCTGGGGTTTCACAATAGAAACACAACCTGGGTTTCTGTTAGAAAAGGGATTGCTGGTATTTGCCTGGGTTCTCTGGTGTAACATCTGAGGCAGCCCATGAGGCATATAGAGGCTGTGAAATTCCTTCCCTTCTTTTCTCAATGCTTCAAATATTCCAGTCACCCCTCAATTACCGCACAATGTTGGAACTGTTCTTGCAAATTATATGGAATTCCTGCATAGCTTCTTAATTCTTTCAAGGTGGAATACACTGCAATTTCTGTTCTTGGATTATTCTTTGTTTTCTGAAATATGTTTATTCACTTGGTATATATAGTTTTCTTTTAGTGCAATAATTTTGATAATTTATATATTCTTTTGCATTTTCTTTCTTCAAAACTGATAGATTGCTACCTATTTCTATGCCATATCATCTTGTTCCATGTCTTTTGAGATAGGACCATGGGGCACTTTAAATGGTTATTCTTTTATTGGATTAAAAATGTCAGTGGGTCAATCTGTTACTACGGTACTGCATTCTTACTTGGCAGCTGGTTTATTTCATGTTCTACCTCAGTCCCTATTAGAATCTGTCCAGAATATATTTACTGTCTCCAAATATTTTTTTTTCATTTTACAATCTCATTTGTAAAGGAAATTATTATAGTCTTTCCACTTTTCTTTAACTTCATTTGACTTTATCAGATTTCCATAATTATTCTTGGAAGTACATTTTCTTGTGATTTCTCTGGACTTCTGGAAAAAAATTATTTTTTCCTTATTAGTAATGTTCTTGATTGAGATCTTTCCTTATCTGGCTTCATATAAGTTTCCATTCAATCACCATCTCAGGACACAAGGATTCCTGCTCTGACTATCATGACACCTTGCTCTGAAAGGCTTTTGGATCTTTACTTCATCAAAAGTTTGGAATATTTTCTTCTTCTTTGGTTTTCTCAATGTTGTGTATCTGTTCCCTGTTCTTTAGATTCTCTTTTGCTTAGTTGTACTGAGTACTTGCTAGTTGTACTGAGGCTATTCCTTGCATTGATTTTATATTCTTTCAAAGTCTTCCAATTCAAATCTCTCTGCTAAGTTTATACAGTTTAATTTTAACACGTACATATTTCACCGGTAATTCATTGTCTCTTCTGTAATCTGCATCCATGGAGAAGAGTGAAGGTCAATTATGACACAATGGCAATATACCTGTGTGCATCATTTTGCTTTGTACTAAATCTAGTATTTTTTTAAAAAAGAGGAGTCTACCTGTTCTTGTTTTGTTTTGTTGTTTTCTTTTTGAGGAGTCAGCAGGGCCATGGTAAGGTCTTTTGGATGTCAGGATTTAATTTACAAACTTGATTAAATGGGGAAAAAACAAAATCAAACTGATATCTGAAATATTTTCTCATGAATATAATATTTGGTATACCAAATGTGTCATCTATTTCATTATTGTTATGGTGGATCAGATTATCAGCCACATGTTTAAACTAGATTTGACATTTTTATCCATAGCCTTTCCCAGGGATCTGGGGAGGCAGATGGAGTTTGATGATGTTTATTGTTATTATTGCTCCACTATTAGAATATGACTGCTATTTTTGCCTCCAGCAAAAGTCCCATTTTATCCAGTATTTGGTCATTCATGGACAGGAAGTATAGTTATTCCTTGCCATACAACTGTTTGTTTAGTGGTTCAAGTTAGAATAGAACAGAACAGAATTCTTTATTGGGTAAGTGTGATTGAACACACAAGGAATTTGTCTTGGTGCAAATGCTCTCAGTATACATAAAAGAAAAGATACATTCATCAAGAGTCAAGAATCATAAGTTACAACACTTAATTACAATGGTATTGGAAAAAATGACGAACCAGTCCTCACATTTAGGACTTTTGCAGCATCCCTCTGGTGACATGATCAAAATTTGGGCATGTATTTATGACAGTTGCAGTGTCCTGGGGTCATGTGATCACTATTTACAACCTTCCTAGCAGATTCCAACAAGCAAAATTAGTGGGGAAAGCTGATGTGCTTCTTGACCACGTGGTTCACTTAAGAGCCAAAGTGATTTGCTTGAAAAAAAAAAGGTCAATGTTGATGTTACCTAATTGGATGATGAAATATCTGCAAACAGACAACCAAGTTCAGATAGATCCAATGATCAACAATGGGCTCTATCCAACAGAATGAACTTCAGTGTGGAGAAAAGCAAGATTTTACTCCTGGGCAGGAAAAACCAAAGGTACAAGTACAGATTAGGTGAAATCTGGCTAAAAATCAGTTACTCTGAGAGGGATCTTGTAGTCCTAGTGGATGAGCATTTAAATATGAGCCATGGTGTGCGGCGGCAGCTAAAAGAGCTGATACAATCCTTAGTTGTATAAACAGAGGCATAGAATCAAAATCACGTGAACTATTAGTACCACTTTATAAAGCCTTAGAATACTGCATCCAGATTTGAGTACTACATTATAAAAAAGATGTTGAGACTTTGGAAAAAGTGCAAAGAACTAAGATGATTAAAGGCCTAGAGACATAAGAAGAATGGTCACAGGATTTGGGTTTGACAAGTCTAGAGAAATTAAAGAGACAGGATCAACTTTCTTTTCAAAGCCTCAAGGGCAGGACAAGAAACAATGGATGGACACTAATCAAAGAGAGAAGCAACCTGGAATTGAGGAGAAACTTCCTTATAGTGAGAACAATTAACCAATGGAACAGCTTGCCTTCAGAAGTTGTGGGTGCTGTATCACAGGAGGTTTTTAAGAAGAGACTGGACAGTCACTTGTCTGAAATGGGTCTTGACCAGTAGTGTGGACTAGAAGACTTCCAAGGTCCCTTCCAGCTCTATTCATATTGATTGATTGATTGATTGATTGATTGACATCACAGTTCTACCTTGAGCTATATACTATCTCTTCTATTAAAACTATATGTCCAAAAAAAAAATTTCAAATGTGGAAATTCCAAGAAGAAGAAGAAAAATGTTTCAGAAACACAGATACTAACATCTTTTTTTATTGAGTGATGGTAGAAGAAGCCATTGTGTTTTCTCACCAAGTTTAATATAAATATGAAATTTAATAATGTAGGAAAAGCATGAAGAACATGGCTTCTGGAATTTTTTCCCCAACTTCTTTGCAAATTAGTGATCATGTTTTCTTCTGTGAAATGAAATAATGGCTGGCATCTGTGTAGGTATATTTACTTTTTTTTTTCAAGGGCTAATCATTATACTAATAGGACTGGTTCTATATAAGTTGCCTCTGTATGTTTCTTATTTTTCCCTCATGTTGTTTCTTTGTGTATTTACGTGTGTGTGTAAAGGAAAACACAAAGTAGATAACATATGCTCCATTTTTGCTCATGTATACCGGAAATGGGGGATATAACAGAGCACCTGGCAGCATTTCAAGATGCAGTGGAGATTCCCCTCCTCCCAAATGCTTTTCTCTGCAATCTGCAACCAAATCTCAGTCGCAATTTCAAAGTCTTTCTTTTGCCATGCCAAATTTGATTTTCTTCTGTTCTATTCAGTAAATTATTCTATTGTTAGAGAGGTAGAGGGAAATTGGATTCTGAGCCACATTACAGCATGTAATTTATTTTTCACCATTCTGTTGGACATGTGCCAGCATTCAAAAGAGGAAGAGACCATCAAGAAAGAGAACAGAGAGATAAGCTGGAATGTAAGGAGTCAGAAAGATTAAAGCTCAGAATGAAATTATGGAAGATTGCCAAGGACAAAAAATGGGCTTCTTCAGATATCGTCAAAATTAAAAACAAACAAACATACTTACCAATTGCTCAATAGACACCATAAAATGCTAGCAGAGATAAAAGAATCACAATAGCTAAACAACTCTCCTCACTCCCTGTTGCTGTGCTGGCTGATTGTGGTGGTGGAAGGGGAGTGTTCCTTGGAAGGATGATGATGCAGAACAGCAGTTGAACCCCAAGATACATCCAGACCAATATTGGGTAGCACCCAGTGGTGGGCTGCTGACGGTTCAGACCGGTTCTAGTGAGCTGGTAGTTCTGACCATGAGCTAGAATCTCTCTATCATGTCCTATATTTCCTTCTTTCTGGGTCAGCTGAGTTGCGTGGCATAACTGATTGCCGCACCTCAGCTGTTCTACTTACCAGGGCTGCCCTAGAAGGTAAGCAACTGAGCTTCAAATTGCTGTATTTTGAATTCTGTGCGAAGCGTGCGTCCACAGTTGCAGCCCACCACTGGTAGCACCTATATAGGAAGATGGTGGAGGTGGTTACCACTCTAGTGAGGAAAGCAAAGGCATGATTTCATATTGTCCAGGAAAAGGCATAATAAAACACTCTGTACTTTTTCATGAAAAACACATTGATAAACATTATAAAGTGATTGATAGCATAGGGATTAGGGACCCCTAAATTTGAAAACACTGAACATGCTACTGAGGAGGAGTTGAGGCTCTTTCACAATACGAATGGAGTTTATGACATAGGAAGATTAAAGCCTTTGGGACATCTAGTTGCTGATGTTACCCAAGAGGAAAAGAAAACCTCAAGCTGCAAGAGCAGAAATCCAGCGGGAATACGAACCGCAAGAAACATAAACATGAGGAAGCTCAACATAGTAAAAGATAAAATGAACCACTTACACACTGACATTTTAGGCATCAGCAAACTGAAAGGGACATCAATTGGGCACTTTCACTCAGAAGATTAGCCCATTTACTATTCAGAGCTTTAAAAAAAGGAAGGACATTGCTTTCATTATTCAAAAAGAATATAGCAAAGACGGTGTTTGGATGCAATGCAGTGAATGACTGAATAACAATAGTTAGACTTCATGAACAATTAATATGAGAGTTATTCAATTTTAAATTCTACTGGTGCAGAAGAGGAAATTGTTGAGTTATATTGTCAAGGTCAATCTGAAATTAACAGAACTTGCAAAGAAGATATACTGCTTGCAGCTGGAAACTGGAATGCCAAATTTGCAAATATTAAGCAGCAAAATTTACTTGATTCATAAAGCATATCTTGGAAACTGAAATGAAGCAGGAGAATGACATCAATTTTTGCCAATCCAATATATTGTGGAAAGGGATGAAGGGACAGGGTTGAATCTCGACTGAGAATATTCCCTGAAATATGTTTTAAGTCTATTAGTTCTTCAGGCCCAAATTAGTTATATCTTAACAAACTGAAGAAGTCTTCTGATAGTCAAGAGAGGACAAGTCAAATTATTGAAGGAGTTCCAATCTTTAAAAAGAGCATCAAGGGAGCTATCAATCAGTCTGCCTGACATGGTTATCTGAGAAGTTTTTAGAATAATTCATAAAGCAATTGACCAGCAAGTGCTTTGAAAATATTGAGATGGTTCTTAAAAGTCAGCATCAGGTTGCCACGAAGAAGTCTTTCAGTTTCATTGTGATCCTGAATTTTTTAATCATATGTGATAACATAATGGACATGACATACCTGAATTTTAGTAAACCAGTTGACAAAAAAAAAAAAAAAAATTCATGACATGCTGATTAGCAAGTAACCATGCTAAAAATTAACCATGGATAATTTTTTAATACAATATTATGTGAACACACAAATAGCTAGAAAACGGAGACCGATATGTACAATGGCTTACATATTTGACAAGGAGATCCTGTTCTAATCCACCCCCAGCAACTAGGTGACTTGGGTTAGTGTCACTCTCAGCTGAATATGTTTCATAGAGCTGCTTGTAAGATAAAACTGAAGAAAAATCTTGAGCTCCCTGTAGAAAGATGAGATATGCATCTCACAAATGCAAATTTAAAACACTCAACAGTTCTCTCAATTAATAAGCATAAATAATGAGGCAGGGGATTTGTTCCTGGGCCAATTGTCATTTAATATTTTCACTAATAATTTAGATGAAGAAGTGGAAAGAATGTTGTGTCTAATTGATTGTTCAAGATTTCTTTATTATTCCAAATGTCAGGTCACAGAATAATGAACAAGTTATAGGAAAGCAGATACTGGTAGAAGGCTTGCTTCTTCTTCCTCAGCTGAAGCCTTCAAGGAGGCCATCAAAGGAAACCTGGGTAAAGTACATTGCAGTAATCTATCCACAAACAGATGAGATTATGGGGAATCCCAAGCAATTATGCACCATTTAAAATTGACAAAGCAAGCATTAATCATGGTCTCCATCTACCTGACAGCCACTGTGAGTTTAGGAGGATCCATAGATCTCATACCTGCTGTATCAAGAGAAGTGCCTCCTCAGCCAGAGTTATCACTGGAGCAAGCAAATCTGATCAATTCTGCGCTACCTTGAAATGGTTCGATTTCAGCTTACTTGTTTATTCTCATCCGCAGCCTAACAGCTTTCCAGTGTTGAATCAGAATTTCCAACATTTTCCCAACCCAGGGTAGCCGTATGCATTGAGTTTGTTCAGCATACCCTCTTTACCATATGCTGATCAGCAATGCGGTTTTTGGCCAAACAATTGGAAAATAAGTGTTGATATGGAACCACAATAAAGGTGGTATTCAGCAGGTTCTGATTAGTTCTGGAGAACCGGTAGCGGAAATTTTGAATAGTTCGGGGAATCGGTAGCGGAAATTTTGAATAGTTCGGGGAAGCGGTAGTGGAAATTTTGAAGTTCGGGGAAGCGGTAGTGGAAATTTTGAATAGTTTGGAAAACTGGTAGTGGAAATTTTGAGTAGTTCAGAATACCACCTCTGACTGGCTTAGCCCCCTGTGCCTCCTGAGGCCCAGATGATCAGCTGGGTCTTTTTTTGTTGCCCTGCACAGGAGAATGGAGCTGGAAAGCAGGTTAGTGGGGTGGGGAGAATGGGGATTTTTCAGTAATCTTCCCCTGCCATGCCCACCAAGCCACGCCCACAGAACTGGTAGTAAAAAATTTTGAATTTCACCACTGGACCACAAGGCATTTAGAGGGTGAAATTATTCTATTTCTCTCTTTAAATTACCCCAAAATGACCCAGGTTGCCACTATTCAGCCTTCTCTGACCACATGACACTTGGATCCTTTACAATCTATTCATATGAAGAATGAATTATGGCCCACAACTCAAAAAAGTTGACTAGTCCAGATATATAGTATAGTACTATCATCCCCACACATCCTAAATTCTGACAAATATATTCTTCGTGATCATTATTCCTGAATATAACCGTGATACAGTACTACTTTAGGATTCCTTTTTCTGTCCTGAAAACTCATAAAAATTAAGTTAATTAAACTTGGCTTAATTGGGTTTTTATTAGTGTTTACATTCTTGTACATTTGCAGCTTCTGTTAATTAAATTATGTTCAATTGTTTGCTCTCTGTCTAAAAGTACTGTGTACAGTTTTTATGTTGGTATGTTTTTTTTCAAATTGTGTGATTCCAGCTGGAATAATCATTTTGTGAACTTTCAGTGTTAACCAAGCAAATATGGAGGGGAAAAATATTCCACCAGCGTAGTGTTATCTCAGGTTCTCCTTAAAACGTAGCAGAAATATTGGAGGAAAGTGACTATATTATGCTGACTTTTTTAAAGGGAAATTAGAACTGAGTGCAGTTCATTGCACAGACTTCCCAAAATATATGATAGATAATGAGATCTCATGGAAAAAGTTAATATGAAAAGTTGCCCCAGGTAAGTGGGGGTTCTTAAAGAATGAGATATTAAATGTATAATCACTGACATTTCCAAGAATCAGAATGTAGCACCACAAAGAAGTCAATTTGACTACTGAAACAGTTTGAACCCTTGTGTAGTATCACCTAGAAATCTTAGAGAACTAGGGAAATACTGGATGCATGCAGGAGAGAAAATGTCGCTATCTTTAAAAAAGACAAAAAGGAAATTATAGAGAATTACAGAGCAGTCAGTCTGATCATCAGTAGTTGGGAAGATAGCTGATTACAGTGTAGAGACTGATCTTATCTCTTTAAAACAGTGTCAATTGTCAAACATCAGAATCAGTGTTGTTTCTCTGTGTCATATGTGGGCATATGCATAATGTTTATTTATTTTGTCATGTTTATGTAGTTATATTGGAGGTGGTGACCCTTTGAGAGCTGTATACAATGAAATTTTGTTTTAATGTATGCCAATTAGTGTACATTCAAAGTGACAATAAAGTTATTCTTCTTTCTTCCAGCTTGCCATAAAGAAATCTTGCCACATTAATGTTACCTTCTTTTGACTGGGCAACTTCCTTTATGATATTGTATAGAACAGGGCTGTCAAACTCACAGCCCATGGACCAGATGCGTCACACACTGGCAACACCCATGCCCACCTTAGCGAAGGGAAAAAGTCATAATATGTCATGTGGTGATGCGAGTTTGACATTCCTGGTGTAGAGGAAATGCCATCGACATAATATATCTTGATTTCAGTGACGCGTTAAATAGTGCCCCACAACATTCCAATTAACTAGTTGATTACTTTGAGCTCTATGGTACCACACGTTAAGAAGGATTCAGGGAAATTGGAAGAAATTTAGAAAAGGACAAAGCAGATGATTAGAGGATTACAAACTACTACTCTAAATAGAGACTAAGAAGATGGATATGTTTGACCTTGAGAAAAAAACAATTGAAGAAGCAATATGATAGTATTCTTTAAACAGCTGAAAGGCATCATATTGAAAAAATTCAAGAGTTTCCTCTTTCTCTCAGAGTGCAGAAGACAAAATAATAGAGTGAAGGTAAATATTTAGATTGAATGTTGAGGAAAGAAACTTCTTAATAGTAAGACTAATTCAACTATGGAATTTATTATTCACATAGTAGGTGATCTACTCTTCAATGGACTTATTCAAATGGACATTAGATATCACTCTATTAAAGATACTTTAATTTGGATTCCTACAATTAGGGAGTTGAATTCAGGAGCCCACATAACCCCTTCTGGCTAATAAACAGCACAGTAAACACTATAGTAACATCTGCCCTTACAATTATTGATGTTTTTGAAAACAATAATTCTAGAAGATGAAGTATAGATTAATTCATAAAAAGCTATGATGAGAAAAGTACTATATTTGGTACAGAATGGATTAATTCCACAACTTTGTGCACCCCTCTAAAGTCAACTAGTTGTGAGCATCATTTCAAAAATACTTTTCCTAAAATTGTCTTGGCAATATTGAGACAAAACTGGAAGATATTTTTGTTGTTATTGAGAGTATCTTTTTCTCTTGAGTAGTTCAGTATAATTATTAAACATTTTGAAAGAAAGAAATTCCAGATGTCAACACTTTGAATTAGTACCATTTATTACAGGATAGCATGAATAAAACAGGTTAGTATTCTGATGAGAGAGCCACAATGAGAATTATATTTCAAAAGACAAATTGCAATAATATTGTTTTAAGATAACAATTGATATAAAAGGTGACAATGTAGAATGTGCTGAATGGTGTCATTTGAGTGATACTGTCATGACCCATTTGTTCTATATGTAAAGTAGGTGACTCCCAATCTGCAAACCTGATTGCTCAAATAAACTAAGGATTGGATTGGTTCACTAGGAACCAATCCAAAGAGCTGCTGAAAGGCGGCAAATTTAAGCAACTGCCATTGGCTGCAAGCAGACAAGCCAGCCTGTATAAAAGGCTGGCCTCGGCTTCAGCCAAGTGTTCCTATTTACTGACTAGTTAAAGAATAAAGTATTTGTTGTTGGAACCCGGTCTACCTCGTGTGTTTTCCGAACAAAACACTGGCGACGAGGGTGGGATCGTCCTAAACGAAAAACCTGCACGCGGTGATAAGAAGTCCAGATGACAGCCAAGATGCCTGGAAACAACGCACCGCCCGCACCCTTCAATCCCAACGAAGAGGATTGGGATTCCTATGCAGATCGTTTCCAAATGTATTTGGAGAGCAATGAAATGGAAGACATTTCAGAGCAACGCAAGAGAGCTGTGTTCCTGACTCACTGCGGGCCAACGTTTTTCAAGATGGCAAAGGCCCTTGCGAAGCCCCGAGACGTTAAACAACTAACGTGGCCAGAATTGCAAAGAATCCTCAAAGCACACTACGCTCCGATGGTGTCAAACTTAATAAAGCGACACGAATTTTACCACAGAGACCAGAGAGAGGGAGAGACCGTCGCCAATTTCATTGCTGCCCTTAGACAATTAGGGGGTGAGTGTGATTTTTTGAACATTGACGAAGCAATGAGGGATCGCGTCGTGTTGGGTCTGAGAGACTCGACCACACAGAGTAAATTACTCAACAAGCCCAACATCACCGTAACCGAAGCCATCGCGAAAGCCACAGCCGCTGAAGCCACGAAAAAATCTGCCGTAGCCATTAAAAAGATGAACACACACAGCGAAGAAACACCAACCAAAGACAGAAAGCACCCTGCCACCACAACCCACTACGAAGAGTCGGGTGAAACATTTGAATCGAGCGAAGAAGACGACGAAGTCCACCGTTTGCTCACAAACAGAAAAGAGCGTGAAAGAAGGAATTGGCGGGAGTGCGCTGGCTGCGGAGGAAACCATCCCCGAGCCGAATGCAGATTTCTCGATGCCATCTGCCGGCATTGCAAGAAACGAGGGCACATCGAGAAAGTCTGCAGGAACATAAAATGTTACAGCCCAACAAGACGCAGAAATTCCCCAACACGAGCTGAGCCTAAACGAGCTGAGAGAAAGTGGCAACAAGAGAAGCGAGCCAATACACACCAAACTGTCATTATAAAGAGCGCTCAGACGGGAAGCGGGAAGAAAATTAAAGTCATCGTAAAAATCGAAGGAAAACACTGCAAGATGGAAGTGGACTCAGGGTCCTTCCTCTCCATGGTATCGTGGGACACAATAAGACAGCTAGTCCCAGGTATCAAACCCAAAGAATTAAAGAAGCAGCACCTAACTCTCAAGGACTATCAGGGAAACCAAATCCCTGTAGTCGGCATGGGACAATTCCGAGTCGCCTACAAACATCACGTCAAGGTGCTACCGCTGACCATAGTCGACCAAGACAGACCAAGCCTCCTGGGCATCGAATGGTTCGCGCCATTGGGCATCGGGATGACCGGGATCGATCGAGTGACTACAACCGGCTGGGAAGATGACCTCATTCGAGAATTCCAGGACGTTTTTGACGGCTCACTTGGCAAGTATCGGGGAAATCCCATTTCTTTCAGTCTAAACCCCCAAATAGCCCCACGAAGAATAAAAGCCAGGCGAGTTCCTTTTGCACTAAAGGCAAAAATAGAGGAACAGCTGGACAAATTAATAGCCCAAGGGGTGTTAGAACCTGTGGACCATGCCAAGTGGGAAACACCTATAGTCACACCTGTCAAACCCGACGGGTCCGTTAGAATCTGTGGTGACTATAAGACTACCCTGAACCACGCATTACAACCAAGCGCATACCCGGTGCCTGTAGTCCAGCATTTGCTTCACTCCTTGGGAAAAGGAAAAGTTTTTGCTAAACTTGACTTAGCACAAGCCTATCAACAGCTCCCAGTGGACCCAGAAACTGCTGAAGCACAGACTATAGTCACACATAAGGGCGCATTCAAATGTCACCGACTCCAATTTGGAGTGAGTGTGGCCCCAGGCGTCTTCCAGAGTCTAATGGAACGCCTCCTAAATGGCATACAAGGAGTCGTACCATATTTCGACGACGTCCTGATCTCAGCCAAAGATGAAACCCAATTAAAAAACAGACTCAAAGAAGTACTAACTAAGTTCAGAGAATCTGGCCTCAAAGTAAAAAGAGAAAAGTGTTGCCTAATCAAGAATAGCGTCGAATTCCTGGGCTATTTAATAGACGGAGAGGGTATACACCCTACAGACAAAAAGATTAAAGCAATTAAAAACGCACCAGAACCAAAAAACAAGACCGAATTACAAGCCTTTTTAGGACTAATTAACTTCTATAATGTATTCCTGCCAAATAAGGCCACTATAGCAGAACCATTGCACCATCTTTTAGACAAAAAAGCAATTTGGACTTGGGGTTACAGAGAAAAGCAAGCCTTCCAAAAAATTAAAAGCTTGCTAACATCCTCAAACGTTCTCATTCAATTTAGCAACACAGTGCCCTTAAGAGTGACCTGCGACACCTCCCCATTCAGAGTAGGTGCCATCCTAAGCCACCAACTACCGGATGGCAGAGAAGCGCCCGTCGCATATTATTTGAGGACTTTATCTAAAACCGAGCGGAATTACAGCCAATTGGACAGAGAGGCACTAGCAATTGTCGCAGGAGTGAAACGTTTCCACGAGTACCTATACGGGCGGACTTTTCAAATTATAACAGACCACAAACCGCTAATAGGAATTTTGGCGGGAAACAAACCTACACCAAATATCCTCTCCCCAAGAATGACGAGATGGTCAGAGTTCCTACTCATACACTCTGACACACCAACCGGGGAAACAGATTTCACACGCGGACGCTTTAAGCAGAGCACCCTTGCCAGCGACTGAAGAAGACCCGGCACCAGCGATGACAGCACTACAAATAGAGACTTGCCCCGATCTACCCATATCAGCATATGATGTTGCCAGAGCCACCGCAAAAGACTCTTTGACTGCCCGTGTTCTTAACTGGGTAGGTCAAGGCTGGCCGGAAAATCAAAAAACTGAAAACTTTAAACCTTTCCGGACCAGACAAACCGAACTTTCTATTCAAAAAGGGTGTTTACTGTGGGGTGATTGGGTGGTTATTCCTAACAAACTACAACCTAGGGTACTTAGTATGCTACACGAAGGTCACCCGGGGATTGTAAAAATTAAAAGCCTTGCTAGAAGTTATGTCTGGTGGCTGGGTATTGATAGGGACATAGAATACTGGGTAACCTCGTGTAACAAATGTCAAAAAATTAGACCATCCCCACCCAAAGCACCCATTAGAGATTGGGAAATTCCACGGGGCCCCTGGTCACGAATCCACATCGATTTCGCTGGTCCAACTAAAGGACATACCTTTCTGATTGTTATGGACGCCTATTCTAACTGGTTAGAAGTAAAAATTATGCCATCAACAACAACTGAATTAGTAATAAAACAACTGGACAGCCTTTTTGCCACCCATGGTATTCCGGACGTCCTCGTGTCCGATAATGGACCACAACTAACCAGCCTACACTTTGAACAATACCTAGCCTCTCTAGGTATTAGACATGCCTTAACCGCGCCGGCCCATCCGGCTGCAAACGGTAGGGCAGAGAGAATGGTCCGATTTACAAAGGAAGGGTTAGAAAAAATGGACACTGGAGATGTACAGCAAAAAATTAACCGATTGCTCACACTCCAGCACATAACACCCAGTGCCACAACCAACAAGTCTCCAGCAGAACTACTCATGGGGAGAAAACTAAGGTCACACCTTGATAGACTGCACCCAGAATTCACGCCAGAAACCCCCCCCCAACTCCTCTACACGGTTTAGAAAATTTGGAATTGGCGATTTAGTCTACGCCAAAAACTTCACTGGAGACCCAGCATGGCTACCAGGACAAATTACCCAAATAACAGGCCCCAAATCCTACCGGTTAACAGTAGATGATGGCAGGGAATGGAAGCGGCACATAGACCAGCTTCGATCCCGAAATATAGAAAGAACCACAGACATACAACCATTCGTCGAAAAAACCGACGAATTGCCAACGAAGGTGGGGGGGGAATCGCAAGAATTAAATAAAGAACCGTTAAAAAATAAAACCAATGAAACACATGAACAAAAAGAGCAAATAAAAGATTCACTGTTTGGAGAGACTTGCATGAAGAGCCCATCGGAAGGGGCCAGCCAGGCCAGCTCGACCTGCCTGGAGGAAACGGGAGGGAGCGGCAAAACTGCCAGCCTAAGAGACTCAGGCGGCGGTAAAATGGCTGACTCACCCTTCCAGACGGTTCCAGGGAGAAGAACAGACGACACAGCAGCCCCATCCGAACCGGTCGAAGTCTTCACTAAGAATGAACTGCGCAAGTCAAGTCGAGTCCAGAAAAGCCCCACCTACCTGCGAGACTACGTCACCACGTAAAACAGAACTAAGAGGGGAGGGGTGTTCTATATGTAAAGTAGGTGACTCCCAATCTGCAAACCTGATTGCTCAAATAAACTAAGGATTGGATTGGGTCACTAGGAACCAATCCAAAGAGCTGCTGAAAGGCGGCAAATTTAAGCAACTGCCATTGGCTGCAAGCAGGCAAGCCAGCCTGTATAAAAGGCTGGCCTCGGCTTCAGCCAAGTGTTCCTATTTACTGACTAGTTAAAGAATAAAGTATTTGTTGTTGGAACCCGGCCTACCTCGTGTGTTTTCCGAACAAAACACCATTCAACATTTTTAATAACATGAACAATAATTTTTTAATAAATATTGATAATTCAAATTATTAGACACTTCAAAAGGAGTGTTTCACGGTGATTACACAAATGTTTGAATTAATCAACTGTAGAAGTAGAAATACTTGTGAGTATTTGAAACTTTAACCAGTGCACAATGAACTATAATAACTTACATTTCATATTTTCTGAAGCTCCAAAGAGTGGGTTTTTTTCCTATTCAACAAAATTTCCCATCTAGCAAACTTTTAAATTACAACTCCGAGAATTCTTAACCAGTTTTTTCACCAAACTTGGAGGGAAAGAATTGGGGGGGGGGGAGGTGTTTGTTTCTGGCCTAAATAGCTTGAAACCAAGGTCAGTTGAAGTTTTCAAATAAGTTCTCCTAGTTTGAGGGGTGGGATTTTTCTGTGCAGTATTTCTGTGTGAAGTTTATCTGTCTTCCTCTACACTGATCACAGTGTAGAGGAAGACAGATAAAAACTGTATCGGCTGTCCCAAAAATATTCAATAGGGCACCTAATTGGGAAAGCTGCAATTATCTTGAACTTTTTGGAGATGGTACTATTAAATAATTAAATATTCTGAACTTTGCATTCTGTGTTAGGTACTTTCTCCTTTACCATTTTTTCTCTGTTCCCAGATTCATCATTCTCTCAGAAACTGATCAAATACATATTAAATACTGGTTACAGATATAGAGCCATGTCTTGAATGAAAAAAGAATTAAACATCTTTCTCAACAAATTCTCAAATGAATGTGATTGATTATGTGTTGATTATAAGCAAACCCAAAGGGTTGCTTAAAAAAAACTGTCTGGCTTGTACAGGCAAAGCAGGAACATTATCATGACCTGCTCACTCTGCTCATTGCTTTGATCTTGGAGAAGGGAGGAAGAGATGCTGCCTACAGAGCAATGAGACAAGAGAGGGATGAGCTTATGGTTGCTTAACAGTCGGAAGGAAGGACTCACTCTAATTCAGGGGTCCCCAACCACTGGGCCCCGGACCGGTACCGGTCCATGGATCATTTTGTACCGGGCCGCAAAGAATGAATAATTGTGATTAAAATATATAATAAAAATATGTTTTTAGTGAAGATATAGTAAAGAAGCCCTTTACTATTGGGGAAGAATTGATTTTGCCGGTCCTTGAAAAAGTGTTTCTGCATGAAACTGGTCCCTGGTACAAAAAAGGTTGGGGACCACTGCTCTAATTGATCAAGTTTGTACCTTTAGACTTGCAAGATTCTCTTAATGCAGCCTGAACAATAAGCAAGAGTGGCTTTCCTGTCTGGTTTATCTGGGAAAGCTGACGATATCAAACGAAGAGCCTTTAATTTTATCTTTCAGTTCAAACACAAAATAATATATTTTCAAGAAGATTAAATAATATAATTAATTTGAATGCCTAGATTGGTTTTGGCTTCTATAGGTAATACTGGAATAACAAAAAATGTTGCATGCACACTGATAGAATACATTTAATGAATGAATTTTTGTGACTCTAGTCTGCGTGGCAAACTCCATACACCATAAATTAAAGGTGATGCCTACATCTATATTAAAGTTTCCTCAACTTGGCCCTTTAAAAAAACAAAAGAAAAACTTGGGAAAAGTACGTGAATTTAAGTAGGCAAATGTGGGGTTTTCCATTTCTCTAGTAGTTTCTGAATTAACACTTGTAATATCTCCCAAAGTTGGAGAAGTAACTGAAGCAAAGAAATATTTGTTCCAAAAAGATAGCTGTTTCTTTATGCTAGGTTTATTTATGTTTTTTGCATTATGCTGAAGTCTTATGATATCTCTTTGTGTGGACAAGTTAAGAAATTGGATGTTTACTCTCCTCTCAGTTATTTCACAATGCTATACATTTTTATTACAATCCTCTTGTGCTCTATAATGTTTATGCGCTCTTTCTAATTTCTTTCAAGAGACTCTGGCAGGGGGAACTGCATTTATAGCATACCACTGCCATCTTGTGGATTATCTGGAGCATATATTTTTTATTTTTAACCAATTTGCAAGTTGTCATTTGTCCATCTTGCAATTTCTGTGTTTTCTTCATCAACACCAAATGTTTACATTTGTATCTTACAATTTAGCCTTAAATGAAAGGGAAGATGTAATCTATTTTAAAATAAAGTTTGGTTTTTTTTATTTCCTGTGCTTTATCATCAACAGGGTTTGGAAGTGGAAAGGCTCAATCTTCTAGTCACATGCCTCTAAAAGAAATGGCATTATTGAATATTTTCTCCCTTTTTTAACATTGATTTCTTTTTATTGTGTCTTTTATTTGTTTATTTTCCATTTTCAAATTTAGTAAAAAGTTATATACCTTCTTAATTAGAATTCAATAGTGTTTGATCAAAGAGTGTTTGTCCTTTATAAAAGCCATACTTTTTCATATCTGAATCTTATCTAGACTGTATTTGCAATTGAGGGTACCATGATAGTATGATGCCCTTCAAGGTCTTCAAGGTCTTGTTTCAGTTTTAATTTCCCTTCAATATCTAAAATGTCTTTACATGCCACATTGTTTTCAAACTTCACCAGATTTGGGTATGTAAATACTTCCATCATTGAGAGCCATTCTTGGATTTTCAAGTATATTTTAGGCTTCATTTTTTCCCATGTGGATATTAGTGGGTTCCTTATATAGTGATTTTGAAAATATCTATGGATTTTATTCTTCTCATACCATAGGAAGGCATGCCATCCCAGTTGTAAGTCATGTCCTTGTATAACAATGTCTTGTGCCGAAGAGTTATGCATTCTTTTAAACATGTTACCACACACTTGATAATATAAGAACCAATCTGGTAATCTAAATCTTCTATTTTCTTTACATTCTTATAACATTTTCAATTTTATTCTCGGATAGTATGATTTCTTAATTTCCTGAAAAGCAACCTTAGGAATAAAGCCTCTTGTCTCAAGCACATCTCAGATAGGAAATGAACTTCAGGTGATATGCCTCTTAGATCAGGGGTCACTTTTGGACCTCAGGGACCACCAAACTCATAATTTTAAATCCCAGGGACCACGAACTGTTTTTGTGGGTGTGGCCTAATTTGTGGGTGTGGCTTGTTGGTCATATGACTGGCTGGGCATGGCTTATATGTAAATATTATAAATATTTATATAAATATTGAACTTTTTATTATAAAAAAGAGCAAATTTTACCCAAAATCAGGCAAAGTAGGCAGGCAGATTGAATTGCTCACATAATCACAGATACATTCAGAGATCTATCTATCTGCCATTGGCGAGCTCAGTCTGTCATATAAAATTTGCTTGCAAGCAAACTCATAAAATTAACTCACAACACACCATGTATGAAAATACTGATTTTTTTATTTAAAAAAGAGCAACTTTTACCCAAAATCAGTCAAAGCAGGCAGGCAGATTAAGTTGCTCACAGAATCATTCAGTGATCTATCTATCTGCCATCAGCTAGCTCAGTCTCTCAAATTTGCTTGCCGTGAGTCTGCACTGAATAATAGAACCTTCCTTCCTAGGGGTGGTTCGGCTGTGCTTAAAAGCAGAGCTGAAGATCTAAAGACTAGCTAGAAAGCAAGAAATCCAACCATTTCCTGCTTCCTAGCTAATCTAAATCTCCTGGCACAGCAGAACAGATGATGGTTGGGAAAAGGAAAAATAGCAATTTAGCAGGCAAGTTTACTGGGTAAGGAGCGAGTAGGCTGGGAGGGTTCCCGTAGGCCATGTGGGTAGCACAGCCTTGAGTTTCTGCACAGCCTAGATTAATTGTTTTTTTTTGGGGGGGATGCTGTGAGGGTGAGATTTCTCTGCAGCCCACCAAAATTTTCTCACAGCCCACCAGTGGGCCAAGGCCCACTGGTTGGCGATCGCTGTCCGAGATAGTAGTTGTTACCAAACCATTACCTCAAAACAGAAGGCAGGTCCAGAATATAAAAACAAAAGAGTTTGTATTATTCCATTCTTTTATGCACTAAAAAATGTTACAAACCTATTTTACTGATTGGATAAGACAGGAAAAATATAAGTCATGTTGCAGCAGAATTTTGAAAAGCTTTTAATGTGGCAGGTAACTGAAGCAACTACCAGGTCGACCTACAGTAATGCAGTGGTGAATATCAGTTGTTATGCTAGATGAATGGACACATTTTGGGAAGCTGCCTCTCACTGCTTTGACTGTTCCCTGAAGCTATATGCAAAATAAAAGCATGCATACTATTTAGCTTGCAATTAAACATTTTCCTTCAGCGGTTGGCAGCGCAGTAACTGATAATTACCACAAACAACATTTTGAAAAAGTCGTATTATGCTTGTTTATGTAGGATCACTCTTGGCATAATAACAAGCTATCATTGCTGTAAATGTACATATGATTTGAGTACACCTTAATGTATTCACTAGGCTCAATTAATCCATGGGAAAATTAAAATGAGTTACTTTAATCTTCCTAAATTATCAGAGGAGTTTAAAACTTCAGGGTACATTTACCAAGTCTCTATGCCTTGCTTTAGACACATCTTTTTTATAATTAGTTAAACTGCCTGAAGTCACAGGCAACTCCATCTTTTAACTTTTCTTTAATGCCTAGTTTTTAAGGAGCAAAATATTCCTCTCTTCCCTCCCCCCAGCCATCTTGAGCTACTGCTTGTCGTATTCTTACAAGAGCTCTTCTCATTGGTGGAGTTTTAGCTGTTGAATAAATACACCCTTTTCGCTAGGAAGCTGTCAGGAATATCAACAACTTCGTATGGATGTTGTTTATTTTCTTGAAAAGAAAGAAAAAAATCAAGGTTAGCATTTTCATTAAACAGGTGTCTATCAATGTTACTGCAGTCTTGAAGTAAACAGCGGCAGAATTAGTGTTATTATAGACAAAAATGTCAAAACGCTAGATTATTATAAGATTGTGGGTTTTTTCCCCAAAAAAGATCTTGATTGACAAAGTTGAAAAAGAGCTTTGTTAATTGTCCAATGGCAATACTGTGCTAGATAAGTCAATGGTCATATTTAGTACAAGACAGATCCAGATGTTCTGTAAGCTATTTTCTTAATAGTTTCTATGTAGCAATTGTCAGGAAATTATAATGCAAAGTATAAATATTTCTTTAAAGTACTAGTATTCTTTTGAGTCTTCATTCATCTTTAGCACTAGCTCAGTGTCTTTAAAATGTGAGGACCTCAACCCCCAGCAACCTGGCTGGGAAGTTCTGGGAATTAAAGTCCACACATCTTAAAGTTGCCAAGTTTGAAAAACATTAACCTAATCATAATCCAATTCAAATGACAACTTCCCTTTCACAATTGTTTGCAACCACAAGCTTTGATGATGAGGGGACATTTGAGTTTGAAGTATGACGAGGGTACAATCCCTAGCTTCTGTACTGACATTTTCATGAGTATGATGATAAAATTGCATTGGAGTCAAGCAAACTATTTTTCCATGGATGGGGAAAGTACAGGTAGTCCTTGTTTAACAACCATTTACAGTTATGTCAATGATGAAAAACTAAATATATAGACAATCCTTGACTTTACAACCTTTGTGGGTCTGTAAAGCAAAGAAAACCTGAACCAAGATAATAAGTACAGTCACAGTTTCACTTAATGACCACTTTACTTAAAGACTGAGGTGCCAGTCCAAGTAACAGAATCTTGAAAGCCTGCCAAAATAATTCTCTCTCACAATTGCTGAAATTGCTTTCTCACAACCCTCTCCCCTTGGGCCCAAGACTCTCCTCTGTAACAGACCGTTATTTCTGTGCCCTCCATAATCCTCAGATCTGTTAGGCATTCAATCACACCTTCTAAAAGAAGGCAACTGCTTATGGCAACTTTTGCCAAGTCTCCAATCTCCCTTTTCTTACAAAAGTAGTTGGAAAGGTGGCAGCAAAGTAGTTAGAGAAGACGGATTCCTTAGATTCTGTCCAGTGAAGATTTGGATCTGATCAGAGAACAGGAGCTGTTGTCAATCAAATCCCACACAGTTGATCAGCATGATATCACATGATTGCCATTTGTGACTTCCTGCTGGCTTCCCCATTGACTTTGCTTGTCGTAAACCATCAGTGAGGGTCACAGATGGCAATCATGTAACCATATGATGCTGCAACTATTGTAAGTGTGAGCCAGTTGCCAAGCACCTGAATTGCAATCATGTCCCTGTGGGGATGCTCCAGAGGCCACAACAATGAAGACTCATTGTAAGTCCCCCTTGTTCAGCGATGTTGTAACTCAATAATCACTGAACAAATGAGGACTACTCCTATATTTTCATGGAAGCATGAATTTTATTTTCTCAAAGTCTTCTCTCATATCAAAGCACCATTTTTCTTTTTCTGATAAAGGAAACATATGCACAATGGGTTTCGGCTACATGCTTATTTAAGACATTTAAGAAAAAAAATCAGTGAAGAATTTTGATTTTTGTGGTGATAGTAATAACATTGTAGAGGAATTACTTTGAATGGGTCTATTCCGGGTTTCTTTCAAGTAAAATGGTACCTGCACTGCTTAGGAGAAAGCATGGAATTTGAATAAGACAAAGATGGAAGTTTTCTTCAAAGAAAGGATCTACTGGATGGGGAAGGTTGAGGTAGACAGGAAAGTAGAGACAGAAACTGACACAAACCATTAGGAGCAAGAAACAAATTGTTCTAGGTTTTAAAAAATGCTTTAAAAAATTAAAGGACAAAAAGAAGAACGTTAAAAGCACAGCTGAAGATCTGTGACTAAGAGCATGTTCTTGCTTCCTCAGTGATTATTTTTCCATTTGTTTCAAATTATAAGGCTAGTAAGGTGAACTTTATTTAGCTTTACACCCTACTATTTACCTAGAGAATACATATGCTGGACCGGGAAGCTGAAAAATATTTCCAGAGGAAAGCCATGCCAAATCAGCCTCAACCTAATGTGAAGAGGACTGCACAGATGTGCTCCTGTAATTACCAGGATTTATGTCCAACTCAACCAGGCTTCTTCCTTCATATTCACAACATTAAGAAGCCCCCTAAATAGCTTGAGCTTTGGTCAGGCGAGGTTTCTCCTTCCCAGGAATTATAATCCAGGAACAGTGCTTGATAATGTAATTGTCTTTCTCAGATGGCATGTACTTGCCATCCTCTTGACTTTGTAGCTGAATTTGTTTGAAAAAGGCCTGTTTTACTTGCTCTTGTTTGTCAGGAAAAGAGAGACATGTTGGAGGTACCCATGTGACAGGAAATTCTGCCTGTTGTGCTTGTTTTCTGAGCAGAGTGCATGTTATATTCTTGCTTTTGATAAGATGTCAGGACTGTGATTTGCAGCACAAATGGAAGACAAGGGATTATGTCTGTATCTTTAAAAATAAACACCAGTGTCTTGTTTGAATGAGTCATACATTTGCCTGGCTCCTCGCCAGAATTGTGAAGTGCTTATAATGCTCCTGGTGTTATGAAGTTTGCTGATCTGGCTGTCAGCCAAACATATGTAATATTCATTCTGATAACACGGTTGTTTGTCTTTTGAAAGGAACGGCTGCTATTCCGAGGTTTCTTTGTGCACTCTAGAGTTTAAATACTTGAATAGCTCTCCATCTTTAATGCTGAGGAAATGGAAAGATTACAGCAAAGCACCAGTATTTATTCTTCTCTTTAAAAAGGAATTTGCAACTGATTTATAAATTATTTTTAATGTGCAAAAAAAGTCTTTGATAAATAAAATTATTGGATATGCCTTTAAGTTATAGGGAGCTTAAATAGTATATAGGTCATGGGAGGTTTATTTTTCTACATCAGAGGTGTTAAACTCACGTCATTGTGACTTCCACCCACCTTCGCTATAAGGAGGGTTGGCATAGCCAGCAGGTGATGCATCCGGCCCGCGGGCCATGAGTTTGACACCACTGTTCTACATAGTCAAAGATAGTCATAGTCAAAGATAGAAACTGACAAATAGAAAATATCAGTCCATTTCTCGAATTATCAAAGAATACCAAACACTAGCCCGATATTAAGTAGCTCCCAATTGTAGATTTGGTTAAAATTGTGGGCCAGCTCCAATTTACAGGAACATGAAATGCTTGGAAACATTGAAAAGGACATTGATCCAGACTTATGCTAAGAAACTAGTTGTTTCATTTATCAGCCTCTTGGGTATGTGTTAATATATTTAAGTTATTGACAGTAGGCGGTTTTTAAGACATTTGTATTCATCTTTTGGTTCAGAAGGAGTGGTGGTATAAATAAGTTGGATATTAATTAAATCTTGAGATGGAGTGGTTTAAAATAGAGACCACATTTAGGAGAAGTCAGCTGTCCTGTCATATGTAATTAAGCAATAAAAATGCCTACAATGTTGGTAAGTTAAGTATATTATGTTCTGGTTGATTTGCAGGGTTCTTGGGTGTATGTAATTTATTTTTTACAAAGAAGAGAATAAAACAATAGTATTGCATGAAATGAGCAAGAGAGAGAGTCAGGAGGAAAAGGAAATAAGGCGTGAATAGCAGACACATGCTGGCATTTTTTGTTTTGGTTGTAGTTTTTTGTTCAGTTTTATTTTGTTTTTGCAGCAGAGTTTTTTTTTTCTCAGGCTATCAATCAACTTTTCACCACTTCCTGCAACAGCAGGTCTGCAATAAATCCCGCTGTAACTGATTGGGTTTCATTTCCTCTGCCAAAGTCTACTAACCTGCGAGGCATGACACAGTGACACCAGAGCGAGCAGCTGATAATGTAATACACAACTCCTGTGAGGCAAAAGTTAAAAGTGCTTGTTCTCTCAGCCGAATGATTTTAAAGATCTTTATATTCTAGTTCCCAGGAGGGATAATTACTCAGTATAACACAGAGAGCATTTCTTAATCTCCTGAAGGAATTTTACTGAAAAGTGTGTGGAAAGGACAGAGACAACTGGATGGCGTGGGGTTTTCTTTCCCTTTTAATGTTCTCAGTCTTTTCTAAATTAAGTTCATTCCAGGGGGCAATGCAGCCTCTGAAAATATGTTCCAGCAGAATGTTCAACCCCAATTATAAGACTATTAAGAGAAAGGTGGTGGCTCAGCAGCTAAGTGTGGAGAGCACATGCTAGGTTCAAATTCCTGATGCTGCCACTTAAAAGAATATGAGGTACCAGAGCCTGGAGAAACAGCTGTTGCAGACCTGGAAAATTGGTAGAGATAATGATGATAATTATGCTGAAGGTTCTACCCTTGCTCTTCTATATTCCCTAAATATTATCTCTAAAAAATATTAAAAACCAATCAAATAGCATTGAATTCTCTAGAGTCTTTAAGAAAAAAAAAATGACACATTAAAATTTCGATTCAATTTCCCTTAATCCAATTACCACATTTGTTCCTAGTTAGCTATAGAGACAAGGTATTTAAATAACTGAGCAGACTGTACATTTTATTTAACAAGCAGGTGGCTTTCATAAAATGGGGAAAGCTTCTAGAAGAAACAATTCTCACTTGCATCTGCTCATCTATATAATTGTCATGCCTTCAAACATACCATTTGTGCCACACTGACAGGGAGAGATGCTAATTGTGACTGTGTTGTTCTTACCCATTGAGAGTGATAAAGAGGCAAGCGCCATTTCTTTTTTTTAATTTGAACAGTTTGCACGTGTCTGTATTCACAGGCTTTTACCAAACAGTGCCATGACTGAAATGAATGTGACCAAAAATGTAAACAGGAAAAAGGGGAAATACATTCCCAAGCATGCACAAAAATAAAGATGTCATTTGCCCAAAGTATTACAAATTAACATTCTTTGGGAGCCCTTTAAGAAGCATATTTCCATGTCCTCTAATTGCTCTGTGCTTTTTAAAGGAGGCTGAAGAATTTTAATTTATAATGAAATTTTTCTTCCTTTCCTTTCCATTTCCCACCACGAGCAGCCATTTAGAGCAATACCACTTGGACTTATATACTGCTATATATATATGGGGCAACTTGGTTCACGTGGTAAGACACTGGGCCTGCACACCGCTGAGGTCAGCAGCTCGGTGGTTTGATTCCTGTGAGTGAATAAACTACATAGGGACAAGAAAGGAGCCTATCCTGAATGCCTACTAGCATTTAGGCATCCCACAGGTAAAGAAAACCCTGTCCAAAAAATTAACAGAGGTGATCAGCCACCTTGGTGATCCCTGGTTAACATGTACCATATGCTAAATAAATAAATAATAACCACTTTATAGTGCTTTACATTTCACTCTAAGCAGTTTATAGAGTCAGCATATTGCCCCTAACAATCTGGGTCCTCATTTTACTGACCTCAGAAGGATGGAAAGCTGGTGAGAATTGAACTGCTGGCAGTCAGCAGAATTAGCCTGCAATACTGCATTCTAATCACTGTACCACTATAACTCTTATTCATTTTTTTCCTTTGCTGTCTGAAGATTAGAGATGCCCAGATTGGCTGCTGGGCAAGTTGATGTGGGAATGGAAATCCCTTGTTAATTTTTGGTACTGTGAGTTGATATTGGAAGACCAGAGTTTACATTTGCTGAGTGAATAATGGTCTTGGCACAGATTGCTTCCACCAATAAAGGTGCTGAAATGTGCTATCTGGATCCATTTCAGGTGGACTTTCAACTAAGATAAGTGCTGCGATACCTTGATTGAAATTTGGTGGGATAAATGCAGACTTGCTAATTCTCCCAAACTGTTCACGACTTTTGTTATTATGGCTATCCTTCAGGATTATCAGGAAGGATTGAGTATTGAGCACAATGGTGTCAATTTTACAATATAAGCCTGGATTTCTGACCTCTAATATCCCACAAGGTTCTAACTTGTTCCTCTTGATCGGGGCTGTCAGACTCCCAGCCCATGGGCCAGATGAATCATGCATTGGCCACGCTGACACCTGGTTTAGCAAAGGGAGAAAAACATCCCAATACATCACATGGTGCCAGTGTAAGTTTGACACCCTTGGTCTTGATATTCAATTGCTACATGAAACACTCATGGTGATCATTCAGAACTTGGAATGATCTGCTTCTATTTTCCAGCTATTCTTAAGGAAGCAATGTCTAAGTTCAGTGACACATGGATGAAAGAGAACAAGCTACCATTTAATCTAGACAAGACTGCCATTATCAGAAGAGAGCTGATTTAGGATTAAAGTTCAAACAGCCATGCATTCTTCTGAAAGAAATATATATACTGTATTCACTCGGATAATGCCACTTGATCTTCAGCTGTCACTGAATTTACAGGAATCATGTGAAGCTTGTATAATAGGGTGTTGGGCATTTGTTACCAGGACCCTCTCAAGCATAATTTGAAGTGGTGACATTGACCTTTCTGGTAACAGCATTCAAGAATTACCTCTCTTTCAGGAAACAGAAAAATCTGTAAATCTGCATCTGTTTAATCAGGCTTGTAATTGTTAAATTGATTTCAGTGGGGGAGGGGTGTATGTGTATATATGTATAGATAGACAGACAGACAGACAGAGTCATCCTTCAGTCTCAAAAGACTATGGTATCGTGCTCTGAAAAGAGGTCCTAAAACAGCATCGAGTGTGGCTAAAAAGGTCAATTCGAGAGTGGCAATCGCTTCCACACTGAGGACAGATACAGTCCCCTGTCCGGCCCCCAGATTTCGCTGGTTCCAGGACAGCCTGCCGAACAAGTATCTCTTCAAATCAGAGAAGACCATGCTGAATCTTTAGCCTCCAAGCTGAATGATCAGAGGTGAAGGTTTCCCAGCTGTTAATGTCCATTTCCAAGGCCTTTAGATCCTTCTTGCAGATATCTTTATATCACAGCTGTGGTCTCCCTTTAGAACGCTTTCCCTGCACTAATTCTCCATACAGGAGGTCTTTTGGAATCCACCCATCAGCTATCCTCATGACATGCCCAAGGCAGTGTAGATATCGCGGTTTCAATAGTATATACATGCTAGAAATTCCAGCACGTTCCAAGACTGCGCTGTTTGGAACTTTGTCATGCCAAGTGATGCCAAGAATATGTCAGAGACAGCACATATGAAAGGTGTTCTCCTGCCATGTGTAAAGGATCTAAGACTCGCTGCAGTACAAGTGCTCAAGACACAGGCTCTATAGACCTGAATCTTTGTATTTATTTATTTTAATTTATTTATTTGTTTAAATGTTGTTGGCTATCATGAGTAAATAGATGTAGCATAGTCTCCAGTGGTTTATAGGCTGCTGGATAGTATCAGGAATTGATTTTAGAATATTTGGGGAAGGGAGGTGACTGTTAGGGTTCAAATCAAAACTCCAAGGCAGGGTTCCTCAAAGTATAGATTTATTGGGCATGTCATATTGGCATAGCTGGTGATAACCTGAATCTGAAGTCCCCTGGCTTTTCCCCACCCAATTCAAAGTCCACAGTGCTCCCCTCCCAATACACACAACCATCACATGCCCCAATCAGGTCTCTCTCCCCATCTCGGATGCCTCCCATCCATCCTCTCCAGGTGCTGTTGAGAGCATCCTTGGTTCACAGAAGAAATAATGTTATTTTGGCTACATATTCCCCTCAGCTATCTCTACTCCCCCTTCCCTTTCTCATAGCTCCAACCAGCCTTGCTGTGACAATCCTGAAGATGTTTAAAGACGGTTCGAGGGTTGACAGGGATTTTCCCCCCTAATATTTTAGAAATACCTTTGCAGTTTGTTGAATTCATATTTCTCGAGATTACAGATCAATGCAGCCTTTTATTTTATTGATTTTATTCTAAAATCAATTAACATGGTTTAAGGGAAAATGGTATGGGATTAACCTACCCCACTCATTCCGGTGGAAAGGGTCTACTTCAGGTTCCTTCAGCCAAAGAATTTCAACTAGAAGGATCCAGAAGAAGTGTCTTTTGGAATAGTCTCCTCTTAGAGATGAGGTCTCCACATACACTAATGGCTTTCTGTAAGATCCTAAAAAATTATCTTCACCTTTTGGCTTGGGACACTGACAGGAATCCACTATATTTAAGGTGGCTGATGAGATAGAGAAAAAGCTCTCTCAAGCTGACCATCTCACTTTTTAATGTTTAGCTTTTTATTCTATTTTAATTGTTTTTTGCACTTTTTAGCTTTTGCTATATTGTAAAAATTGCCCAGAGTCACTGTATTGGTGTGATGTACAATGTAGAAATCCAATAAATAAAAATAATAAAATAAAATTCATACAATGACTAGAGCCTGAAAAGCATTTTATAAAGACCTGCTAGCCAGCAATTCTGCAACTAGGACATGCAGAAGTGACCCTCTCCCAGCTGATACCCACCCACTTCAGAGAGATGTTTAATCCTGAAAATATGATTTCAGCATTGATCCTGATTAAGCAGTGGGAAGGGGTGATAATTTATATTTTATTCTTCCAATTATCCTGACGCAGCCAAGATCTCTTGTCCTATTTAACTGTTCTGGTTTATGCTGTTCCCAAAAACCTTGTTTTTATTTCAAAGGCTGTGAGTTATGTGCATTCACATCCCGTAATGAGTCCCAAACAGTTTATGAATAGTCAAACAGAAGTCTGCCAGTCTTTCAGGATAAAGCTGATAAGCACCCACCTTTGAAATGCTGCCAACGACTAAATTGCCAATTAGCTGTACAAGGCCAAATGGAGCATAAAGTCAACATGGAGCTTCAGATTTTAAACCGACCAGAACAAAGTTGCTTCCTGCAAAGTTTCATGTCCCTTTGCTCCTCCTTTATGTCTTATGGGAAGGGCCAATCATCTCCAAACCTTACTCCCCCGAGTCACCCCTTTTGTCTTAACTGCTCTTTGCCTTCTGGCAGCTCTGCACAGGTGTGCACAAGGAACAGGCTCTCTTGTTCCTCTGCCTTGCTGATGTCAGATTCTGGAGGCTCCAGAGTCAGTACATAACTCTCAGATGGCCCTGTCCCCATCTCTTTGTCGGATGCAGATCCCTCGTCTGAGCCCTCTCCAGGACTGGCCCATGTTCCTCCCCACTGTCTGACTTTGCTGTCAGTGCCGCAGGCCACCAGCAGACCACAACATTAACATTTACATGAAATAATTGATAGAGGTCATCTTTAGACATGGTGTGAGATATCATCATTATGCATCATACTTCATTTCACATTGCTTACTTCACATCAGGTGAAATAAGCAATACTATTGATACCCTGTCTTGGTGTCAACTTGGGGATTTAGATGGGGGACAAGAGGCTTCAGCTCAACAGTGGCAGCTTTTAGGGCCATCTTCACTTGAGAGTTTACCATCCTTAGTTTTGAGTGGGGTAGCATAGCTTCAGACAGCCTTGGTGCACAATCTGGTGACCCTTATGGAACTTGTGACTCATGTCCGATGAGCAAATGGAAGTCATGTCTGAAAAGAATTTCGCACAACTTTAGGTTGTATGACAGTTACTCTTATTTCTAGACCAGAAGACCCTGCACTCAGTCACTCATGCCCTTGTCACCTCCCATATGTGCTAAAGTAACATGATGTACATGGGACTGGCTTTGAAGAACATCTGTAGACTCCAGCTGGTGCAAAATGAATGATGTGGGAACTTGGATCAGTATACTTTACACCTCTATGTTATGCTAGCTGTATTGATTAACAGTTTGTTTCTGGATTCAAGTCATGGTGCTAGTAATTACCGCTAAAGCCCTACATAGTTGCCTCTCTCCAATCACCTCTACCTGCCCCATCAGATTTAACTCAAAGGGCATCTTGCTGATCCCATCCAGGATGGAGTATTGCGTGATAGGATCCAAGAAGAGAGCCTTTTCTGCACTGGCACCCAATTCCGCAACATCGTTCTCCCTGAGATCAGATCGGCCCCAACTTTGCTGGACCTCAAGAAGCAAGTGATGACTTCGTCACGAGGTCTGGGGAGGCCTGATAAAGTGGGGTGTGGAGCCTGCAATGGGGCTGTATTGCTACTTTGAAAATGAATGCATCGTCCTGCAAATTATGCTTTTCACATAATGGGTTGTATTATTTTTAAGTTTAAAATGAATTTTCCTGCTTTTTTTGTGTTATTTCATTCTATTGTTTTTGTGTTTTTATCTTTGTACACTACCCAGAGGTATGTGTGTGAGATGGGTGGCTATATAAACACATCAAGTACAAAAATAAAACTAGTCTGCAGGATATGTGTTTATCAGAGGAAAGATGGGAAGGGAGAGAGGAAGAGAAGCTTTCTTGGCTTCATCCACCCATTGTCCACCGCCAAGCCTAACAATTGGGCAGCTGTTAAAGGAGTCTCCCGTCATGAATGCTTTCATCCCGCTGAAGAATGTTGTCTACTCTTTCATCCCATCAGTACTGAATTTACTGAGGAATATTAGCAATCGTGGGATTAAGGAGAAAGGTGCTTTTATAAATCAGGCAGACAAAAAGAACAAGAAACATGATTGATGCTTAGTTGATGAATAATCAGAAAATCTACTCATGGGAGCACTTGTTATTTATTGTCTTGTGTATGGTTTGCATTGGTTTAGTCACTTTTGCATTTGTGTCATTCAGAACACCGGATGTTTTTTGATCTTCCCTTCCACAGGTCAAAGAAGTTGGCAGCACTCGCTGAATGCGTGCAGAAAGCAGAGCTGAGTAAGGAGGACTTGGGTCTCGAATTAAATGAGCTAGAAACAGCTGCACTTCTGGTACACGAGGAAGAGAAAGAGTTAAAAGCGATTGACGCAGATGATTCTGAGCAGCAGCTGCCGCCTCCCTCTCAAGAAGAAACCAGTGAATTCGAGGACTCGGGCAGCACTTCATCATGCGAGACAGAAGTCTCTGATTCGGATGAACAAGAGTCCTCAGCCAGTGAAGATGGGAAAATAAATCCTTCACAATGCACACTCCTAGAGGAAAGGACAGTCCCACTTATTGACAATAATGGATTAAGGCAAGACACGGGCACTTTGACACTGGAGGGTAGTAATGAAAAATCAAAGCTTTCTCTACAGTCTAGTTCTGTTTCGGGAGAACTGATAGAGGAATTAGAAAAGCAAATGCAGGCAGCAGTAAGGCTGACAGAAATGCCTGAAACTGCACCTTCTCTAGGGGATGATGGCCAGAACTGCAGCAGCTCTTTGCAAGAGATGGGAACCAACTGCACAGCACAGCCTGGAGGATCCTAATTACAAGGAACATTTTACCAGATGGATCCTGACGAAAAGGAAAATTTCTTGGAGGTGATTCCAGAGTTTTGGGTATTACAGATGAAGCTTCCTAGATAATACTTAGGTATAATTTGTTAATACATGCAAGCAAAACTATATTTTTTAAAAAATATGGTTGTCCCTCATCAAGATCTTCATGAGAGAAAGGTGTTCTAAATATATAACTGTAATCCAGTCTAATTTAATTTTGATATCTAAGATAAGATTTTTCTATATTCTTAACATTACAATAGTTTAATTGCATTAGGAAAGTATAAAATATGGAAGAAAGTTACTGGTTTCTGGAAAAAAAGTATGCTTAACTATTTTTGTATTTTAAAATTTTGTTAACAGCTTAATATCTTGTTTATTTTGAAGTGCTTGTGCCTGAGTAGAAGTAAAAAGCCTTGTAGTTTCCAGATATTTGCATGTACTATCTTTGACATTCAAGTTGATTTCTATATGCAGCATATTCAATATCTGTTCAGATTAATGGTAATAATATTTCCCAGTACTGAATTTTGTGGAATTTACTGGGACTTACTGCAGGCAGTGATGGGAAAGAGATTGGTCCAGTTAATATTTTACTGTGAACCGATCTAAAATCACTTCTTCAAACAAGTTGGAATCCAGATATCTCTCAATATTTATTTTTATGCAAATTATGCAATGTAATTGTCTTATCAAAAATCAAACATAAATTAGGTTGTGTGTGTATGCTTAGATGTATCTTAGAGTGTGTATGATATATATTGAAATATTTTATTGTGATCATTCACCACCACAGAGGAAATCATTATGCTGATATCTGAGTCTGAATCAACAAAGTTGTGATAGTTAGGAGAAATACATGTAAACATTAATGACTAAAATCAATATTAAAAACAGCTATTTGTTTTAGCTACTCATGTGTGACAAAAAAGAAAAGGAATTGGTATGTATTCCCTTTGGATATATAGTCAAAAATTCCCACCTTATCTTATATATATTTGGATGAATGAGAATTGTAAGTACAAATAAGTTCATACCAATCTTTGCTAAAAATGTAAAAATAAGATTAGGAAACTTAAAAACTGGGGGGGAGGGTCAAAACTCATGGAGAGAAAAATTGATAGATTTCTATCCATAAAAATAAAATCCTCATTTGTGAGATATGACTATATTTGGCAATATTATTTTAGAACAGCTGATTATTAAACATAGATTGTAGATTATCTTTATGCTACTGATCTGATCTATGACTCAGCTGGAGAAAATGTGATTTGCTGGCTAAAATGCAGATCTAAACTGTAGGAAATAATATAATTATAATTAGGCCAGTGGCTTAATGAAAGGTGGGTGTAATTGAAGAGCAGTGATGAGCATTTTTCATTTAGGGCTATTTGCTCCAATCATGTTCTCTTTTTTGCATTCTTTGCTTCTAATAGGCAAAGCTGCAATGTTTTTTTCATTTGCATCCAAGATGCATAATATGCATGTCTGTATTCGTACTTTGGCATCCTGATTTTTTCATATTATTTGCAATTTTTTTCAATGTATCTCCACAGTGATTAGTGATAATGTAATAAACTACACAGAAAATGCACCTAAGGCACCAGCTGGGTCAATATGTTTAGTTTGTGCATATTTGAGAATAAAACTGTGGAGGTATCATGTATACGATTGTTCAAGCACTGGCACTCCTATGGCAAAAGGTAAGTGGCTCATTATTCATTTTCAGCCCGCGATTTTGTGACAGGCAATGAAGCGTGCTTTCTCATTGAGAATTGACTGCTATATTGATGAAAATATAACATCCTTTATTCCACCCTTTTCCTACATAATCAAAATCCTTACTTCAGTCTGACTTGTTCTCTTTAGAAGTTGACTTTTTCACCTACACTCCCGATATTTAGGATTGTTCACTCCTCAGAGAAAACAACAGCTTTCACTTTATGTTTTAGAAATATATGAAATTTCAGATCTAGCTTTTGTCTGAATTATGCTCTAGGCATGGCATAAGGCTGCATCTGAAAACAGAAAATTATGTTCAGTTTGTTTCCTTAAAACATTAACATTAGAATGTGCTTCTCTACAATAATCAACAATTATGTACAATAAGTAACAATTATGCTATGAGATCATAGCAACACTCCTTCCACATAAGCCCCAATATTGGTTTAACATAACTATTTTTTTAAAGAATGCACAAATCAGAATCCCTTCAAAACCCCATCAAATCTTGGTGGGCCGCAGAAGAAATGGCCCCCAAAAGCAATTAATCTGGGCTGCTCAGTTCTCTTGCATCCCGGCTCTTCGAGCGACCCTGACCCTGCACGTGCCAACCAGCTCCCACACACGGTGGCAGCAGCAACAACAGTCCCCGCCCCCAGTGCCCACTGTTAGCTCTCCCCATTCATTCTCCAGCTTTAAATTGATCCTGCCTCTCTTTCCTCCCCCCCCCCCCCCCCGTGCCCATGTGGAGCCGTGCACACTTTCAGCTCTTCCAGCCCTTACTGCCTCTCTCAACATTGAAGCCTCACAGAGGAGGGCATGCAGTGGTAGCATCCTAAATTGCCTTAGAATGCTCTGTTAGTTAAGAATCGCCCTACTCAGAGAAGGAGGTGCTGGAGGAGGAGGCAGTAGAGGAAAAGCAAGCAACTCAGCACTATTGCTGTGGCGGCTTTGCCTGTGTTTCTGAGGCTTTGATGTTGGGAGAGGCAGCAAGGGCTGGAAAAGCAGAGAGCTCTGCATGGCTCTATCTTCCTTTCCTGCCTGCACATGGGCAGGGGTGGGGAGGAAAGAGAGAGAGTCAGGAGCAATTCAAAGCTAGAGAACTAATGGGGAGAGCTGACAGAGGGAGCTGGGGGAGGGGACTTGTTGCTGCCTCCGCTATGTGTGGGAGCGTGCATCTCAGGGACCTGAGCCAGGAGACATGGGAACTGCAAATGGGAGTGTTTGTGGTTTTTAAGATCTGGAACGTGGTAGATTGGTGTTTTGTAGGTCTCGGTTCCACCTCCTTTCCTCCCCTGGTAATGTGAGAGATGCTTTCTTTCTCTCTCTCTCCCCCCTCCCCCACCCCCAAATAATCACTGGCTGTGGCTGGATTTGGCAGCGAAATGCTAAAGCTAGCAAAGTGCCCCCAGGGACACCTTTCCTTGCCTGTCTCCAGGTGAGGTTGGAAGAGCCACCTCCCCCCACCCAGCTTTTCCTCGGCTGCAGACCTGAGCTCTCTCAATCCTCCACCTGGCATCTGAAAGGCTCTTCTGTCTCTTTGGAAGGTGCAGGTGGGGGGAGGCTTCCAGCCTGGTTATTTTGTTATTATTAAGCATTTACGTTTTTGTTATAATTAAATATGTGTGAGTGTGTATAATTTTTATATAAAATTTATATTTAATATAAAAAAATTATATTAAGTATGTTAGCTTTTTAAAAAAAATTGTATTAGTGGTCCTCGGGATTTAAACGTATGAATTTGGTGGGCCTTGGGATCCAAAAGGTTGGTGACCCCTGATCTAGTCCACGGGGCTGCAATGGTGATGGCGAGGGACCATCCCCCGCTATCTCGGCCCTGGCCCACCCTAGCCTGACTGGGTACTCCCCTTAGGTGCATAAACAGGAGGCAGCGAGCGCACGGGTGCTGGCAGTGTCCAACAGCAGCTGCAGCCTGTTAGATCCTCAGCTGATCATTGGCTGGCAGTGACAGCCAACCCAGAGCATCCAATAACCTCGGCCTCACCTCATCCCCCTCCGGCAGCACCGGCGGCGGTGGCAGCTCTGTCCAGCAGGAGCCCCATCACTGAGGCTGAAGAGATGGAGCTACAGGTGCAGTGCCAGGTGGAGTGAATTGTCCTCACATTGAGTTAGCCGATGCGAGTTGTTCTGTCTCAACCCAGCTGTCCTGAGTCAATCACACCCAGTTGATAGCCCTGATTTAAATTTTCAGAGATTGTAGTCCACTTCATTAGCTAGTTGAAGCAAAAACATCAAAACATAAAATAAATTAACAATTCTGTTACACAATATGCAGAGATGAATTTCCATTGCCTGGAAACTTAGTTTGACGTATCAGAAAAATAGCATCTTCTGAAAATACTGTGACTTTGAGTTGGCTTCTAAAAGCCCAAGTTTACAAAATGAATAAATAAACTTTCTATCTCATGTTAATAAATATGAATCTTTTTTTTTTATAAAATTTTTATTGGTTTTGAAGACAAACATAGACAAACAAAACATAAAAACTTCAAGCCATCTTCCATATATATACATACAATGTGCCGGTTGGTTTGCAAATTGTTTTGTGCTTCCATTTCGTAGTCTTCAATTACAATTACATTGTATATATTCTCATATTTTCAATCAAATATTAAATACATTAATATCATTGTTAATCATTTGACAATACTTTCATTCATGTTTTACAAAATAATCCATATTTTACTTAATTTGTTTTATGACAGTTCATATTATCATCTCAAATCTATCCTACAATCATTTTGTAGATATAATAAGAAAAGAATACATCTTTATATATTTATTATTTTCTAAGAATCTACATATTTTATTACCATGTTTTATTGTCCAGCCATTGATATAATAGATCCCAAATTTTGTAAAATTGTTTATCATCTTGTTCTTTGATTTCAAATGTCAATCTACTCATTTCAGCACATTCTAATATTTTCTTAATGATTTCCTCCTGTGATGGTATTTTCTCATTTTTCCAGTTTTTAGCAAATATAATCCTAGCCGCTGTTAATACATTTACAATCAGGTATTTCAATTCTTTACTATATATTTCAGGTAAAATTCCCAATAAAAATATCTGGTTTCAAATCTATATGTTTTTTTTTGTCATTTTTTCCAACCACATGTGGATTTTAGTCCAATATTTTTTAGGATCCGCATAAGTCCACCACATATGGTAATATGAGCCAGGTGTCTGATGACATTTCCAACATCTTTCGGATTTATTCTTGAACATTCTTGCTATTCTTGTCAGGGGGAAAATGCCACTTGTAAAACATCTTATACAAATTTTCTTTACATGCTGTTGACATTGTCATTTTATAATTTTGAGACCACAATTTTTGCCATTTTTCTAGATCAATCCCATATCCAAAATTCTTCCCCCAAAGCAATCATTGTTTCTTTAACTTGTTCATCTTCTAGTTTAATTTCTAATAAATATCCATACAATTTTTTAATCACCTTTTCATCAGTACCTGTCAAAATCTTATCGAAATAAGTCAGTTTATCATAGAATCCTTCTGTTTTAGAGTCTTTATCATACCTTGAATGTATTTGCACATATGAAAACCAATTCATCTTTATACCCTGTTCCTCTAATTTTTGTATAGATTTAAGTTCACCCTTTTCATTCAATATTTCACCACATCTGTTTGTTCATTTTTATATATTATCGGATAAGAAAATGCTTCAATAGTCGATAGCCAGATGGAATTTTCAAATAACATTGTCTTTTAGTCTTCTCCCATGTTAACCAGAGACTCCCGTATATAATGTCTTCTAAAATACCCCTGTGTTTTAGTTCCTTTATACCATAGAAGAACATGGTATTTATACCATATACCATAGGAAATTTTATACTTTATACTATAGAAAAGCCAAAACAGATCATATCCTTCTTATGTCAACAATCTAGTATTTCTTAATGTTATCCATTCCTTAACTCACATCAGACTTGTAGCTTGGTAATACAACTCCCAATTAGGCAAACCAAATCCTCCTCTTATTCTGGCATCTTTAAAAGTTTTAACTTTATTCTCGCTTTCTTACCTTGCCATATATATTTCAACACAATTTTATTTAAATCTTCAAAATAATCTTTTCCAAGCCTAACTGGAATTGTTTGGAACAAATATAAAATTCTGGGTAATATATTCATCTTGATTGTTGATATTCTCCCTATTAATGACAGTTGTAAATGTTCCAAATTCGCCAAATCTAATGCTATCTGCTGCGTAAGTTTGATATAATTATTCTCTTTTAGTGTCCTACATCTTGTTGTCAAATGTATTTGATCTTATTCTTATCTTATTTGATGTATTTGACCAAGTACTTGATCTTATTTGTGACCTGAATTTTCAATAGATCTGCCAGTTCTTCCTTTTGTCTTGATAGCATATTCTTTGTTAAGATCTTTGTCTTATCTTTATTTATTTTCAAATCAGCCACCTTTCCATATGCCTCTATCTTTTCTATCAATTTTGATGCTGTTTCTAGTGGGTCTTCTAAAATGAAAACCAGATCATCTGTGAATGCTTGCAACTTAAATTCCTCCTTTTTAATTTTCATCCCTTCTATATCCTTTTCTTCTCTAATATTTCTGTTTAGCACTTCCAAGGTTAGCACAAACAACAGAGGTGATATCTTTTATGATACTTTATAATTACAGACCTAATCTGTGGTGATATTTTTTTATAAATGCTGACCTAATCTGAGGTGATTTTTTTTTTCTCGAAAAGAGCAAATTGGGGATCGACAACCACAGAAAGCAACAGATCTATTTATATTTTGAATGCCATAGTCACTTGGTCTCTGCATAGCTTAGGTGGAGTCATTGTTTATTATTAATGATCTATTGAAGGGGGGAAAAAACCCCTCCCAGAATTAGTCTTTCTTTATGTTTGCTTCTCAGTATATCTGGCAATTGACTATATAATAAAGCAGAATACTGGTTAGACTTGAAGTCATAGAGTCAATTCAGTAATCCTTTCAAATGAGTTACTGAGCCGAATCAGTTGTGTCTTAGTGTAAACAGAATACCTATCAGTTCAGATGATCCAATGTAAATTCTGAATAAACTTTCAGGGGAGAAAAGCCTTCTGGATGATACCTCACACTCTTAAAATGCTAGCGAGAGGAACATGATACGTTAGTTTTTACTTAACTTTGGTTCTTTCTCTCTTGTCCTTGAAACCTATGTAGAGTTTACTTTGGATCAAATTAAGGTAACATTGATGAGGTCCTGATTGCTTCAATAAGCAAGGAATGTACCAGGGCAATTAATTTGTAACTTTTGAGTGTGCAGCTTTCCATCAGTGACAGTGCTAAATGTTCTGAAAATTGTGCCTCAAGGGGAAAGAAAACGGGGGAAATGCAGGTCAAAGAGATAAACAGGTTGGCTGTTTAGAATTGACCATGGATGTGGGACTTTCTTAGATCAGGCAAAGTCCAGAGGAGTAGAATGAATGTGAGGGGGTGTGAGATGGAATTTCAGGGGATTATATCCCTTAGTGACAAGTCATAGTTACACATAGTCCTCGACTTGTGACCACAGTTGAGCCCAACATTTATGTCGTTAAATGAGACATTTAAGTGAATTTTGTCCCATTTTACTATCTTTCTTGCCACCGTGGATAAGTGAATAACTGAAGTTGTTAAGTTAGTAACATGGTTATTAAGTGAATCTGGCTCATTGACTTTGCCTGTCAGGAGGTCCCAAAAAGGGATCACATGACCCTGGGACTCAGCCATCACAAACATGAGTCAGTTGCCAAGTGGTTGAATTTTGATCACATGACTAGTGTGGTGGGATTCAATTTTTTTTACTACCGGTTCTGTGGGTGTGGCTTGGTGGGCATGGTAGAGGAAGGATACTGTAAAATCTTCAGTCAGAAGTGGTATTTGCTGATTCTCCAAACTACTCAAAATTTCCACTACCGGTTCTCCAGAACTGGTCAGAACCTGCTGAATACCACCTCTGCACATGACCATAGAGATGCTGCAACAGTTGTAAAAAATGATCTTAAGTCACTTTTTTCAGTGATTTGAAAGGTCACCAAATGAACTGTTGTAATGAGGGTGAAGGGTTGGTCCCTCCAAGCTTGTGGGTTAGTTTCCAAACATTTCATTATCAGGCTTAGGTAACATCTTCAGCAGACCGACTGGCCCAAGGTAATTCAACTGGCTCCATGCGCAAAGTGGGACTAGAACTCCCCATCTCCTGATTTCTCACCTGATGTCTTAACAGATAGTCCTTGATTAATGGCAGCAATAGAGTCTGCCAATTACAAAAGTTGTAACAGTTGTAAAGCAAGTTATCACTTTATTCAGCTGATTTTACGATCTTTTTTGCGGCAGTCTCCAGTGAATATGGTGGTTGTAGAGTGAGTGTAGTTGTTAAGCGAACACCACAGTCATTAAACAAACTCATTGTTCGGTATGAGATGCTTTTGCTGAAAACCAAAAGTAAATGTTGGCTTTTGACCAAAATTTCATAAATCACAGGATGCTGCAAACAGCTGTAAATGTGGACTAGTCATTGAGCACTTGAAATGCATTGACATGACCGTCTGGTGAGGAGGTGGGGGGGAGCCATTGGAACTGGGTTGTAAATATCTTTTGGGTGGGTGGGGAAAGTCTATTGTAATTTCAAACCATTAAGTGACCGGCCATAAGTCAAGAATTATCTGAACATCAAACAAGATATTTGCCTTTAGATGGTATTATTTGATGCCGTTTGTGTTTAGACTCAGACTTAGAATACTTTATTGTCATTTTGAATGTATTACATTGCATATAGCTCTCAAGGGTCTCCACCTCTAATAAAACATAAACATGAGTCTATCATCTGCACCTCTATAACTGTCTGGTTTAGTTCTGCAACCCAACAGGACAGACACAGACTTGAGAGGATAATTAGGACTGCAGAAAAAACAATTGCTACCAACCTGCCTTCAGTTGAGGACTTGTATACTGCACGAATCAAAGAGGGCTGTGAAAATATTTACAGACCCCTCACATCCCGGACATAAACTGTTTCAAATCCTTCCCTCAAAATGACGCTATAGAGCACTGCACACCAGAACAACTAGACCCAAGGACAGTTTTTTTCCCGAAATCCATCACTCTGCTAAACAAATAATTCCCTCAACACTGTCCAACTATTTACAAAGTCTGCACTACTATTGCTGTTAATCTTTTCATCACTCCTTATCACCCATCCCTTCCCACTTGTGACTGTATGACTGTAACTTTGTCGCTTGTATCCTTATTGACTGTTTTCTCGTATGATTTGATTGCTTATTGTACCCTATGACTATAAAGTGTTGTACTTTATGATTCTTGATTCTTGACTCTTGATGAATGTATCTTTTCTTTTATATACACTGAGAGCATTTGCATCAAGACAAATTCCTTGTGTGTCCAATCACAGTTGGTCAATAAAGAATTCTATCTATCTATCTATCTATCTATCTATCTATCTATCTATCTATCTCTATCATCTATCAATGACAAAATAAATAAATAAATACAAAATTATTCATGTACCCACATATATAACACAGGGAAACAACACAGTCTAATTCGGATGTATACATGTACATGGCATGAGAAACAGATGGAATTCTTGCCCTCAGAAGTTGTGGGAGCGCCATCAGTTGAGACTTTCAAGAAGAGATTGGACTGCCATTTGTCAGAAATGGTGTAGGGTCTCTTGCTTGGGCGAGAGGTTGGACTAGATGACCTATAAGGTCGCTTCCAACTCTGATTATATTGTCTTAGAAACAAATCTTGCAAGTTTACCAGATAGCATAGGGAACAAAGGTGTTACAGAACCTGGAAGTCCTGCTAGGTACTTCGAAACCTCCTCCCAGGAGTTTGCCTCTATAAATAAAGACTTATTGCTTATTGTTTAATCCTCCAGTCCTGTGAATGCCTGTCAGTTTTCCCAAAGTAAAAAAATGTATACCAATGTGCACCAATGCAGCCTTGTAGCTAATTGAAGCCAGTGGATACTTGGCTATCCACAGTTTTAACAACAGATTGCTTAGCATCTTGGCAGCTGAACTGTGAAGTTGTCCGTATTGAAAAGCTGAGAATCTGAGATGTCAGGCAATAAAGCTGTCTGGGTGCTCTTCAGGCAGCAGTTTTGCACAAGGATACCACCTTCTTGGTGATGCTGTTTCATGTGTGAGTGAGCAGCAAGTAGCCTTCTGGCATGGAGTCTGGCTGCACAGAATGATAATTGTACCATTCCACTTGAAGCTAGGGACAAGATGGAGCAATGCGCTGTCTAATTAAACATGAATACAAAGATGGTTCCAGACAGTGAGTCATAAATGTTAATGGGACTTGTAAGGATAAATCACTTGCGAGCCAAACGAGGAACTAATCCCATAAATTCCACCCTTAAATATTCTTGATGTTGGCCAAGATTGGAAAGGCCTCCCATTCTCCCCATACCACTTCCCAGCACTGGCATAATGAGTTTCTGGTCACAGTTTTGTAGTAATTGGCGAGAAAGAGTCCCATTCGTGAGCCTAGATCAACCAAAGAGCGTGTGTTTTTCTGGACGCAGCTCTGCCTGCTGTACGCTGTTGTATGAAAACTGCAGAAGGCTTACAGCTACAGCAGGCGGGCTCACTGTGGAAGAAGAACAATGATTAGCCCATCTGTTCCTGCAGAGCTGAGGCCAAGGAAATGGGGAGGATGGGGGATAGGGTAGCGAGCAGGAAAAGGCATCTCTCACACTGGTGTCTCTAGAAAAGGCTATCTCTTCCAGGTGTGGGAGGAAATGAACATGTGTGCTCTCCCTCTCTTTGTCACACACACACACATATACACACACACACACAAAAGTACTAGTCTTATTGCTGAGTTGCTTTAAATTATCCAGTGCTGAATTTGTCCTGCTAGGTGTAGTTGAAGAGTTGAAAGGAAACAGGAATTCCTGTCATGATTTTCTCCTTTAGTTTCACCTTGTTTTTTTGGCTTCAATGAGGAGGGAAAGGATTTTGAGCAAAATGGGAGCAGCAGGAAAAGGAAAGAGGTGGGAGATGGACAGAAAGGTGCTGAGCTCCTGTGTTTCCCCCAATCCTTGAATTATAAAAGACACAGAGAAATGAACCATGAGTAGAGATCACTTTCCCTGACTCTTTTTTACTGGAAGTGATGCTTTTTGGAGCTGGTGTTTGTAGCAAGAAAAATATGGACATTTCTATTGGAGTGGATGTGTGCCTGGAAAGTTTAACTGAAGTCTGAAGTTCAGACTCTCCTAGCAGTCTCTTTTCTCAGATTCATCCATCTCTTACTACAGATCAGTTCAATTTTGTCCATTCTGGCCTTCAGCCACGCTTTTTGTAATAGGCTCACCTCTTTTTTCTGTGAAAATCATGCACTCCAGTATCAAAATACAGGTAGTCCTTGACTTACAACTATTCATTTAGTGATTGTTCGAAGTTATAACAGCACTGGAATCACAGTCATAAGGCACACCAGTAATTAAGTGGGTATCATGTGACTGTGTCTGACTTTACAACTTTTTTGCAACAATCATTAAGCAAATCCATTGTACCCAACGAGCATTGTTTGCCAGAAGTAAACACTAGTTTCCAGCAAAAATGACATAAATCATGGTCCCAGGATCACAGGACACTGCAAACAGCCATAAATGCGGGCCAGTTGCCAAGCATCCAAACTGCAGTGAAGTTACTGTGAGAAGGAGGGGTGACCAACGGAATTTGAAATTGAGTCATAAGTAGCTGTGGAGAAGTCCGTCATAACTGGCCACTTTGTCTACCTTGTCTCCCCTCAGTTGTTTTTTCTCCAGAATGAACATCCCAACATCCCAACCTATCCTGAAGCACCACCTCAAGTTTAAGCACATATTCAACCTCAGCCTCCTGTATCATCTTCTTGTGGTTAACCAGCAGCAGGTGCAGACAGCTGAGGACAGCGAGATCTCAGATGAGGGGCCCGGACCATTAGGAGTGGACTTCTGCCTTCAGAGATTGTGGGAGTTGGCAGCAGTGATGAGGAGGTTCCTGAGGAGCCTGTGCCAAGTGCGGCTGAGCGCAGGATTGCTCTGAGGAAAGAGCAGTTACAACAGCACGGGTGACTCTGGAGTAAGGCTGTAAGGTAATGGCCCCTCCTTCAAGAAGATAAAAGCCAGCTGTGAAGCTAACTTTTGCAGAAGACAAGTTTTGAACTCAGCCTCGTGAACATTAAAGTTGATATTTGAAGACACTTGTAAATTATTTCTTATCTGTTGTTTTTTGCCAGACTTGAAAAAACTTGGCAAGGCTCTTTATTGTTGGAGCTAATTAGTTGGAAGCAGCCTTTTATCTGTGAAGAAACAGGATTCTTTGCTGAAACTTAAACAGATTATACTGCTGCCTTGGTCTTGTGTTTGTTCTCTTGGAACCAGGTTTGGGTCAGAACACATTTTTGTCACCTTTCTCTAGGCCTACTTCCATCTGCCAATAGCAATCTAGAAAAGTAGTGTCCAGAACTGTACACAGTCCTCCAGGTCTGGTGTCATGAGTGCAGAGTGGGAGAGAATAAAGACTTCATGTGCCTTTAATAGAATACATCTTCGATCATATCTTGCTCTTTTCAGTCTTCCAGCCTGTCAAGATTAGCCTGCAATCTTATCTGGGTGTAGACAAATTTCCCAATTTTCAATTGATGCAACACTGTTTTGCAGCCACGTTGCACTTACTGACTTAATAACATGTTCAGGGTGGAATTGTTATTCCAAGGCCATTTCTACAAATATTTTTCTCAGGATCCTAAAAAAGGGAGTTTATTTGTCCGGTTATGTATCTCATTCTGTGGTTAACTTCTGTTTCCTAAGGGAAAGTTTTGTGTTTTTCCTTGTTCAGTTTTATTCAGTTATTTTCAGTCTAGTTTTCTAACTTACTACAGATAGATTTTAAGAGCTTCCATTCCCCCCACCACCCAAAAAATAGTAAAACAAACTTGCGTCCCAACTATTAAATTTGCAGTCTCCCTCCCCCAAAATGTGTAACAGTTTCAGATCTGCCCCAAGAAGGCCATTCTGCAAATATGTAAAGTCCTAATCTGGCAGCTTCAGACTTGGGTCACTTGAGGCCAAAATAGTAATTGTGGGAGAGGCTCATTTGAATCCATGGAAATAATTCCTCTGAGTGGTAAGAAAGCTGACATCTGTAGGGCTTCCACTGCTAGGTGATTTCCCCTGGTGCTGCTCAGTTTGCAGCCTCTGTGTTAACAGCATATTGTGCTAATAGCATCCTCTTGCTGGGGAAAACATTATACTTCACATCTGAAGTGGTTAGCAGAAGCTGTAATTGAGGTGTGAAGTGACTTTCCACATAACATGGTTTTCATGCTTTTTCTTGCTTTGTGTTGCCAAGTGGAACTCTGTGAGTGGAAGCCCCAAAGCAATTAGGGTGTATAAAAGGATCTGGCACCTTTTCAGTTATGTATGTGCAGTCAGAATGGGGCAGAGGAATTTCTATTCTCTATGGACATGGTTTAAATCCAGGAGAATCAATACTGTTTAAACGTTCTTGTATTTGCAAAGGAAACCATGAAGATTTCACTTTGGAACCAGTGACATTTTGAGCAGGAAAGAACTCTTGTTCAAACTGTTAAGTAATAATTGAAATAAATTTTAAAATACAGCAATGTTAAGGGTGAATGAAATAAATTATTAATCTTTGATAAACATTGTATCTTCTGCTAGAACTTTAGCTTCCCTTTGTCTAATATTTGTCTAATATTTTCCATTGCTATTAAGAGTGAGCACGATTATTACGTTTGTGCATCATACAAGCAGGATGACAACTCTTTTTTTTTTTTGCTACAACACAACCACGCTCAAAGTATTTGAGAAGCAAACCAATATTCAGAGAGTTTATTCTATCTGAATCCTAAAAAGATACCATAGAATTTATCTTTTCTTTCCAAAAAGCCTTTCATGTGTTTTAAGCTGATAATCAATGAGAATTGGAATGGAATGGAAAAGAGATGGGATGGGATAGGATGGGACGGGACGGGACGGGACGGGACGGGACGGAACGGAACGGAACAGAACAGAACAGAACAGAACAGAACAGAATAGAATTCTTTATTGGCCAAGTGTGATGAATCACACAGGGAATTTATCTCCAGTGCAGAAGCTCTCAGTTAAACCATTATTTGAGTGGTTTTTTGTGAAAGTTATCAACCACTAGTCAGTTTATAGGATATCAGAGATGGAACACTTTGCTCTGTTGGTTAACAAAGAGTTGCTCTCCCTTACCCTCCACAATTTACAAAGTGGTGAGACAGTGTTCAAGAAATAAAGGCCCTGACACACTGGCCAACGGAGGCAAAACGTTTGTAAAAAGGACACAGCAGACGAGAAAAATGTTCCATCTGTTGTTATCTGCTCTCAAAAGTGCCCCGAATTTGCATAACCAGAGCGGACAACACGGAAAGGAACGGACGGGGGGAGGACGTAGAGCAGATGGAAAGCGGATGCTCCACGGAAGCCTAGCGGATGGAAGCGGATGGGAGTGGATGGCACATCTGCAAGGCTTCCGGGGGAGCACAGCAAAGCGGACGCGGAACGGAAAGAGTGGATGCCGAGCGGATGAAGCGGATGCAGAGCGGATGCCTAGCGGAAGCCTAGCAGATGCCTAGCATTCACTGTGCATGCGGGGAGGATGCATTGCGTCAGCCCCGCGGATATAAAGGGAAGCAGCTCCCAAGCAGGTCACCATTCAGAGGAAAGACCTGCTTCCAGACACAGCTCTCCAGCCAGCCAGCCAGCAACCCAACAACCATGGGGAAGAAACGGAAGCCTCTGTCATCTGCTGCCAGCCCTGGCAAGAGGGACAGGGCCACCCTCCCACCCCCTGGCCCTGACTCTGCTTCTGCTGGGGCTTCTGCTGCCCGGGCTCGCTCTTCTGGTGCTGGGGCTTCTGCTGATGCTGCTTCTGGTGGTGGTGCTTCTGCTGGTGCTTACTCTGCTGATGTTGCTTCTGGTGGTGGTGCTTCTGCTGATGCTGCTTCTGGTGGTGGTGCTTCTGCTGTTGCTTACTCTGCTGGCACTGCTCCTGGTAGTGGTGCTTCTGCTGGTGCTTACTCTGCTGGCACTGCTCCTGCTGCTGGTGCTTCTGCTGGTGCTTACTCTGCTGGCGCTGCTCCTGATCCTGCTGGTGCTCCTGGTGCTGCTGGTGCTGCTGGTCCTGCTGGTGCTCCTGTTCCTGGTGCTGCTGGTCCTGCTTTTGCTGCTACTGTTGTTGCTGCTGCCACTGGTGGTGGTGTGGAGGAGCAGTCCCTACAACCTGGAAGCCCCTCTGATGAGGGCCCATATGGCCCTGCCAAAGGGAGGAAGAGACAGACGTGTGAACGGGAGAGGAGGCAATACACCATAGAAGAGGAACATGAGGAGGAGGTGCTGGAGTGGCTGAGGGAGAACGAGTATATATGGCGGAAGGGACACAGGCTCTATCGAGACATCAAAAGGAAGCAGGCTGCTTGGAGAGAGAAGGTGGAGAGCCTGGGCTACACTTCGGAGGTGCTCCTCAGCTGGTGGAAGCACATGCACACCTGGTACGGGAAGCTGCACCTCAAGAAATCTGGCCAGGCCACGGTCAAGCTGACGGACAGAGAGACCTACGTGATGGCCAAGTGCAGCTTCTTGGAGGGTGAGATCTGCCACCGAGGAGAAGCCCCTCTCACAACCCTCTCTCTCAGGCAGCCTGCTGAGAGCCAGTCCTCTTCTGGCAAAGAGTCAGCTCCTGTGTCCAGGCAGGTATCTGTGGAGCGTGCCACGACGGAGACCCCCCCGACAGCTGTACTACCCGTGGCACAGCATGTGGAGGACCCCCTGATGCAGTGGGAGAAAGGAGACGGCACTTCCACCACAGCCCAACCCGCATCCACCCCCAGCTCCACCTCCACAGAAAGGCAGAGAGGCAGACCGGAGGGGCAGAGCCACACTGTCCTGCTGGAGATAAGAGACACCATCAGGAGCAGCGTAGATCTCCTCTCTCAGCTGGTACACACCGCCGTCCCATCCTCCAACCGCAAGCCCTTCCTCACCTATGTCAACCAGACCCTCATGAACATGGCGGAAACCCAGTACCAGGTGGTGAAGGACAGGATCACCAATCTTCTTCACAACCCTCCAGACCAAGATGAACCTGCTCCCACCCAGTCCAGGTCTGCTCCTCCACCCCAGGTGATGTCACTGCCCTTCCAAGGCTTTCCACAGGCCCTCCCCTACCAAGGCTATGGCTACCAGGAGGTCCAGCAGCACAGGCAGCCCTTCCCAGTCCAGGCATAGGTACATTGGATGCCACCGGTGCCACTGATGTCACTGATGCCACCCATGCCACCGATGCCAGCCACGCCACAGATGCCACCGACGCCAGTCCTCACCCAGTTGCAGACCGGACAGCCCACTACACTGCTCCTTCCTCCACCCCACAGCCAAGCCCGGCCTCAGTACATCTGTCATTGGTATTGGGGCTGATACCCCATGTCATGGAGGAAGGGGCTCTCAACATCATGGGGCTGAGCCAGCTGTCTGAGAGCTACCTCAACACACCGTCCCCTGTTGTCCTCTCGGGGCCAGGCACCCTAGTGGCACTTCACCCCTGAGACTGGGCATGCCTCCGAGTGACCAAGAAGAGTGCCAGAGACTGTGTGGCTACCTGTTGACTTTATTTTTGCTTTGGACACTTGACTTGGGTCATTTTTCTTTTACAGCTTGTTATTAATAAAGATTATCTTTGCTTCACACACTTGCTTCATTTATTTTTGTAAATAAAATCTTGGTGAAAACTTTTAGAAATGGCTTAAGCCTTTGCATGCTTGTGGGATGGGTAAGGATAGCAATGGGATGGGCAGGGATACCTGTGGGATGGGTAATAGCTGTGGGATGGGTAGTAGCTGTGGCATGGGCAGGGATACCTGTGGTATGGGCAGGGATACCTTTGGAATGGGTAATAGCTGTGGGATAGATAAACCTCCAGTGCAAGCATAGTGGGACTGTATGGTCCACCCTCCCAGCTGCCACACATATGGCCCTTTATTATTAATAACAATTTAATCATTCATCAACACATTTCAACATAAACAAAACTCTTTATTAATGTCCTATTCATTGAAGGGCCACTCAACATACATGGCACAATGTCATCAATGTGATGAGACAGGCTCAAGGAAGCATCCATTAAGCATCTACCATCCTGTCTTGCCACTCCACTGCTCCAGCTGGGGAGTTGCACCAGTGTTTCAGGAGGTTGCGCTGCTTCTTCTCTTTACGTGAAGCTCTGTTGGGGCCTTGAACATCCTTAGTGTCTATCAGGTTTCGCCCTTGCCTCCATTTCCCAGGCTCCATGTCCCCATTGCCTTGTTGGAGGTCCACGAGCCTGTTCTGCAACACTGGGTAGCGGGTGCGCATGAGATTGTGCAGGATGCAGCAAGCTTCCACGATCCTCCTCACGGTCTGTGGGCGATGCTGCATGGTGGTGAGAAGTACCTGGAATCTGTTGGCCAGGATGCCAAAGGCATTCTCCACCACCCGTCTTGCCCTGGACAGCCTGTAGTTGAAGATCCTCTCTTCATGGGTGAGGAGTCTGAAAGTGTATGGCTTCATGAGGTAGGTTCTGAGGGAGAAGGCGTCATCCCCACGATGAAGTAGAGCACATCTTGCGTGTCGTTGGGCAGGGGGTCTGGATCTGGGAAGCCCATGATGAGGTTGTGTTCCAGCCCCTCCTTGAGGTCACTGGCGTTGTATACCTGGGCATCTGAAGCTGACCCGTTGCCTGAAGCATCGATGTACATGAGCTTGTAGTCAGCATCACCCATGGCGAAGAGGATGATGCTGAAGAAGCCCTTGTAGTTGAAATAAGTGGACCCCGACTTGGCTGGAGCTTTACAGGCCATGTGCTTGCCATCTATGGCTCCAACAGTGTGGGGGAAGTTCCACCTCTGATACCACTGCTCTGCAACTTTCTTCCAGCCTTCTTCAGTGGAGGGGCACTGGAGGAGCTCCTCCAGGTATTCTTCGATGATGGCCTGCACCACTTCTCTGACCACAATGCTGATGGTGTTGTGTGGCACCCTCCAGCCGTACTGCGTGCTCCTGTAGGTGGTCCCTGAGGCCAGGTGGCGCAGAGTCAGTGTCACCTTGAGCCCAGGGTCCAGGCTGGGCCGGAAGCTGGTGTTTGCCTTGGTCAACCTGGGTCTCAGCTGCTCCACAACTTCATCAAACATGGCTGGAGGCATCCTCATGAAGTTCTGGAATGCACGAGGGTCTTCGTTCCTCAGCTCCACCATCAGCTTGTTGTACAGTCCGTACTCGGCTCTTCTCCCGATCCATCTTCGGACCCAGACACTTCTTGGCCGCCTCCTTTTCTTCCCGTACAACAGTTGAAAGTGCCTGTAGATGGCTTCGCACTGTTGCAGAACGATGGTGGCTGCCAAAAGGACTGTGTTATGATCCATGGTGGACATCAATGGATGCTGTGGAAGAGCAAGAGCCAGATAAAGGCTGCAGAGGTCTGCACAGCAGGGCTGCTGGACTGAAAGTGAGATCCAGGTGAGTTCCTCCCCCTTTTTATAGGCAATATAGGTTTTCCCCTATGTGTCCTTTTGCATCCTCTAGGCATCCTCTAGACATCCTTAATATCTGAGATAGGTCCCCTCTGCGAACGGTTTTTCCATTTTAAATGCTTTCTATGCGAGCTGCATCTGCTTTCATCCTTTCTACGTCCGTGCTACTAATGCTTTGTGTCCGTTCTGCGTCCATTTCGCTTCCTCCCTGTGTCCGTTTACTGCTGGAGCAGATTTGAGTTGCGCGGATGTGCAGCAGATGCCTAGCGTTTATAGCGGACGTGTAATGGATGACGATATAGAACGGATATATGCGTATGCATTGCGGATGCAGAACGGACGCGTTTGATACATTTTCTGCTCAAAAAGTTTTGAGCAGCTCAAAATTTTTTGAGCGGATGGAACCTCAGTCGACGGATGCTGGACGGATAGAGAGGATGAAAAACGGACGCAGTGAGTACAGAATGGATGAATCGCGTTAACCAATGGATGATAAGTGTTTCTCTCCATTTTACATACTCTTTCCATCCGTTGGTGCAGTGTGACATGGGCTTAAAAGAAGGAACAAGCAGAAAATCCCAATCCTCTCTCTCAAATTATTCTTTCCACAAAAAGCTTTGGATATGTTCTAAAACCACATTTTATTCAGACATGAAATATGTGACCAGTTAAATTGGCTTTTCCCAAAACAAAGAACTCTTCATACTCAGAATATTTTACATGTACTTGCTTTTAAAATATAATTTCTAATTAAAACTTGTCCCATGTTCAAGGTTGCAAATTTGTCTTTTCAAATCATTTCTAAGGTTTTCTTATGAGCTATCATTCTGAACAGGAAATTGCACTGTACTTTTCTTGAAAAGACTTTTTAAGTATTTCTTAAGTTTAAATCAATGAGAGAAGTCCTTGGTGGAAGGGCCAGGAATTTCCCAGCAGGAATGACAATGATGTTTAGCCTAACTGTTGGCAACCTGCAGATAGGTAGTCCTTGACTTGCATAGCATCCATTTGAAGTTGCAACCTGCCTGCAAATTGGAGTTATGACCTGGCTCCAAGGCTCCAACTATTGTCTCCCCTTGACTGCACTTCAGAGGAATTATGTTTGCGGCATCCCACAATCATGGGACTGCAGTTAATGATGTTTTTACTAAAAAAAAAAGGAAGAAACTTGGAAGAAGGGATTCTCCAATAAGACTTTAAATTAGTATCCATTGGAAATTATCATCCATTTCAGACAAGATAAATCCATAGTGATTGTTTGCCCTAGTCTGTGAAAGGAGTATTTGTGGACCTTTGGATAATGTACTGCCTATGTTAATTGAGGTTTTTGGGAGTAATTGTCAGCAATTGATTACATTTTCTTCATCCCCACCATTGGATAATTTAAACCAAGTCTAGGTCTTGGGTTTGTCCAGGAGTTTGTACTCTCCATAGGATTAGCAGATTGGGTGACAAATATAGAGAAGAATGGAAAGAAAGGAGGAAATGGAAGCAAGGAGAGGCATTGAGAAGGAAATGGAACAAATAAGGAAATTAAAAACAAATTATCTCCTCCCATGACAGTATTTCAGAAATTTTTTTTTAATTGAGAATGTCCTTTTGCAAGGTAGAAACCTTGGGCTATACAGGGAGGGGGGAGGAGCTGGCGTCGCGATGATACTGCATGCAATCTTGGAGGTCTGAGATTGCAGCTGATATCTTTGCCCCTGGACGGTCCAAACGGACGTAAACTGTCCCAAAGAGATGGTGATAGTGAAGGGCGCGTCCTGTAGATCCCAGTGATATCGCAAAGTCCCTAGTTGATCCAGGAGAAGCCCTTTTGCCAGTGGCAGAGAGGCAGCTACCAAAGTTTCTGAAGTTGGGACAGCTCCAAACGGAAGAGGTTGAAAGAGAAAGTGTGTCGGTTTGGTGAGAATTGTTCTTTTATTATTCTAAGACTTAAAAAGACTTTAAAGGACACCCTAAGGGGAAAAAGAATCCATAAAAGTTTTGACAGAACTGAATAAGTGGTGGTTTTTAAACAAGTGTCAAAGTAAGGCTTTGCTTTATGTTTTTTTTTCTCATGGCTGGACTTCTATCGTGATTCTGCATTTGCTAACTGGACTGGTTTTTTCTCTATATCTATTTTTTCTCTTATTTTTTGACTTTGTAATATTTTAGGTTAGAGGCTCCCTTAACTTATACTTTTTTTTTAATTTTTATGACGTTTTATTAAAAAAAATTTTTTTTAAATTTTTATGACGTCTGGGAAAGGAGGGTGATAGTGAGAGTAAAGAAACTTTGTAACAAGAAGGCGGAGCTTCGTCTCGGTGCTACAGCTGAGATCTCGGGGCTCTGAGATCTCAGCTGATATTTTCGCCCCTGGTTGGTCCTAACGGACCTAAACCGTCCCGTAGAGACGGGGATTGTGAAGG
>BLBF01000003.1:18119674-18146287 GCA_015471245.1 Laticauda colubrina | reverse complement strand
TCTCATCTGCCATCATCAGGCTTCTGTATGGATGTGGGTATATATATTTATATATATATAAATATATATATATATAATATATATTTGTGAAACCTCTACTCGCCAGACTTTTTGTATATTTCAATTTTAGTAATATTTTTATTTTTGCTTTTTATTTGATCCTTTTTCTTCTTTGGTTTTTTGGGCCTTTTTATTATTGGATTTTTCCATTTTGGATCATAATTGACTACTCTATCAGATGGATTGAAGGTCAAAAAGAATTTGAAGTTTTTTGAAGCATTAAAATGAAAAAAAAAGTGAGAAAAAGAAGAAAGTGTTAAATGAAATAGACTGTGTGTATTTGGATTGCTTGGTGACTTTGGGACTTTTGGAAATTCTTATTTGAATGATTAAAATCATTTGGATCGTTTAAATTTTTTTTTTTTTTTTTACAATGGAATTACTTATGGATGAACTGAAAATGGAATTTATAAAATATAATCAAGAGAAACAAGAAGGGAAGGATTCTTTTGGCTCTATTTTTCATTTTTTAGAAATGGCAATTTCTACATATGAGAAACTACAAGAACAAGAAGATTGGGATGAAGAAGAAACCATCCTTAATGAACAAGCAACTTTATTTGGGGAAGAAAGGGGAAAGAGGAGAAAGAGAATGGAGAATTTAAGACTTAAAAAAACAACCAAAAAAGGGAAAAACAAGGTGAAAAGTGGACACAATATCAGAAAGCAACAGAAAAGAGGAATACACAAGAGGGTGGAGATTAAGAGACAAGGGGGTAAAAAGGGTAGAGGGGAGAAACAAGGGAGGAAAGAAGGGAAGAGAAGCTACAAAGGTTTGAAACTAGATGTAAAGAAACAGATTTTATTTAGAGATAATGGGTAAACATATAACTGAAAAAGAGATTCTGCAAAGGTACATAAGATTGTGTTGTTGTATCTGTATTTGAAATAATGTTAGAAAATTGGAATAATATATGATTATAAAATGGGACAAAATATTTAATGTAACTTAGCGAAAAAATTTTTTTTTAAATAAAATAAATGAAATTAAATATGAGAGAATTGAATTAAAGAAAGTAACTAAGCAAAATCTATAAGTGTTCCCATAGAAGTATGATATTTATTTAGAAAGGATTGTGTAAAATGTTTAAGACTTAAATGAATATTAATTTTAATGATATAATTTCAATTGCTATGGATTGTTGTTTTCATTATATATCTAAAAAAAATTTTTTTTTCCTGTTTTAAAATATTGAGTTTATTTTTAGAATGTATTACGCAGAATCCGAATGAAAATTATGTGTTATGTTAAGCTTTAAAACTAGGGGAAGGATAAGTATGACAAGGCATTATACTCCAATCAGTCATTACAGAAGAAATTTTGTGTTAATGAGAAAAAATAATAGACAGCTGAAACAGGACAGACAAAAGATATAAGTATAATGATTTAAATTGAGATGAAATAAATATAATAGAATTAAGAGAGTGAAAAGAGGGGAGAAGCTATATAGAAAATGTAAAATAGTAAATAAGAAATGGAACTGCTATATAAAAGTAAGCATGAATTTGAATTTATGTCTGTACAAAAAGATGTAACTCGGGATCAAACTGCCGTCCAAAAAGATATTTTATGTTTTTTATGTTTTGTGTTTTGTTGGTATATGTTTGTTTGTTAAAAATTAATAAAAAAATTTTCAAAAAAAAAAAAAAGAGAGAAGCACCTTAGAACTAAGGAGAAATTTCCTGACAGTGAGAACAATTAACCAGTGGAACTACTTGCCTCCAGAAGTTGTAAATGGTCCAACACTGGAAATTTTTAAAAATATGTTGGATAGCCATTTATCTGAAGTGGAATCGGGTCTCCTGCTTGGGCAGGGCACTGGACTAGAAGACCTCCAAGGTCCCTTCTGTTAGAAATAAGAAAATTCAAAAATAAAATGTAGGTGAAGAGAATAGTATAGCATTACGAAGACAGTAGCTCGATCTTGATGTAGTCCTGCTATAAATATATTTTCTAATGCATTTATTCATTGTTAAACATGTACCTGCAATCAATTACATCCTCTTGTATCAAGTAATGCCACCCCTATTTCCCCCAATAATTGGTACCTATCTCAAACTGTCAAGGCAATTCACACATACATTTGACATAACAAAAGACCAAAGTGATCAATTAGGAGGACAATAGGAGAAGAGATAATAAGATAAACATGACCCTAACTTCCTTGATCAATTGACAATAAAAATTAGATCAAATTTGATCAGTCAAAATTAGATTTTGTTTTTCAAAGCATCTGCTTAAGTTTACCAGACTTTTACTTTGCATAGGTGGAATATGCATATAATCATTATGTTGTTCTGAGATGGCTGGAGAGAAGTTATGCTGAAATCTTAAGGTGTGGTTCTCGGCTCAAACCTCATGTTGAGCTCAGCTAAGATCCTACCGCTCTTTGCAGACAGCTTTTTCCCTTTTATATGCTTTGATTTACACTTACAAATAAAATCTCTGTGTTTTCACCATTAAAAAAAAAAAAAAAAGAAACTTTGTAACACTGCCAACTAGAGGCTTGAAAATTTCTTAAGGCTAGGTCACACTGGCCGACGGATGCAAAACGTATGCAGAAAGGACACAGCAGATGAGCAAAATTTCAGGGGTAGCTCCATCCGTTGTTATCCACTCTCAAAAGTGCCCCAAATTTGCAAAAACAGAGCGGACAACAACGGGAAGGAACGGACGTGGGGAGGATGTACTGGGGATGTAAAGCGGATGTTCGTAGGAAGCCTAACGGATGGAAGCGGATGGAAGCGGATGACACATCCGCAGGGCTTCTGGGGGAGAATAGTGAAGCAGACGCATAGCGGATGACACGGATGCATAACGGACGCCTATAGGATGCGTAGGATACGTAGCGGATGCAAAGTGTTCAATGCGCATGCGGGGAGGATGAATTGCGTCAGCTCCGCGGATATAAAAGGATGCAGCTCGCAAGCAGTCAGCATTCAGAGGAAAGACCTGCTGCCAGAGACATCTTGAAAGAACACCATGGGGAAGAAGGGGAAGCCTGTGCCTACTCCTGCCAGCCCTGGCAAGAAGGACAGAACCACCATCCCACCCCCTGGCGCTGACTCTGAAGCTGCTGCTGGTGGTGGTGGTGGTGCTCCTGGTGTTGCTGCTGGTGGTGCTTCTGCTGGTGCTGCTGGTGCTTCTCCTGCTGCTGGTGGTGCTTCTCCTGTTGGTGCTGCTGGTGCTGCTGGTGCTTCTGCTGCTGCTGCTGTGGTGGACCAGCCCCAAGGCCCTCAAAGCCCTGCTGCTGAAGGCCCTGAAGCCCCTGCCAGAGGGAGGAAGAGGCAAGGCAAGGAGAAGGGAGAGAGGAAACAGTACTCCATTTCCGAAGACCATGAGGAGGAGGTGCTGGAATGGCTGAGGGAGAACGAATACCTGTGGAGGAAGGGCCACAGGCTCTATCGCGACAACAAGAGGAAGCAGGCAGCGTGGAGAGAGAAGGCGGAGAGCCTGGGCTACACTTCAGATGTACTCCTTGGATGGTGGAAGCACATGCACACCTGGTATGGCAAGCTGCACCTGAAGACATCTGGGCAGGCCGCTGTCAAGCTCACTGACCGGGAGACCTATGTCATGGCCAGGTGCAGCTTCCTGGAGGGTGAGATCCGCCACCGAGGAACAGCCCCTCTGTCAACCCTCTCCCTCAGACAGCCCAAAGAGAGCCACTCCTCTTCCAGCAAGGAGACAGCTACCTTGTCCAGGCAGGTGTCTTTGGAGGGCCCCACGACAGAGACTCCCCCGACAGCTGCACTCCCCGTGACGGATGATGTGGAGGATCCCCTGTCTCAGATGGAGCAAGAAGAAGCAGCCACCAGAGACCAACCCACACCCACCCCCAGCTCCACCACCACAGAAAGCAGGCAGAGAGGCAGATCGGAGGGACAGAGCCACACTGTCCTCTTGGAGATCAGGGACACAATCAAAGCCAGCACAGATCTCCTCTCCCAGCTGGTCCACTTCGACATACCATCCTCTAACCGCAAGCCCTTCATTACGTACGTGAGCCAGACCCTCATAGACATGCCTGAGGCCCAGTACCAGGTGATGAAGGAGAGGATCACAGCTCTTCTGAACCACCCTTCAGGCCCAGCTGAACCTGCTCCTACCCACTCCAGGTCTGCTCCTCCACCCCAGGCGATGTCACAGCCCTTCCACAGATTTCAACAGCCCCTCACCTACCAAGCCTACCACTACCAGGACTTCCCACAGCAGAGGCAGCCCTTCCCAGTCCAGGCCCAGGTTCATCGGATGCCACAGACGCCATGGATGCCTCACCTGACCCAGCTGCAGACCAGACAGCCCCACTACACTCCTCCTTCCTCCACCCCACAGCCAAGCCTTTCGTCAGAACATCTGTCATCAGTCTTGGGCTTCACATCCCAGGTACTTGATGAAGGGCCTCTCAACCTCACAGGACAGAGTCAGCTCTCTGAGAGCTTCCTGCACACACCATCTCCTGTTGTATTCTCGGGGCTAGGCACCCCAATGGCGCCTCAGACCAGCACTCCAGCAACAGCCACCTCCACAGTCCCTGGCCCCTTTACATGTGAGACCATGGGCACGCCTCAGAGTGACTGAGAATAGTGCCAGAGACTGATTTCTTACCTGTTCACTTTATCTTTGCTTAAGACACTTTACTTGGGCCATTTTGCTTTTTAATAACATCATACATCACACACTTGGTTCATTTTTTTTTACTTAATAAAGTGTTGGGGAAAACTTTGAAAAAAAGGGTTAAGCCTTTGCATGCTTGTGGGATTGGTAAGGATAGCTGTGGGATGGGTAAGGATAGCTGTGGGATTGGTAAGGATAGCTATGGGATAGATAAACCTCCAGTGCAAGCATAGTGGGACTGTATGGTCCACCCTCCCAGCTGCCACACATATGGCCCTTTATTATCAATAACAAGTTAATCATTCATCAACACATTTCAACATAAACAAAACTCTTTATTAATGTCCTATTCATTGAAGGGCCACTCAACATACATGGCACAATGTCATCAGTGTGATGAGACAGGCTCAAGGAAGCATCCATTAAGCATCTACCATCCTGTCTTGCCGCTCCACTGCTCCAGCTGGGGAGTTGCACCAGTGTTTCAGGAGGTTGCGCTGCTTCTTCTCTTTACGTGAAGCTCTGTTGGGGCCTTTCACATTCACAGTGTCTATCAGGTTTGTCCTTGCCTCCATTCACCAGGTTCCATGTCCCCATTGCCTTGTTGACGGTCCACGAGCCTGTTCTGCAACACTGGGTAGTGGGTGCGCATGAGATTGTGCAGGATGCAGCAAGCTTCCACGATGCTCCTCACAGTCCCTGGGTGATGCTGCATGGTGGTGAGAAGTACCTGGAACCTGTTGGCCAGGATGCCAAAGGCATTCTCCACCACCCGTCTTGCCCTGGACAGCCTGTAGTTGAAGATCCTCTCTTCACGGGTGAGGTATCTGGAAGTGTAGGGCTTCATGAGGTAGGTTCTGAGGGAGAAGGCGTCATAACCCACGATGAAGTAGAGCACATCTTGTGTGTCATTGGGTAGGGGGTCTGGATCTGGAAAACCCATGATGAGGTTGTGTTCCAGCCCCTCCTTGAGGTCACTGGCATTGTATATCTGGGCATCTGAAGCTGACCCGTTGCCTGAAGCATCGATGTACATGAACTTGTAGTCAGCATCAACCATGGCAAAGAGGATGATGCTGAAGAAGCCCTTGTAGTTGAACTAAGTGGACCCTGAGTTGGATGGAGCTTTGCAGGCCACGTGCTTCCCATCTATGGCTCCAACGGTGTGGGGAAAGTTCCACCTCTGATACCACTGCTCTGCAACTTTCCTCCAGCCTTCTTCAGTGGTGGGACACTGGAGGAGCTCCTCCAGGTATTCTTCGATGATGGCCTGCACCACTTCTCTGACCACAATGCTGATGGTGTCGTGTGGCACCCTCCAGGCATACTGCATGTTTCTGTATGTGGTTCCAGAGGCCAGGTGGCGCAGAGTCAGAGCCAGCTTCAATCAGGGTCCAGGCTGGGACAGATGTTGGTGCTTGGCTTGGTCAACCTGGGTCTCAGACGCTCCATAACTTCATCAAACATTGGTGGTGGCATCCTCATGAAGTGCTGGAATGCACGAGGGTCTTCATTCCTCAGCTCCACCATCAGCTTGTCATACAGTCCTAACTCCACTCTTTTCCCGATCCATCTTTGGACCCAGACAGCTCTTGGACATCTCCTTCTTGAGTAGAAAAGGTGAAACAGTCTGAAAAGGGCTTGGTTCTGGTGTTGAATGATGGCGGCTACCAAAAGGAGTGCGCGATGATCCATGGTGGACATCAGTGGATGATGTGGAAGAGCAAGAGCAAGGCTGAAGAGGTCTGCACACCAGGGCTGCTGGACTGATAGTGAGATCCAGGTGATTTCCTCCCCCTTTTTAAAGGAAATATCGGTTTTCCTCTAGGTGTCCTTCCACATACTCTAGGCATCCTCCAGACATCCTAAATATCTGAGATACATCCCATATACGAACATTTTGTCCATTTTAATGCTTTATATCCGAGCTGCATCCGCTTTCATCCTTTCTATGTCTCTGCTATTAACGCTGTGTGGACGTTCCGCGTACCTTTCGCTTCCTCCCTCTTTCCGCTGGAGTGGATATGAGTTGCGCGGATGCCCAGAGGATGCCGAGAGGATACAGCGGACGTGTAACGTATGACAATGGATGTAGAACATTTGTTGCCTGTATGTGTCACGGATGTAGATCGTACGCGGCGGAAAGTTCATCCGCTCAAAAAGTTTTGTGCAGCTCAAAACTTTTTGAGCGGATGAAATAGCAGTAGACGGATGTTTCATGGATAGAGCGTATGAAAGACGTACGCAGTGAATACACAACGGATGCATCGCGTTTTCCAACGGATGGCAAGCTTTTTTGTCCATTTTACATCCTCTTTGCATCCGTTGCTGCAGTGTGACATGGGCTTTAGACGAAGCTGAGAAAGCTGAGAAAGAAAGCTCTGAAATGTTTTTTCAAAGACATTGCTACGTGATAAGATAGAGGGAAGAGCACGGAAGAGTGTTACTGCAGGTGGTCTTCTGGATTTCTCTCAACAATTGGAACTTGCCTTTGAAGTTTGGAGAGAGCTATGACAAGAGCCTTGGATAAAATTAAATAAAGTGCAGTATGTCTTTTTTATTTTCTTAAGTTGGGTCAAACCCCCCCCCCCTTACCAGCTGTACTGTTCATTTTTTCTTTTTAAAACCTTTATTTTTGTAATATTTTCATCTTTGCTTTGTATTTTAAAGGGAAAGCCTCAAAATTTTCTTTTTTCTTTTCCTTTCTTCTTTGGGATTTTTTGTTTTTTGATATGCTTTTTTTTAATTTGAAAATTCTCAATTGGATTAAGGTGTTGAAGAACCTGAAGAATTACTTTTATTTTTTTTTAATTCTTTCTTACTTTTTGCTCTTTTTAAACTTTTTTTTATTCTTCTCCTTCCTTTCTACTTAACTATTGATTGGATTAAGGTTAAGAAGAACCTGAAGAATTTTTTTTCTCCGTTTCTTTTTATTATTATTGGGTTTTTCTCTCTACCATTCTTATTTTTCATTTTGGATTATAATTGGCTATTTCATAATTGGATTAGGGTTTAGAAGAACCTGAAGTTCCAAAATTGTTTAAAATGAGTAGGAAGTTTATAGCTTCTGGCTCCTCAACTTCTACTTCTACCTCCCCACCACCTGGAGGACAATGTTCAATTCAGACAATGTTAAAGCAAGATAAAGATCAAGAAAGAGTAACTCTACAGATGATTATTCAAGGAATCCAAGACCTTAAAATAAAATCAGATACCACTGAAAAGAGAATAGAAAACATTGAGCAAAGAACAGAGAAAACTGATGAAAAGGTGGAGAATATTCAACAAATGATGGTGAAGTATGATGAGAGATTCCCAAAAAATTGAAGAAGAAGATAAACAAAGAGACAAGAAGATTGGAGATATCGATATCAGATTAACAGTGGTTGAACAAGATAAAAGTGGAATACTGAAATGTGAGATGGACAGATCAGAATTCTGTCTCAGATTTCAAAACATAGAAGAAGAAAAAGGTCAAACTCTAGCTGAGATAATGATAGAAATATTGGCTGAAGCTTTGGAAATAACAGAAGAGAATATGATGGATGGAGTAGATGAGGTATACCGAGTTTTTACAAGATATGCAATGAGAAATAACCTACCAAGAGAAGTTCATATCAGATTTACAAAAAAAGCCATTAAAACACAAATATTACAAGTGGTAAGAGAGAAAACATTGAAATACAAAGGCAAGGAGATTGTGGTTTTAAAGCAAATACCCAGAAGAGTGAGAGAGATGAAAAGGCAATATCGATTTTTGATTAAAATGCAATTGAAAAAAGAGGTGAATTATAGATGGCTAATCCCAGAAGGGTTAATGTTTACATGGCAAGAACAGAGATATAGAATTGACTCAATCGAGAAAGCAGAATTATTTTATGCAGAATATTTTGGAAGGAGAGAGGAGGCAGAAAAAGAGATTTCACTAATTGAATTTCAAGACGACCAAATGGAGACTGAAAAAGAAGAAGGTGCAGTAGGTGGATCGGTGGAGACTAAAGAACAACGTGAACCAAGATCTACGAGATCTGCCAAACCTAATTATAAAGCATAATTATGGAAGAGAAAAAACTGATCACAATGAATATAAATGGACTTAATTCAGCTGTTAAAAGAAGGAAAATTTTTCAGAGATTAGAGAAACTAAAATTTGATATAATTTGTCTACAAGAAGTACATATTAAAAAACAATATGAACAATTGTTGATACAGCCAAAATTAGGAAAAAGTATTTACTTCTTTGACTCAATGTAAGAAAAGAGGAGTGGTTTTATATATCAAAGAGACCATTTCAGCAAAATTGATTTATACTGATGAAGACGGAAGAGTATTAATGGTGGAAATAATGGACAATAATACGAAAACACTCTTGATTGCAATTTACACTCCGAATGATAAACAAGAAGAATTTTAAAAAAATTACACATGAAAATAATTGAACTGGACTATGTCAATATAGTTATGATGGGAGTTTTCAATGTAATTGTAGACAATAAATTGAACTATATAACAACAACAACAACAACAACAACAACAAAGCAAAATAGGAAAACTCCCCAAATCCTTTTTTAAAATGATAGATGAAATAAATTTAAAAGATATATGGAGAGAAAGAAATGTTAAAACAGTACACTTCTTACTCAAACAGACATTTAACATGGTCCAGAATAGATATGATTTGGACTTCAACAGAATTAATATCTAATATTCAAGAAACAAATATCAAAACAAGTACTTGGGCAGACCACAATCCAATGACAATTAAATGGAAAGGACAAAAAAGAAGATCGAGATGGACGTTAAATACAGTGGATGGAGAAAGAATTTGGTTTTTTTCTTTAGAGAAAATAAAAAAGAAGATACTTCAATCCAGAATGTATGGGACACAATGAAGGCATATGCTAGAGGCTTGATAATAGACTATACAAGGAAAAGGAACATGAGGAAAAGGCAAGCCACGGAAGCTTTAGAAGATGAGTATAAAAGACTCGAAAAAGAACTACAGAAAACGCCACAGAAAAAAGACATTAAGCTAAAACTGGATACAATTAAAAATAAAATGAGTTTAATAGAGAAAGAAGAATTAGCACAGAAAATTAGAAGTGCTAAACAGAATTACTTTGAGGATGCAAACAAACCAGGTAGATGGTTAGCATACAAATTGAGAAAGGAAAAAGAATCAAGGAAAATACCGCAGTTAATAGATGATCAAGGTCAAGTTTGCCACGGCAATAAAAAGAAGAAGGAAATCATTTGAGACTTTTATGGGAAATTATATGAGCAAGAGAATATTGATGGGGAAAGAGTTAAACAGTATTTACAGAATGCTAATCTACCTAAGATACCTAAAGAGACTGAAAAAATGTTAGAAAGCAATATAATCATGATGGAGTTAACCAAAGCACTTAAGAATCAAAATAATGGGAAGGCACCAGGCCCAGATGGACTTCCGGCAGAATTCTATAAAACATTACAAGAATTGCTGAACCTTCTATTGCTAGAAGTCATGAATGAAGTTATGCTAAAGAAGAAGATACCTAAAACATGGTCAGAAGCCTATATTACACTTATTCCAAAACAAGAGACTGATCCATTACAAATTAAGAATTGTAGACCCATTTCTTTATTAAATGCAAATTATAAAATCTTCGCTTCAATATTGGCAGAGACTCAAAAAATATTTAAATAATTTTATTCATTCTGACTAAAATGGATTTCTGCCAAAGAGACAAATTAAAGATAATATGAGAGTAATATTGGACATTTTGGAATATTATGAGGCTCATCCCGAAAAACAAATGGCTTTGATATTTTTAGATGCACAAAAGGCATTTGATAATGTGAACTGGAGATTCATGTTATCATTATTGGAACAGATGGGCTTTGCCAGAAATTTTATTCAAGCAATACAAGCCATATATTATAAGCAAATGGCAAAGGTAATGATAGAGGGAGAATTAACAGACTCTATCAATATAAGAAAAGGTACAAGACAAGGTTGCCCACTATCACCTTTGCTATTCATATTAACTCTGGAAGTGTTAAATAGAAACATTAGAGACGAAAAGAGTATAAAAAGAATGAACATTTAAAGGGAAGAATTTAAATTGCAAGCTTTTGCAGATGACTTGGCCTTTATTTTAGAAGACCCTTTAGAAACAGCACCAAAACTATTGGAAAAGATAGAGGCATATGGCAAGGTGGCCAGCCTGAAAATAAACAAAGATAAGACAAAGATTTTGAAAAAGAATATGTTACTAAGACAAAAAGAAGAATTGGTAGATGTATTGAAAATTCAAGTCATGAATAAGGTTAAGTACTTGGGGATACATTTAAAAGCAAGATGTAGTACATTAAAAGAGAACAATTACATTAAACTTAACAGATAGCACTAGACTTGACGAAATGGGAAAACCTACAATTGTCACTATTGGGAGAATTTCAACAATCAAAATGAATATTTTACCCAGAATTCTATATTTGTTTCAAACAATACCAATTAGGCTTGGAAAAGACTACTTTGAAGATTTAAACAAAATTGTGTTGAAATATATATGGCAAGGTAAGAAAGCGAGAATAAAGTTAAAACTCTTACAAGATGCTAGAATTAGAGGAGGATTTGGTTTGCCTAATTGGGAGTTGTACTACCAAGCTACAAACTTGACATGGGTTAAGGAATGGATAACATTAAGAAATACTAGATTTTTGACATTAGAAGGACATGATCTGTTGTTGGAGTGGCATACCTTTGATAAACTGACTTATTTAGATAAGATTTTGACAGGTACTGATGAAAAGGTGATTAAAAAATTGTATGGATATTTATTAAAAATTAAACTAGAAGAAGAACAAGTTAAAGAAACTATGATTGTTTGGGGGAAGAATTTTGGTTATGGGATTGATCTAGAGAAATGGCAAAAATTGTGGTTTCAAAATTATAAAATGACAATGTCAACAGCATTTAAAGAAAATTTGTATAAGATGTTTTACAGGTGGCATTTTCCCCCGACAAGAATAGCAAGAATGTTCAAGAATAAATCCGAAAGATGTTGGAAATGTCATCAGATACCTGGCTCATATTACCATATGTGGTGGAGTTGTGCAGATGCAAAAAAATATTGGACTAAAATCCACATGTGGTTGGAAAAAATGACTAAAAAGCATATAGATTTAAAACCAGAGATATTTTTATTGGGAATTCTACCTGATACATACAGCAAAGATTAGAATATTTGATTGTAAATGTATTAACAGCAGCTAGGATTGTATTTGCTAAAAATTGGAAAAATGAGAAAATACCATTGCAGGAGGAAATTATCAGGAAAATACTGGAATGTGCTGAAATGAGTGGATTGACATTTGAAATTAGAGAACAAGAGAATTTTACAAAATTTGGGACCTTTTCTATCAATGGCTAGATAACAAAATATAGTAATAGAATATGTAGAATTATAGAAAATAATGAATATATAAAGATGTATTTCTTTTTATTATTATGATGATGATTACACATATAAAATGTTTTTAGGATAGATTTGGAAGGACTATATGAATTGTTATAAAATAAACGAAGTAAAGTATAGCTATCTCGCAAAATATGAATGAACAAAATTATAGTTAAATGATTGATTAATAATAATACTAGGATATTCAATTTCTGATAATATGAGTTATTATGTAATGTAACTGTAATTGAGACTGAAATCGATGCACAAAAAAATTGTAAACCAACCAACACATTGTTTGTACACTTATGGAAGAACGTTGGATGTTTTTATGTTTTGTTTGTTATTGTTTGTCCTTAAAAATCAATAAAACTTAACCCCCCCCCCCAAAAAAAAAAAGAAACTTGGGCTATACAGATAGGTCGGTACCAGTTTATCCTCATTTTACCGACCTTGGAAGGGTGGAAGGCTGAGTCAACCTTGAGCCTGGTGGGATTTGAACTGCCAAATTGCAGTCAGTCAGCAGAAGTAGCCTACAGTACTACACTCTAACTACTGCACCACCATGGCTCAAATATGATCTGGGAAATCCCAGATGTGATCTGGGAAAGTCATTACAGATAGCCCTTCACTTTTAAGCATCAATTTAGTGACTGTTCAAAGTTAACACAGCAGTGAAAAAAGTTCCACTGCTTCTGGCTCCAGACGCCATTAGATATGTTGTTACTCCTGTCAGTTATCTTAGCCAGTTGGAGTCAGCAAACCACCGGAGAGCATTTTTGCTCGCATGCTGCCATGCAATTCCGTCGACTGTCCTGTACGGCAAGTATCAAAAGATACCATTGACTGAAAGGCTCTGTTCCTGTGGCTCAGGAGAGGTGGAGACTATGGGTCACATACTCGGGGTGGGCTTCAAAAATTTTAGCAACTGGCTCCCTGCCTAATTGCTGGGTGGGCATGGCCATGGTGGGTGTGGCCTAGTTGGCCTCCTACACAATGGCGGGGGGGGGGTAGTGTTTTTGCCTTCCCGGGCTCCAAGGCTTTCCTTGAGCCTCTGGAAGGGTGAAAATAGCCTCTCTGGACTCCGAAGGTTCTCTGAAAGCTGGGAACAGGCCCATTTCTGGCCTTCCTGAACTTTCAGGAGGCCCATTTTTTGTCTTCCCTGAGCCTCCACACACCCTGCATTCACCTGCATCCCAAACAGGCCATGTGGGGATTCCTGGGAGGGGCAAGGTGGGGTGAGCCAGGAGTGGGATTTGAAGGTTTTCTGAACTGTGCAGAATCTTAACTAGAGGGTCTCCCAAACCCCTGCAAACCCCCAATAGCCCACCCCTGCCTTCGATGTTCATTTTACACAGAGATTAAGATAAAAACATATTCTGCCAATAACTGGCCATTCCAACACTACTTATCTCAAGTGGCTGCTTAAGGACGAATAGTCCATAACTACAGCACAGGTGGTTAGATTCTGCACAGCAGCACTGGGGATTCGTCAGAAACATGTCTACTCCACCATAGTTAATGTTATATACCAAATGTGGCAAACCCTTTGCACTGCTTATTCCTTTCTCTTTTATTATTAAACTGACAACAGGCCCCACAGTTTATGGATTGTAATTTTAGTATAGTTAGACCATGTGTAATTGACAGACTGGATTTTATCATAGATTTTAGTTGCTATTTATTATTTTATACTAACATTTTTAATTGTATATTTAATGAGTGTTTTTATTTGTTCTGGTCTCTGGTCTATGACTGTAATAAACTGATTGATTGTGAACATGAAGTCCTCATTTGAAATATGCCTTCTTTCCAAATGTGATCTGGGAAAATCGATACAGATTAACCATCAATTTAGCAACTGTTCAAAGTTAAAACGGCAGTGAAAAAAGTGAATTATTACTGTCGTAGCATCCCCATAGTTATGTGACCAAAATGCTTGCCAACCAGCCTGTATTTACAATGGTAGCAGTATCCCAGGATCATATGATCACTATTTGTGACCTTCCCTGTCGGCTGCCAACAAGCAAAGCTAATAGGAAAATCCAGATTTCCTTAATGATTCTGTGTTTCATTTAACAACTGCAGTGATTCACTTAAGAACTATGGCAAAAAAGGTCATAAAATCAGGCAAAGCTCACTTAACAATTGCTTTACTTAGCAACAGAAAAATCTGGTCCCAATGGTCATCATCTTAAGAAGAAATAAATTGCTAAATAGTAGTATATAGTTGATTCATGATATCATATCATGAGTCCTAATACTATTAAGACCCTCTTCTATTGGGCTTGGCAATGCTTTATTTTGAAAGGGAAAAGGTCCTTTGGAACGTAAGTAGGCAAGTCCTTTAATCAATTAGAATTAGAATAACAGAGTTGGAAGGGACCTTGGCAGTCTTCTGTTCAACCTCCTGCTTATAGTCAGGAAACCCTATACCATGTCAGAGAAATCTCTTCTTAAAATCTTCCAGTGTTGGAACATTTATAACTTCTGGAGACAAGTTGTTCCACTGATTAATTGTTCTAACTGTCAGGAAATTTCTCCTTAGTTCTAAGTTGCTTCTCTCCTTGAGTTTCTACTCATTGCTTCTTTTCCTCCCCTCAGGTGCTTTGGGGAATAGTTTGACTCCCTCTTCTTTGTGGCAGCCCCTGAAATATTGGAACATTGCTATCATGTCAATCCTAGGCCTTCTTTTCATCAAACTAGATATACCCAGTTTCAGCAACTGTTTTTTATATGTTTTAGTCTCCAGTTCCCTAATCATTTTTTGTTGCTCTTCTCTGCATTCTTTCTAGAGTCTCAACATCTTTTTTACATTGTGGCAACCAAAACTGGATGCAGGATTCCAAGTGTGGCCTTACCAAGGCATTATAAAGTGGTATTAATACTTCACGTGGTCTTGATTCCGTCCCTCTGTTTATGCAGCCTAGGACTATGTTGGCTTTTTTTGGCAGCTGCAACACACTGATGGGTCATATTTAAGTGATTGTCCACTTGGACTCCAAGATCCCTCTCACAGTATCACTATTGAGCAAGGTACCACATATACTGTACCTCTGCACATGTACCTTTCCCCAATATTGTACTTTGGTGCAGAAGGAAAAGATGTGGTTATTTTAAAGAGATTCCAGCATGGCTACCTTTTCCCTCTTGGAATTTGAAGCCCAGCAAAGCCCTATTCATCCACTGACTGCCTAAGACCGAAAGCAGTTAAGGGACAGGCTAGACAGAGAGATTTTGCTTCCAGAGACTAGGAATAAGATTTCCCTTCATTTCCTTTCCATATACAAAGTCTGATCACTTCATATTGGTAATAGCTCTACTCAGAGACAGCAGGCTGGTTTAAGCAGCTTAAGACAAGAAGCATGGTATGGGCTGCTGTTTCCAAGATCACCTTGCTGTCTCTTGCATCTGCCTAGGAATAAAACCAAAGCAGAGGGCAGGACACCAACAAGAACAATTAACTAAGCATTGCATAACAGGAACTCTATTAGATTAGATATTTGCTCCGTCTGATCCACCAACCAGTTTCACTGATGGCTTATTAGCTGCCTGTGTAAAACCATCGAGCAGGATGGGAAGAGTTTATTCAGAGCACTTCCAAAAACTGCCTCTTCTGTCTTCTACCCACCTAACAAAGTAGTCTTCTCTAATTTAGGAACAGAAACAGAGTTGACTTAAGCCAAAACAATGATTTTACTATTTAAAATTAAAATAAGGGTAATGAAGGACTGCTGAATATTTTTTTATTAATGAGGGATCCTTGGTGCTCTCTGAGCTTTGGGTAAAGAAATCTCTGCAAGAAGCTCAGAGAGCACCAAGGACCCCTCATTTCAACCGTGAGCTACAAACATTCTCCTTTATTGGTATTTTTCATTAATAAAATGGAGCTGTCTGAGTATTATTTAACTTTTTAAAAATTTCCATTGAAATTCAAGTCTCTTATTTTTCAATATGACTCATACTGAGCACTGGTTTCTCAATTGAGGAGCACGGACGATAAAGTTATGCAAAAACTAGGAGAAAAATATCTTAGAAACTGAGGCAGATACTATTCAGCTTTATAAAGAAAATAAGAAGTAAGATCATGTTTGAATTTCTGGCATCTCTGTCTGCAGAGATGCAAACTTTGAATATTTTTTAGACTGCAGAATTTCTGGCAAGGGCCATTCCGGGTTATTTGTTTTCAAGATGTCTTTCAGATGCATTTTGTTCCAGATCATAGGAATAGTAAGAACAACACCCATCAGGATAAATAAAGAATTATATTAGTGCAGGGCCACAGGTAGCTGCCAAATATCAGATTCTGTGATTCCCATTGTTAATTCTACGTAAACGCAAAGAACACTATCTTCTTTTCAGATATTTCAAAGCTTTGGCAATCCTAGTGAAGCATAAGCACTTCCCTAACTAATCTGGAGATACTAATGAAATTTCTTGTTGGGAGAGAATACCTACCAATAGGTATATATTTCGCAGTGAATTCATAGACTGGAAGATGAGCAGTTCATGGATTCCCCCCAAATGCCTGATTCCATCCACAACACCTACCGTTCTTCAACGCTTTCAAGCATTAAGAATGAAAGGAAACAAAACATTTTTTCACATAGTGAAAATTAATATTTGGGATTAATTGTCACAAAACATAAAAATGGCTACTGTCTTAAATAGCTACAAGAGGCAATATACAATAAATAAGATAGAAGAGAGAGAGAGGAATTAAGCAGATAGACAGAAAGATGATAGAATACATTCATGGAGCACAGATATATCAAATGCTATTGGCTTTGCCAATTGGTTGTTATTTCTGGTTGGGAGTAGCATGCTTCCAAATACTACTCGCAAAGGAAGAGCAATGAGAGAGGGATATATGTCCAATTTCTACTTGTGAACAGCTCAAAACCATTATAAGAAAAAGAAATGTTCACTAAGAATGGGTTATGAGTATTTATATGAGTGATATACAAGCATATGTAAGGACAAGGTGTGTGTATATGGCATAAATTAAGGAAAGAAAAGATCTTACAAATTGTTGAAAATGAGAATGTTTTTAATTGTTTTCTGTCTTCTTTTTTTCTCTTTTTCTTTCTTTTTCTTTCTATTAGTGTATGTGTTGTTGATTGTTTCTAATTGTAAAATCAATAAAGTTTGTTAAAAAAAAAAAAAAGAATGGGTTATGAGATGACCCAACAGAGCTTTTCTTATGTTCTTAGGATTCTTCTCCTTTTTCTTAACATTCCTGCCGATGTACAGTACTTTTTTTTTCAAACACTCAAAGTGCCTATTTAGTTTTAAGCCATATAAGGAGCCTCAGTCATCTTGATACAACTGTACAATATTTTGTACACAACCAAAATTATATCTTTCTGGTTTTAGATACCATGGATGAAAGGTCCATTTTGTACTATCTTTAAATTTGGATTGATTCTGTGCAGGGGTGAGATTCAACTGGTGTTACCACTGGTTTGGTGATTACATTTTGAGTAGTCACAGTGCCTGACATGCACTGCATGCATGTAAAAAACCTTAGGCTGTGCTGCCCAGACAGCTGAAAAGCGCTGCGTGCAGGTGCACAGTGTTCAAAAAGCCTCTTTTTCACAGCTTTTTCAACCTCAGCTGTGCTGCGCAAAGCAGCTGAGGTTGAAAAAGCAGGAAATAAAGGACAGGTAAGAGTCCAGGCAGGCAGGTGGGCCAAACAACAGCTAGTTCAGTGTCTGCTGCTCTTCAGAGCTACCAGTTCTATAGAGCCGGACAGAACCAGTAGCATCCCACCCCGGTTCCGTGGGAAAATGAAACTGCATGTAATTTAATATGACTAGATGACATATTGAAAGAAGGGGGATTAGTTAAAAGAGTAGGCATAATAGTTTTTTAAAAGAGGATTCCAGTGTTGTTGCTTGAAAAAAAAGAAAAGAATTGAGACCTTCAAATGTACCTTAGTGCACTGTCAAATGGGAATTTTTTTTTTAATCAGTCCACTGTTCTATTCTCAAAAAGTTGCAAGGCTAGAGACAGACTAACCATATCCCACAAGCCATCTGCAGCCTCTTCCCGTTCTCCAAGCTATAAATCAGTGACTAATGGACTGGATAAGGACAAATGATTCAAGCTTCAACCAAGCAAAAGAAAGAAAGATAAAGGAATAGAGATTCAACTTATACTGGATGAGATTTCTTTCACCTTAGAGACTCATGTTATGGAGTTTATATGTATTCCTGGATTAAAACTGAGTCTGGATGTCCAGAGTTTGGAGATAGTTTAGTATTGAATCCTTACAGCTGGACATGAAAAGATGGTGACAAAAATAGGGGTGATGACCCTGGGCTGAGCATGGATGCAACACAGCCAGAATGAAGGCTTAACTCCCCTTTATTGTTCCAACTTTCCTTTATTGCTCCAACTTTCCCCAAAAAGTCCCACCATTCACTGCAAATTGAGGAACAAAACTCTAAACACCTCTAATAGTTCTTGATCGCTATTAGTCCAGAGGAGCAGCACAGTTCTGAGAGCAGTACAGTTCAGGGAATTTGGTTCCAAGAAGTCCTTGTCACAGGAAAAGTTCCCTGGGACTGCAGCACAAACCTGAAGCAGAACTGGGTCATTACAAATTTGCACATAGCCAGGCCAGGCAAGCAATGCAAGCAGGGCAAGCAAGGAAAGTATTCAGAAGTCAGTAATATCACGTAAAACTGGAAAAAGGCAACGCTTGTTCCCGACAAGTGCCTTCCCAATAGCACCTCTTTAAATCTCATTCCCCAGGTGAGCCTTATGAAGAGGGGCACGGCACCCTCCTCCTGAGTCATCAGGTCGCCCTGCGCTGATCCTGCTTCTCCAATCTCCGTGCTTGAGAATCAGGATGGGGGGGGAGGCATTTGCTCACTGCCTGCCCTCTCCTCCCCCTTTGCTTGGTCATCCTGCACTCTCTCTCCTTCGCTGGTGGGACTGGTCCTGATCCTCCAGTCATTTCTCCATCAGCCCTAGCTCTGTCTTGTCCTCCTCGAACCCAGGCTCCAATGGGGTCATGACAATAGAATTCTTAACACCAACATCCAGTACAATTTGTTCCTATCATACTAAACCATTAGTTAATGTAATATTTCAATACATCATCTCCTTCATTCAGTTTCCAGGATTTAGATATGCCTGCTAAAAAGCATAGCAGAGATCTAAGGGTTTCAATGAAACAAGGATTACTTTGTGTTTTGGACAGCCAAAAGGGCAATATCAATCACGAGTAGCAATGCACAACTATTGTTCTAGTTTTTAAAAGGAGTCGTCTTTAAATTGATAGACTGTATCTGTGAACTTGTCCAGAGCTACAAAAGTGAAGCAAAGTGTGATGAAATCTTTCCATGTTCCTTTTGCCCTATTACTAGAACAATTAATTAAAAATGGTAGAGCTGAGCCTATTGATTCATTTAGCTCTTGGAAGCTTAATGAGGTGTAAATCCTACTGGCAGCTGCATAGTGGAGCTGTCAAAGTAATTTATATCAATTGATGTGATTAGTACAGGTTCTCAATCACGCCACTGTTGTTCCCTCCAATCTGTCATATTCTGAACGGAGCAATTTAACTGTTGAATTTCTGTTTGACTGGATCCAATTTTCTTTGGATTATGCTAATGAGCCTAGAAATTTGACATTAAAAACATCAGAAGTGCTACACTGGAGTGACCTAAAGACTTATAAATATGTGATATTCTGGTCCAGCAGTTGCCAAACAGATGGCAGTGAGAAGCATCTATGCAAGTCAACTATTACTTAATTTACTGCAGAGATTATGTAGTAACTAGTGGCTATTTGATGGTCTTGTGTTCTATGAATTTCTCTAATATATTTTAAAAGAGCAAAATGTAGACAGTCATTTCACCACCAAGTGTGTGAAGACTTCCTTTGGTCTACCCTGAATCTCATGTCATTTACCTTAATTTCAATGTCCCAAGTTCCTGTATTTTGCAAGAAGCCAAATATTTTCTTTGTCATGCATTATTTAATACTCCTCTCTCATTCCTCACATTTCTTATACCCATAATTCCTGCTTAATAATCAGATATATGAGACTCTCACCCCTGCCTTATTTTTTTTAACTTTATAGCTCCTTTTCCTAACTGCAGTTTTTTTAACTAAAAGTTTTTTTTTAGAAAACAATTTCTTGACCTAGCCTTTCTGTCTTGCTTCTCAACTTGCTTAGCTGCTTAATTATTATCTAGACACCTTTTCACTGGGCCAAGAAACCTCAGTAACAAGCATCCTTATTAAGTTTTTAAGAATTTAGCTGTTCTGTAATTTACTTCCTTTTCAGCTTCTTTCAAAGCTTCATTGGCAAAGTTCATATTTATTACTCCTATTCATTTACGTGTTTAGCCCTGTTCATTTGCTCTGGATTGTGAGCTCCTAGAGAAGGATAAGCAATGCAATGAACATTTAAATATTGACTCCAACCCCTCTCCCCAAGTAATTCAGAATCTCATAGGAAAAAGCAGTAATTCTAAAGCATTTGAAGGATGAAGATGGTTCTGATTTGGACTGATTTGGACTGATTTGTGATTTGGACTTGTATTTTATGCACACACACAAACACACACACACACACACACACATACTTCAGTATCCTCCCTTCGGTCATCCAAGTGGTAGCCAGCTGGCTCAACACTGAGTTGACCTGATGAGGCGAATGCACCACCAAAGCTCCCCCAAAGGTTAACTTTTTGCTCTCCACCACCAACATCACTGTTGCTGCCACAGCCTGAACACAAACTGGCCATCCTTTCACAACCGGCTCCAAACCCTTGCTTAGGAAGGCTACCGGCTGGTACTGCTCCCCCTCTTTTGGGCAAGGACTCCAACTGCTGTTCCCTGAGCCACTGCCACATACAAATGAAACGGTAATTTCAGGTTTGGCAAGGCTAAAACCGGAGCGGTTGACAAAGCCTTCTTCAGCTCTTCCCACCTTTCACTATCTCCCTCCTCCCATTCTATGTGCTCTCCCTTTCCAGGCAACTTTCTATGCAAAAACGGTGCCAACACTGTGAATTGGTCTACCCAGATTCTACAATACCCCAATAATCCCAACGCTTTCCGCACCTCTGTCTTGTTCCTGGGAGGAGCCAAGCTCATGATCCCCTTCACCCTTTTAGGGTCCAAGGACCTAACCCCTGCTGAATGTAATGTCCCAAATATTTCACCTTTTTTTCAACAAACTGAAGCTTCTCTTTTGAGACTTTCAGCCCCTGCTCCTTCAGCCAATTCAACAGACTCACAGAAGCCGCTCTCACTTCCTTCTCTTTCTCCCCAGTTAACATCAAGTCATCCATGTACTGAATTAGGGTGATTCCTTTCTCTCTCTCAAACAACACCAATTTTTCTTCCAACGCCTGTCCAAACAACAAAGGGCTCTCGGTATATCCCTGGGGAAGTATCGTCCACCTCAACTGCTGTTTCCTTCCACTCTCAGGATCATTCCATTCAAAGGCAAACAAGTCTCTCCTCCTCTCCTCCAAAGGGCACGCCCAAAAGGCATCCTTCAGATCTATCACAGTAAACCATTTGTCTTTGGGGGGGATCCGCCCCAAGATGATATAGGGATCAGGAACCACTGGGAATCTAGGAACCACTATCTCATTGATCCTCCTCAAATCATTAACCAATCTATACTTCCCATCCTTTTTTATTACTGCTAAAACCGGTGAATTGAATGGTGACATAGTAGGTTCCAACAGTCCCTGTTTCAATAATCTGTCAATCGCTGGTTTCAACCCTTCCCTACCTCTCTTACTCAGAGAATATTGTGGAGTCCACAGTTTAGTTATCCCTGGTTGTATCTTGATCTGAATGGGCTGTATTGCCATCCTACTAACCCCTTCACCTCCTGCCCACACATCTGATGATATCTTCTCCTCATCTTCCGTTGTTAGCATACACATGCGAACTTCCTTCCTTCTATCCCACAATTCTATTCCAAAAACATCCAACAAGTCTCTTCCTAGCAAGTTCACCCCTGAATCCGGAATATACAATATTTCGGTTTCAGTAACCACATCATTCAATTCCAATCTCACCTCTTCCAAAATCTTGACCTCTTGGGATTTCCCACTCACCCCAACCACCTTTAAAGTCTGCTTTGACCTGCATGCTCCCTCTACCGGATCGCATACAGATGTCCGGCTCGCGCCGGTGTCGATCAGGAACAGCCGTTCCTGATGGTCAGGACCCACTAACACATTTACCAATGGCTCCCCACGGGTCCCTCTTGGGGAGCCGGAACTTCCCTAATCGTATAGGGCATAGCTTCGTTCGTCTGGGGTTTTGAGACATTCGCGTGCAAAATATCCCTCTTTCCCACATCTGAAGCAAGTTCTACTCTGGGACGGCCATTGGAATTGACCGCCTCGATTGCCCCCTGGACCTCCTCGCCTAACCGGGGGTCTCCACTCTCTTCTGGGAGATCTTTCATCTCTCCACCTTGGCCTCGGATCTGACATCTGGGTCTCCCTGTTTTTCCTAACTTCATTCTTGGCTGCTGTTTGCACAACAGCTACCATCATCTGAGACTTCTGTTTGGTTTTAACTGAGTCTCGGTTCACAAAAACTTGTTGGACTGCTCTCATCAAATCTGTCATGCCCAAATCAGTCCATCCCTCTGTCTTCTGGATCTTTTTCTGGATATCTGGCCATGCTTTGGTGACGAATTGCATCTTCAGGAGAGTCTCGAAGGCAGGGGTTTGGCCAATTTAATTCCTTCAATGATCATGTGTTTCATATCTCTCATGTGCTCCCTATGAGCGTTGTCATTGATGTTCCAATTTGGATCGGCTATGGGGAACTTTGTGTCTGCAGCCACTGCTCCCTGTTGCCCTGCATGTCTCCTATCCCAGGCAGCTATTGCTGCCCTCCTAATGAGGTTCCTCTCTTTGGGGGTGAAAAGGTTTCCAAGAATATACATCAGTTCTTGGTATGTGTATTCATTGGGCCCCAGAAACAATTCCAACTGTTCCGCCACTTCATGAGCATTCTCATGAAGTTTTGGAAGGGTCTTTTTCAGATCCCGTAACTCAGCAGATTTTATGGGGACAGCCACGAAAATGGTGACTGGATTCCCCTGCGCATTCATGCCATTTGGGACTTCTCTGACTGGGAAAGCCGACATGGGATTGGCCGACCTTCCTCCTAGAGGCAAATTCTCTAGGTCCTTGTTTAATTGAGCCAGTTCCCTTCTGAGTCCTGGATATGCAGGTGGAGGTGGAGCCTGGGCAACTGGAGCCGGCAGGGGCGGTGGTGCCAGGACTGCCAGATCCGATGCTGGTGGACTCCCCATCCAGTCCTCAGTTTCGCTTTCCTCCACCTTGCTGACAAACTGTCCTACTTCTGTTTCTGGTGGAACTGGACCTTCAAAGTGAGCATGATACCATACCTCCACATAGGGTATTTGCTCCTTCATCTGGTGTTTCACTATATACTCTTTCAACTGAGTTATCCAGTACGTGCTGGTATTCCCTTCGGGATCCCAGTGGTAAGGAAACTCAGGGTCTACTAGGGGATACTTCGGCCACCTATTTTGGCATAGGTAGATCATTTTCTTTTTCTCTAGACTCCGAGTGTAAGTCCTCAGATGGGGCAACGACCATTGTTGTAGTAGTTGACCCAATGGGGAATCAGTTGGAATCAGCCTTCTCGGGGTCTTTTCTATCTCAATACCCGTTCCCTCTTGGAACGTCTCACACTTGCTTTGTCCCTTTCCCATTCTCCACGCTGCCCGCCAACAATCTCCCAGAGATTCCCAACTCAGGGATTTACATTGTCCTCCAGCAGTCTCTGGATTCCCAGAGTTTAAGGACAGTATATCCCTTCTTCTATCCCGAAAGGCAACAAACTCACCTGATACACCCCTGGTCTCCTGGAGACGAAAGGAGTGTGGGAGTCCCCACTTCAGGTGATCAACGATACTCCCAGAGCATCAGGCCGGCTTCTCTCTCTCTTGTTTCCAAGGATCGTCTGCTGAGTGCAGTTACCCCGGGATCCAACTGAGACAAGGGAGGCGCCCCTCTACAATGGGAGGTGGTGGCGCCACACTTACCCAGTCCCTTTTCTCCAGTCAAAATTCCGTTGGGGCCCACATTGAGCGCCAAATTGTGAGGTGGAAGCAGATAAAAAAAACCACTAAAAGATTCGTTGATCCAAGGAAAACAAGGTTTTATTCACGTGTCTGTAGAGACGGGTCCCCTCAGGCATTGAAGGAACACAGAGCAAAATTCAGGCAGCATTTTTATCCCCTCGTACGAGGGCTTGGCTCACATTCTTTTTGTTTTCAAATTGAACACATATATTTCGAAGGTTCCTACTAGCTCCCTATCTAGCAAAAGTAGTTACACGGTTTCTGACATTGCAGCACTTTATTACAGTTCCCCATTGTTCTAGCCTTATCTTGTTTTTTCTCTTGTGCACAAACTGGAACACTTTCTTATTTAGCAGAACTACTGAGTTTGAGACACACTTCCTTATTCAATTCAATGGGCCATCCAACATGACTTCGGTTCTGCTCACACTCACATTCGTATCACAGGCTTATTTTATTTTCTATATTTCTTCTTCCCTGTTTTAACAGCTTGGAAACTAAGGAGTGGAGAGTGTTGGTTTCAGCTGCCATTTTGGATTCACTATGAAACTCAGTACTGACAGCAGTATTTTAAATAATGGATTGGAAAGTATGAAGGAATAAAGCATAATGTTAAAAGCACATCCAATTGCTTTCCTCCAGCAACATTTCATTGAGGGAGCTTCCTTAGGCACAGTATGTGAGATTCTAAGAATGTTAAGATGGCAGCTGTGATCACATGATTGGAACTCCACCCATTTTCATTCATGGCCATGACTACCATCCTGACTACAACATCTACTTATAGGTATGAATTAGAAGAACGGAATTCCTTTTAGGATATCTTTGGCTGCCAATTAGCTTTTGGTTCCTAACATATAAATAAAAAAACACAAGCCATTATCTCTTTACAGTGGGGATGTGTGCTGTAGCCCACTGAATAAATTATTTATTCCCTGTATAGTTCCTTCATGGCAGTTGTACTAGATACCTGGGACTGCATGTATATCCTTTACAAATGTTTACTTTTGGGCCTTGATTTTTATTTTTCATACTGTTTGAGAATTCTATATTTTTCTCAGTGAATGATGACCTATGAAGAGCATCTACATACTTATTTTTAGAATATTTGTGCTTTAATCAATGACCATTTGGAGCACTAATACAACACTTTGTCTGTGGGGCTATTATTCTTTTTTTTCTGAAATCAGAATAAATAATTTTACAATATTAAAAGGTGCTGCTCTTGAATCACAATTATCCTTCCCCAACTAAGTTATTTAAATATACCATTAAAAGAAGACAGCTGCATATGAGCTGTGGTGAACTTCCCTCCAAATATTCGCAATGTCCAGAAGTCACAAATTTCTCACATCACACCATTTCAAATCTCTGCAATTTTGTAAATAAAACAAATATATATAGAAAGTCTGGCACATGCCACTTTATTTGTTTTAATAGGCATATCTATCTCCCTATCCAGTGGAATTTTAAAAGCAAGTGCCAGTTATTTAGAATCAGGCAGGCAATTCGCATAGGGATTGCACAAAACAAACAATTATTCTTGGCTTCGGGCAGCCTCTCCTCAATGCAAACATGTTATTCTCTGCTCTGTGACCTTCCGCTAGCAGAGATTCCCTATGTAAGGCAAGTTAGGACCTTAATTTCCAGTATCTTTTCAGCAGCTTTTGTGGTGATTTCATTCTCCTGTGAGATTGCTGGAAAAACTACAAAGGGAAAACAAAAGCCTGATCTGATCTGGTCACAGAATTAAGGAGATACAGTATTGAAAGCTGACCAGTTAGAGAGTCTCCAGACTCTAGACCTTGGAAAAAAGCAAGGGATTTCCCCAGGCTAGCTTAGGGATGATGCTTTTATTCATCTCAAATGTCATGAAATAGCATATAAGCTTTTGGATATCTTGTAAGCTATGGAGAGTCACTGAGAGTGAGTGGGCCATTGCTCCCACAATTTGGAAAATTCTGGGAGAGGAGAGGAAAGGAAAGGAGGCTGTAATGGATGGATGCTTATATCAACCCTCTATTAGGTTACTTCCTTCTGTGTCCCAAATGAAACACTCTACGCTATACATATTGATTCTTGTCAGGTGGAGCTTTGAGGCTTTCTCAGTTATTGGGACAAAGAATGCAGAAAATATTAATTAGATCTTGTTAAGCCTGGGTTCCCCAACCAGGGTTAGGTAGACAAGCTAAACAGAATGTGCAGCGTTAGTCAGATAGGCACACAGATAAATGAGTGAGCTAAGCTTGTATGTTTATTAACATACAGTAAAAATAACAGATACGCTTGTGCAATCAAGAATATATTTTATTCCAGTATAAGTTTATAGCGTAGTCAAAAACAGTCCAATATTCATTTACCATGTAGTCAGTCCATTC
>BLBF01000003.1:18063956-18117457 GCA_015471245.1 Laticauda colubrina | reverse complement strand
AGAACAGAACAGAACAGAACAGAACAGAACAGAACAGAACAGAACAGAACAGAATAGAATAGAACAGAACAGAACAGAATAGAATTCTTTATTGGCCAAGTGTAATTGGACACAAGGAATTTGTCTTCGGTGTATAAGTTCTCAGTGTACATAAAAGATATGTGATAAATCATGATCATAGTCATCAAAATACATTCATCATGAATGTATTTATAACACATGCAACATTTATCAGCCCCACTATGTAGACCAGATCACAAAATCAACTCCACAGGAAGACTTGCACTACACTTTTTTGACATACAAGTACTCTTCAATTTACAACTATTTGTTTAGTGAACATTTAAAGTTACAACAGCACTAAAAAAAGTGACATATGACACACACAAAAACACACACACGGTATCCTGCCCTCATGAACCTGAACTTCACATTAGGAGAACCCTCAACATCCCAATTTAGGAAAGGTACACTGTACAGATTGGCTTTACTCAAAGAAGGTGACACTAAAGTTACTTAGGGACTAAGCAATGAAGGAATTTATAGGTTAAAACATGCACTTTGAATTGTACTTGGAAGCATGTTGGCAACCACTATGGTAGCCATGATATTGATGTTGTATCATTAAAAAGACTACTGAAGTCATACGGAGCATGATTTTGGAAATCATTTTAAACTTCCTCATAATATCTGTTATCTGGTCACATAACTAGGAAGAAAGAGGGGTTCTTAGAATGGAGGATATGACAATCATCTGACTCTCTATCCTTTTGGTTTTTCCAGAGATACACTGGGGGAAATTTTTCGGGAACATTTTTTTCTCTACTGATAATAATGCAATGAAATGTATTCATCAAAATAATTTTTTCCATCACAGCCATGTAGGAAATTTTAATTTGTACTTCCACAAGGTTAGGATGATCAAGTATGAAGAATAGTATGAAAATAAATGTACAGTCCAAGCATAAGATCAACTTCAAATTTGATGTATTTTAATAAATTATAAGGTGATGTAATGATATTCCATACATTATTGATATTTGGTTGATTTTTTTTTCCTTCTTCTCTGTAGCACCCACTTGAATCTAACCCATTGTTGGAACTGACTTTGTGGCTTCTTCCCTTATACCATTTATATTTGTTTTAGTGTTTGAGTACTTATTCTGTTGATGGACCCCCTTTAAATAATTTATTTCAAATATCCTAGTGGCTTGGAAAGATTAAAAAAAATTAACTGCACATACAGATTAACTGCAATTACTCTTCAATGGATGAAGATGTTTTCCTCTCTGTAAAGTGTGAAGAAGCAAAGAAGCAAGTCTTACACAATTAAAGACAGCAAACTGGAAAAAAACAAAAATGCATTAAAATTGCACCATCAAGCTATGGCACTGTTTGGGTAGTTCATTTTCATCTCACCAAACCAGAAAAAAACTGTGTTATAATATTCCCAGCCACTGTGGGAAAAGGTAGAGCTTAAATTTTAATTATTCTTTGCTTTAAATTCAGAGTTTGTATAAACCTTCTGAACAGGACAGTGCATGTAAATTTTTTGGAACTTATTTAACTTATTTAATTATATTCAGATGTACCCCTGAACCCAAATCTGATATAGAAATATGCTTATAGTTATACATTTAACACATAAGGTGGCCTTCAGAAGACTACCGTAATTCTGCCACTCAAGTCATATTTACAGAAGCATGATTTGATGATTTGGGGAAGAAAGAATGTGACTGCAGGCAAATATCTCCCAACTTTTTAAAAGTCATCCGAATATTGTAATACAATTAAAATGTCACTGTAAAAGAGGCAATGCAGTTCTGAGATTTTTCTTTTAAATCTTCTGTTTTCTGTAAATAGACAGTTCATTCCAACACAGAAGTACCTCCTTCCAATATGCTGGCAATTAAATGATACAGGTACTCCTCAATCCTAAAGTTACATCTGTCAAGAAAGCACTTGAGTATTCACACTTACTGTGAAATAATTGCTAAGGGGATAGTTTCCCCTGTATTTTATAGTAGTACAAGTAATTACTCATTACACTGAATCCAAAAGCAGTGTAACTGACAGAAACAATTTAGTCTTTGATGGTTGACTATAAGCCACTTTTCTCCAATATAGCAGCTGCTTCACGTCTAAGGGATGTCTAACCAGCATTTCCACTATAAATCATTACTATGGATTTCTATTTCTGGATTGTGGGGACTGCCAAAATTTTTTGCTTTATATCTCCTCTCCTTATATCCCTTCATTCGGGATGGCCCTTATTGCTTACTGCTCTTCTACATATTCTCATCAGTTCTGCCTGGGGAAGGAAATGGTACTCATATCATGGACAAAAACCATGTGAATCGACCCGCATTTGGAACTAAACACAGTATTTTCAATACCTGCATCAGTACAGATGATCTTTGACTTAAAATCATTCATTTAATGACCATTCAAAGTTACATCATGCTTAAAATTGTCATGGCAACCCTACTGTCATGTGATCAGCCACCTCACTTAACAACCGCAGTTTTGGTCCCGGTTGTGGTCATATGCCCAGGACTATCTGTATTTTGCTCGTTTTAACCAAAGTGACCAGAAATAATCCTATGTCAGTTCTGCAGATGAGCAAAGCATGAATAGCTTCTCTGGATAAAGCTTACTTCTTTAAAATTCTTTATTCTGCATATTAATTTGAGGGTAAGACATCAAACAGACCAGGAATATGGAATAAAGCCACAAGCAAATGGTTTGTCCTTCTTTGCATTCATACTCAGCTACAGTTGCAGACAGTAAGTCAACATGACTTGAGTTCAAATTGTGGTTTTATATCTCGGGGGGGGGAGCAATGATACCTATTTTGATTTCGTATAAGATCACATAAACCACAAGCAAATCCATATGTCTGTATATTACACTAAGCCATCATGGTTCAACAGCAGGCCAAGAAATTCAAGTTGAGCTGGCTGAGCAGCACTTTATGTAGTTGGGAAGATATTTCTCTTCTCCCCCTCTCCTGCTCATAATTTCACCCAGCAGAAACCAGCGTTTCTTGAACATCTTCCACTAGTTTGAGTGGGCCTGTTTCCATCTTTTATCAATTGCTTGCCTCATCCTGTGTCTACATTTTCCATCAGCTGATGAGAACAAATGAAGCCGGGCTAAGCCAAACACAGGGAATGTGTCTGCTACGCAGACAATTTCTGTGTTTAGACTGAAAGCCCCCAGATCCAGCTAAATATGAATAATTGGTGCTTTGAGGGTTGAGTTCCAGAAAACTGCTAAGGAATTTATTAGATTTAGCCTTTTTTCCAAGTCTTATCTTTGTAATGGTCAATTTAAAAAAAAGCTTTGAGCCACTCTTTAGTATGATTTAAGTGTTGAATGAGAAGTTGGAGGATGGGTTCAGATTCCTGCTTAATTGTCACAGTCAATAGATGGATTTACTGTGAACATCTGTCCAAACTTACCCCCGATTGCCCTAGGTGGTTTCTTGAATGCTATCCTAATGAAGCAGGATTTACTTTGGACTTACTCCTTATTAAGGACCACACACAATTATTTTATGTAGAAAAAAAACCACATGTACCATGATGGCTGTGACAAGTTTGTGTGCCCCTTAAAGTGCATTCATACATTAATTATATTATTAATTTATTAGAGCTCAAAGGTGCTTTTTCAGAGGCAACTGGACTTCCTTGTTTTTTTCTTTTGAAGAGGTTTCACTTCTCATCCAAGAAGCATCTTCAGCTCTGCCTGGATGGTGGGGAATGGAAGGATTATTATTCCTTACAATTAACATTCCTTCATTCCTTGAAATCCTTCCATTGCCCACCATTCAATCAGAGCTGAAGAAGTTTCTTGGATGAGAAGTGAAACCTCTTCAAAAAAAAAAGAAAGAAAAGAAAAAGAAAGAAAGTCCAGTTGCCTCCTGAAAAAGCATCTTTGGGATAACCATGACCTGAATGACTGAGAATCTCTATAGACTTTTAATTAGACTTTTAATTAGAGCTCGTTTTCCAGATTCCTCTTATCCAGTTTAGAAGCCCGTCTCCAAAATGTAACTGGACATCATACTGTATATTACCTGTTATGTTACAGGATTTGTTATGTCTAACAGGTGATATATTGAATTCTTTATTGAAGATCCTACAGATTCCTGTAGTGTAACACATTCTACACATTCCCTGCTCACCTCTTTAAATACATAAAGTACTTATGATGAACCTTAATTTAAAAAATCAGAGCTGAATATTTTTATTTCTTTAAAAATGTTTTGCTGTCTCCAAATTTTTTCAGTAGAGCATTTCCTTAGTTTCATAAACTTCTTTCATTTCAGACACAGTTCAATAAACTGTAATAACAGGATCAGAAAGGAAGGTGACAACAGATTGTGGCACTGCTGGTTAGAGGAGGCGGAGTTCATATTTTTGAATGCTTTCCCGTGTTTTGTTTTGCAGAATTATGATAAAGCTACATTCATTGTAAACTGTGAGGAGAATTAATGGAAGGATTTGTCTCCATAATCTGCTTTCTTGTAGTGCACTGATGCCTTTACATAATGCTCTTTTCTTTGAAATAGATTGGTTATTTATAAATAGAAATTTCTGCCTCATCAAAAACTCAAAGAAAAAAATCAAATACTATGATAAATATGCTCTTAACATTTTTTCTAGATTTTTGTCCTATTTTCTGTACCATGTGTTGGGTGTGTATGTAATGATTAGCCTCCATAAAATCACAGCCATTCCTTATGCACTACCCAGTACAGAAATAGCACAAGGAACAATATTCTGGAGCCCATTGATCCAAGTCCAAATATGTTTTCTTTGCTTAGTAGAACATGTGAAATCATATCTTAGTTAGGCATGTTCCAGAATAGAGTAGTAGGATTGTGGTAAAATACAATATTGGGGGGAAGATGTGATAATTTATATCGAGTTCATATAAATGTTCAATGCTGATTTATGTTTACTCACATTCATAAATCATTCGTGTTGATTTATGGTTAGCTATAGCAAAAGGAACTTTTTTGTCATCTGGGAAGGAGAAGGCATGAAATTTCATCAAGAAACTGCCTTAGAATATTAAGAAAGTGGCAAAATAGTCACAAACATTAGCGTTCTTTGTTGTGACATATTTTACAAATCACCAGAAAATAGCACAAAACATTCCCCTGCCTCTCTTTAGACACAAAAGTAACAGCCAGAGAGATAAACATTTGGAGTAAGTAACCAACCAAGAAAGAACAGTGCAGTAACTGTACAAAGGGAAATTTCTGCCTTCCCTGACTGAGGACATCTTTGCCATGATGTCAGCGGTGGGATCCGACCAGTGTGTAACTACCGGTTTGGTGATTTACGATTTACAATTTGTGTGCTGCACGCATGCTGCACACGCACGTGAATCATGAGCTTGTTGCCTGGACAGCTGAGCAGTGCTGCGCGCAGGTGCGTAGCGATTGAAAGAGCGCTTTTTTCCTGCTTTTTCAACAGCAGCTGTGCCGCGCAAAGCAGGAAATAAAGGTCAGGTAAGAACCTGGGTATGTCTGCTGCTCTTCAGAGCTACCGGTTCTACAGAGCTGGACAGAACCGGTAGAATCCCACCCCTGCATGATGTGTTAAGTCCAAGGAATATCAACTTCTGTCCATTTATATGAAGTTCATGAATACAGATACAGGGCATCATATTTTTATTCTTAATTAGTATTCATCATGATGGTCTTTAGGAGAACAAGGAAAATAGCTTTTTCAATATTTTTTGGATCTGGATGCTAAGAGAATGGATATATTTTAATTATATTAAATCTTCATTTTATACATTTGCTGTATAAATTTGTAACCACTGAGAATTTAGGTGGAATAAAAGGCATAAAAATATTGCAACAAATAAATCCAATTATCCCTGGGGGTAAGTGAACAACAATATTCAAAATCTTAGTTATTCTAAGTAGGACACTTTCTTCACATTGATATACAAGCAAAATACAACCTCTGAGCTACATATATTAAGGCAAATACAGTAAAAAGCACCAAGACAGATGAATCATAGGCAGGTATGAAGGCTTCAATAAAAGTAATTGATGAAGAGCTACAGATTTTATGGAAAGTGTACATGCCATGTGTACATTTCCTCCACAAACTGGTGTTATTCCAGTGACTCATTTATATATTACAGAAAACCCTGTTTTAATGAATAAACTATAATTTACTCGCTTCATACAATGAACTAAGTCATCAACCATGCTGTGTAAGCATTTACACAATTACTGGTTTAACACAACATACTAAGCCAACACTAGAGAAATTAGATTAGGCTTTATATAAACCATGAACCCACCTACTATTTAGGAGTCTGATTTTGACATGGTAAGAAGCTGCAACATTGATGACCATTATCATACTCTCAATTCCTTTTATAGGTAAAGTGAGAAGATACCATTTGTCAAACTTTGATGAGTGAGACATAAATAGTAGTGATCATATTAGGTATCATAATGTGATCATATTTATCATATAATAAAATAAGTGAATGAAGTTTCAAGATCCAATCTGGGTTGGTCACTAGGACCAGAGATTTTAGTCTTCTGAGCTTTCGGACTTATGCTGGAGCCCTTTCTCAGGGAACTTCTCTCTACCAGAATATGTGCTTTTGTTAATTAAACCAAGTCAAATTAAATTAAATTAAAGTCTCATTGATAACATGAGTTTCTCTCTTAAAAATAGACCTGCCATCCATTTTCATCTGCTGAATGGATGCAAATAAACACTTTCTTCTTATCTTCTTTAACTAAGTAAAGGTCACTGTTTCTATATTCCACTTATGATTCACTGGATTTAAACCAGAGGAGTACATCTAGGAATGTGTTTGGCTTTGCAGCCAAAGCAGATGAAGAAGTGAAGATTTTTTTTCCCCTTGCACTAATGAATGTAGGACACAAATGTATGATCTATAAAAGCTGCTTAGGAAAAGAAAAGATCACCCTGCCCTCAAATAAAAAATAAATACCTATGTGGTTGCAAATAATTGCTCATGGCTAGAAACATATAATCCTTTCAAAAAAATACAATTATTTATGTCTTTTACTAGAAAAAAAATATCCTGAAGTGCTTGAAATCTTTTGGAAAAAAATTCCCCATGAATAGCTTATTCTTTTGGCACCAGGGTGATGTTGCTGAGAATGAAATTTATCAGCTATGAGACAGCCAAACCAAAAATGTTTTAGTCACAAAATCATCTGTTTGTCGATCTCCCTTTTAATATGCAATGTTGAATGCTCAGTTTCTAAAGAGCAATTAAGTGACTTTATGGCACAAGGGATGCTTTACCTGACCTCTCCCCTTGCTGCAAATGTTGGTAGCTGACCCCATCCATATCTCAGGAGAAGAGTCCCTATAATTTCCATCATCAGCTAGCAGCTTGTACTTCTGAATAGACTGTCCGTAGACATCTGGCTGGAGCAGTTGCACACTGCCTGGGCTGATTCAAGGTCAGGGAGGGGAAAGGGCACTCTTGTTTTCCAGAACTCCAAGAAACAGGGCTAACTCTAACCTAAAGTAATCAAAGAAAAAAGCATCAATGCTGTTCTTACTCTGCTCTTTCAAAGTTCAGACAGACAGATAATCAGAGTTGGAAGGGACCTTTTAGGTCATCTAGTCCAACCCCTCACCCAAGCGGGAGACCCTACACCATTTCTGACAAATGGCAGTCCAATCTCTTCTTGAAAGTCTCAAGTGATGATGCTCCCACAGCTTCTGAGGGCAAGCTGTTCCATTGGTTGATTGTTCTCACTGTCAGAAAGTTTCTCCTTATTTCCAGGTTAAATCTCTCTTTGTTCAGTTTCCATCCATTATTCCTTGTCTGGCCTATAGATGCTTTGGAAAATAGCTTGACCCCTTCCTCCCTGAGGCAGCCCCTCAAATATTGGAAGACTGCTATAATGTCTTCCCTGGTTCTTCTCTTCACTAGACTAGCCATGCCTAGTTCCTGTAACTGTTCTTCATATGTTTTAGTCTCCAGTCCCCTAATTATCCTGGTTGCATAATCTTGCTGGACTCTAAGATGCAACTTCTTCCCTCCATCCTCCTTCTCCTCCTGAGATTGAGTAAAGCTTCACTTCTTCCAGCAGCCTTCAGGAGAAATAAAAACTGCTCGGCAAACCCAGCATATAAGCTGTAAGGGCAATTTTGTGCATTTCTCAGTGATAGCGCAGTATCACACACATACTGACTTAAGAATGCCGATGTTTTTTTTCATCAGATATACACCATTTGTCATGCCATATGTCTCTATATCAAACTTATCTTCTCTTTATCTCAGATCAGAAAGAGTCAGCGTGGGGCCTCTTAAGTGCTCTGTACTACAACTCCCTCAGGAAGTGTGTACAGCTATTGATCCCAAAGTAGCAGAACACCGGAAGTAATAAGAAATCTTAGCCAGAAAGCTCTCCAAATGTGGACCACTCGTCTGCCCAAAGTCAAACGGTTTCTTTTACGGTTATCCTTCGCTATCTCTGCATTTGACAATCAATTTCCCAGCCACCAGGATACAAATATGCCAGAGTGAGCTGGCTGCCAAAATGACCCTGCTGGCTCAAGTGAAGCTGTATAACCAGCAAAACTGAAAACTATATGTGGGAATAAATTCTACTAGCTGTGATATTCTTGGTTAGTAGATGAACAATAAAATACACTACACTTAAAAGCACTGCACAAACGTAAAGAACTGCCACTGAAAGAAGGCTAAAAAAATGGCCAGTTCTGTTTATTCTTAGATCACAGGGAGATATTCCTTACTCTTGACAGAAAGAATTCCCTGAAAGATTCATTCATCAGCTCTGTGCTTTGAACTTGCCAGCTAGCTGCATCTTTGTGTGAATAAAGGAAAACAACATTAGGTATTCCAAAGGAGACCAAGTGTGTTTCTCCTAAACAGATCATCTTTACTCTTTGTTATATACAGCAATTCATCCTCCCAGGCTGAAATTCTGTATCCCAGCCTTTCCAAGTTGTTAAGTGAGCAACACGGTTGTTGAATGACTTGTCAGAAGGCTGCAAAAGGTGATCACATGACCCTGGGACACTGCATCCATCATAAATACATGCCAGTTGCCAAGCATTTTAATTTTGATCATGTGACCATGGAGGCTTGTCTGCAGCGGCTGTGTGAAAAACAGTCATAAATCTTTTTTTTTTCAATGCTGTAATTTGTAACTTTAGAGTCACTAAGGGTTGTAAGTCGCGAACTCCTTGAATCCTGCTTACTATAGAGTTCAAGCTGAGTTACCTTTCACTATAAATGGAGCTAAAATTATCATTCTTTTTTGAAAAACTAACTTTGCTCCCACCGTGTCCATATAGAGCCTTGGTGACACAGTGGTGGTTAGAGTGCAGTCCTGCAGGCTACTTCTACTGACTGCTGGCTGCCTGCAATTTGGCAATTCAAATCCCACCAGGCTCAAGGTTGACACCATCCTTCTGAGGTGCGTAAAATGAGGACCCAAATTGTTGGGGGCAATATGCTAACTCTGTAAACTGCTTAGAGAGGGCCATTGTAAAGCAGTATATAAATCTAAATGCTATTGCTATATACCACTTCATATTTATGAAGTGAATGAACATATTTGTTCTTTAACATATAATAACAATAAATAATAAGGAACATATTTATTCCTTAAATTTTACATTTCTCTTCACATTTGGACCTGAGTATAGAACCAAATACACAGTGGCCACTGTTGTGAATGATTTTTGGTGAGAAAACATAGGGGGAATGCAACTGTTCTGGTCTTACTTGATCTCTCAGCAAACTTTAAAACCATTGATCGTGGCCTTTCTCAAGAATCACTTGAAGTATTAGAACCATGGGGCACTGTTTTCAGTGGACACAGGTAGAGTGGTAGGAGGTTGACCTTGAGGGCCCTCTGCAATGGGGTGCCACAGGGTTCAACAATCTCCCACTTTAATATATATATATATATATTCTGCTATCTTTTATTTAATATCTCCACGAAGTTTTTGGCTAAGATCATATCCTGATACAAGCAGTTTGTTGATATGTAGATGTTACTTAGTGGCATATTTCAGCTCTATTTGAGCCAAACAGCAAATGTGGTTGGGTTAGGTCTTGAATGTCTGTATGGAGATGAATAGCATTCAACTTGATTCCTGAATAACAGAGTGACTTTGGGTATGAAAGTCAAGTGATGCCATAAATATTCCGTATTTCACTCTGGACAGGGTTATCATTGGAAAGTTGATTCATAATTTGTGGGTCTGTTTCTGGACAACCACCACAAATAAAGATATCAACATTGGTAAAATATATGCATATTTATTCATGGTTCGCACCCTTAGTTGACAATCATTAATTTTCTAATCACTAAGATTTAGTGCTAGTTCTTCTACACTATTGAGGAGATTATTGTCTTGTATTTATACAATTATATTTCAGTTTTAAGTTTATTGTTGGCTAGATCTATAAGTCCCTCAAAGTCAGGCAGGACTACAGTAGCATATAAATCACATGATACAAATAAACACAGACACACACACACACACACATATGCACAGACAATCAACACATTTCCCAACATTATCATGCATTTATATTCTTTTCATCAATATCTGTTTCTTTTTTTTAAGTTTACAAAGGAAGTGTTTACAAAGCATTGTTCTTTTTCTCAGGATTTCCAAAATTAAATCTCCAGTAAGAAGTCAAAACAAAGGTGAAGAGAATTGCTATTTCCATGAGGCCTATCCATTGCTTCTTTCTCTATTCTCTGTTTTAAAGGCTCAGACTTATCTTTCAGCCTGTCTCTTTTTGTAAGCAGAAACAATTTAAAGAAAATTCCTGAAGCAAGAATAATAATGCTTGTTGTGAAAAATATGAAAGAAGATAAGATGACCAGATCAGGACAGCAAAAAATCTAGATGACCTCTAGATTGCCAAAAAAGATACTGAAAAATATAATTCGAATAAAGGAGAATATTTATATCAGGGTTAAAATGAGGGGTACTTCTCTGTTTTCCTGCAGATGTTTCATTGCTCAAACTAGGTAACATCACCAGGACTAGTGCTAATGATGTTAAGGCCCTGTCACAATGCCCAACGGATGCAAAACGTTTGTAAAAAGGACACAACGGACGAGAAAAATGTTCCATCCGTAGTTATCCGCTCTCAAAAGGGGCAAAAATTTGCATAACCAGAGCGGATAACATGGAAAGGAACGGACGGGGGGAGGACGCAGGGCAGGTGGAAAACGGATGCAGAGCGGAAGCCTAGCGGATGGAAGCGGATGGGAGCAGATGGCATATCCGCTAGGCTTCTGGGGGGCCTCAGCAAAGTGGATGCGGAACAGAAAGAGCGGATGCAGAGTGGATGCGGAACGGATGAAGCGGATGCACAGCGGATGAAGCGGATGCAGAGCAGAACCCTAGCGGATGTACAGCGGAAGCCTAGTGGATGCCTTGCATTAATTGCACATGCAGGGGGGATTTATTGCGTCAGCCCCGCAGATATAAAGGGAAGCAGCTCACCATTCAGAGGAAAGACCTGCTGCCAGACGCATTGAGTGCCTTGCCTGCCTGCCTGCCTGCCTTGCTGCCTGCCATCCTGCCAGCCTTGCTGCCTGCCTTGCTGCCTGCCATCCTGCCATCCTTGGTGCCTGCCTCCCTGCCAGCCTTTCTGCCTGCAAGCCTTGGTGCCTGCCTGCCTGCCAGCCTTGCTGCCTGCCAGCCTTGCTGCCTGCCTGCCTGACAGCCTGCCTGCCAGGCTTGCTGCCTGCCTGCCTGCCAGGCTTGCTGCCTGCCTGCCAGCCAGCCTGCCTGCCTGCATGCCTGCCTGCCAGCCTCCCTGCAAGCCTCCCTGCCAGCCAGCAACCCCACAACCATGGGGAAAAAGAGGAAGCCTCAGCCATCTGCTGCCAGCCCTGGCAAGAGGGACAGGGCCACCCTCCCACCCCCTGGCCCTCACTCTGCTTCTGCTGGGGCTTCTGTAGCATGGGCTCACTCTTCTGTGGGTGGGGCTTCTGCTGCTTCTGCTTCTGGAGGAGCTGATGCTGCTGCTTCTGGCAGTGGTGCTTCTGCTCATGCTTACTCTGCTGAAGCTGCTCCTCATCCTGCTGGTCCTGCTCATCCTGCTCATGCTCCTGGACTTGCTCATCCTGCTCGTCCTGCTCGTGCTCCTGGTCTTGCTCGTCCTGCTCGTCCTGCTGGTCCTGCTCGTGCTCCTGGTCCTGCTCGTGCTGCTGCTGCTGCTGCTGCTGCTGCTGATGATGATGATCCTGCTGGTGCTGGTGCTGGTGCTGCTGCTGCTGCTGCTGATGATGATGATGATTATGATCCTGCTGGTGATGATGATGATGATGGTGGTGGTGGTGGTGTGGAGGAGCAGCCCCTACAAACTGGAAGCCCCTCTGATGAGGGCCCATCTGGTCCTGCCAAAGGGAGGAAGAGGCATATGCAGGAATGGGAGAGGAGGCAATACTCCATTAAGGAGGAACACAAGGATGAGGTGCTGGAGTGGCTGAGAGAGAATGACTATCTGTGGCGGAAGGGACACCAGCTGTACAGGGACACCAAAAGGAAGCAGGCTTCTTGGAGAGAGAAGGCGGAGAGTCTGGGCTACACATCGGATGTGCTCCTCGGCTGGTGGAAGCACATGCACACCTGGTACGGGAAGCTGCACCTCAAGAAATCTGGCCAGGCCACGGTTAAGCTGAGGGACAGAGAGACCTATGTCATGGCCAGGTGCAGCTTCCTGGAGGGTGAGATCCGCCACGGAGGAGCAGCAGCAGCAGCCTCTCTCACGACCCTCTCTCTCCGGCAGCCTGCTGAGAGCCAGTCCTCTTCCAGCCGAGAGTCAGCTCCTGTCTCCAGGCAGGTTTCTGTGGAGCGTGCCATGGTGGAGAACCCACGGACAGGTGTTTTAACCATGGTGGGAGCGCATGGAGGACTCCCTGGTGCAGTGGGAGAAAGGAGACGGCACTTCCACCACAGCCCTACCCGCATCCACCCACAGCTCCACCTCCACAGAAAGGCAGAGAGCCAGACAGGAGGGGCAGAGCCACACTGTCCTGCTGGAGATCAGGGACACCATCCACTTGACATCCACCCACAGCCAAGCCTGGCCTCAGTACATCTGTCCACGGTACTGGGGCTGACACCACATGGCATGGAGGAAGGAGCTCTCAACATCACGGGGCTGAGCCAGCTGTCCGAGAGCTTCCTCAACACACCATCACCTGTTGTCCTCTCGGGGCTAGGCACCCCAGTGGCACTTCAGACCAGCACTCCAGCAGCACCCACCTCCACAGCACCTGGACCCTTCACTCCTGAGACTGGGCACAACTCCGAGTGACCAAGAGGAGTGTCAGAGACTGTGTGGCTACCTGTAGTCTTTATTTGGACACTTGACTTGGGTCATTTTTCTTTTATAGCTTGTGATTAATAAAGTTTATCTTTGCTTCACACACTTGCTTTATTTATTTTAGTAAATAAAGTCTTGGTGGAAACTTTTAGAAATGGTTTAAGCCTTTGCATGCTTGTGGGATGGGTAAGGATAGCAGTGGGATGGTCAGGGATACCTTTGGGATAGTCAGGGACACCTGTGGGATGGTCAGGGATACCTGTGGGATGGGTAATAGCTGTGGGATAGATAAACCTCCAGTGCAAGCATAGTGGGACTGTATGGTCTATCCTCCCAGGTGCCACACTTATGGCCCTTCATTATCAATACTAATGTAAGCATTGATCCACACATTTGAACATAAACACAACTCTTTATTAAATGCCCTGTTCATTGTAGGCCCACCCAACATACATGGCCCAATCTCATCAGTGTGATGAGACAGGCTGAAGGAAGCATCCATTAATCATCTATCATCCTGTCTTGCCACTCCACTGCTCCAGCTGGGGAGTTGCACCAGTGTTTCAGGAGGTTGCGCTGCTTCTTCCCTTCACATGAGACTCTGTTGGGGCCTTGCACATCCTCAATGTCTATCAGGTTTTGCCCTTGCCTCCATTCCCCAGGCTCCATGTCCCCATTGCCTTGCTGGAGGTCCACGAGCCTGTTCTGCAACACTGGGTAGCGGGTGCACATGAGATTGTGCAGGATGCAGCAAGCTTCCACGATCCTCCTCACGGTCTCTGGGCGATGCTGCATGGTGGTGAGAAGTACCTGGAACCTGTTGGCCAGGATGCCAAAGGCGTTCTCCACCACCCGCCTTGCCCTGGACAGCCTGTAGTTGAAGATCCTTTCTTCACGGGTGAGGAGTCTGGAAGTGTAGGGCTTCATGAGGTAGGTTCTGAGGGAGAAGACGACATCCCCCATGATGAAGTAGGGCACATCTTGTGTGTTGTTGGGCAGGGGGTCTGGATCTGGGAAACCCATGATGAGGTTGCATTCCAGCCCCTCCTTGAGGTCACTGGCATTGTATACCTGGGCATCTGAAGCTGACCCGTTGCCTGAAGCATCGATGTACATGAACTTGTAGTCAGCATCGACCATGGCGAAGAGGACGATGCTGAAGAAGCCCTTGCAGTTGAAATAAGTGGACCCCAACTTGGCTGACGCTTTGCAGGCCACGTGCTTGCCATCTATGGCTCCAACGGTGTGGGGGAAGTTCCACTTCTGATACCACTGCTCTGCAACTTTCTTCCATCCTTCTTCAGTGGAGGGGCACTGGAGGAGCTCCTCCAGGTATTCTTTGATGATGGCCTGCACCACTTCTCCGACCACAATGCTGATGGTATTGTGTGGCACTCTCCAGCCGTACTGCATGGTCCTGTAGGTGGTCCCTGAGGCCAGGTGGCGCAGAGTGAGTGCCACCTTCAGTCCAGGGTCCAGGCTGGGCCGGAAGTTGGTGCTCTGCTTGGTCAACCTGGGTGTCAGCCGCTCCACAACTTCGTCAAACATGTCTGGAGGCATCCTCATGAAGTTCTGGAATGCACGAGGGTCTTCGTTCCTCAGCTCCACCATCAGCTTGTCGTACAGTCCGTACTCTGCTCTTCTCCCGATCCATCTTCGGATCCAGACGCTTCTTGGCCGCCTCTTTTTCTTCCCGTAGTAGAGTCAACAGAGCCTGTAGATGGCTTTGCACTGTTGCAGAAGGATGGTGGCTACCAAAAGGAGTTTGTTACAATCTATGGTGGAGATGACTGGATGCTGTGGAAGAGGAAGAGGCAGATGAAGGCTGCAGAGGTCTGCACAGCAGGGCTGCTGGACTGAAAGTGAGATGCAGTGAGTTGCTCCCCCTTTTTATAGGCAATATAGGTTTTCCCCTATGTGTCCCTTTGCATTCTCTAGGCATCCTCTAGACATCCTTAATATCCGAGATAGGTCCCCTCTGCGAATGTTTTTTTCATTTTAAATGCTTTCTTTGTGTGCTGCATCCGCTTTCATCCTTTCTCCGTCCGTGCTACTAATGCTGCGTGTCCATTCCACGTCCGTTCCGCTTCCTCCCTGCGTCCGTTTACCGCTGGAGCGGATTGAGTTGCGCGTATGCACAGCGGATGCCTAGCAGATATAGCGGATGCATTACGGATGCAGAACGGATATCCCCCATATGCCTAGCGGATGCAGAACGGACACATTGGATACATTTTCCGCTCAAAAGTTTTGAGCAGCTCAAAACCCTCTGAGCGGATGTAACGTCAATAGACGGATGCTGGACGGATAGAGAGGAAGCAAAACGGAGGCAGTGAGTACAGAACAGAAGCATCGCGTTAACCAATGGATAGCAAGTGTTTTTCTCCATTTTACATCCTCTTTCCATCCGTTGGTGCAGTGTGACAGGGGCTTTAATCTATGCTGGGGCTAAATCAGCTTGTTGGAGCTCATTTGGTGAAATGTGATAAGGCAAAGTGCCTAAAAGCCAGTCTCTGGGCAGGTGGGAATAAGATCCAGGACTATAGTGGAGGTATGATCTCTGGGGGGCATGTTTCTGCTGTTAACAGTTTCCAGGGCAATTGGAAGAAAGAGTCAACAGTGAAGGATAAAGTGGTTTCTGTCTGAATTCCTGCCCTCCAATCCCATGGTCATTACTGCTTTGTTTAAATAAAAATATGGTAAAGAGGAGAATCACAGGATTTAATTTGACCCCAAATTCTAGACTTGGTTATCTTGGTTTCCTGTGGGAATATTTTTTCCAAGTCTCTTGCTCTAATTCCGTGATGGTGAACCTATGGCATGCGTGCCACAGGTAGCACACAGAGCCATTTGTGCTGGCATACAAGCTGCAGGCAAACTTATCTCACTGTGTATGTGCATGCCTCACAGCTGGTTTTTGGTAGGTTTGAGGCATTTTTCAGCTTCCCAAAGGCTTGAGGAAGGCTTCTGCAGGCTTTGCAGGCCGAAAACTAGCCCTGTTTCGTCACGTCCTGTTTTTCAGAAAATACCGGAAGTGACTAAACGGGGCTAGTTTTTGGCCTGCAAAGCCTGTGGAACTTTCTTCAAGCCTTTGGGAAGCCCAAAAAGACCTAAAACCTGCTGAAAATCAGTTGTGAGGCACAGGGTAGGTAAGGGGGTGGTGGTGGGTGGGTAGGTGGGGATTACACACGCATTCATAGGGAGCATGGCCTTCTGCATAAGCACCATACTATTTTTGGCACAGGAACCCAAAAAGATTAGCCAATTGATATTTAATCATTTCATTTTCAGGCTGAACATCCATCATTTCATCTGCATTGACACTGTGCTGTTCCTTAGCCCAATGTATGGAACTAATCTGAATCTCTCTTCACTTACCCATATTATTCTTGATTACTTATATTCTTTACTGGGGGTTTGGTTCCACAAGGAGAAGAAATTATTTCTGGAAGTTATTGTGCATAAAAGAATCATGACTTCTTGTTTTGAAAGCATTCTGGCTCCCGCTTGTAATATTATGCATTCTTGAGCACTCCTCACCTGCTTAATAAACCACATTGCTGTATGAAGTAACTGCTTTGTAATTTCATAGTAAGCCAGAAGGATCCCTAATAAATAGACTAGTGCTATGCTGGCAGAAGACCAGACTTCAAGGATCTCTTGTGAATTCCCTGGAAGAGAGCTTGAAAAAACATTTACTTAAACTTCTCCTGTTTCCATCTGACTTTTACCGTTCTTAGTTGAACTTTAAGCAAAGATGTCTATGGAGATTCTCAGTATGGACTGTCTCCCCCGTCTGCCCCTGCCCCCTTTTTTAAAAAAAGGGTAGATTGTGAAAAACACTTCTGATAGAAGAAGGCAATCCAGCACAGGCATATTTCATTTGAAACACAAGGCTTAAAGCTTGCACCTCTTCCACTCAAGGTTATCAACAGCATAATCTGTGGTTAAAAAAAAGTTCACACTAATAACATTCAAGGTACTGGTTATCACCTATAAAGCATGTCAACGCTTGGGGTCAGTTTAGCAAAGGATCCATCTTCTCCCAGTTTTTTGTACCCATCCACTCCTCTCTGGCAAGATGTTTGTGTTACTAGTCCCATCAGCCAAGGAACATTGGCTTGCAAAATTTAAGAGACCTGCATTCTTGGTTGTAGCTCCTCCCCTCAGGAAAAATTCTCTGTTCAAATATCAGGATGAGCCAGAGGTGGTAACCAGCAGGTTCTGACCAGTTCTGGAGAACCAGTAGTGGAAATTTTTAGTACTTCGGAGAACCAGCTAATACCATCTCTCACTGGCCCCGTCCCCATCTATTCTCTGCCTCCTGAGTCCCAGCTGATCGGCTGGGTTTTCTTTTGTTGCCCTGCACAGGAGAACGGAGCTGGAAAGCAGGTTAGTTGGGTGTGAAGGGAATGGGATTTTGCAGTAAACTTCCCCCAGGAGTGGGGAGGGAATGGAGATTTTGCAGTATCCTTCTCCTGCGATGTCTACCAAGCCACGCCCACAGAACTGGTCGTAAAAAAAAATTGAATCCCACCACTGTCCTGACCCTGTTGGCCTTTTGCATAGCCTGTGTCCGTGTACCTGGACTTGGGACACTGTAAAACTAGATCTAAATCAGCATACATAAAAGTAAAGCAAGCACAACATTGATTTCCTCATTTTGCAAAAACAGTAAGACTTCAAATTCCAACATACAGCATGATTAAATTTGAGGTTCTCTGGACTACAAGGCTCTGATCATCATTGGCTGTAGAGGATTAGCCCCAGAACATCTCAGCAACCCAGACAGAATAAGTGCTTGAACATCTCCCACAAGCTGTCTGTTCACATGAGCAGTGTTTTGTTCGGAAAACACATGAGGTAGACCGGGTTCCAACAACAAATACTTTATTCTTCAACTAGTTAGTAAATAGGAACACTTGGGTGAAGCTGAGGCCAACCTTTTATACAGGCTGGCTTGCCTGCTTGCAGCCAATGGCAGTTGTTTAGATTTGCCGCCTTTTAGCAGCTCTTTGGATTGGTTCCTAGTGAACCAATCCAATGTTCATTTTATTGACCAATCAGGTTTGTAGATTTGGAGTCACCCACTTTACATATAGAACACCCCTCCCCCCTTAGTTCAGTCCTACGTGGTGACGTAGTCTCGCAGGTAGGCGGGGCTTTTCCGGACTCGACTTGACTTGCGCGGTTCATTCTTAGTGCAGACTTCGACCGGTTCGGATGGGGCTGCTGTGTCATCCGTCCTTCTCCCTGGAACCGTCTGGAAGGGTGAGTCAGCCATTTTACCGCCGCCTGAGTTTCTTAGGCTGACGGTTTTGCCGCTCCCTCCCGTGTCCTCTGGGCAGGTCGAGCTGGCTTGGCTGGCCCCTTCCGATGGGCTCTTCACGCAAGTCTCTCCAAACAGTGAGTCTTTTATTTGCTCTTTTTGTTCGTATGTTTCATTGGGTTTGGTTTTAAACAGTTCTTTATTTATTTCTCGCCTTTCCCCCCCCCCACCTTGGTTTGCAATTCGCCGGTTTTTTCGGTGAATGTTTGTAAGTCTGTGGTTCTCTCTATAATTCGAGATCAAAGCTGGTCTATGTGCTGCTTCCATTCCCTGCCATCGTCTAATTTTAATCGGTAGGATTTGGGGCCTGTAATTTGGATAATCTGTCCTGGTAGCCATACCGGGTCCCCGGTGAAGTTTTTAGCGTATACCAAATTGCCTATTTCGAATTGTCTGAACCGTGTAGAGGAGTCAGGGGGGTTTTCTGGGGTAAAATTTGGGTGTAACCTATCAAGGTGAGATCTTAATTTTCGCCCCATAAGTAATTCTGCTGGGGACTTATTGGTTATGGTACTGGGCGTTATGTGCTGGAGTGTGAGCAAACGGTTTACTTTCTGTTGGACATCTCCAGCGTCCATTCGTTCCAAACCTTCTTTAGTAAACCGGACCATTCTCTCAGCCCTGCCGTTCGCAGCCGGGTGAGCCGGCGCGGTTAGGGCATGTCTTATACCTAGGGAGGCTAGGTATTGCTCAAATGGTATGCTGGTTAGCTGTGGCCCGTTATCTGAGACAAGAACGTCCGGTATGCCATGGGTGGCAAAAAGGTTGTCCAGCTTTTTGATTACAGTTTCTGTTGTCGTTGATGGCATAACTTTTACTTCAAGCCAATTTGAATAGGCATCAACAACAATCAGAAAGGTATGCCCCTTGGTAGGACCCGCGAAATCAATGTGTATTCTTGACCAAGGTCCCCAAGGGGTTTCCCAGTCCTTAACGGGTGCTTTTGGTGGGGATGGTCTAATTGCCTGGCATTTGTGGCATGAGCTTACCCAATACTCTATGTCCTTATCAATACCCGGCCACCAAACATAACTTCTGGCAAGGCTTTTCATCTTAACCATTCCCGGGTGCCCTTCATGTAACAACTTAAGTACCCTGGGCTGTAATTTGGCAGGGATTACTACCCGATCACCCCACAGTCTGTCTGGACCGGAAAGGCTTAAAGTTTTCAGTTTTTTGATTCCCCGGCCAGCCTTTACCTACCCAGCTAAGAACGCGGGCAGTCAATGAGTCTTTCGCGGTGGCTCTGGCGACATCATACGCTGATATGGGTAGATCGGGGCAAGTCTCAATTTGTAGCGTTGTCATCGCTGGTGCCGGGTCTTCGTCGGTTGCTGGTAAGGGTGCTCTGCTCAAAGCGTCCGCATGGGAAATTTGTTTCCCTGGCCGATGTGTCAGAGTGTAGGAATAAGCTGCTAGGAACTCTGACCATCTCGTCATTCTTGGGGACAGTATATTAGGTGTTGGCTTGTTTCCCGCCAAAATCCCCATTAGCGGTTTGTGGTCCGTTATGATTTGAAAAGTCCGCCCATATAAGTATTCGTGGAAGCGTTTTACTCCAGCGACAATTGCTAGAGCTTCCCTGTCCAATTGGCTGTAATTCCGCTCGGTTTTTGATAGAGTCCTCGAGTAATATGCGACGGGTGCTTCTCTGCCATCAGGTAGTTGGTGGCTCAGGATGGCACCTACTCCATATGGTGAGGCGTCGCAGGTCACTGTTAATGGCAGAGTGTTGCTAAATTGGATGAGGACGTTTGTTGATGTTAGCAAGCTTTTAATATTTTGGAAGGCTTTTTTTTCTTTGTAACCCCAAGTCCAAGTTGCCTTTTTGTCTAGCAGACGGTGTAACGGTTCTGCTATAGTGGCTTTGTTTGGCAGGAACACGTTATAAAAATTAATTAATCCTAAGAATGCTTGTAGTTCGGTTTTATTTCTTGGTTCAGGAGCGTCTTTGATCGCTTTAACTTTTTTGTCTGTGGGGTGGATACCCTCTCCGTCTATTGAGTAGCCCAGGAATTTGACGCTGTTCTTAACTAAACAGCACTTTTCTCTTTTTACCTTGAGGCCAGAATCCCTAAACTTAGTTAGTACTTCTTTAAGTCTGTTCCTTAATTGAGTTTCATCTCTGGCCGAGATTAGGACGTCGTCAAAATAGGGAATGACTCCTTGTATGCCATTTAGAAGGCGTTCCATCAGACTCTGGAAGACGCCAGGGGTCACGCTTACTCCAAATTGGAGCCGATGACATTTGAATGCGCCCTTATGGGTGACTATAGTCTGTGCTTCTGCTGTTTCTGAGTCCACTGGGAGTTGTTGATAGGCTTGTGCCAAGTCGAGTTTGGTGAAAACTTTGCCTTTTCCCAGGGAATGAAGCAAATGCTGGACTACTGGCACCGGGTATGCGCTTGGTTGTAATGCGTGGTTCAGGGTAGCCTTATAGTCACCACAGATTCTGATGGACCCGTCAGGTTTAATGGGTGTGACAATAGGCGTTTCCCACTTGGCATGGTCCACAGGTTCTAACACCCCTTGGGCTATTAATTTGTCCAGCTGTTCCTCTATTTTTGCCTTTAGTGCAAAAGGAACTCGCCTGGCTTTTATTCTTCGTGGGGCTATTTGGGGGTTTAGATTGAAAGAAATGGGATTTCCCCGATACTTGCCAAGTGAGCCGTCAAAAACGTCCTGGAATTCTCGGATGACGTCGTCTTCCCAGCCGGTTGTAGTCACTCGATCGACCCTGGTCATCCCGATGCCCAATGGCGCGAACCATTCGATGCCCAGGAGGCTTGGTCTGTCTTGGTCGACTATGGTCAGCGGAAGCACCTTGACGTGATGTTTGTAGGCGACTCGGAATTGTCCCATGCCTACCACAGGGATTTGGTTTCCCTGATAGTCCTTGAGGGTTAGGTGCTGCTTCTTCAATTCTTTGAGTTTGATACCTGGGACTAGCTGTTTTATTGTGTCCCACGATACCATGGAGAGGAAGGACACCGAGTCCACTTCCATCTTGCAGTGTTTTCCTTCGATTTTCACGATGACTTTAATTTTTTTTTCCACTTTCCGTCTGAGCGCTCTGTATAATGACAGTTTGGTGTGTATTGGCTCGCTTCTCTTGTTGCCACTTTCTCTCGGCTCGTTTAGGCTTGGCTCGTGTTGGGGAATTTCTGCGTCTCGTCGGGCTGTAGTATTTTTTGTTCCTGCAGACCTTCTCGATGTGCCCTCGTTTTTTGCAATGCCGGCAGATGGCATCGAGAAATCTGCATTCGGCTCGGGGATGGTTTCCTCCGCAGCCAGCGCATTCCCGCCAATTTCTCCTTTCGCGCTCTTTTTTGTTCGTGAGCAAACGGTGGACCTCGTCGTCCTCTTCGCTCGATTCAATTGTTTCGCCCGACTCTTCGTAGTGGGTTGTGGTGGCAGGGTGCTTTCTGTCTTTGGTTGGTGTTTCTTCGCTGTGTGTGTTCATCTTTTTAATGGCTACGGCAGATTTTTTCGCGGCTTCAGCGGCTGTGGCTTCCGCGATGGCTTCGGTAACGGTGATGTTGGGCTTGTTGAGCAATTTACTCTGTGCGGTCGAGTCTCTCAGGCCCAGCACCACGCGATCCCTCATTGCCTCATCTATGTTCAAAAATTCACACTCACCCCCTATTTGTCTGAGGGCAGCGATGAAATCGGCGACGGTCTCTCCCTCTTTCTGGTCTCTGCGGTAAAATTCGTGTCGCTTTATTAAGTTAGACACCATCGGAGCGTAGTGTGCTTTGAGGAGTCTTTGCAATTCTGTCCACGTTAGTTGTTTAACGTCCCGGGGCTTCGCAAGGGCCTTTGCCATCTTAAAAACTGTTGGCCCGCAGTGCGTCAGGAACACAGCTCTCTTGCATTGCTCTGAAATGCCTTCCATTTCATTGCTCTCCAAATACATTTGGAAGCGATCAGCATAGGAATCCCAATCCTCTTCGTTGGGATTGAAGGGTGCGGGCGGTGCGTTGTTTCCAGACATCTTGGTTGTAATCTGGACTTCTTATCACCGCGTGCAGGTTTTTCCGTTCAGGACGATCCCACCTTCGTCGCCAGTGTTTTGTTCGGAAAACACACGAGGTAGACCGGGTTCCAACAACAAATACTTTATTCTTAAACTAGTTAGTAAATAGGAACACTTGGCTGAAGCTGAGGCCAGCCTTTTATACAGGCTGGCTTGCCTGCTTGCAGCCAATGGCAGTTGTTTAGATTTGCCGCCTTTTAGCAGCTCTTTGGATTGGTTCCTAGTGAACCAATCCAATGTTCATTTTATTGACCAATCAGGTTTGTAGATTTGGAGTCACCCACTGTACATATAGAACAAGCAGTGTAATGCCAAAGTTTATGGATAAGACTAAGTCTAGTTTACAGCACTAATTGCTATGACATTACACTTCTCACATGAATAGATCATGTGCCCAGGCTTTTTTTTTTTCATTAGTTGTAAAATGTCAACTGAAAGCATAACTTGCTCCTGAAAGTTGTTGCATACAAACTTTTTATTTTTATTTTTTTTATTTGGTTTGTCAATTGCTTACAAGATAATAGGTAATAAGATAATAACAAAAAAACATAGTTATGAATAAATGGATACATATAAGAAAAGTAAAAAGAATCAATAGGACAGGGACTGTAGGCATGTTAGTGTACTTATGCACGCCCCCTACAGACCTCTTAGGAAAGGGATGAGGTCAATAGTAGACAGTCTAAGGTTAAAGTTTTTGGGGTTTGGGAAAGAAACCCAGAGTCAGGTAGAGTATTCCAGACATTGACCACTCTGTTGCTGAATTCGTATTTCTTGCAATCAAGTTTGGTGCGGTTTACCTTAAGTTTGTATCTATTGTTTGCTATTGTATTGTTATGGTTGAAGCTGAAGTATTCATTTGCAGGTAGGACATTGCATTGTATGATTTTATATACTATATTTAGATCAGACCAAAGGTGACGTAGTTCTAGGTTTTCTAGGCCTAGAATTTCAAGTCTGGTGGCATAAGGTATTCTGCAACGAGTAGAGGAGTGGAGGAGTAGAGGAGTTTCTTTTTGTGAAATATTTCTGGACTTTCTTAACTGTGTTAATATCAGATACGTAATGTGGGTTCCAGACTGATGAGCTGTATTCGAGTATTGGTCTAGCAAATGTTTTATATGCTCTAGTTAGTAGTGTAATATTACCAGAGAAAAGCTGTGTAAGATTAGGTTAAGAACTCTTAATGTTTTTTTGGCTATGTAGTTACAGTGGGCTCTAGAACTTAAATCATAAGTGATGAGTACTCCAAGTTCCTTGACAGAGTTTGGATCATCAACAAGGTCTTGACTATTCAGCCTGTATTTTATTTTCTGATTTATTTATTTTTTTGCCAATATGTAAGACACAGCATTTATTTGTTGAGATTTGAAGTTGCCATTTGTTTGACCATTCTGATACATAGTCAAGGTCTTTTTGGAGGGTAGTAGTCTTGTCTGTGGTGTTGAATAGCTTTACATCATCAGCGAAGAGAACACAGTTGCCCTTAATATGATTACGGAGGTCATTTATGTAGAGTATGAAAAGAGTTGGTCCTAGAACACTGCCTTGGGGGACACCACTGTTGACAGGTACAGAATTTGATAGGACACTTCCAATTTTGACCATTTGTTGTCTGCTTGACAAGAATGTTTCTATCCGGTTATGCAGGTGTCCAGAGATACCGTAAGATTTTAGTTTTAGGAGTACTTTGTCATGTATTACTGAATCAAAGGTTTTACAGAAATCTATGTAGATTGCGTATATTGTGTTGCCCTGATCGAGTTGTGTAGTCCATATGTTTTTGCAGTATAAGAGTTGCAGATTACAGGATAGTTTTTTTTCTGAAACCAAATTGTTTATTGGAGAGTAGGTTGCTTGTCTCTAAGTGGAGGATAATGGATTGGTTAAAAATTGATTCCATGACTTTACAGATGACGCAGCATAAAGAGATTGGTCTGTAATTTTCAACTAGGCTAGGGTCTCCCTTTTTGAAGATGAGGATGACCGTGGCTTGTGACCATAGTTTTAGCAAGGAGCTGGTCCTGAAAGATTTTTCAAAGATTATGCTTAGAGATTTGGCTATGGCAATGGATAACTTTTTTAGAAGTAGGCACATATTCCATCCGGTCCAATAGATAGAGATGGTTTTAGATTGCGTCGTGCTTTTTCAACATTGTCTTCTGTAAAATCAATATGTTTTAGATCATTGTAGTTGCCTGTGGTTCGACTAGGAAATACTGGGTATGATCCATTGCTGTTTGCAAATACTGAGCCAAATAATGTGTTAAAGAGGTTAGATTTAATAGTGTCATCGTTGCAGTCTTTACTATTAGGTCCTTTCAGGGGTGGGATGGACCTTGAGACTTTTAGTTTGTTGTTTACAAAATTGTAGAAAGCCCGAGTGGAATTGGTGTGTAGAAAGTTTTCCTCTTGTTTAATGTGATAATTGGTGCATTCAGTCTTTATCTGGTGGCATAAATTTTTGTATCGGCTTTTGAAGTTGGCAATGTGACCAGTTTTGTTTTTCCACCAAAGTGGTCTCTTTTTGGATTGAAGCTTCCTTATTGTTATGGGTAATCTGGTTATGGGTAATTTTTTCTGGTTTTTGGAGTTGTTATTGGTACATATAGTTTGATGACTCTTTTGACTTCAAATAAAAATACATTGTAATAGTCTTCATCAGTCTTGCATCCAGTGAATAGAAATTGCCAATCAAGGGAGGAGAGATCATTGTCTGTAAGATCATAGTTGCCTTTTTTGAAGTTCTAATTGGGGATCCATCATTGTGTTGATTTTTGTGTGGACATATGTTGAGACAAAAGTCAATTATGCTGTGGTCACTGTTGGAAAAGGGTTCTTTAATTTGTATTCCATAAATTGAATTCCAACTATTGTAGAAGATGAGATTGAGGCAGTTGTTAAGTCTAGTATTGTTGGTTACTTGTTGTTCCAGTCCCATGTTTGTTACAGCATTTTAGAAGGTTGCGTGTATGGGTTCAGTTTTACATTTGTTTAAGGTCCAGTTAATGTGAGGTAGATTGAAGTCATCAAGAAAGATAAAAGTGTGTGGGCAGGACTTGTGGCTGGCATGGAATATGCTACTTTTATTTAAAAGAAACCCATTTTACAAGAATCCAAAAAGCTAGGGCAAACTAGGAAGGGGTTAAATTGTAGTTCGTGCTTAATTATTCTTTTTTTTTTTAAAAAAAATAAAAGTTTTATTTAAGTTTTCACAAAACATACAAATACAAATAAAATATCTTTTTTTGAGAACACCGTTCCCCCAGGTTATCATTTCTCCAATACATATTTATCTTACACATTCTAATTCATATCTTATAACTATTTTTGCAATTTTTTTCAATAGTGTTTCCCTTTCTTTACTTCCTATAGCTTTATTTTAAATTATCTCATTCCTTTTTTAATTCAATTATATATCTTTTTCAAATTTTTAAAATCTTCCTAATCAATATTTTTATACTTGAATCTGTCCTGTTTACAATTTCATATTATCTTTTCTCATAAAACAATTTTTCCCTTATAATTACTAGACTGGAGTGTGAAAACCTTTGTATCTTTTTTCAAATCTTGTTTAAAAATTTAAGTTACACCTTTACAGTTATAACATTCATTATCTAACCTCTATTTTATAATAGATACCGATTTTCAGTCGAATTCTGCTTGGTACATTTCCTTTAAAAGATGCACTAAATTCTTAAAAGAAAAAGGTATATATGTATATATATCTGTATAACAATAGTAAATGGAAGAATTATTCTATTCAAGTGCAGCTCTGCCATTAATACTAATAACAATCTTTTACATTTCTATTTCTTTTAACAAACATTACCTAGTAATATCAGTTGTCTTTCATTTTAATCATCTATATTTCATATTTTACTTATTACTGTCTTTAAATAAAAAAACAAAACAATAGTTATTTACAGTAGTCAATAAAGTTATTATTATTATTCAAATTCATCTTGTCAACTGATAAAAATCTTCCATGTTTCTTTTCAGTTTTTTTTAATTTTCTTTTTAAATCATTGAGAGCCTTATTCTCTTTACAAACAAATATTCCACTACACATCAATACAATTTTTTCTATCACTTAGAAAAGTACAGGAAAAGCATACAAGAATTCAAGGTATAAACCTATTTGAAAAACACAGAGACAATGGTTAAAATTTAACTTAAGGAGAGGATTCTGCAAGGGTGCATGGGATAGCATTGGTATATTAGAAATAGAAAAGGGTTAGAAAATATGTTAGATGATTAAAGTGCTTAATTATTCTTTGCAGACTACTTTCCCAATACATACACACCTAAATCTGAAGCATGGTAAGCAGATGATATAAAATCTGCTAAGATTTTGATGGAGCCGAACAGTGATAACAAATCAAACAAACCAAAATGAGCCATGTTCTGATTAGTTTCTCTATGGGTCAAGGGCACCTGCAGGCTGGGGGTTGGAAAATGACAATCCCATACACATACAAAGTTTATGTTTGCCATGCATGTAACACACATACAAAGGGGAGGGGCTTAAAGTATCATAGCCACCATCTTGACTTTTTGAAAACTCTGCTGATAGTAGTGCTAAAGTCCTTTTTCCAATGGTGGGCTGTTGCAGGGGAAAGAAAGGTAGCAACACACCCTTGCTGTTGACTTTTGTTAAGAATGCTGGTCAAAATGACAAGAGCTGCAGAAGGCCAAAAAATGTTACTAGCACAGCACCATAGAAGAGAAAACCTAGGCTCTTTTCTTTGGAAAATTAGAACAGAACAGAACAGAACAGAACAGAACAGAACAGAACAGAACAGAACAGAACAGAACAGAACAGAATAGAATAGAATAGAATAGAATAGAATAGAATAGAATAGAATAGAATAAAGTAGGAAGGAGCCTTGGAGGTCTTCTAGTCCAACTCCCTGCTTAGGCACGAAACCCTATAGCATTTCAGACAAATGGTTGTCCAATCTTTTCTTAAAAATCTCCAGTGATGATGCATCCACAACTTCTGTAGTTAACCTGTTCCACTGATTAATTGTTCTGACTGTTAGGAAATTTCCCCTTAGTTTTAGGTTGCGTCTCTCCTTGATTAGTTTTCACCTGTTGCTTCTTGTCTTCAAGCTCTATTTGTCTTCCCTATAAGAAGTTAAGAGGCTTATAAAAAGGAGCTGCTTGCTAAAGAAATAACCTTAGAAGAACTAAAGGCTGCGATTCAAAAACAAAAAAGAAACAAAATGCCAGGTCCAGAGGGGTTACCAAATGAATTATATGAAGAGATAGGCATCATATTAGAGAATATGCTGTTGGAGGTCTGCAATGAGGTATTACTGAAAGCTAAAATTCCAGAATCATGGAAGGAAGCTTATATAACATTGATTCTGAAAGAGGGTGCAGATGTCAATCAAATAAAGAATTATAGACCAATATCCCTTTTAAATTCAGATTATAAAATTTTTATGGCGGTGATTGCGAAAAGATTAAAGAAAGTACTTAGTAACAAAATTGATCTGGATCAGAATGGTTTTCTTCCCATGAGGCAGATTAGAGATAATGCAAGAATAATAATAGACATATTAGAATATTATGAAAAACATCCAGGAAGCCAAGTGGCCTTGGTCTTCCTGGATGCACAAAAGGCCTTCAACAACTTAAATTGGGACTTTATGAAGAAGCAGATGAACTTGATGGACTTTAGAAGTAATTTTGTAAAAGTGTTAAATGAAATTTAGCCACACAAAAGGCTAATGTATTAATAAATAGAAAGATTACTAAATCATTAAAGATAAGGAAGGGTGTCAGACAGGGATGCCCTCTTTCACCTCTGCTTTTCATAACAATTTTAGAAACTTTGTTGGATAGAATTAGATCAAATAAAGAAATTAAAGGAAATAAAATTAAAAATCAAGAATATAAATTACAGGCTTTCGCAGATGATATGGTTTTTGTTATAGAAGACCCAATAGACTCAGAACCAGCTTGACAAAATGAAATAGATAAATTTGGTAAATTAGCAGGATTAAAAATTAATACGGAAAAAAACTAAAATGCTAGTTAAAAATTTAACAAATAGTAAACAAAAAAAATTGGAAGAAAAGATGGGATTACAAATTGTAAATAAGATCAAATACTTGGGCATATGGTTAAGAGCTAGAACATTAAACCTGAGGGAGGATAACTACACCAAATTACTGAAACAGATTGAAAAGGATTTGGAAAATTAGAATAAGATGCAAATATCATCATTAGGCAGAATCGCAACAATCAAGATGAATGTTTTACCTAAAATATTATATCTTTTTCACACAATTCCAATACTATTGGAGATTTTTTTTTTCACAAATTAGATAAAATTGTGATGAAATTTATTTGGGCAGGAAAAAAAAACGAGAATAAAAAAAATATTTATTATAACAAAAGCAAAGATGGATTCGGACTCCCTGTCTGGGAGATCTATTATAAAGTGGCAGCATTAGTGTGGATAAAAGATTGGATTAATTTGAGGAACAATAGAATTTTAAAATTGGAGGGTCACGACTTGCAATTAGGTTGGCACACAGTTTTGTGGAACCCGAATAGCAAAAACAATCCATATTTTACTAGACATGTACTCTAAAAGTCTTTAATTAAAATTTGGGCAGTTATTAAAAGAAATCATTATACTAAAATTCTGAGGTGGTTTTCAATGATGGAGGCAATGTTTCATTTAAACATGATGGATATTAGTAAAAAATTTAAGTACCATCAAATATTAGATAAAGAGGGAAGAATTAAAATGATACACAAACTAGAAACACAAGGGATAGTCATTGATAATTGGTCATATTTTCAAGTAAAATTGAGCTACAATAAAGATGTAAAGGAATATGGAATTGAGGTAAAAGATACACATTTAGACAAAATACTTTCAAGTCCTGAGAAAGGGTTGATCTCTAAACTATACAATTATTTATTAGAACATGAAACAGCTGAGAGAATTGTAAAAGGACCTATGTTATCTTGGGAAAATTTTTTTGGTTATATTATAGATCTGGACAACTGGGAAGAAATTTGGCAAAAAAATCTCATATTAACTAAATCAGTAGCACATAAGGAGAATCTGTATAAAATGTTGTATAGATGGCATCTGGCACACTCTAGATTGGCCAAAATATTTCCGACAGCAAACCCATACTGTTGGAAATGCAAAGGGAAATTTGGTACTTATTTTCATTCATGGTGGACCTGTCCTGAGACAAAGAAATACTGGTTAAAAATAAAAGAGTGGATAGAAGAAATTATGGAGTGTGGGCTGGAATGGAAACCGAAACTGTTCCTGTTGGGAATGATCAAAGGGGATTATATCTGTAAAGTAAGATATCTGACCATCCACTTACTAACAGAGGCATGGATTTCATTAGCACAATATTGAAAGAAACCAAATGTACCACCAATACATGTTGCTATTCAAAAAAGTGTGCCCAATTGGAGAGGCTCACGCTCAAAATAAATGGGAAGGAGGATACAGATTACTATAGGATATGGGATAAATGGTAGAATTGGGTAGATTGCAAGGGGAAAACATGCAAATGAACCCAAGAAACAACTTATATTCAGCTTTCTATATGAAATGTATAAGAATAACAAAGGTTTTAAATCCTCTTTTCTTTTACATTATTATCATTATATATTTACTACATCTTTTTATTCATTATTTAAATAATATGAATGTATTATTAATTAAATAATAGTTATAAATCAACAAGAAGAGTAGAGTATTGTCAGTTACTTAGTAATTAAGATGTGATAGCAAATGAAAATGTAATAAATATTAGTACTGATTATTAGGACTTATCAATTTTGATACCAGTGTAAAGAGGAGTGTGTTATTTACATACTATTGTTTTTGTATTTTTAAATTTGTATGTTTTTAATTCGTGTAAATAAAGTTTACTTAAAAAAAAGAAGTTAACAGGCTGGTGCTTTTAGGGTGTAGTCTGTACCCTAGTTTCCATCTGGTGCTATGTTCCATTTCATGTGGTCTCAATCAATGGTTAGATGCTAGCAAAATAGAATACTTGGTTGATCTAAAAGTTAGCAGTCCATGGAATTGCCAATACTTCTCCTTAGAGTTTACTCCTTTCATGCACAAAAAAATTAGTGCTACTCTCCTCTAGCGGTTTGAGTGCTGTGGGGCTCCTGACATTCGCCTCAGCTTCTGTCCATCTAACAGTTCAAAAGCATGTTCTATGCAAGTAGATAAATAGGTACAATTTTGGTGGGAGACCACCTGGTGCTTCGTGCACCAGTTAAAGTCCTTTGGGCACTGAACCTTCCTAATTGTGATGCCCATTTGCGAGGTGACTTCGGTGGAGGGAGAGGATCTTTTGATGATGCTACAAGAAAAGCCACTCATCTTTCTTTCTGGTATGAAGCTAACTCACCTTCCTGTGGCACACCTTGGGAAGCATGCTAGAGTGTACCTAACTGATGATAAACAGGCAGCCAAACTATTACTCTGCACCAGCATTGTAGTCTCCTGGCTGATGTAACAAGGCCATATGCTAAATGAAATAAATAAACTAAAGCTCTTTACGGTCAGGTCTGGATAGATGGTGAAAGGAATAAGTGAAACTTATAGATGGTGAAACTGATTTTGAAAAGCTGAAAGAAGAAGAGCACATTTGCTCCCAGCAGTAGTGAATTGTCTCCAGGGAGTTAGAAATGAAAACTGCTACTTACAGAATGATAGCTAAAGTTGAAGAATTAAGAAGACACCTCCATTTATTAAAAGTCTATTTCCCCAGGAAGGGACAAGTCTTTGGAGAAGTTTTAATCACGGATGGAGCATGAGTTGGAGGCCCAGAGACATGTACCAAAAGAGGGTCAATAAAGCACCTACAGGTCATCCTCAATTTAGCACCATTCATTTAAAGAACATTCAAAGATACAACATTATTGAAAAAAGTGACATTTTTCGCATGACTGTTGCAGCATCTCCATGATCATGTGATCAAAATCCAGATGCTTGGCAATTGGTATGATCATTTCAGTGTCCCAGTGTTGGAAGAAATATCCATCTGGTTCAGTTCCAAGCTAGGAGAAAGACACTGGAGACAAAATGGGGGCTGATAGGAAAGATGGTTTAATGATGAAGCAGAACCCCATGGGTTCTGAGCAGCTGAGCACATGGAGTTCAGATTGGGGGGGGGGAGTTATACCTTCTCCTGGGCTTTGCACTCAAACCTCCTGTTCCTGTGCAAGAACATGTATTCTATTGGCTGTTGTCAGATTGCCATGGGGCCATGTCCAAAATCCTAGGAGTTTGTCTGAGGTAAGTTTGGTTAAAGTTTGAACTGCTGAGATGATACAATAAAGGGACTTTGGACAATTCCTGTTGTGTCTGAGGGCTAATCCTACCTTCGTTGGATCTTGGGTGAAGGTATTTGCTTATGAATAGAGCTAGCTATCTCTTTATCTCTTAAGTGCTGATATCCTGCTGTGGGCTATTAAGAAAGGTAGAGGCTGCTTTCCAGTAGCATATTTCTCCATTTCTCATCCAGGGAAATATAATATTCCACCTTTTTAATATTTCCTAAAGCATTTCATTCTTCTAGGAGAGGGGTGGATGCCAACTTTCTACACCAGCATCATGGGATTATCTTTTGTGACCAAGCAAAATCAATGGGGAAGCCAGATTCAGTAAACAATCATGTCACTAACTTAAAAAAAAATGCAGTGATTCACTTAACAGCTGTGGCAAGAAAGGGCAAAACTCACTTAACAGCTGTCTTATTTAGCAATTGAATTTTTGGCCTCAATTGTGGTTGTAAGTCGAGAGCTACCTGTATATGAGAAATGATATAGATCAAGGGAGCTGGAATATTTTAGGGCTTGCAACCAGTGCTACTCAGGATCCCAGATTTATAAACATTCTACTACTCTGTGCACCTGCAGATGAGCAGCCAAACATGAGGAAATGGCTATAAACACCAGGGCTATTCAAATCCCAAGGACAGTACAAACCAACTGGCTTATAGTTGGGAACATTTTAATAAGTAAATAATATAGGAGAAGAGCCATGTTATTCAGGGATGGCAAAAAGTCAGAAACCTGGTAACACCTTTTCTGCCTTACAATTATTCTTAAAAGACATACACTGTACCATGAGAACTCTATTTTATTGGTGTAAGCTATAATAACAGAATCTTGAGACCCTGATAACCTTTCTCCTCCCTCCTTCTTATACCAAAAAGGGTCAAAGCAAGGTAGGTTGGTCTTCAGTTTCTTTTCCACACTTTCTTGTTTTCCCAGGCTAGGCTTATGTTTCATTAACAGTTGCTGCATGTCTTCTCCAAGGTCACCCTGTGCTCCTCTATAGTACAGAAGAACTGACACTAAATCCCAGTGATTAAAAAATGGATGAGTGTCTACTAAGGACATGCACCATGAATAAATATGCATACATTCTACCAATGGCAATATTTTCCCTATATTTGTGGCGATTGTCCAGGGAGAGCAGAAATTTCAGCAAACAATCACTTAAAGAAGCCAACACGGGTGGTATAAAGACCATTTAAATTATTTAAATGGGTAAATGGAATAGATAGATGTTATGAATCTACTGCCTAATCTATCCAATCAGTCACAGCTTGTTGCCAGAAGGCAAAGCAATGAATTAGCTAGGGCAGAGATTTCCAAATCTCCATAATGTTTAAATTGGAAGGAGAATTGGAATATGAACAGGCTTCAGAAGTGATTGTGGTTCCTAGCAAAGAAGGTGGTAAGGTTTAAAGTAACTCTATTAAGTCTACCTAAATTTGAGAATTGTTTGCTAATTTTGAAAATAAAATAGCACCTATCTCTTTTTCTCCCTCCCTCCATCCCTTTTATCCTGAAATAACTCTTACATTTCTTTTCAACTAGAGTTTTCTTAAAATATGTTGTAATATGTAAAAATATGTTTCCTGCCTCTTTGATCTTTGGTGTATGCATATATGTGTGCATGCAAGTGGAATATTTTCATTCTATAAAACATTTAGGCTATACTATAGTTTTTCTCTTATACGATCACTTTGTTTAAAGCCCATTCTTTCTTCCTGTAATAAATTGTATATTAGAAACAAAGGAAGTTAGGAGGGACTGGATACAATTTTGTAGGAACTAAAAACATATGGTAAAAACTATAAAGGTCTGCTTTGTACAGGACACTCTAAAATGCCAAGTATTTTAGCTTATTCCCCAGAGAACAAGTTTGATTTTGGAATGGGATTTATCCTTAAAATAGCCAAATCCTTTCAGATTTATATACATCTCTCTTACTAATTTATTTTTTAAAAACAGTATATTTTAACTGTATCATGCAGAATTAGAATATGGAGGCAAGGCATTCAATTTCTCCCAAAAATATTTACAAGCACTTTCATTTAAAAAAAAAAGTTGTGCTCTTTATAAATGAAATGCTCATTTCAGAGAAGTTTTTTTTTTTAATTACTAATGTCTTTTTGGGTGGACAAATTTTGTAAGCTGAGAAACAGATACTTAGTGACCAGCAAAAACTCAGCTCATAGTTACGTCACTCCAAACAGATATATCAAGCTGTATCTCTCGAGCTTCTTGAAGTGTAAAGTATGATATGTGGAAAATATTTTTAATGCTAGTTACAGAACCATAGAACAAATTTGCAAACAGATAAAGAGCATGCTGAAGATTATTGGTAACAAACCAATCACAAATAGTGATATTTTTTGAGTGTCTTAGACCAGGGATCCCCAATTCCCAGGCCGCAGCCCACTACTCACACAAGTAGAAGTTCATCCATGTGCGCTTGTCCATCGCTTGTGCGGCCCAGTTTGAAACAAGTCTCAGCCCAGTTTGAAACAGGTAGTAGTGGGCTGTAATTTGGCCCATTTTTGAGCCACTGTTTCAAATTGAGCTGCATGAGCAGTGGGCAAGTGCAGTGGGCAACTCCACTTGTGTGAGCAGCGGGCACTTGTGCGGAGGGCCATTGTGCTCGTGCTTAAGTGGAGCTTCGCACACAAGCACAAACATCTTCCACTCACACGTGAAGCTCCATTCACACAAGTGGAGAGGTGCACTTGTCCATTGCTCACACAAATGGAGCTGTGTGTGCCCAAGTTTCTACCCATCAGCTATCACATCAATTCCTAGTATAATGAAAGAGGTGTTGCTGGCCATGGGCTATCCTCATATACCACTAAAGTACAAGATGGGTTTAGTTACACATCTCCTATGCCATAACTAAGTCAAATGAAAGCTTGACTATGTAATAGTTTGCAACTTGAGGTGTCCTCATGATATCTATCTTTAATTTAATTAAAATTGCATTACATCAAATGACACATTTGCTATTTCTCCTCTAACCCTTAACTCTACCACTGTTCTGTCCCAGCCCAAGTTTCCGAAAGCAAACACAGATAACCAAAACTGAATGGCTTTATTCCACAAATAACCCTCTTTGTAGATAACAGATGGCTTTCAGCCAATTAGTCCAATAAATCAGAGTCTGTAATCATCACACTAACTCCTTTGAACTTTTGCCTTTTGCAAAGGCAAAAGCCGTTTGAAACCAGGCTTATATTCCCTAGAGGGAGGAGCCATTAATTAGCATTCTTACTCCCTAGTCGCTTTCCTGATTGCTGCCAGTGAACCACAACAACCACTTGTTTTTGGAGACGCAGGATATCATTCACTGACTAAGAAGGGCCCCTACCCTGAAAAGATGCACACATGATTCCTGTATAACAGGGGTGTCAAGCTTATGGGCCACAAGCGGAGTGCGTCACACGCTGGCCATGCCAATGCCTCATTTAGTGAAGGGGAAAAAAGTTGTGATACGTCATGTGATGACAGCAAGTTTGATGCTCTTGCTGTATAACATGGTCATCACAACGGACAACTGAACATGCCTAACAGGGACAATCACTTTCTTGGTTTTATTGAATTGTATGTATAGTAGTCCTCAACTTACAACCATTCATTTAGTAACAATTTAAAAAGCGACTTATGACTGGTCCTCGCACTTATAATATCCCCACAGTTCTATGATCAATATTTGGGTACTTGGCAACCAGCATGTGTTCATGATGGTTGCAGTTTCTGGGAATAAAGTGATCACCATTTGTAACCTTCCTAGCTGACTTTCAACAAGCAATGTCAATGGAGGAAGATGGATTTGCTCAACAATCACATAACTCACTTAACAATTCCAGTGAGTCACTTAACAACCATGATGACAAAAGATTGTAAAATTGGGTGCAACTTACTTAACTTGCTTAGAAATTCTGGTCCCCGTTGTATGTATGTTATATGCACACCTGTATGTTACAAGTGTGGTAAATTTATAATTAAATTTAGTTGAATGAATAGTAGCACAAAGTTGAATGAATGAATGAGTAGCACAAAGGCTACTTCTAGCAGCTAAATTTCTGTCAAACACACACACATACACAGAGAGAGACCCACACATACACACCATCCCCTTCACAACCCAAGTAGGAAACCATAGCCTGCCAGTGTTCTAAATGGCAGGTATAAAACCTAATTATTGATAGCAGAATAAGAGTGGCAATTCCGTCTTGTCAGCTGAGTAGCAAATCCAAGTTGACCCAGTTATCTGCTATGCTCACACACACTAATGACCCCCTTGTACCTTTGCTGACCAAATAACAGCCCCTTCTGCCATTCGCCTGTTTCTGGGAAGACTTTGAACTGTAATCATTCAGCGGTGCCTGATCATAACTCTTGGTCTTGTCTCTCCAGAAGCACTTTTAAAGATTTACTGTCTCAGCAATTTGAAGCAGTGAAGTGGAAATGCAGTGAAGGACAATCTGGAGATTTGCTAGGGAAAGGAGCTGGACTAGAAGGAAAAAAAAGGAAAGAGACTGTACTAGAGTTTAATTTTATTCTGCATTAAAATAGTCTGTAGTTTTGCAGCAAAACCAAACTAACAATCAAAATTTTAAAAGTACAGTCTGTCTGCTCTGTCAAGATTACCAACTCATCAGGAAAAACAAGCCTGCCTCATGATTACTTGTTTAAAATACGTTTAAGTCAAAGGTTTCAAGATCATTCTCAAGATCACCATATGCATAACTATGGTGGCAGGCTGTAAAAGGAGCCAAATTTAACTGTGTTTTGCCGAATGAATTCCATACTCTCGTCCCAGAATCAAATTATACTCTCATACCTCTTTTTCTCATACCTCTTGAAAAATAAGCAAGTGCATCTGCCTTCACAAAGCCCAAAGGATCAGGCTGCAAAACGCAATCCAAACTGCCAAAAAGAAGTTTATAATCCACCATGGAAAATTGCCTAAAAGAGATAATTCAAGGCGAAAGACATCACCTGAACTTCAAAAAAGTGGATTATTTTAAAAATTCAGTGCAGTGATAGGATGGATTCTGTGGTGAGAGAAACTAATGAGAAAATAAGTTCAAGATCGTTGGAAGTCCCTAAAAGCAGGAAAAATATTCAATTCTAATGAGAGAAAAAAATGTGGGAGAGCAAAAACCCCAATGTGCCATGAAAATCTGAATACAAGAAAGGGACCTTTTCAGGAGCCGGAAAGAAGAATAGGTCTCCATGGAAGAATAGAGGCAGTTAGCCTGGAGACATAGAGAGGGTATCAAAAAAAAAAAAAAAAGGGGGGGGGGGACATTCAAATTAAACAGATATAAGTAACTGATAATAACAACCTACAACAACTTTTTGACCATCTTTTAATATGTTCAAAACGCTGGGAGAAAGAAGGGCAGGTTAACATAAGTCTTTTTGCCCCAATCTTCTCAAAAAAGAATGTATATAGCAATAGCATTTAGACTTATATACAGCTTAACAGTGCTTTTACAGCCCTCTCTAAGAGGTTTACAAAGTTAGCAAATTGCCCACAACAATCTGGATCCTCATTTTACCCACCTCAGAAGGATGGAAGGCTGAGTCTTGAGCCTGGTGAGATTCGAACTGCCAAATAGCAGGCAGTAGTTGTAGCCTGTAGTACTGCGCCACTGTGGCTCAAAATCACAGAAATATATGTTCATTTTGGTAATTTTGAAGAGCACCAAGAAGGGACAGGATGCCACTTATGATTGTGACAGACAGAGAATACTTGTTTTCTTTCAGTTGAATTTAAATCTAAAGATCCAGATAGATATCATCCTAGGGTATTGAAAAAAATTGTTGATGATCTGTTGAAATTTATAAATTGTTGAAATAAATAAAAAATACTATTTTTATTTATGTATTTATTTATTTATTTTATTTTATTTGTCAAGCAAATATTAGATAACAGGTATAAGCATGGTTATGAATACATGAAATGGATACAAATAAAAAAGAAACACTGGGACAGGGACGGGAGGCACATTGGTGCTCTTATGTATGCCCCCTACAGACCTCTTAGGAAAGGGGTGAGGTCAATAGTAGACAGTCTAAGGTTGAAGTTTTGGGGGTTTGGGGAAGAAACTACAGAGTCAGGTAGAGTATTTCAGACATTGACCACTCTGTTGCTGAATGTCGTATTTCCTGCAATCAAGTTTGGTGCGGTTTACCTTGAGTTTGTATCTATTGTGTGCTTTTGTATTGTTGTGGTCAAAGGTGAAGGATTCATTGACAGGTAGGACATTGCAGTAGATAATTTTATGTACTATACTTAGATCAGACCGAAGTCGGCATAGTTCTAGGTTTTCTAGGTCTGAAATTTCAAGTCTGGTGGCAAAAAGTATTCTGCAACAAGTAGAGGAGTGGATAACTCTTCTTGTGAAATATTTCTGGAATTTCTCGACTGTATTAATATTATGTTATGTAATGTGGATTCCAGACTGATGAGTTGTATTCAAACATTGGTCTAGCAAATATTTTGTATGCTCTAGTTAGTAGTGTGATATTACTGGAGAAAAAGCTTCGCAGGATTTTGAACACCCTGAAAAATTAATGAAGAGCCAGATGACAGAAGGAAGATAATATTATGTTTTCTAAATGGCTGGCTGGGTGGGTGGGAGTATCTGGGTTACCAGGGACCAACAAGATTGACACTAATATCAGAATAGTGCTCTAACTACTTCAAAACAATGTAATAATTCCCCAGAGTCAACTTTTTTTATCTGGATATCTTTTTAACATTTTGTGGGAATCCTGTGGATGTAATATAAGTTGACTTCAGTGAAACATGTGCCAAAGGGCTGGATGAGTTACAAACTCTGATTAGTTTATGGGGTCCTTGTTTCTCTCTGAGCTTGGTTTTCTTTCAGACATTTTATTACCAAATTAGATAACATCAGTGAGGACTAAAGATGTTAAGCCCATGTCCCACTGCACCAATAGATGCAAAGAGGATGTAAAATGGACAAAAAAGCTTGCCATCCGTTGGAAAATGCGGTGCATCCGTTGTGTACTCACTGCATACGTGTTTCATACGCTCTATCTGTTGAGCATCTGTCCACTGCAATTTCATCTGCGCAAGAAGTTTTGAGCTGCACAAAACTTTTTGAGTGGATGAACTTTCTGCCGTGTACGATGTACATCCACGACACATACGGGCAACAAACGTTCTACGTCCGTTGTCATCCATTAAACGTCCGCTGTATCCTCTCGGCATCCTCTGGACATCCTCGCAACTCACATCCACTGCAGCTGAAAATGGAAAGAGGGAGGAAGTGAAAGGTACACGGAACATCCACACAGCGTTAATAGCATGGAAATAGAAAGGATGGTAAGCGTATGCATCTCGTATATAAAGCATTAAAATGGACAAAACGTTTGTATATGGGATGTATTTTGGATATTTAGGATGTCTGGAGGATGCCTAGAGTATGTGGAAGGACACCTAGAGGAAAACCGATATTTCCTTTAAAAAGGGGGAGGAAATCACCTGGATCTCAGTATGAGTCCAGCAGCCGTGGTGTACAGACCTCTTCACCCTTGGTCTTGCTCTTCCACATCATCCATTGATCTCCACTATGGATCATAACACAGTCCTTTTGGTAGCTACGATCATTCAACACCAAAACCAAGCCCTGTTCAGACTGTTTCACCTTTTCTACGCAAGGAGAAGAAGGAGATGTCCAAGAGCTGTGTGGGTCCGATGATGGATCGGGAGAAGAGTGGAGTTTGGACTGTATGACCAGCTGATGGTGGAACTGAGGAATGAAGACACTTGTGCATTCCAGCACTTCATGAGGATGCCACCAGCCATGTTTGATGAAATTGTAGAGCGTCTGAGACCCAGGTTGACCAAGCCTAGCACCAACTTTTGAGTGGTCCTACAATGAATAGGGCATTAATAAAGAGCTTTGTTTATTTTAAAATGTGTTGATCAATGAATAAATTGTTATTGATAATAAAGGTCCATATGTGTGGCAGCTGGGATGGTGGACCATACAGTCCCACTAAGCTTGCACTGGAGGTTTATCTATCCCACAGCTATCCTTACCTATCCCACAACTATCCTTACCCATCCCACAGCTATCCTTACCCATCCCATAACTATCCTTACCCATCCCACAATGATCCTTACCCATCCCACAAGCATGCAAAGGCTTAACCATTTTTTCAAAAGTGTGTGAAGCAAAGATAACCTTTATGAATAACTGTCTTAAAGTAAACTGTATGACTTTATTAAAAAAGCAAAATGAACCAAGTAAAGTGTCTTTAAGCAAAGATAAAGTGAACAGGTAACAACTCAGTCTCTGGCACTATTCTCAGTCACTCTGAGGCATGTCCATGGTCTCAGCTGTCAAGCGGCCAGGGACTGTGGAGGTGGTTGTGGCTGGAGTGCTGGTCTGAGGCGCCATTGGGGTGCTTGGCCCCAAGAGTATAACATGGGATGGTGTGTTCAGGAAGCTCTCAGAGAGCTGACTCAGTCCTGTGAGGTTGAGAGTCCCTTCATCAAGGACCTGGGATGTGAGGCCCAAGACTGAAGACAGATTGTCTGTTGAGGGGCTTGGCTGTGGGGTGGAGCAAGGAGGAGTGTAGTGGGGCGATCTGGTCTGCAGCTGGGCGAGGTGAGGCGTCTGTGGCGTGGGATGTACCTGGGCCTGGACTAGGAAGGGCTGCCTCTGCTGTGGGAAGTCCTGGTACTCGTAGCCTTGGCAGGTGAGGGGCTGTTGAAAGCCGTGGAAGGGCTGTGACATCGCCTGGGGTGGAGGAGCAGACCTGGAGTGGGTAGGAGCAGGTTCAGCTGGGCCTGGAGGGTTGTGCAGAAGTGCTGTGATCTTCTGCTTCATCATCTGGTACTGGGGCTCGGGCAGGTCCATGAGAGTCTGGCTCACGTACGTGATGAAGGGCTTGCGTTTCAAGGATTGTATGTCACTGTGGACCGGCTGAGAGAGAAGATCTGAGTCTGGCTCACGTACGTGATGAAGGGCTTGCGTTTCAAGGATTGTATGTCACTGTGGACCGGCTGAGAGAGAAGATCTGTGCTGGTTTTGATTGTATCCCTGATCTCCAGCAGGACAGTGTGGCTCTGGCCTTCCAGTCTGCCTCTGCCTCTCTGCCTGCTTTCTGTGGAAGTGGAGCTGGGGGTGGGGGTGGGTTGGTCTCTGGTGGCTGCTGCTTCTTCCTCCATTTGTGACAGGGGATCCTCCACATCCTCTGGCATAGGAAATACAGTTGTTGGGGGGGGTGTCTCTGCCATGGGGCCCTCCGAAGACACCTGCCTGGACAGGGCAGCTGTCTCCTGGCTGGAAGAGGACTGGCTGTCTGTGGGCTGTCTGAGGGAGAGGGTTGTCAGAGGGGCTGCTCCTCGGTGGTGGACCTCACCCTCCAGGAAGCTGCACTTGGCCATGACGTACATCTCCCACTCAGTGAGCTTGACAGCGGCCTGGTCAGATTTCTTCAGGTGTAGTTTGCCATACCAGTTGTGCATGTGCTTCCACCATCCAAGGAGTAGGTCTGAAGTGTAGCCCAGGCTCTCTGCCTTGTCTCTCCAAGCTGCCTGTTTTTTCTTTGTGTTGCAATAGAGTCTGTGGCCCTTTCTCCACAGGTACTCGTCTCCCTCAGCCATTCCAGCATCTCCTCCTCATGCTCCTCGGAAAGGGTGTACTATTTCCTCTCTCCCTTCTCCTTCCCTTGCCTCTTCCTCCCTCTGGCAGGGGCTTGAGCAGCAGGGCCTTCAGGGGCTTGAGCAGCTGTGCTTTGAGGGCCTTGGGGCTGGTCCACCACAGCAGCAGCAGCAGAAGCAGAAGCAGCAGCAGCAGCAGGAGAAGCACCAGCAGCACCAGCAGCACCAGTAGGAGAAGCAGCAGCAGCAGCAGCAGCAGCAGCAGCAGCAGCAGCAGAAGCACCAGCAGAAGCAGAAACACCAGCAGCTTCAGAGTCAGTGCCAGGGGGTGGGATGGTGGTTCTGTCCTTCTTGCCACGGCTGGCAGGAGTAGGCACCAGCTTTCTCTTCTTCCCTGACTGACGAACCATGGTGTTATTCGAAGATGTCTGTTGCAGCACATCTTTCCTCTGAATGCTGACTGCTTGCGAGCTGCATCCTTTTATATCCGCAGAGCTGATGCAATTCATCCTTCCTGCATGCGCAGTGAATAGTTTGCATCCGCTATGCATCCTATAGGCGTCCATGATGCATCCGCGTCATCCGCTATGCATCCGCTCCTTCCGCTATGCGTCCACTTCGCAATTCTCCCCCGGAAGCCCTTTGGATGTGTCATCTGCTTCCATCCGCTTCCATCTGCTAGGCTTCCTACGAACATCCGCTTAACATCCTCACTACGTACTACCCCTGTCCGTTCCTTTCTGTTGTTTTCCATTCTGTTTATGCAAATTTTTGCCACTTTTGGGAGCGGATAACAATGGATGGAGCCACCCCCGAAATTTTGCTCGTCCGCTGTGTCCTTTTTGCATACGTTTTGCATCCGTCGGCCAGTGGGACCTAGCCTTTTCCTAGTTTGGTGATGAAATGTCTGCAAGAAAACAACCAAGCTCAGAGAACACCTAGGACCCCACAGTTTAACCCCAAGTTACAAATATTCTCTTCTATCGGTATCTGACTTGTTTGAAAAACATGATAAGAGTGCTCATCAATAGTTCCTTTGAAAGGTGTCAAGATTACCTGAATGACAGGATGATTCCAGTCTAATATGTGGGTGTTTTCTAGATAGGAGAGCAGAAATGCAAAGAATGTCAACATGAGACAGATGAGGCAAGGGAAAGCAAGAAAAGGAAATCTAAAGGTAGTCTGCATTGAGGGTAAAAGTCTATGGAGATTCTTATTCAACTAGGTCATAGTTTTCTCAAAACTGCATCTGGACCTCCTGAGTTTTTTTCTTGAAAACATTTCAGTTCTCATCCAGAAACTTCATCGGTTCTGACTGAATGGTAGGGAATAGAAAGATTTATATACTTTGTTGCTTGTATCCTTACGATTTATACTGACTGTTTCCTAGTATGATTTGATTGTTTATTGTACCTATGACTATCATTAAGTGTTGTACCTTATGATTCTTGATGAATGTATCTTTTCTTTTATGTATACTGAGAGTATCTGCACCAAGACAAATTCCTTGTGTGTCTAACCACACTTGGCCAATAAAGAATTCTATTCTTTGCTGTCATCTGGTCATTAGCACTCTGAAGATCAGTCATTCAGTCTCTGAGAGACTTTGACACCACTTGGGGGGTTTATCTGTACCCTTAGGTTCACCTGAATCAAAGCGAATGGATGCTTGGGACTTCTGAAAGGACTGCATTGTACATATTCTGTACAGAGAGAACCACTGGTTCAAAACAGGAGACAAAGGCCAGCTACATTAAAATTGAATGGGCCTGTCTCAACGGAGGGGGAGGGATATGACAGAAGACAGGCATATCTTCTGACAAAGAAGATGTCTTACAATAGACAGAGGGATATGACAGAATACATCTATAACACAGTCTTTTCAACAGTACCAAAAACATTCCACACCCATTTTGCACTCTGATTCAGGTGATCCTGAAGGTACAGATAACGCCCCAAGTGGACTTAACGACACTCAGAGAGCCAATGACTGACTTTCAGAGAGCTAAATTTGCTGAGTCCAAATTATATAAATCCTTCCATCAACATCTTGGTTGATGTTGCAAAATGTTTTTCAACGGAAAAAACTAAGAAAGCATGTCTGAAGCATGTGGACTGGGTAGATCTTTTATAAAATTTCTCCCACCTGCTCAAAGATGGTCAGCTATCTGATATGCCTCCCGTACACAATCAATATTTCCTAGCCAAAGACTAATTGCCTCTGGAGGAAGTCTTACAGCTTGACAAGCTCTCACTACATACCGTATATACTCGCATATAAGCCGACTTTAGAACGCTTTTTTTTTTTTTTTCCAAATTTGGGGGTCGGCTTATACGTGCATAAGTCTGATTTTTTTTTTATAACCACCGTTATATGGTGGTGAGGAGGGCCCAGAATCCCCTGGTTCAGCCAGCGGTTATTTCAGTCTGGTGGGTTCAATGACCGCTTGGAAGGAAAATCCCCACCTTCTCCCTCTCGGTGGCCGTGCCTCAATTTGTGCTGGAGCAGTGACTTAGTGAGGCGGCTTCCCGTGATGAGAGTCTTGGCTCTCGCACTCCCTGTCAGCTGGCCCTTAGCAGCCCTCGCATCAAGTAAAACGTGTGCAAAGTCGGGCACCATTTTTCTCCCTGGATGGACGATGAGCCTCAACTTTTGCCCCACCGCCTTTTCCCTCTGGGCTTCACTTCTGCTGTTCAGGGAAGTCGCGCCCAAAGCCCTGTCCTCCCAGAATCTTTCTGACGGTGAGCCTTGGTCTTGGCCCATCTTCGCAGGACGTTGAGCTCGGCGGTTGATCGCCACCGTGTTGCTCAGAACGGGATAGCCTGACAGATCGAAGTTTATTGGGGGAGGGGTGTTTCTGTGCTGGGATCTACTCAAAAATAGTTATAATTTACTTGTTCCCAGCTCTTGGGGAAATGTTGGTAATTACGCCATCGTAATTACACCATCTCCAGATATTTTTTCATGGGTCTCCAGATTTTCCTTTATCAGGGGTTGAACACCATGGTATTTGGGGGTCGGCTTATATGAGAGTTTTTGCAAATGTTTTTTCCTCATTTTGGGGCAGTTTTTTAAGGGTCGGCTTATATGCGAGATTGGCTTATATGCGAGTATATATGGTATATATTAGACTTTACTCACTTACCAGCAAGATAAGAGTTCATTATTCAGAATGCATAGGACCGAGTAGCCAAAGCAATGGCTACACATATGGACCAAACCAACTTTGTTTAAATGATTAGTTACTGACTTGTTATAACATGGAGAACAAATGACAGTACAGATGAATCTTCTAACTACAGCTATGAATTCAACAAATGGGAGAGAATCCTTTGCCTGTACAGAATACTCTCCCCAATCCAGTGGGGAGAGATCAGGCTGTAACTTGCTGTCTGACAAGATTTCTAACTGAAATAGACAGTGGTAACGAGAATGATCAAGGAATTGAATCTAACTGTCATGCCTCTGTCAGAATCTGATTCGGAGGGGGAGGCTGAGTAGCTGACAGGGAGCGAGAGTATGATTCTGTTGGCTGGGGAAGAAACTGGGGAAGGGCAAAGGCCAGCTGGGCAGAGCAGGGAATAGGTAAAGCAAGGGAGAGGGAATTTGGAGGAAGACCCAGGCCCATCCCCTCTTTATCCTAGGGCATGCAGGGAGGAACAGAGAAGGGAGTAACGTGAGTTGCATGGCATACGGGGGAGGAAAGGACCCTGATTCCCTTCATTTGCTGTAGCTGGGAACACAGTGTTTAAAAGGGGAAGCTGCACACAGCAAAGTTGTTGGGAGCAAATCGTGAATGATCTGTTATCATGGAGGCTTATCTGGGTTCCTTGCATCTTCCCAACTGTCTGTGTTTTGCTGTGCTTTCAAGTCTGCAATTCTTTCTCCTGCCCTGTCAAGTTAAATACTGTAGCGTGGTTTGTGTTGATGTTTATTTACAGTTCATTTTCGGACTGAATTTCCTCCACTTAAAGACTGTTCTTGGGAGAGTTTTTTCTCCAGCTGAAGGTAACCTGGACATTGGGGGCAAAGTTGGAGGTACTAAAGGAATCCTTCTTGCTTATTTGACTGTGTTGCCTTTGTGCCAGGCCCCGGGTCATCACACTAACAATGAAGAAAGATTGAAATAATTGGGAACGCTTAGTCTTAATACTAAGGGAGATATTATAGCACTCTCAAATTATCTGAAGGATGTCTCACCCAAAATGGCTCTGATATTCCAGAATGCAAAAGAGGGAGAATGGAGTCCAACTGAATTTTATATATAACCATTTTCCTTACAGTAAAAGAAGTTAGAGAGTGTAGCCAATTACCAAGAGAAGTATTGATGTATTAGAGACCAACTGTTGAACATTCCTCCACTGAGCAGGAGTTTTGAGTTAGTAGCTCCTTCTAATCCAACTGGATAGTGAGATTGGCAGCATATAAATTTAACATTTTTTAAAAAAGAAATCCACCATGCTGTCTCTGTGATATGAATAGGCTGAACAATATAGTTATATTTCCAAAACAGCCCCCACCCCACACAAGTTATTCAAAATCATAAAATTCTACGAACAAGGTTCACATTAGCTATCACCAATCATCCATTTCTACAACAACAACAACAACAACAACAACAACAACAACAACAACAACAATAATAATAATAATAGAAAAACATGATGTAAAACAATAATCATGACCACCCTATTATGAAAAAAAGTGTTTGGTTCCTAAACTTTAAAGCTGGGCTAGAATCTGAATTAAGATCTCTTTAATCTTGTTGTATATATATCATCCCATCCACTAAATTAATCCCTTTATGATGCAGAATAGAGGTTGGATCTATTACTAATAATACCATTCCTTCATAAGGCTTATGAGCCTAGAAAGGACCCAAAATTAAATTCTGAACCCATCACAGAATCCAATCAAAAAACACCTCATTTCTTAAATTCAAGGCACTTAGGCATCAACTCAGAACCTACACAATATGAATATGTAGTAAGATTTCATTCTAACTGAAGAGTAATTTTTTCACATCTTCAAAAATATCATATCATTTTTAAAAAATGGATATGTCACAATACTAGAAAAATCTCAGGCTTGAAGATGAGAAGAAAAAAGCTTGAGGTTGGAAGTATTACATGAACAACTGGACCTCAGGAAAAAATCAGGAAATACTGTGTTCAGATGCCATTCAGGCAGGATAGCTTGAATGAAAAAGGGTAGCTTACAGAAATCATAATCTTGAAGCTAAAAGTTGACAAACTTTAAGATGATTCAAAACCATGCTTCAAGAGAGGAGATCTGGGATAAACTGAGACAGACATATGGACATTCAAGAATGAGTTCTGATACTTTAATGCAGGCAACTCATACATCTGAAAGCATCAGGAAATTGAAGATTAATGGAACGTCTGACAGAGTAGCTCTCTATTTAGAAGATTAAAAACAGCGTGAATCTTTCTAATGTTTTAAAATTGTCATTATATCTGTCTTTCTCATTATATCTGATAGAAAGAATTGCTGTGGGCCTCATCTGCTAGAAACTACCCTTGATAGGTTACAGGAGGTTGATCTTCCCTGCTGTGGCATAGACCTTATGGAATATTGTCCGCCTGCCCTCGTGTCTCCCCCAAAATGAGATTTGTTCTATCCTGATAATTTTCTGTAAATCTCTCAAGACATCAGGCTTGAAGGCCCCAACGAATGACCAGTAAAATTATAAGATGGCTCGGTTATTGTGGTTGACATTTATACTCTCTTGTGCCTTGTGAGCTTTTTGATATTTTAATAATGAGTGTCTTATACATTTATTGTTTTAATTGATTGCTGTATGCTACTACCCAGAGCCACTTTATGTGAGATGGGGGGAGGGCATGTAAATTTGATTAATAAATAAATAAATTACAGTCCTTCCTTTCCAGAAAATTACAGAATTAGTCAAACTTTACCGAGTAATTTCTGAGAGAATGTAATTGCCAACATGACACGAACCAGGCAACTGAACAGAATTCTCTAAAGAAATCAGTGGTGGGATTCAAATTTTTTTACTACTGGTTCTGTGAGCGTGGGTTGGTGGGCGTGGCACTGAAAGGATACTGTAAAATCTCCAGTCAGAGGTGGTATTTGCCGATTCTCAAAATTTCCGCTACTAGTTCTTCAGAAGTGGTCAGAACCTGCTGAATACCATCTCTGGAAAAATGTAGTCTGCACTGCTACAGTAAAAGAGGATGTATTAAGGAAGAATATGGACTTTACAAAGCTAAAACCAAACAGTGGAGGGAGATAATGATTAAGTGTCCTAAAAAATAGTCAAGCTTGCATAGGAATTGCATAAACAATGAGACATGGATAAAGAAACAATACTTAGCTTAGCAAATCAATAACTTATCCAAAACTGGACATTTTAAATTTGAAAAGAAAAAAAAGATTTTTGCTGGATAGTGATGCATCAGGTTAATGGTTTGCATCAAAGAAGTATTTAGAAGTCTGTATATTTTCTTTTATTAAGGAAAAGTTAATTTAGCAAATGCAATGTTGATGTTTGTGGAAAATACCATACTAAACTGAGATGCTGATAAATCATTAGCAGAAACATAATATAATAAGAAGCCTATAGCAGTTTGTCTGAATTTGATGCAAATTACATGTCTATATTATCTTAAGCAAAGTACTTATAAAATTGTGCTTAAAATGAACTTGGCAGAGTTGCAAAGGACCACAAAAAAATGTTTAAAAAGAGCACATTGAAGCAAATTGGTTGAAACCCATGACCTACAGCTAACAAAGCTGCATGCATTATAATAATGCTGCAAAATGGCACAGGAGATTTGATCAGAGAGATAAGCCTGAGATTAAAAAAAGAAAAAATAAAGGATTAGTATTTGGAAATTGGAAGAAAGGGATACATTAAATTGCATAACGCATTTAGGAATAATACTGGGAACAAATGGGTTTGGTCCTTAAAAGTGGAAAAATAAACACATGCATTGTTGCTCATTTAAATGAATAAATGAAATAATAATCCCTGATGAACCCTAACACACAGATGTTATGCAAAGCTGTCTGGGTTTGCCAAAAGCAACTAGATTTACCCAGAAAGATCAGAAAGAAGCAGCAAATAATAATGGCAGAAATAATGGCATAGCAATAAAAATGGGAGCCCTGTTGGTACAGTGGTTAGAATGCAGGCAAACTCTGCCCACAGTCTGGAGTTTGATCCTGACAGGGCTCAAGGCTGACTCACCCTTCCATCCTTCCAAAGTCAGTAAAATGAGGACTCAGATTGTTAAGGGGCAGCATGTTAACCTTGTAAACTGACCAGAGAGTGTGTAAAGCACAATGGGGCAGTATATAAGTCTCAGTGATATTGCTGGAGCAAAATCAGAAGAGGCTACTGCAGTGGTGGTATTCAGCAGGTTTTGACCAGTTCTGGAGAACTGGTAGCAGACATTTTAAGTAGTTCAGAGAACTGGCAAATACCACCTTGGAATAGCCATGCCCCCATCTATTCTCTGCCTCCTGAGTCCCAGCTGACTGGCTGGGTCTTCTTTTGTTGCCCTGCACAGGAGAACGGAACTGGAAAACAGGTTAGTGGGGTAGGGTGGGGAGGGAATGGAGATTTTACAGTATTCTTCCCCTGCTACACCCATCAAGCCACACCATGCCCACCAAGTTACACCCACAGAACCGGTAGTAAAAAATTTTGAATCCCATCACTGGGCTACTGGAAATGAATCTGAGGAATCTGAAATAACATCAGATCTAGAAGGATAACATGGTCAGACTCAGAATTACAATTATGAAGGTCTCAAGATTTACCCAAGAAAGCCATTCTGAGGGAATATGGGACACAGTCAAGGCAAAGAATATGCCTGATCCCAATTCAGAGAAGGATAGTGTAGCACATAAATAGAACTCTTGCACAAAGACAAAATATAGATTCTAATAGAACTACCAAAAGTTTAGAAAGCCATTGGCTCCAAATGGGCTTTCAAAATAAACCCTGACGTTCTTTTGAAAGCTCTATAAGTAGCTTAATACACAAATATAATGAGGCTATGAGAAAGTTTTTGCGGCTGTAATTAAATAGGCAAGCATCAAAATGTTATGAAGACTAGCACCGTTTGGAAGACTGCATGTGGAGCCCTTATAATTAAGACCATCTTTCTGTCTGGTGATCTACAAGCAGCAAACGCGAGAACTGGAATAGTCAGAGAAACAAAACTATAATTTGCAAAATCCTCATATGGACTAAAGCAATCAGCTGAAGCAGGCTCTGATTAGCTACATCAAAAGTTCCACACCAGGCACTTTAAACAAAGGAAAACTGATCCTTGTTTGTATACAAGAGTAAAACATGAAGATGAGCATACAGAGGTGGTATTCAGAAGGTTCTGACCAGTTCTGGAGAACTGGTAGCAGAAATTTTGAGTAGTTTGGAGAACCGGCAAATACCACCTCTGACTGGCCCTGCCCCCATCTATTCTCTGCCTCCCAAGTCCCAGCTGATTGGCTGGGTTTTCTTTTCTTGCCCTGAACAGGGGAATGGAGCTGGAAAGCAGGTTAGTGGGGTAGGGAGGGAATGGGATTTTGCAGTAACCTTCCCCTGTCATGCCCACCAAGCCACACCTTGCCCATCAAGCCATGCCCACAGAACTGGTAATAAAAAACTTTGAATCCCACCACTGTAGCACATGTTGTTTGGCCATATTGATGTTCTAATTGCATGTGCAAGAAGACAAGGGTGACAACTTGAAGAAAGTGAACAATTTAAAGGAAGAAGTGAACGTAAAACATCTTTCAGCTATAAGTCGCCATCTTGGAACTAATATTGGGAAGGACAAAAAGGGGACTTACTTATTCAGAAGAAAGGGAAAAGAGCCTAATATATTTTCTCAGGGTCAATGAGGCAAACGAATCTAGTCTTTGACCTACCACCACAGTTGAGCCCCAAATACCCATTGCTAATCAAGGCAGTTGTTAAGTGAGTTGCACCCCAGTTTACAAACTTTTTGCCACCGTTGTTAAACAAATCACTGCAGTTGTTAAGTGAACATGTAGCTGTTAAGCAAATCTGCCTTCCCCCATGGACTTTCCTTATTGGAAGCCAACTGCAAAGGTTACCATGGTGATCACATGATTCCCACCCCCAAGAAGAGTACAACTGTCATAAATACATGCCAGTTGCCAAGTGCCCAAATTTTGATCATGTCACCATGGGATTCTGCAAAATTCTAAGTGTAGATACTGCTCATAAGTCATTTTTTTTCAGTCCCATTTTAACTTTGAACAGTCTTTAAACCTTGTAAGCCACTAAATCCTTGTAAGTCAAAGGTTACATACATATGCCTGCCATGCCCCTGTTGGAGACTGACTCAGAGGGAAAGGAGGAACAGCCAACAAGGAGTGGAGGTGTGGCTCTGGAGGTTGTGGAGGAGGCTGGGGAAGGGCAGAGGCTGGCTAGGCAGTCAGAGAAGGACCCAGGCCCATCCCCTCTCCATCCTAGGGTATGCAGGGAGGAGAGGATAAGGGAGAGATGTGAATGGCATGGTCTATTGGGGAGGAAAGGGCATGGATCCTCTTCATGGGCTGCAGCTGTGAAAACTGGTTAGAAGGACAGTCATGTGTATGGGCCAGTGCTGGAAACAAAGCGTGGAAATATCTGTAGTTTGTCATTCCTCTCTGTGTTTGGCGTCCTTCCCAGTATCTTGCCTGGTTCCCTTAATTGCTTCAGTGTGGTTTTGTGTTGTTTTTACTCTTTATAATTTATAGGCATTTTTAGTTTAAACTGGTTTCCTCCTTTTCGTAACTGCTTGTGGGGGAGTTTTTTTGTCTCTGGTCAAGGACATTTGGAGCTTTGAAGCAAAGTGAAGGAATAAAAGGGGCTTCACCTTTTTTTGTGACTGTGTTTATTTTGCATCCCACCCTGGGTCATCACATATGCCCATAGAAGCCAGGTTCCTGAACAAACAGGAACCAAAACAGTTATCAATAATAAGCAAAATAGGGAAACTGTGGGAAAGCTCATATACACTACAACTGGGAATAGATCAGACACAGCCAGTGCAGCTGAACTGCTGAGTAGACTAGTGAGCCATTACAAGAGGACTGGAGTAGTAAAAAGATCAGGCAAATGCATTAAAGGACTTTAATTTAAAACTGTCTCTTACTAATAATTCAAAACCTATTGGATATATAGCATAGATTTGGATCAGGCTGGAGATAAATCTGGTAAGAAATCAATTACATAATATATATTCTTTTATGAGGCTGCACCCGTCAACAGATATAGCAAGAAACAAAATGCTGTGATCTATAGAGGCTGAACACAAACTACAGAACAAGCCTGAAAGCTGCACAAACTATTCCTAGATTTCAAATTGAAAGAACTGCCTCCAACCACATCATCTGAGGATAACTTGAGATGTAACATCAAGGTTGACACAGCCTTCCATTATCCTTCTGAGGTGGGTAAAATGAAGAGCTACATCATTGGGGGCAATATGCTGACTCTGTAAATTGCTTAGAGAAAGCTGTAAAGCATTGTGAACCGGTATACAAGTCTAAGCGCTATTGGTAACAAACAAAGCAGTCCAAACACAATGTGCAACACATAGGCAGCCGACTACAGTATGTGAAAGACATGCAAGAAAAAGGACAAACAAAAGGGAAATCCAGTTAATAATACAGTGGCAGATGCACTTCAGCAAGCATTAGGCAAGAGACTGCTTCTTCCGACAGAGAAACACCGTGATGCAGAGCAGGAAATAATGTTCTGGTTGTGGACAATTGATTATGGTTCACTACTGGATGCACAGTGTTGATGATGAGGGAATGTTGGATAGATCTGTCAATTGCTTCTTTAATGTTGTCAAATAGAAGATGGATTACCTGGTGTCCTGCTTTCCATCTCTATTGTGCTGTTGTTATCGACAAAAAAAAGGTGAAGCCTGGCACAATCAAAGCCACTCCCATAGGACTATCTGTGCCACTTACCTGCAGTTCTGGGAATATATGGAGGGAGTGAGGATGTCAATTAATAATCTGCTTATGTTTTTGCCTATCTTTTATCCTATGTGGCCAGTTAACTATTTTGCTGATATTGAATAAATAAACATCGCCCTTTCTTTTTGCCATATGAACCAAGTGCCCTGTTAGTTTGCTCTGATCTGGATGTAGAGATGGGAGGGGGAGGGCGGACAGAGTGCTGGGTGCCCTCTAGAAACTGTCTCCCATGATTTTCCAACCCTTCTGATGGTTGTGCCAGAGAACTGTGCCAGACCTCAGCAAAATGAGATGGTTGAGATTTGGGTGCTGTGATTTAAGATTTATTTTTGCAAGTGAAAGCAGACAATTGGCTCTGTTTACCTGCTCTCTTTACTGTGTACATTTTTATTTGGCAGTTCTGTTCTGTTTGTTGTCTTCATGCCAATGAGGACTAGTTAACTCTACTTCCTCATTTTCATTTAACTGTCCAGCACATCCTAATTATAGTTTGTCTTCATGTTCATTTAATGACCCCATAATCCCTTGTGGGATGGTTTCAGGGCAACTGAATGGAGCTAGCAGAATGTTTACTAGCCGGATGCCCTTCCTGATGCCAATGCGGAGATTTGTTCAGCAGATATATTCTCTTGTACTAAGAGAAAGAAATATCTGCCTCTAGGATCAAACTCACAGCCTCCTGAGTTCTACTCTAATTATAGCTTCTGCTTATAGAATAGAATGGAATGGAATGGAATGGAATGGAATAGAATAGAATAGAATAGAATAGAATAGAATAGAATAGAATAGA
>BLBF01000003.1:18038443-18063946 GCA_015471245.1 Laticauda colubrina | reverse complement strand
GAATAGAATAGAATAGAATAGAATAGAATAGAATAGAATAGAATAGAATAGAATAGAATAGAATAGAATAGAATTCTTTATTAGTCAAGTGTGATTGGATACACAAGGAATTTGTCTTGGTGCAAATGCTCTCAGTAGACGTAAAAAAAAAGATACATTCGTCAAGAATCATAAGGTGCAACACTTAATAATAGTCATAGGGTACAATAAGAAATCAAACTGTATTAGGAAACAGTCAATATAGATCATAATGATACAAGAGACAAAGTTACAGTCATACAGCCACAAGTGGGAGGGGATGGGTGATAAAGAATGATGAGAAAATCAATAGTAATAGTGGTGCAGACTTTGTAAATAGTTGGACAGTGTTATTGAAAGAAAGAAAAGAAAAGAAAAGAAAGAGAGGGATGGAGAGGAGGCTAATTCTAATTAAAAATACTTCAGTGTTTGTTCAGTGAAGCTTTTTTTTTTTTTTTCAAAATGTAAGTCTGGAATTGTACGTGTCCATTTTGTTCAAAAATAAGTTTTACATTAATGTTTTATAACCTTGGGGTACTAATCATAAAGTCATAAGGACTTTAATTGATTTGAAACTAGCCAAGCCCTGAAGTGTGTAGATGTCAAATTGATTTTAATTGATCCAGTGTGCTTAAATATAAGCCATGCTAAGAAACTATTAACTTACACTATCAGACATAGCCCTAAAGCACTTCAGTAGTATAATTAGGTTGCCAACTTGGTACATATGGTATATTGATTTGAACATGTTTTTCTGTATTCATGTGAAAAAGCCAGGAAAATTCACCTGGGTTAACTTGAATGTTTAAGTGTACATCAAGGTTGAACATCAAGTATCTCTTAAACATAAATGTAAGTTATTTCTGTGTGGGCATGTAATCACTGGGTAGACCACTTCTCTCTGTTATCTTGCTATTTGGGAAGAGAATTTTCCATATTTCAAGACCTGATCAGATATTTGAAAATATGGAAATGATAAGATCCTCCCTATCAATTGGTAAAGAAATGTGTAGCTTAATTTTCCCAGGAATCCACTGTCAGAGTCTGAATCTGCAGGGGAAGATGAGCTGGAACAAGAGCTCACAGAGATGGAGAGGGCTGCTTCTGTTGGCCTTGGAGGAAACTGGGGACGGACAGAGTCAGACTGGGCAAGGGTTTTTCAGGATTAGAAAAGTTTGCAGATAGGAAGGAGCAGGAGAGACAGAGCTCAGACAAAGAGCAAGGACCACCCTCTCCTGATCCTAGAGCATGGAGAAAAGAGAGTGGTTGAGTACAATGCAGACTGAGCTGGCTACCCCCCTTCACAAGGCAAAGCTGCCCACCTCCCTTCACAAGGCAAAGCTGGGGACTGAGATATAAGGAGGTGTTGGTGGAAGGGGCATTTGTTGGTAACAAGCATTGAATCTGTGGAGCCTCATGTGCACTTGTGATGCCTGGAGATTACTGTTTGGCTAACCTGGCTTATTGGACTGCTTGCCCTGGTTATTGTTTGGCTAACCTTGGTTACTGGACTACTCGCAGCCAAAGGCTGCTGAAGGTGCATGTGAGAGCTTTGCTCCAGGACTTGTAGTAAACATTGTGATGTTTGGGGGAAAAGGTAAAAGACAGATCAGAAATAAAAGTTAAAATAAGCAAAAGAATAGTAGGAGAACACCTGTCTGATCTTGATGAAAACAAATCACCCGGGGCCCAATGGATTACATCCCAGAGTTTTAAAGGAGTTGGCAGAAGTCATCTCAGAACCACTACACCATATCTTCCAAAAATCCTGGAGTACCAGGGAACTACCAGAGGATTGGAAAAGAGCTGATGTGGTTCCCATCTTGAAAAAAGGAAAAAAAAAACAGACCCAGGAAACTATAGACCAATCAGCCTAACATCAATACCCAGGAAGATACTGGAAAAGATAATAAAAAACAGATCTGTCAACATCTAGAAACAAGTAAAGTAATAACTAGCAGTCAGCATGGGTTTGTTAAAAACAGATCATGCCAAACCAATCTTATTTCATTCTTCAACACAGTGAATAAATTCGTAGACCAGCAAAATACTGTGGACATAATATATTTAGTTTTCAGCAAGGCATTCGATAAAGTAGACCATAATCTACTTCTTAGCAAGCTAGAAAAAAGTGGAATAGATAGCACCACCACTAGATGGACTTGCAACTGGCTGGCAAACTGTACTCAACGAGTAGTCCTTAATGGGTCTAAGTCTACATGGAGGGAAATAAGCAGTGGGGTGCCACAAGATTCCGTCTTAGGCCCAGTACTCTTCACTATCTTCATTAACAACTTAGATGAGGGAATAGAAGTGTAAGTTACCAAATTTGCAGATGATACTAAGCTGGCAGGAATAGCTAACACCCAAGAAGATAGGCTCAAGATCCAGATGGATCTTGACAGACTAGAACACTGGGTCATATCTAACAAAATGAAATTCAATGTAGAGAAAAGTAAAGTCCTACACTTAGGCAAGAAAAACCAAAAATACACATATAGGCTGGGTGAAACCAGGCTCAATATCAGTAACTGTGAGAGGGATCTTGGAGTCTTAGTGGAAACCAGCTAAATATGAGCCAGCAATGTGCAGCAGCAGCCAAAAAAGCTAATACAATCCTAAGTTGTATGAACAGAGGGATACAATTGAGATCAATAATACTAATAATAATAATACCAATAATACCACTCCATAAAGCCTTAGTAAGACCACACCTAGAGCAGTGCATCCAGTTTTGGTCACCACATTATAAAAAAGATGTTGACATTCGAGAAAAAGTATAGAGAAGAGCAACCAGGATGATTAGGGGACTGAACACTAAAACATGAAGAACGGTTACAGGAACTGGGCATGGCTAATTAAGAGAAGGACCAGGGAAGATATGATAGCAATCTTCCAATATTTGAGGGGCTGCCACAGAGAGGAAGGGGTAAAGCTATTTTCTAAAGCACCTGTAGGCCAGACAAGGAATAATTTATAGAAACGGAACAAGGAGAGATTTAACCTGGAAACAAGAAGAAATTTTCTGACAGTGAGAACAATCAACCAATGGAACAGCTTGCCCTCAGAAGTTGTGAGAGCGCCATCACTTGAGACTTTCAAGAAGAGATTGTACTGCCATTTGTCAGAAATGGTGAAGGGTCTCCCGCTTGGGCAGGGAGTTGGACTAGATGACCTACAAGGTCCCTTCCAACTGTGATTATCTGTTAAATCTGTTAAAGGTGGAGCAATAAAAGGGAGTTAGATGTGTTCTCTGGTTTTTGTGCGATACCCTGGGTCATCACACTCTATTTGTGGTGATATTCCTAATTGTTACATGTTAGAAATTGTTCTTTGTCAATTCCATCCCTTTTGTGTCTAAATCCCAGTTGTAAATGTCTTTGTCTTTAGAGATGTGTTAAAGAAGTAGCCAACAGACTTATTGTTAAGTACACTTAAAATAAATTGGTATCATAATATCATTCTGCCAGGGAACAGTTAGAGTTGAGATGATATAGGTGGTCCTCGGTTTACAACCATTCATTTAGCAACTGTTCAAAGTTATAATAACCCTGAAAAAAAATACTTATGACTGGTACATATCACTTAGGACTATCATAGCATCCAGATGGTTACATGATCAAATGGATGCTTGATGACTGGCATGTATTTGCTGCATCTGCCATTTGCAACTTTACCAGGCAACTTCCCACAAATAAAGTCAATAGGACAAAGTGCATCTGCTTAAGGCCCTGTCCCACTGCACTTATGGATGCAAAGAGGATGTAAAACGTTAAAAAAAGCTTGCCATCCGTTGGAAAACGCTATGCATCTGTTGTGTACTCACTGCATACATGTTTCATACACTCTATCCCTCGAGCATCCATCCACTGCAATTTCATCCACACAAGAAGTTTTGAGCTGCACAAAACTTTGTGAACGGATGAACTTTCCGCCACGTACGATGTACATCCGCAACTTATATGGGCAACAAACGTTCTATGTTAGTTGTCATCCGTTAAACGTCCTCTGTATCCTCTCTGTATCCTCTGGCCATCCCCTCAACTCACATCCAGTGCAGCTGAAAATGGAAAGGGGGAGGAAACGAAAGGTGCACGGAACATCTACACAGGGTTAGTAGCACGGAAATAGAAAGGATGTAAGCGTATGCATCTTGTATATAAAGGATTAAAACGGACAAAACGTTTTTATCTGGGATGTATCTCGGATTTTTAGGATGTCTGCAGTATGTCTAGAGTATGTAGAAGGACACCTAGCGAACAACCAATATTTCCTATAAAAAGGGGGAGAAAATCATCTAGATCTCAGTATGAGTCCAGTAGCTGTGGTGTACAGACCTCTTCACCTTTGGTCTTGGTCTTCCACATCATCAATTGTTCTCCACCATGGATGATGACACAGTCTGTATGATAGCTGCGATCCAGAACCAAATCCTGTTCAGACTGTTTCACCTTTTATACAGAAGGAGAAGAAGGAGACGTCCAAGAGCAGTGTGGGTCCGAGGATGGATCGTGAGAAGAATGAAGTTTGGACTGTATGACCAGTTGATGGTGGAGCTGAGGAATGAAGGCCCTCGTGCATTCCATCACTTCATGAGGATGCCACCAGCCATGTTTGACGAACTTGTAGAGCGTCTGAAACTCAGGTTGACCAAGCCTAGCACCAACTTCCGTGCCAACCTGGACCCTGGACTGAAGGTGGCACTGACTCTGCGGCATCTGGCCTCTGGAACCACATACAGAAACATGCAGTATGCCTGGAGGGTGCCACACAACAGCATCAGCAAAGTGGTCAGAGAATTGGTGCAGGTCATCATTGAAGAATACGTGGAGGAGCTCCTCCAGTGCCCCACCACTGAAGAAGGCTGGAGGAAAGTTGCAGAAGAGTGGTATCAGAGGTGGAACTTTCCCCACACCGTTGGAGCCATAGATGGGAAGCACATCACCTGCAAAGCTCCAGCCAACTCAGGGTCCACTTATTACAACTACAAGGGCTTCTTCAGTATCATCCTCTTTGCCATGGTTGATGCTGACTACAAGTTCATGTACATCGATGCTTCAGGCAATGGGTCAGCTTCAGATAGCCAGGTATACAATGCCAGTGACCTCAAGGATGGGCTGGAACGCTACCTCATCATGGGTTTTCCAGATCCAGAACCCCTACCCAATGACACACAAGATGTGCCCTACTTCATCGTGGGAGATGACACCTTCTCCCTCAGCACCTATGTCATGAAGCCCTACACTTCCAGATGCCTCACCCGTGAAGAGAGGATCTTCAACTACAGGCTATCCAGGGCAAGACGGGTGGTGGAGAACGGCTTTGGCATCCTGGCCAACAGGTTCCAGATACTTCTCACCACCATGCAGCATGAGCCACAGACTGTGAGGAGCATCGTGGAAGCTTGCTGCATCCTGCACAATCTCATGCGCACCTGCTACCCAGTGTTGCAGAACAGACTTGTGGACCATCAAGAAGGGAATGGGGACATGGAGCCTGGTGAATGGAGGCAAGGGTGAAACCTGATAGATACTGTGGATGTGCAAGGCCCCAACAGAGCTTCACGTGAAGGGAAGAAGCAGCGCAACCTACTGTGATACTGCTGGAGCAGTGGAGTGGCAAGACAGGATGATAGATGATTAATGGATGCTTCCTTGAGCCTGTCGCATAACACTGATGAGATTGTGCCATGTAAGTTGAGTGGTCCTACAATGAATAGGGCATTAATAAAGAGCTTTGTTTATTTTAAAATGTGTTGATCAATGAATAAATTGTTATTGACAATAAAGGTCCATAGGTGTGGCACCTGGGATTGTGGATTATACAGTCCCAGTATGCTTGCACTGGAGGTTTATCTATCCCACAACCATCCTTATCTATCCCACAAGCATTCAAAGGCTTAATCATTTTTTCAAAGTTTTCACCAAAACATTATTAAGTAAAAAAAATGAACCAAGTGTCTTAAGCAAAGATAACCTTTATTAACTTTCTTAGGTAAACTTTATGACTTTATTAAATAAGCAAAATGAAACAAGTAAACTTTATTAAGTGTCTTAAGCAAAGATAACCTTTATTAACTTTCTTAGGTAAACTTTATGACTTTTTAAAAAAAGCAAAATGGACCAAGTAAAGTATCTTAAGCAAAGATAAACTTAACAAGTAAACAACTCAGTCTCTGACACTATTCTCAGTCTCAGCTGTTAAGCGGCCAGGGACTGTGGAGGTGGCTGTGGCTTGAGTGCTGGTCTGAGGCGCCATTGGGTAGCTTGGCCCCGAGGGTACAACAGGGGATGGTGTGTTCAGGAAGCTGTCCAAGAGCTGACCCAGTCCTGTGAGGTTGAGAGGCCCTTCATCAAGGACCTGAGGTATGAGGCCCAAGACTGATGACAGATTGTCCGTTGACAGGCTTGGCTGTGGGGTGGAGGAAGGAGGAGTGTAGTGGGGCTGTCTGGTCTGCATCTGGGTGAGGACTGGTGTCTGTGGCATGCGATGAACTTGGGCCTAGACTGGGAAGTTCTGTTTTTGCTGTGGGAAGTCCTGGTAGTCATAGCCTTAGTAGGTGAGGGGCTGTTGAAAGCCGTGGAAGGGCTGTGACATCGCCTGGGGTGGAGGAGCAGACCTGGAGTGGGTAGGAGCAGGTTCAGCTGGGCCTGGAGGGTTGTGCAGAAGTGCTGTGATCTTCTGCTTCATCATCTGGTACTGGGGCTCGGGCAGGTCCATGAGGGTCTGGCTCACGTACGTGATGAAGGGCTTGCGTTTCAAGGATTGTATGTCACTGTGGACCAGCTGAGAGAGAAGTTCTGTGCTGGTCTTCATTGTGTCCCTGATCTCCAACAGCACACTGTGGTTCTGGCCCTCCAGTCTGCCTCTCTGTCTGCATCCTCTGGAGCTGGGGGTGGGGGTGGGTTGGCCTCTGGTGGCTGCTGCTTCTTCCTCCATTTGTGATAGGGGATCCTCCAAATCCGCCGGCATGGGGAGTGCAGCTGTTGGGGGGGGGGGTCTCTGGCATGGGGCCTTCTGAAGATACCTGCTTGGACAGGATAGCTGGCTCCTGGCTGGAAGAGGACTGGCTGTCTGTGGACTGTCTGAGGGAGAGGGTTGTCAGAGGGGCTGCTCCTCAATGGTGGATCTCACCCTTCAGGAAACTGCACTTGGCCATGACGTACATCTCCTGGTCAGTGAGCTTGACAGTGGCCTGCCTGGATTTTTTGAGGTGTAGCTTGCCATACCAGATGTGCATGTGCTTCCACCACCCCAGGAGTACTTCTACAGTGTACCCCAGGCTCTCTGCCTTGTCTCTCCAAGCTGCATGCTTCTTCTTGGTGTCGCAATAGAGTCTGTGGCTCTTCTCCAGAGGTACTCGTTCTCCCTCAGCCATTCCAGCACGTCATCCTCATGCTCCTCGGAAATGGTGTACTGTTTCCTCTCTCCCTTCTCCTTCCCTTGCCTCTTCCTCCCTCTGGCAGAGGCTTCAGCAGCAGGGCCTTCAGAGCCTTGAGCAGCAGGGCCTTCAGGGGCTTGAGCAGCAGGGCCTTCAGGGACTTGAGCAGTAGGGCCTTCAGGGGCTTGAGCAGCAGGGCCTTCAGCAGCAGAGCTTTGAGAGCCTTGGGGCTGTCCACCACAGCAGCAACAGCAGCAGCAGCATCAACAACTTCAGAGTCAGTGCCAGGGGGTGGGATGCTGGCTCTGGCCTTCTTGCCAGGGCTGGAACGAGTAGGCATGGGCTTCCTCTTCTTCCCTGACTGATGAACCAAGGTGTTCCTGCTAGATGTATGTGGCAGCACGTCTTTCCCCTGCATGGTGACTGTATGCATGCTGCATCCTTTTCTATCTGCGAAGCTGATGCAATTCATACTCCCTGCATGTGCAGTGAACGCTTTGCATCCGATATACATCCGCGCGGCATCCCCTTTGTTTCCTATAGGCATCCGTGATGCATCCGCTTCATCCGCTATGCATCCGCCCCTTCCGCTATGCGTCCACTTCACAATTCTTCCCCGGAACCCCTTTGGAGGTGTTATCCATTTCCATCCGCTTTCATTCGCAAGGCTTCCTATGAACATCCACTTAACATCCCTGCTACATACTACCCACGTCTGTTCTTTTCCATTCTTTTCCGTTCTTTTTATGCAAATTTTCGCCACTTTTTGGAGTGGATGACAATGGATGGAGCCACCCCCAAAATTTTGCTTGTCCGTTGTGTCCTTTATGCATATGTTTTGTGTCCGTCGGTCAGTGGGACCTACCCTTAAATGACTGCAGGATTCACTAAAGAACATGTGAAAAAAAAGATATTAAAATTGGACGAAACTCAATTTTGTGCCATTGCCTTATTTAGCAATGGAAATTCTGGTCTTCAGTTGTTGAGAATAGAAAATAGAATAGAACAGAACAGAACAGAATAGGAGCTGGAAGGGATCTTAGAGGTCTTCTAGTCCAGCCCCCTGCCTCAAGCAGGAGATCCTATACTATTTCAGATAAGTGACTGTCTAGACTCTTCTTAAAAACATACAGTGATGGAGCGCCCATGATTTCTGAAGGCCAGCTGTTCCACTGGTTATTTGTCCTAACTGTTAGGAAGTTTAATTAATTCCAGCTTGCTTCTCTCTTTGATTAGTTTCCAACCATTGTTTCTTGTCCTGCCCTCTGATGCTCTGGAGAATGATTTCATCCAGTGATGGTATTCAGCAGGTTCTGACCAGTTCTGGAGAACCAGTAGAGGAAATTTTGAGTCGTTCAGAGAACCGGCAAATACCACCTCTTTCTGGAGATTTTACAGTATCCTTCCCCTGCCATGCTCACCAAGCCATACCCACAGAACCAGTACTAAAAAATTTTGAATCCCACCACTGATTTGACCCACTCTTTTTTGTGGCAGCCCCTCAAATACTGGAATATTGCTATCATGTCACCCCTAATTCTTTTTTTCTTTAGACTAACCAAACCCAAATCCTGCAGCTGTTCTTATATTTTAGTCTCCAGGCCTTTGATCATAGTTGTTCTCTGAACTTTTTCCAAAGTCTCAATATCTTTTTTGGAGCAAGGTGACCAAAACTGGTTGCAGTATTCCAGGTGTGGTCTTACTCGGGTTTTGTAAGTTAAGGATTACATGTGATTTTATTTTTTTTCAAGTGAAGGCGGGGAGGTGTTCAAGGAAACCAGACAAATAAATTTCCTGAACCTATTGGAAGATGTTCCACTTGGAGAAGAAAAATCTGATATGGGCTGCTTGTTGTTATTGTAGATCATTATTCACAGGACCCCAGAAATAAAGTTGATATTCATAGCAAAACCTGGAAGCATGGAGCAGTTTTGTAGGTTTCCAATACTCAAACTGGATCTATGCTGCTGACAATCACAATAAAGTGCTTCAAGCTCAGGACTAGTTTTGCAACTGCTTTGCTGGATGTCCAATTTTGTGATGTAGCACTTTCACCTTTGAAGAACCCAAATTGCTTCTTGACAGACACTCTTCCTTTTACTTCCTTAAGCTTTCCCTACAAAAAAACAGCATCTTCTTTTTATCCCCTCCTATTTTTAATCCTCTCTTCCAGATTTGCTCAGTTATTGAATGAAAGAGAAGTAGAGAAGAACAAGCAAAGAGCCTTGTCCAGGGTCAAGGGCCGTGTTTGCCTGACACATTTAACTGGGTCATGGGTGGAGTTACCGTGTTGTACAAATATGATAATCCTGTGAACAATGCAGGTAGAAGAGGTGGGCTCAGCCCTTGGCTATAACCTCCCTCTGCAGCTGTATTGTGTAACAGGAAAAACAAAGGTGGTGGGAGAGCAGAAGTGGAAGGAGGTGCTTCTCTGAAAAAAAAAAAAAGGTCTCTCTTCAGAATGCTACTTTCACTTCTCCCCCAGGCAATCTACACAGAGATTGAATGTGTGAAGAATGAGAGGGGGTGGTTTACGGTCTCACCAGTCCTCACAGTTTGGTTTTTTTATTTGCCCTGGAATTTAAAAGAGCAGAAACGGCAGCATCTTTTCAGAGCTAAGAGGTCACTGTTGGCAGAAGAAGAAATATAGGTAATCCAAATAGCCCCTGAGAACAGAACAAATGGTATTCTAAGCTACCTAATAAGTTTCTGTGTTGAGGGCAGGGCAGATGGATAAAAAAGAATGAGGGCGTTGGCTCTGGTTGATTGTTGTGAAGGACTGAATCCAGGTAACCTGACGGGATGTCTTCCAACTTTATTACCTCAACTCCTCAGGCTGTTGTGAGTGAGGGGAGAGCACTACGCAGGTGCAGAAAAGCACTTTCTCTCCTCACACTCCTGCTGCTGTCAGACGATTACAGGAGCACATGGACCCAATCCAGCTTCTTCTCCTGCCCCCTGAAGCATGCTTATTTTATTTAAAAATTTTATTTCTAATTTACCTTACACAGACCAGGAAGGAACAGCCAAAGGTCTGGATGTGGCTCAGGGGCCATAAAATGCCCAGGTCTAGATTAGATTATTTACTTGGCTCCCTTGCTGTTATGAGCAGAGCAAGGCATCCTTGCCATGATCACCTAGCCCTCATGAAGAATTGCTGGGGCGGGGGGGGGGGAGGTGTTGTCTATTGTGATGTTCCTCAACTTCCTTGGTGAGAAACCTAGCCTGCTAACTTGGGGAATTCTGGGAGTTGAAGTCCACATGTCATAAAGTCAACAAGGATAAGAAACACTGTGTGATGACCTGGAGTGTAACACAAATGTAACAAAATCCAAAACGTAAATAAATGTCCTTTAATGCCTCCAGCTTGGCCCCACTGTTCAATAATTCTCAGTTGGAGATAAAACTTACTCAAAAATAGTCTTTAAAAGAAAGCAGTACAGTCTGAACTTAATGAGCAGATAGAGGTGAAATAAAAAACCCAAAACAAACTACAATGAAGGAAATTCCACAATGGACTAGGATAAGTAATTACCAACTTCAAGGAGATAACAAAGCACAGTCTGTTGGAAGGACGCCAACCAAGGTAACTTCAGCCCAAAATAACACACGCTTTGCTTCTGGCAACGCTGTGTTGTAACCATCTCTCTTATATACTGTTCTCCCCAGCTGCAACTAATGAGGGGGATCATGGCCACTTCTTCTCTCATAAGCCAAGTTGTTTCCTTCTCCATTCTTCCCTGCATCTCTTAGGATGCAGAAGGGATGGGCCTGGTTCTTCCTTTGACTGCTCAGCTGGCCTCTGCCCTTCCCAAGCCTTCTCCACAACCTCCAGAACCACACCTTCACTCCCTGTCAGCTGTTCCTCCTCTCCGTCAGAGTCTGACTCTACCAAGGGCATGACACACTGTTTTAGAGACAAATATTGTTCCTGAAGCAAAAGGATTCATTTTACTAGCCTGGGCTATACTATAGGTACTCCTTGACTTACAACCATTTATTTAATGACCGTTCAGTTATATGGCATTGGAATAAAATGACTTATGACCATTTTTCATGCTCACAAACATTTTAGCTTCCCCATAGATACATCATCCAAACTTGAACAGTAGGCATCTGGCATGTACTTATGATGGTGGTAGTATCTAGGGATTACCTTTTGCGACTTTTTGACAAGAAAGTCAATGGGGAATGAAGATTAATTTAACAACCATGTTAACTAACATAACAACTGCAGGGGTTCAGTAAACCATAGTGGCAAGAGAGGTTGTAAAATGGGACAAAACTCCTTTAACAACTGTCTTGCTTAACAATGGAAATTTTGAGCTCAGTTATGGTTATAAGATTAGAACCACAGTACTTGTATAATTGTTAATTGTACTGATGAATTTTGATATGTTTTATCATTGCATTCTTACAGATTGATATATTTCTGCTTATAAGCCATGGAGATTCTGTGCGTTGAAGCAGCATAAGAATATGGATCATAAATAAACAAAGCTAGATTATTTGGGTTTACTCAGGAAACTAATGTTAAGCATTTCTCCATAGATAGAGTCTTATTGTACCCCCCTTTTAGTGCTTCTGAGGGTAAGGAGCTGGAATGATGCAAAGAAAAGGCGCTGTGGTGTGCATAAGTAACAAAGTGTGTGCAAAAATGTTTCATCTTGGAACATGCCATAGATGGTTGGCTATATGCCAGCCCTTCGAGGTAGACCAGAAATAGGCACCATAAGAAATTCTAGAATTCTACTTTACTGATATAGATTATAACAACAGAATCTTGAAAGCCTAACGGAGCTTCTTTTTCTCTCACTGTTATACCCAAGAGAGTCAAAGCAGGGCAGTCTTGGGTTTCTTTTCCAAGCTTTCCAGTTTTCTGGGCTAAGTTCATGTTTTCATAATGATTGCTGCATATTTTATTCAAGACCATCTCAGTCTTTTGCTTCACCACAATGCTCAAATCCATCTGCCATGAGGCGTTAAAGACTGTCAGATTTTGGACCGCAGAGAGTAAAGGCTAAAACAACACAGTTCAGTTGAGGGCTTCTGCCTCCCCCTTCCCCCTGGATGAAAAGCCATCAAGGGGAATAAATGGTCCAAATGAGCTGCTCTAAAACAGGAGTTTAAGCCAACACAAAGACTCACCTTCAGTGGGATCATACCAGTTTTCCATGGGGATTGAAGTGTTTGAAACCCGGGACCCTCATAAAAATCTAGGTCAAACGATACCAAAGAGCTTTAAATCATTGTAGGAACATACCTGTGCACCATACAGCATTAGGGATACAGTTTTAGTTTGAAAAGTTTTGTGGTATGCATCTGTCTCCTTTGGAATGAAAGAAATCCAGAATTGCCTTGGCGCTGTTGTTGGTTCTGGCAGAAATGGTTCTAATTTGTTCCTGCCCAATTCTGTTGGCTTGAAAAATTATGCCAAAATATTTAAAGGCTGGAACTTGTCCAGTTCTATTATTTCCAATTTGCTCTTGATGATTGCGGCGACTGGGTCTTCCCAAGAAAACCATAATTTTGGTTTTAGAGTAATTGTTTTTAAACCCTTCTTCCTCAGAGAATTCTGCTAAGGCTTCCTGACCTAAGCTAGAGAAAGAATAGCTGCATCATCAGCTTACAGCTGTTCTGCCAATTGTTTGGCATTAAGTTGTGGAGGTTGGAACTCCTTTGGGTCATGGCAACTACTATCTTGAATTCACATGGATAGTAGGTGACAGGGCAGCCAGGGGATTACTCTGTTTCTCTCCTCAGCAGATTGGATTGTCTACATTGATGGCCAGCTTTATCACATCTGATAGGATAGGACTGACGGTATTTTCACCCAGCATCTTAATCAAGAACAGTAGTCACCAATCAATAGACATGGGGGAACAGCTTCCTGTCTGTCCCCTGGGGTAGAATCAAAGGTTGATTTAAAGTCAGCGAAGGTAACATAGGAGGGGCAGTATTGCCTACACATGTATTTCTCTATGAAAAATTGTAAGATGATTCACTATATTTATTTATTTAAGTTTGTTAGCCTAAATAAAACATCAGAAAGGCTCTGGGCAACTTACATGATGTGTAACTTATACATTAGTTATAAATCCAACTATAACAATAGAGTTGCTTGGATAAAAATAGCATTCCCAACATTCAAAGCAACCACAAACACCTTGACAGAGACTCTAAAGCAGGACTGTCAAACTTTCAGCCTATGGGCCGGATACGTCATGCACTGGCCATGCCCTGGTTTAGCGAAGGGGGAAAATGTGATATGTCATGTGATGCTGCTGTGACGATGTAAGTTTGATATTCCTGCTCTCAAGACAGCCTAACTATGGGGCACTGTTGGTTTAGTACAATAAAATGGGGCAGGAGAAGGAGGCAATCTAATTTCCTAGTGGAAAATAGTGATAAAACTGTGGCTGATTAAGAAATCAAAGTGCATCTGAGCTGTGGAGAAACTCTGTTGATAAACTCAGGAATTCTGCTCTTTGATCTGATAGTTTGCTCCAAGAGCTTATCCGGGAACGATGTGCAAATTGAGGTCAGTAATAAGTTTGCACACTCTCAAAAAAATAATAATTCATAGCTCTCCCTTGCTGATGGGCTAATTATGGGTAATGGGTAATGATACCTTATCAATAAGGCTTTAATTCTTTTGGGGGGAATGTTTTGGCACCTGTGCAAAGTGAACCCTAAACTCACCTAGAAATAAGAAGAAATTTCCTGACAGTTAGAACAATTAATCAGTGGCTTGCCTTCAGAAGTTGTGGATGTTCCATCACTGGAGGTTTTTAAGAAGAGAATGGACAACTATTTGTCTAAAATGGTGTAGGATCTCCTGCTTGAGCTGGGGTTGGACTAGAAGACCTCCAGAGTCCCTTCCAACTCTGTTATTCTGTAATTTATGTTTCCCCAGCTTTTATCTTCTCACCTCTCATCCTTGCCTCTGTGTGTGCAAATGTGGCAGCCCGAAGCTACTCATGGGATAGAACCATATATAATGGGGCTACTTTGCTCTTTAATGCTAAGCAGATGTTCTTTCTTCCCTCTCTTACTTTTTTTTTTTTGTCTCTGTGTGCTGCACCTGGCATAGAGAAGCTTGAGAATCTTGCAGATGCTTTGCTCATTTGTTGTGGCTTGTGGAGGAAAGCTGTCTAAGAATTGGTAAGAGCCAAGTAGAGGTTAGGAGGAATGGTGCAGGGGGGACAGGGTGATTTATCCCCAAAGTCACCACCTGGGCAGAAGGAAAGCTTTATCTCTGCAAGGCTCCCCAGCTGGCCAATGGAGCTCACTCTTGTTCTTTTGATAAGGCTGCCAGCTGCTTGTGGGGTTCTTTTTTGGAGGACTCCTTTGGAGCTAAACAGCTGATTTCTGCAAACTTTCTGCACTGACTAGATAAAAGATTATGAAACTCCATACATTTCCTGGCAGGGTTTCCTCCCCAAATAGCCTTCTGTAACCTCTACATTGGAAACAGATTAAAGGTCTTAATTTTCCCGTTATCACAAGCAACACCCTAAGGGGAAAGCCAGTCTTTCCCCCCTCCTATGAGAGATGCTTCAAAGAAAAGTAAACTTGTTTTACTTCCATCGACAGGGCAAGGTAGAAAAATGAACATTTTACCTTTCTGATATTAAATGTAAAGATTGGGTTGTCGAAAAGTAAAATGCTGATTTGTTAGGACGAACCACTTCTCTTTCAGTAAGGAATTTCTCAAGGAAGCTGACATCAGCAAAAAATTTGGACTTTGTCCTACAACAGCAAGCCACTCATCCCAAGTGTGGGCTTTGGCTTTTGCTTGTTGGGATTTCCTTGAAAGCCAAACTTAAAAAGTTTCAAAAAGGAGTAATGTGCATGAAATTCAGCTTGGATTTTATAAGATCTGAGACAGAATGTGTGATTGAAGGAACTCAGAATTGGTATATGTTTTATAACATTCCAGCTGATTGACAGCTCCCTCTATTATGAGAGTATAACCCAAGCATGGAGTTGAGTACATTATGACTTGTGGGGTATCCTGGGTTTGGGTGCACCAGAGATTTTGCAGGTCAGCAGTAACCCAATATGTTACAGAATGGCAACCTAATTTCATTCCCCAGTCTGTCCATGATCATCATCTTCTTCTTCTTCTTCTTCTTCTTCTTCTTCTTCTTCTTCTTCTTCTTCTTCTTCTTCTTCTTCTTCTTCTTCTTCTTCTTCTTTTTCTTCTTCTTCTTCTTCCTAGCATATTCCTGCAAGTGCAGGGTCCACTTTTTGGATGTTGAACTTCACTTTGCATGGTCAGCTGGGTCTCTGGGGCGCAGGCCCATGGCTTAAATATCTTTGTTGATGGTGTCTTGCCATCTCTGTTTTGGATACCCATGAGGTTGCTGACCATTGACTTCTAGTTGGTAGGCAGCCTTGGCCACAATGGAAGGTGCTGCTCTCTGGACATATGGCATACCAATGGAATTCGGCCTTCCCTCATCTACTCTATAATTGGTGCCACACCAAAATGTTGTTGAATGATGTCATTTGTGATGTGGTCAAGAAGAGAGATGCCCGATATCCAATGGAACATTCACATTTCCATGGCATAGAGATAGCTTTCAGTCCCTGTGGTTGCTGCCCAGCATTCAGTGCCATACAGTGCAACAGGGCAGATGGTTGTCTTGTAAATCTTATATTTAAGACAGGTTGGAATTTGTCTGTTACATAACACACCTTATCCAGGCTGTATTCACCCTTGCTTGCACCTCACCATGGATGAGCCTGTCTATGATGAGAGTATGAAAGATGACAGGTTTAGGTTGCAGAGGGACAGCCAGGATACTGCCAAATGACTCTCGCCTTTCTAGCAGGGACTCTTGAATTGCCAGCAGCTCTCCTGCCTGCCATGACTGAGAGAAAGTCAGTGCTGTGTAATTTAAGGACCCTGTTTGCCTCGGAGAATGTGTGTGTGACATTCAGTCACAAGCCATATGTAGGAGGGCTCTCGTTTCCCTCTGCAGTGAAGATTGATTACATCGGGGCATGAATGAGCTTTGGCGACAGAGATGTTTGTCTCCAAGTGAGAAATAAGCAAGACTCCCGGGATTAAATAAATATAAGAGCCAAGCAGGGGCAGTCAGTCTCAAGGGATCCTTTCACTGCCGACAGCAATCTTCCCCATGCCCGCTGCCAGCATTTTGTTGTCTCCTGTGATCACAGCCTTTTTCTGGCATGTTCCCTTCCTCATGTGAAGTTGGATGTTGTATAACTGTTTTATGGTGCTCTTTTGCATAAATGAAACGGCCTGTTGCTATAACTACAATGCTTGTAACTTCAGCTGTAGCCTTGTGCAAATTCTTTTTTTAGGCAGTTCTGGCAGGGCGGGTGTAGACAAGCTTCTTCTGCTTAATGTTATCGAAAGGAGAAGAGGTTATCTGGATGCAACATCTTAATTTACCGATGTATTTCAGAAGAGTTACAGGAAAGGGTTCAAATTTAACTGGGTTCACCTCCTGTTCATCCAGCCTTTTGTTTCTAAGTCCTGAAGATGCAAATCATTATCAATTTTATTACCATACAGAACTCACAACCATTTGTTTAGCAACTGTTCAAAGTTATGACACTGAAAAAGAGTGATTTATGACCATTTTTCACACTTACAATATCATTGCAACATCCCCGTGGTCATGGAATCAAAATTCAGGCACTTGGCAACCGGCTTGTAATTTTGACTGTTGCAGTGCCCTGGGGTCATGTGAAAACCTTTTATGACCTTCTGGCAAGCAAAGTCAATACGGGAGCCAGAGGTGGTATTTAGAAGGTTCTGACCAGTTCTGGAAAACCAGTAGCGGAAATTTTGAGTAGTTTGGAAAACCGGCAAATACAACCTCTGACTGGCCCCACCCCCATCTCTTCTCTGCCTCCCATTGAGTCCCAGCTGATTGGCTGGGTCTTCTTTGGTTGCCTTGGCCAGGAGAACAGAGCTGGAAAGCAGGTTAATGGGGTGGGGAGGGAATGGGATTTTGCAGTATCCTTCTCCTGCCACGCCTACCAAGTCACGTCCACAGAACCAGTAGTAATAATATTTGAATCCCATCACTGGTGCCTGGAACATCTCACAAATGTTGAACAAACTCGCAGTGAAGAGCCCAGGAATAACAAATGGCAATCAGTTTCAGAGAAACAAGAAATTTTGAATTTGTTATTAAAATGCAATAGATGTTCAAAACCTAGATTAGATAAAACCTGACTGTCTTTCAAAAATATTTAATTCCATACAGTTGTTTTGAGATTTGGCTAATGTTCTAGGTACAACATCTGACAAACCCATCCTTGTTGGTCTCTTTGGGTGATCTGCCATACGCAATTTCTTGTCTGAACCAGTAACATAATGCCATGGAGAGCTGATGGCCTTTCATCTGTCCTCCTATTAGATTTCTGGATCTGGTTCACCTGTTACTAATGTTCTATGAGAAAGTTATGAGGAACAATGAAGAGCACAGGGAATTATTTTACCATAGGTCAGCCTTCCAGCATTATATTGTCTTTTCTGTCTGTGGTTCTCTAAAGCTCATGTCACACTGGCCAACGGATGCAAAAAGGACACAGCGGACGAGCAAAATGTTCCATCCGTTGTTATCTGCTCTCAAAAGGGGCAAAAATTTGCATAACTGGAGCGGATAACACGGACGTGGGGAGGACGCAGGGCGTATGCAAAGCGGACGCGGAATGGAAGCCCAGCGGATGGAAGCGGATGGGAGTGGATGGCACATCCGCAGGGCTTCCGGGGGGCCTCAGCGAAGTGGACGCAGAACGGAAAGAGCGGATGCAGAGCAGAAGCCTAGCAGATGCACAGCGGAAGCGTAATGGATGCCTGGCGTTAATTGCGCATGCGGGGAGGATGCATTGCGTCAGCCCCGCGGATATAACGGAAGCAGCTCGGAAGCAGGTTGCCATTCAGAGGAAAGACCTACTGCCGGACACATCGACTGCCTTGCCTGCCCTGCCTGCATGTCTGCCTGCCAGCCTTGCTGCCAGCCTTGCTGCCAGCCTTGCTGCCAGCCTGCCTGCAAGCCTTGCTGCCAGCCTGTCTACCTGCCAGCCTTGGTGCCTGCCTCCCTGCCAGCCTTGGTGCCAGCCTCCCTGCCAGCCTTCCTGCCAGCCTTGGTTCCTGCCAGCCTCCCTGCCAGCCAGCAACCCCACAACCATGCGGAAGCACAGCAAGCCTCAGCCATCTGCTGCCAGTCCTGGCAAGAGGGACAGGGCTACCATCCCGCCCCCTGGCCCTCACTCTGGTTCTGCTGGGGCTTCTGCAGCATGGGCTCGCTCTTCTGGGGCTGGGGCTTCTGCTGCTTCTGCTTCTGGAGGAGCTGATGACAAGCACTCCAGCACCAGCCACCTCCACAGCACCTGCACCCTTCACCCCTGAGACTGAGCGACCAAGAGGAGTGCCAGAGACTCATTTTTGTCTTATAGCTTGTTGTTAATAAAGTCTATTTATGATTCACACACTTGCTTCATTTCTTTTTTTTCATAAAGTCTTGCTGGAAACTTTTAGAAATGGTTTAAGCCTTTGCATGCTTGTGGGATGGGTAAGGATAGCTTTGGTATGGGTTAGGATACCTGTGGTATGGGTAATAGCTGTGGGATGGGTAAGGATAGCAGTGGGATAGATAAACCTCCAGTGCAAGCATAGTGGGACTGTATGGTCCACCCTCCCAGATGCCACATCTACGGCCCTTTATTATCAATAATAATGTAATAATTATCCACATATGTCAACATAAACACAACTCTTTATTAAACGCCCTGTCCATTGTAGGCCAACCAAACATACATGGCCCAATCTCATCCGTGTGATGAGACAGACTGAAGGAAGCATCCATTAAGCATCTACCATCCTGTCTTGCCACTCCACTGCTCCAGCTGGGGAGTTGCACCATTGTCTCAGGAGGTTGCGCTGCTTCTTTGCTTCATGTGAGGCTCTGTTGGGGCCTTGCACATCCTCAGTGTCGATCAGGTTTTGCCCTTGCCTCCATGCCCCAGGCCCCATGTCCCCATTGCCTTGCTGGAGGTCCACAAGCCTGTTCTGCAAGACTGGGTAGCGGGTGCGCATGAGATTGTGCAGGATGCAGCAAGCTTCCATGATCCTCCTGATGGTCTCTGGGCAATGCTGCATGGTGGTGAGAAGTACCTGGAACCTGTTGGCCAGGATGCCAAAGGCGTTCTCCACCACCTGCCTTGCCCTGGACAGCCTGTAGTTGAAGATCCTCTCTTCACGGGTGAGGAGTCTGGAAGTGTAGGGCTTCATGAGGTAGGTTGTGAGGGAGAAGGCGTCATCCTCCACGATGAAGTAGGGCACATCTTGTGTGTTCTGGATCTGGGAAGCCCACAATGAGGTTGCATTCCAGCTCCTCCTTGAGGTGACTGGCGTTGTATACCTGGGCATCTGAAGATGAGCCGTTGCCTGAAGCATCGATGTACATGAACTTGTAGTCAGCATCGACCATGGCGAAGAGGATGATGCTGAAGAAGCCCTTGGAGTTGAAATAAGTGGACCCCAACTTGGCTGGAGATTTGCAGACCACGTGCTTGCCATCTATGGCTCCAACGGTGTGTGGTAAGTTCCACTTCTGATACCACTGCTCTGCAACTTTCTTCCATCCTTCTTCAGTGGAGGGGTACTGGAGGAGCTCCTCCTTGTATTCTTCGATGATGGCCTGCACCACTTCTCTGACCACAATGCTGATGGTGTTGGATGGCACCCTCCAGCCGTACTGCATGCTCCTGTAGGAGGTCCCTGAGGTCAGGTGGCACAGAGTGAGTGCCACCTTGAGCCCAGGTTCCAGGCTGGGCCGGAAGCTGGTGTTTACCTTGGTCAACCTGGGTGTCAGGCACTGCACAACTTCGTCAAACATGGCTGGAGGCATCCTCATGAAGTTCTGGAATGCCCAAGTGTCTTCGTTCCTGAGCTCCACCATTAGCTTGTTGTACAGTCCGTCCTCTGCTCTTCTGGCGAACCATCTTCGGACCCAGACTCTTTTTGGGTGGCTCCTTTTCTTCTCGCAGTAGAGTTCACAGAGCCTGCAGATGGCTTCGTACTGTTGCAGAATGATGGTGGCTGCCGAAAGGACTTTGTTACAATCCATGGTGGACATGACTGGATGCTGTGGAAGAGGAAGAGGCAGATGAAGGCTGCAGAGGTCTGCACCGCTGGGCTGCTGTTCTGAAAGTGAGATGCAGGCGAGTTGCTCCCCCTTTTTATAGGCAGTATAGATTTTCCGCTAGGCATCCTCTAGGCATTCTCTAGGCATCCTCTAGACATCCTTAATATCTGAGATAGGTCCCCTCTGCAAATGTTTTTTCCGTTTTAAACGCTTTGTTTCCGTTCTGCATCCGTTCTGCATCCATTCTGCATCCATTCTGCATCTGTTCCGCTTCCTCCCCACGTCCGGGTGGATGGAGTTGCGCGGATGCGTAGCGGATGCCTAGCAGATATAGTGGATGCATAACGGATGCGTAACAGATGCCTAGCGGATGCGTAGCGGATGCAGAATGGACAAACTGGATACATTTTCCGTGCAAAAGTTTTAGGCAGCCCAAAACTTTTGGAGCAGATGAAACGTCCATAAACGGATGCTGGACGGATAGAGAGGAAGCCAAACGGAGGCAGTGAGTACATCGCGTTTTCAAACGGATGGCAAGGGTTTTTGTCCGTTTTACATCCTCTTTGCATCCGTTGGTTCAGTGTGACATGGGCTTAAGGTTACATAGTTTGCTACCTGAGCCTTTCTAAATTGAGATGTCAGGGATTGTTACACATTTTTTATAAAAATTCCAAGTCAGACTACCACAAACCAGAAAGTTCTCCTTTGGGACTGACAGAAAAAAGCTGAAGAGTTCTACCTATCTCTAAGAAAGCAACCTTGATGATTTCAGAACAATCCCTACAGATTGGTCTAATGGTTGGTAGATGAAGTCTAAACAGAGCCATATGCTCCCAATTTGGAACCTGACAATTCAGAATAAGCAGTCAGGAAAGCTACATCTGCTATCAGCCTCAGGCATTTCCACATCCTGATTGCTCTTGATTGATTAAATGAAACACAAATTCTTGATACTTAAATAGATTCTAGAGATACTGTGCAGATTTTACCAGATATTTCAGTATCACATCATTGAGGTGTGCTACCTCCAGCTTTGCTTTGATTTCTGTTCTTTTACTGCTTTTCTGAATTTTTGGTATTGCTTTGGATAACTGATAGTTTCAGGCACAACTGGGACAAGACCATTTGTTACAATACAACCATAATTGTCACGATTAAATTGTCAGGTGAAATGTATTGGGGGAAAACAACAGCTGAATAATAATTCTATATCTGAAATGCATTGTTCTGAATTGTTGAGCCAAATATAAAGAATTCACTATGGATGTGCCAAGCTATTTTACTTTCTATTTTGAGTTTCCTTTCAAGGCAGTCCTCAGATCTTTGCAAACATACAGAATACATTACAATATCAGTTTTCAATTGTTTTTAGTTTGATTTTTATTCTCTATGTGATATACATACATTCTCCCCTTTGCTTTTATTTTGACATTTAGCTCTCACTGCTGCTAGGAGTTTGAAGACTGGCCTAGTGTCCTCAGAGTATCCATCATTTCCAATGGATAAATCTTTCTGTCCATCTAGTTGGTTCCATGACCAATGAGCAGTTGATGGTTGAGTTTCCAATAAAATGTCCAAAGAATATTATAATAGCCATGATTAGCGAACCACGGTGCTGAAGGAACCATTCAGGCTATCAAATCCCATTTATAATCCAGATGAAGCATTGGGTGCAGATAACTGTTCACTTCTACCTGAACACATTTAGTATTTTTCTGGATAATTTGTTCTACTGTCAGACAGCTCCTATAGTACTTTTAGGATTTTTTTCACTTTTTCTAACGTTTCTTTGGACTCTATTTTCCTGTCATGCACTACAACAGAATAACAGACTTGGAAGGGTCATTGAAGGTCTTCTAATCCAACTCCCTGCTCAAGCAGGAGACCCCATACATTTCCAGACAAATGACTATCCAATCTCTTCTTTAAAAAACCTCCAGGGATGGAACACCCACAACTTCTGAAGGCAAGCCTTCCCACTGCTCACTGTCAGGAAATTTCTTCTGAGGTCTAAGTTGTATCTCTCTTTGATAAGTTTCCATCCATTACTTCTTGTCCTGCCGTCAGGTGCTTTGGAGAATAGGTTGATCTCATCTCCTTTCTGACAGCCAGAGAGAGAATGGTCTGGCCCTTCATCTGTGAATCTCCTTCAGATATTTGAAAAACACTATTTTATTCCTCTGTTCTTCCCTCTTTCCAAACATAGATATTTCCAGCTCCCTCAACTCTTTCATAAGACTGCATGACCCTCAAAATGGTTTTCAGTTTGCTCTTGGATATCATGATCACTCATTTTTCTTCCTCACACTGTGAAGAATCTGCTGCAGAGGAAAAAACTATTACTTTCTTAATCCTGGCAATTTTTTACCTCATGTACAGCCTGTATTCATGTATTAATAACACTTTTCTAACATAAGTGCCATCAGTCTCCCCCTGGTCTTGCTTCAGTGCTTTTTTAGTAGAAAAGAAAGATCCAATAAAGATCCAATTTTATAAATATATTTAACACCACTGCCAATTTAGAAAGAAAAATAACAATGAAGGATCTGTTGATTTATTCTCTGCTAATCTGTGTAAAAATGGCTTATCATTAATCAGCAGGTTTGTAAGTTTGGTGAGAAGTTGAGCAGAACTGGGCTGATTTAAGTGATTTGCAAGAAGTTTTAGAAATAATAGCAAAGTATGTGCCAAAGCATGTGTGTGTGTAGTGTACAAATACATTTGTGTTCTAAAAATATCCAAGGTTTTTAAAAATGTCTTGAAGAACAAAGGAAATATCATCTCATCTGCAGTAAGCAGATGCTGCTGAATTTATAAAACTAAACCAAGAAGAAACGTGAGAGCAAGAAGGAAAAAAAAAAGTATGTAGGGTGAGATCCACTCTGAAATATTTTTCTGTTTCTGAAGCCCTGCTGTGCCTATTTTTTCTCTTCATTGATGATGAAGAGCATAGAAGCCATTGTGCTTCTATGCAGAGCATAGAAGCCATTGTGCTTCTCATGCAATCCAATTCCACGCTGCAATGCATAGATGGTGTTGTAGTTGTGGGAGGGTGGGTGGGAAGGCTGAGTTTGAAAAGTCACAAGTTCTTTGTGTTTACAAAAGAACCAGTGACATTAGCCAGTGTAAGGTGCAGCATTTGCAGGAGAAATTAGCAATCCTGATCCTATTCCAAATTGTTGTTTAGGTTAAGTCCAGGAACTACCTGCACAGCTGTGCAAGAGTGCAAGTTTACAAATGTTGTGTAGTTATTCACAGCTGCATTGCTGTGAAGGTACTTAGTACAAAAGAACCCGGGAGATGAGGGGGAAAAAACCCACAGATTTTCTGCCTGATGTTATGGCTCCTTAAGGTCAAATAGGAAGGTTGGGAAAAAATGTTGCAAAACAGGTTGGATGGCTTTAATTGCGTTCCTGCTGGTAAGACCTGCTGTTAGATTAGAGTGCACGTAACTCAGTAGCACATGGAAATTGTAATCACTGAAAAAGAAAAGTCTGGGGAAAAGTAGATCGAGGAAAAAAATCGTGGAAAAGAAATGCCATTAGGAGAAGCCGATCGTGTAACATGTTGTGTGCCAGGTACCACAAAATTGTGATAAAATGCTTTGGCTCTGCCTTTCAGAGCTCCACTGTGGCCTTGTGTTGTTTAAGAGGCTGCAGAGGGCCCAGCTTGAAAGTATGGGAATGCTCTGGAAAACAGCTGAATTCTGTAAGAGGGAAGCTCCTTTGCTAGGCAGGGAGCCAAGCATGTAGGCAAGTGAGAAGGTGGGAGGCACACCGTAACTCATGCCTTCTGTCCTTTGGATTGATGAAGAGTTTCCTCTTGTAGAAAGTTAGCACCCACCCTTCTCCTAGAAGTATGAGATGTAATATTTTGAGAAATATTAAAAAGGCAGAATATTATATTTCCCTGGATTAGAAACAGAGTAACATGTTCTTGGAAAGTGACCTTCTTTAATAGCCCACAGCAGATGTCAGCACTTAAGAGATAAAGAGATAGCTAGCTCTACTCATAAGCAAATACCCTCACCCAAGATCCAACAAAGGTAGGATTAGCCCTCAGCCACAATAGGATTTGCCCAAAGCCCCTTTATTGTATTGTCTCAACAGTTCAAACTTCAACCAAACTTAGCTCAGGCAAACTCCTAGGATTTGTACATGGCCCATTGGAGTCTGACAACAGCTAACAGAATACATGTTTTTGCACAGAAACAGGAAGCTCAAGTTCAAAGCCCAAGATAAGGTATAAAAACACTTCACTTTCACTTCCATGTGGTCAGCTGCCCAGAACTATCCATGCTTCTGCTTCATCAATAAATGGACCCTCTTTCCAATCAGCCTCCATTTTGTCTCCAGTGTCTTTCTCCTGGCTTGGAACTGAACCAGATGGATATTTCTTCCAACACGCTGTTAGGCAGAAAATCACAAAGAAAGAATGTAAGAAAGTTTAGCTGATTTAGAACTTCTCCACCTGAATGGGGAAATGCTTGAAGATCCTCCAATTTGATGATGTAATAGTAGGGTCCTCAGACTCAGTGCTGGGCTATAGAAGCCCAGTCAAAATAGCACGGATTTTACTAATTATGGGTGCTCTTGTTTCAGCACTTCCTGTGCCTGCACTACAGTAGACCAAATACTTTCTCCAGCAATAGTCTGAGATGCAAAACAGTGGGGCCCTCAATGGCCCCCTAAAGCTGCAGAAGTCCAGCAGCACAAGTTGCTACCACACTGTAACCTTTAACACAGAAATTATTTAAATGAAGAGAGAATATTGAATTAATTTAAATCCTGTTTAATTTTTCTCCTCAACTCTGGTTTTGACCCTGCTCATTTGTTAGAATGCACCACTCAGTAATTATTCAAAGTGTGTCCCTCAGTGGTATGGGTGTGTGTGTGTGTGTGTGTGTGTGTGTGTGTGTGTGTGTGTGTGATATACCTCTAATCATGAGTTAGAGAAGTGTTTTTCAAC
>BLBF01000003.1:17987646-18015866 GCA_015471245.1 Laticauda colubrina | reverse complement strand
AATAGAATAGAATAGAATAGAATAGAATAGAATAGAATAGAATAGAATAGAATAGAATAGAATAGAATAGTTGTAAGGGACCTTGGATATCTTCTAGTCCAACCCCCTGCATAGCCCTCTAAGCCATGCATGACCCATTTATGAGCTTTAGGTTTTTTTGTTGGCATTTCCCACATAATCAAATTGGGTCCCATTTTGTTCTGTTTTTCGATTGTTATCCTGCTGGTGCTCAAATAGAATCCTAAACCTCTTTGCCTAATTTCTTTCCAATATACTGTTGTTGCTGGAAACAATAAAAATGGAACTGCTGCTGAAATTGTCACCAAGCCTTCTACTTAAGTATTTATTCTCCACCTGTACCTGGTAGAATCCTCAAATAGAATCCTCAAATAATTTTAGCAGATTGCGACAAAACATGATATACTCTGCCAAATTCCTCAAATTTGCACCCTTCGACCCTCAAGATGAGCTATCAACAATTGTGCCTGTGTTCTCATTTGCAAATTCATAATATTTGCATAGGAGATTTTGCAAGAAAACTCTTATATTTTACATACTGTACTTGAATAGAGAGATCTTTCAGATGGAGGGAAGTTGAGGATTGTTTTCACTCTCATTAGTGTTAACCTTACTACAGCATGAAACCCACCAGCTTCAGTGTCTTCCTCCACTTTCTCTCCACTAAGAGTGTGATCATTTTCAATGAGCCACACCTATGGCCACAGAATTGAAGTTAAGCTCCTGGTGCATGGTCTATGGAAAAAGATTGGCAGAATACACTCTCTGAGTGTGTATTTTCTCAAAGGTTGTCTCCCCTGCAAGTCAGTGGGGATAGATTGCCCTCTTAAAAACGTAATGGAAGGACAAGAGGGAAGCCAAGCGAGGAAATACAGCTCTGTTTCGCCTGCTGCCAAAGGAATTGCTCAGCAGAGTCCAAGAAGACACATGCTAGCCGAGTGGAATACGACTGCAGATGTCTCTTCTGCTAGAGTTGTTACCATGGCAAAATTTGCTTGTTGACTGAACACCAAATGGTGAAAGAAATCATATAAAGCTGCCTGTGTGGCATGTTCCCAGAGAAACTTGCCACAGCCTTGAAGAGGCAGCTGTCAGCTGTTTAGCAGTGTCTCACACCAACTGAAACTTTGACTACCAAGTTAAATTTAGCAGGTAAATCCATTCACAGGTAAATACTGTTTGCATTTTTTTAAAAAAAGATGCCTAGAAACATTTGGTTCTAGTTCTTTAGATATTATGAATCAAGTATCCAATCCCAGCCCTTTTCCAACTTGCTGATGTAATCCCATCTTGACTCTTCTGCCTAGGCTATCATGAGATTGTGGGACTGGGGACATTTATTCTAAAATGCTTTATTGGCACTGCCAAACTTGGATGGCAAGCATGAGAAAATTTGGGGCTGAGAGGCTGCCCCTTGAGAGATTGGGATGTTTTTCATCCTATTGAAAATATACTTAATGTACTTAATGACAATATACTTAATTTGAGAACTTAAATGATGACAAGTTGTTCTAACAACTGCTTTTCAATGGGAAACAGGAATTCATCAACTTCTTTGACAGTAAAAAGGTAATAATAGAATAACAGAGTTGGAAGGGACCTTAGAAGTCTCCTAGTCCAACCCCTTGCTCAGGCAGGAAATCCTATAACATTTCAGACAAATGGCTGTCCAATCTCTTCTTAAAAACCTCCAGTGTTGGAGCACCCACAATGTCTGGAGACAAGTTGTTTCCACTGATTAATTGTTCTGTCAGAAAATTCCTCCTTAGGTCGATGTTGCTTCTCTCCTTGATTAACTTCCATCCATTGCTTCACAACTTCTGGAGGCAAGTTATTACACTGATTAATTGCTCTAATTGTCAGAAAATTTCTCCTTAGTTCTAAGTTGCTTCTCTTCTTGATTATTTTCCATCCATCACTTCTTGTCCTGCCCTCAGGTACTTTGGAGAATAGGTTGACCTACTCTTCTTTGTGGCAGCTTTTGGAATATTGGAACACTGATATCATGTCATCTCTAGTTTTCTTTTTATTAAAGTAGACATACCCAATTCCCGTAACCATTCTTCATGTTTTAACCACCAGTCCCCACTTGTTGCTCTGCTCTGCCACTCTTTCTAAAATCTCAATATCTTCTTTATATTGTGGCGATCAAAACAATAATGTATTGGAGGATTCAATCCACACAATTATGTTCTTAATGTAGGAACATGAGCTTAGTTTTTAAGGGATTTTGGAAGAGAAATGTTGCTAAGTACCCCTTTGACTTTTCAAACTACATCAAGGTCCTAAATTATAGATGCATCATATTTTTTGATTCCTGGACTGTGGCTTTCAGCAAAGTAGAAAATGGATGTATACAGAAGAAGTCACATTTATTGAACTTCAACCCTAATTTTCCCTTTACTCTCACCTGCTTTGCTCTGTCATAAAATCATAAAAGTGAATTATTTATAGAACATTATTTCAGATGAAGTCTGGGGTTCTCCATGAAAAGCTGTTGCCAGCCATAGGTGACTTCTGGACTACAAGTTGTATGTCCAGGATCAATGTTCATATCACATGATTTGGGGTTTCAGATTTCAGTTCTGCTTCATATCATCTTTTTAAAATGTGAGGGATGCTTGAAACTGGCTGCATTCTTTGGATCTGCTTAGTCCCATGACCATCTTGGAGCCCGCATGGAGCGTTATCTTTCTGTGTGATACCACAGAATTCAATGGTAGGACTAGGTCAGATTTGCCACACTGATGTTTGTTGGAATTTGAAATAGTCCTCACAAGACTCGAAATCTCCACATTCCACACTTGCAGTTCTCACTCAGGACAATTGCCTTCATCTCTAGCCTTTAAATTATACTGATTTAGAAGAGACATGTGACAAAATATTTGGGATGGTTACATAAAGCTAAACTTATGTAAAAGGGTTTAGCTTTTTTAGGCATATATTAGCACTATGTACATTTCCTTCATGGAAAGTAGCTAATTCTTATAAAACTCACATATTTTGTACTTAAAAAAGTAGCAAGCATGGCACATGTAAGAATGCAGTATTATTTTTTAAAATAAAAGAGATTTAGAACAGTGCAATGTTTCTTTGCCTACATCTGTGAATAGATGCCATGAAGAAAACAACTTAATTATATACTTTCCTTGGGGAAAAAAAATAACTCTGTGATAATTCTGTCAAAGGTTCTGGAACATGTAGGTGTTTTATCCATTTTGGTAGATTTGATTGCATTACTCCTTTAAATAGAGAAATAAATATTGAGAAAAATAAAAATTGTTTTTTTAAAAAACGTAGATTCTAAAGGACGTCTTTTAACTGATTGAAGTCATTTCAAAAACATAGTAATAGATAATCATATGAAGTTTCCAAAAATTACAGAAGTGACTTAAAAACTAGTTTCAGGAAGGAAAGGTGTGGCAAAGATTTCTACTAGAAAAAATGCTTTACATCACATTCTTAAAATGATAAATTTATATTGCTAGCTTGTTTACTAGGGCTGTACAAAATCTTGGAACAAGATTAGCAGAAATGAAACATTAACCTTTTAAATATGAAAGTAGCCACATCCCTGTGCATGTACATAGCAGGATAGACAACCAACCCTCAAAGCAGCCATGTCAAGTTTACAAAAGAGAGGATTAGAGTGCTGGATTATATAAAGCTGGTTGATAGGTCCCTTAGGCTGGATAGCACTCAACATGCTACCGAGGAAGAGCTGGAAGAGCTGGAGTTTATGACAGGGCTAGATTAAACCCTTCAGGATATTTAATTGCTGACACTGCAGAAGAAAGAATACTGTGTGCAAAAATATTACAATAGAATTATAATGTCAATGTAAAAAATTAGTATGAACGTGTAGAAGTTCAACATAGTGAAAAATGAAATGAATCAAGTATACACTGAAATCTTAGGCAGCAGTAACTAAAATGGAATCGGACATTTTCAGTCAAAACATCACAGCTGCAAACTACTTAGGATAGGAAAAACAAATAAGAAACAGCATTTTTTTCATTGTTTAACAAAGACAGGCTTTGGATATAATGCAGTCAGTGACCAACAAAAATCAGTCAGAAATAAGCTAGGACTTGAAAAGTGATGCTAAGTATTCATTTTATTTTTTGTCAAACACTTCCTTTTATCAAGATTCTGGCAAAAAAAAAAAAACCATACAAACCACAAAAGTCTATTTTCATCAGACTCTATTGTTTCTTTCCCTCACCCTCCTCCCCATTTTTCTCAGACAACCCTTTAATAACATGGTTGTGTAAATTTAGGCTCCAAACACTGATGTAGGAGAAAAGGAGGTTACTAGTTTGGTTCAGTTTGATCTGAAATGAACAAAACTTAAGTTGACTCTTATATTTCTGGAAGTATGTAATGAATCTTTTCAAGGATAGTAATTTGCTTTCATTATTTTATAAGTTTAGCTTTAAAAGGAGGTAAAAGATCCTAAATTTTGACCTAGTCATAGACCTATTTCATTAATCCATGTGGATCTTAACTACCATGGGTAGATTCTTGCAGAAGATCTTACCAGATATACTTCATCTTTTTCAGTCCAGTTTATCAAAAATAATCAGGCATTTTACAGTTATTAATTGGTATAATGAATATAACCAAAGATCAAATAAACTCATTAGTATCTTTAAATTAAGAAATAGTCTGTTTGGTTCTGATTACATTTTTAAAGTAAGCAATGAGAAAATATGACTTTCTGTGGGGTTTATCCAATAGATCAAGGTTTAGTATCCCGATCTACTGGATATATAGCAACCCTGTGTCAGAGTTATAATAAATCAAATGATGTCATACTCTTTTTAGAATGAAATGGAATGGAACAGATCAAAATAACAGAGTTGGAAGGAACTTTGGAGGTCTTCTAGTCCAACCCCTTACTCAGGTGTGAAACCCAATAACATTTCAGACAAATGGTTATCCAATCTCTTCTTAAAAACATTCAGTGTTGGAGCATTCACAACTTCTAGAAGCAAGTTGCTCGACTGGTTGTTTCAACTGTCAGGAAATTTTTCCTTAGTTCTAGGTTGCTTCTCTTCTTGATTAATTTCCATCTATTGCTTCTTGTCCTACCCTCAGGTGTTTTGGAGAAAAGCTTGATTCTCTCTTCTTTGTTGCAACCCCTAAGATATTAGAACCCTACTATCATGTCAGTCCTAGTCCTTCTTTTCAGTTTAATTTCAATGTGGTACTGCTTTGCCCTTGCTATATAATTTAATCCTTGAAACTTTGGTCAAACCATGGTAAGGTATAATATGGTTATTATATTGGCAGAATGTGACCATGAATTATTTCTGTATGATGATGATAGTTTGGATGTTTTTAATCCATACTCTACCTCTTTGGCTAATTTTATAGAGATTTTTGTGAAATATTTTGGAAAGCATTCTGGTTGTAAGATAAATTGAGATAAATCTTCTTTACTTCACTTGGGTCCTAATGTATCAATACAGCTATATAAAGAAATGGGCTTATTGATTTCTTTTGATTATATTAACAAGAAATCAATAAAAGCATATCACAACAAACCAATAATCCTTTAAGATAATAAATACAAACAGGTTTCATTCTGAAAAGTAATTGAACAAGCAGTCTAAAAGACAACCTGCTCCTAAGATCAATTCTTATTCTACAACCAGATAACTGGATAACAAGCCTGTCTTCAACAGCAGTTCTTTGGTCCTCTGAGGAGTTCTGAGAGTCAAAGCACCAGAAGACTTGCCTGGGGATATACTATTCAAAGACGAGGACACAAGTGTGAATCAAAATTTAGCCTTATACCATGGTGGTAAGATGGGAAAGCGGAATTAGTTCATCCTCTTAGCATATCTGTGGAGTACTCTCCACAGCTCTTTCTAAAGTGTCCTTTTAGATAAGGGCAAGTTGGAAAAGTTATTGTGATATGAATCATTTTGTGGACAAAATCATTCATGCTGGTTTAGAAATGTAAGCTAACTAGACAGAGACTGAATATGTCTTATGATATTTCCTGGGAAGAATTTGAGCTTATTGATTCTGAGGAAGTCAGCATAATCGCTCAGCTCTATCTTTGTCTATCTTTGACACTTTGCCCCAGTCACCTAGTATATATGATCCAGGATGGGACAGAAATATAAAATCTGGGCTATTCTGAACATTTTATTGCAGGAGGAAGTTGCTAATAACTTTGAAGGTATTTGAGTGCCCACTCCATTAAGGGGCTGAGGTTGAGCCACTCTATTTGGGTCATACATTTTCCAACATCTCCTTTTAAGGGAAGGTTGTTGAGAAGATGGCAAGTGCAAAAACCTTTGGAAGAAGTGGATTATCTGGACTCTTTAAACCAAACCCAGGCATGGGAAAAGAAATTGGAACTGCACTGATGGTCTATGGTGGGGCTCAGATAATGAGATCACTGTATTAAATCACTGAAACTCTCTACAGCTTTTATACAATTGACTACAAGCTGTCTGCAAGGGTTGGAAATTGAGGACATCATTTCACAATGGTTCCAATCCTTCATAAATCAATCCCCAAGATATGAAAAAAATCCTTGGATGCACAATTATGAAGCGTCCTTCTTTTATTTAAAAACTTTATGAAGGCCCTTATTTGAAGAACTGTCTTTTCCAAGTTATATCTACCTGACCCCACCAGAGCAGGCAGGCAGGATAGTGGTGCCTTTTTTTAAAGGAGGTATATCTAGTGGAAAGAAAAAGGGCCTTTCCCATAGTAGTTTCCTTCCTGTGGAATGTCATCCCTGAGAAATAAGATTAGCTCCCACTTTGACTCTCTTTGGAAAAGCCCTGAAGTCATGGAGCTACCAGGGTGATATAAAACTCTCAAGTGGTTGGTTTGATTGTTGTTGGCAGGGGATGGAGATGGGTCATTTATTGGGGTTTTATTTCTGGAGGGCCACCTGCAGTCACTGTGAGTGAGCTGGCAGTCATATAACTTTTTTAAGGAAACAAATAATCAGAATAAATCTGGAAGGGACCTTGGAGGTCTTCTAGTCCAACCCTCTGCTCAAGCAGGAGACCCTATACCATTTCAGACAGGTGGCTGTCCAGTCTCTTCTTAAAAACCTCCAGTGATGAAGCACCCACAACCTCTGGCGGCAAACTGTTCCACTGGTTGATTGTTCTCGCTATCAGAAAGTTTCTCCTAAGCCCAGGTTGCTTCTCTCCTTGATTAGTTTCTGTCCATTGTTTCTTGTTCTGCCCTCTGGTGCTTTGGAAAATAAGTTCTTTGTGGCAGAAGACTTAGAATGACTCAGGAATCAACAGTTTGGGATATGGTATCATCAATATGGTGATGATATCTGCTTATACATTCACCCAAAGCTTCAAACCTGCAAAATGCAAACTGTTTGGTCAGTTTCAAAAAAAGGTTAAAAAAGCTGCAACTCAACTGCAAAGCATCATTGATTTCATAGGAAACAGTTCCTGAACTGTTACATAGATTCCATGTAGAGGTATCTTTACAAAACTGTTATGCCTTTCTCAAGGACAGACATCTGCCAGAATTTGGGGCATGAAATAGAATTGCTGATAAGCTGAAAATTGGATAAAAACAATGGGTTAGTATGAATGAAAATTCATAGTGCAATATCTCCCAAAGTCAGTCGCTCTGGGTGAATTTCATGGGTTTCACGTATACCCAATAATTTGATGAAAACACCCCAGTTCTTGAACACCATGGTAAATAGACTCTGCATGTTTTTATTCTACATCCTATATGTGGCTAATATATATATAAAAAAAAGGGCAAGAAACATGAGAAAGGAAATGAAGTAGAAATAACAAAGAATCAAGACCTTTTGAAGGCATCACCATTTCAAAAAAAAGCAATTCACTTCATTTTGATTCTGGATTTTGACTTGCTACTTTTCCTGAGATCTTTTAGATCCCAATCTTCTTCTTTTTTTTTTTTTTTAGTTTAGAACAGATTAAATTATGTTCCTGACTTCTTAGATTCTTTGGATACAATCAAAAGTCCAGATCAAAGTGTTCGTCTCTAAGATGGAATGGAAAAGAAAATAAGTTTGCATCATCTCATGCAGAGAAATTCCATTTGTGGATGACTTAGGAAGACAAAGAAGGCTGCTGAGAATTTACTGTGATTAGTATCTGAGAGTGCAATGTACGTTCTTGGATACTTTCTGCATGTTCTAAGGTTGGTCCAGGACTGCTTGTGGCTGACTCTTTCCTCATCTAGAGTTTTTAAATTTGTACGGCATATTTTTGTTTGCTGGTGTTTTCAGACAAGAGAATTCTAGTCGTCTTCTGCCCTTCCTCTAGTTGTCACACTGAATCTTATTGCTTCTGGCATTCTTTCTATCTGCTTTTTGGCACCAGCCTGAGTGGCAGGTGTATTACCACCTGGGTCACGTTGGCGCTGCTGGAAACAAAGACGACTTCCAAGTCTAAAATTAAATAAATAAAGTTAGCTGCTTAGCAACTCCACTTTGTCCCCCCTCTTTTTCTCTTCAAGCCAAGAAGCAGACTTTAGTCATGCAATAAAAGGGATGACAAAAAAAGAAAACAAATAAAAGCTGGCTCTGGCAAATAATTCTTCTTCTCTGGGTGTGAACCAAAAAGGGGAAAGGACCAGGAAGAGGAGAAGCTGGAGGGCATTAACGTTGGCAAGATGTTCTCATCTCAACTGACCCAAGTAGGATTTTCTTTTCAGACTCCTTTGCATTTCATTTAAGCGATGGGCACTTACAAGTTACAAACTGGAATTCACGATTGACTTCTCTCTAAAAAAAAAAGAAAGAAAAAAGAATTAATTTTATATTTCACTCAAATGCTCCCCTTGTAAGCTATAAAATAAGCGTTATACAATTCAGCAGAGGTTAACTCTCTAATCAGAGTGCTTGGAATTACTGGCTGATTTTGATTTCCAGTTAATGATCCAGTTCTCATTTGCATTCGAAAGCTTCTTTCCTAAAGGCCGTGTCACACTGCCCAATGGATGCAAAAAGGACACAATGGAAGAGAAAAATGTTACATCTGTTGTATCCACGCTCAAAAGGGGTGAAAATTTGCATAATTGGAGCGGATAACACGGACGCGGGGAGGACGCAGGGTGGATGCAAAGCGGATGCGGAACGGAAGGCCAGCGGATGGAAGTGGATGGAGCAACTGCAGGGCTTCCGGGAGGGCCTCAGCAAAGCGGACGCGGAACAGAAACAACAGATGCAGAACGGATGAACAGTGGATGAAGCGGATGCACAGCAGAAGCCTAGCGGATGCACAGTGGAAGCCGAACTGATGCCTGGCGTTAATTGCGCATGCTGGGGGGGGGATGCATTGCACAAGCCCCCCGGATATAAAGGGAAGCAGCTCGCACGTGGCCAGCATTTGGAGGAAAGACCTGCTGCTGGATACCTCGAGTTCTTGCCTGCATGTCTGCCTGCAAGCTTTGCTGCCAGCCTGCCTCCAAGCCTGCCTCCCAGCCTGCCTCCCAGCCTCCTGGGCAGCCTCCCTGCCAGCCTTGCTGCCAGCCTGCCTCCCAGCCTCCTGGGCAGCCTCCCTGCCAGCCTTCCTGCCAGCCTGCCTTCCAGCCTCCCTGCCAGCCTTGCTGCCAGCTTGCCTTCCAGCCTCCCTGCCAGCCTTGCTGCCAGCCAGTCTGTCTGCCAGCCTTGGTGCCTGCCTTCCTGCCAGCCTTCCTGCCAGGCTTCCTAACAGGCTTCCTGCCAGGCTTCCTGCCAGCCTTGGTGCCAGCCTTCCTGCCAGCCTTGGTGCCTGCCAGCCTTCCTGCAAGCCTTCCTGCCAGCCAGCAACCCCACAACCATGGGGAAGAATCGAAAGTCTCAGCAACCTGCCGCCATCCCTGGCAAGAGGGACAGGGCCACCCTCCCGCCCCATGTCCCTGACTCATCTTCTGCTGGGGCTTCTGCTGCTTGGGATCGCTCTTCTGTTGCTGGAGCTTCTGCTTAGCTGCTCCTGGCAGTGGTACTTCTGCTGCGTACTCCGCTGAAGCTGCTCCTGGTCCTGCTGGTCCTGCTGGTCCTGCTCGTTCTGCTCGTGCTTCTGGTCTTGCTGACCCTGCTGCTGGTGCTTACTCTGCTGCTGCTGATCCTGGTCTTGCTGCTGCTGCTGCTGCTGCTGCTGCTGCTGCTGCTGATCCTGCTGCTGATCCTGCTGCTGATTATGATCCTGCTGGTGATTATGCTGCTGCTGCTGATGATGATGATTATGATCCTGCTGGTGATGCTGCTGCTGCTGCTGATGATGCTGCTGCTGTTGGTGTGGAGGAGCAGCCCCTACAACCTGGAAGCCCCTCTGATGAGGGCCCATCTGGTCCTGCCAAAGGAAGGAAGAGGCGTATGCAACAACGGGAGAGGAGGCAGTACTACATTGAGGAAGCGCACGAGGATGAGGTGCTGGAGTGGCTGAGAGAGAACGACTATCTGTGGCGGAAGGGACACCGGCTGTACAGGGACACCAAGCGGAAGCAGGCTGCTTGGAGAGAGAGGGCGGAGAGTCTGGGCCACACATCGGATGTGCTCCTCGGCTGGTGGAAGCATATGCACACCTGGTACAGGAAGCTGCACCTCAAAAAATCTGGCCAGGCCAGGGTTAAACTGACGGACAGAGAGACCTACATCATGGCCAGGTGCAGCTTCCTGGAGGGTGAGATCCGCCACCGAGGAGCACCAGGAGCCCCTCTGTCTACCCTCTCTCTCCGGCAGCCTGCTGCGACCCAATCCTCTTCCGGCCGAGAGTCAGTTCCTGTCTCCATGCAGGTATCTGTGGAGCGTGCCACGGTGGAGAACCCCCGGGCAGGTGTTGAAAGCGTGGTGGAGAGCGAGGAGGACTCCCTGGTGCGGTGGGAGAAAGGAGACATCGAGTCCACCGCTGCCGAAGTCACATCCACCCACACCTCCGCCTCCACAGTAAGGCAGAGAGCCAGACCGCAGGAGGGGCAGAGCCACAAGGTCCTGGTGGAGATCAGGGACACCATCCGCACCAGCATAGGTCTCCTCTCTCAGCTGGTCCCCATCGACTCCTCCTTCTCCAACCGCAAGCCCTTCCTCAATTATGTCAACCAGACCCTCAAGGAGATGGCGGATCCCCAGTACCAGGTGGTGAAGGAGAGGATCACCACGCTGCTTAACAACCCTCCAGACCCAGAGGCGCTTGCTCCCACCCAGTCCAGGTCTGCTCCTCCACCCCAGGTGATGTCCCTCCCATACCAAGGCTTCCCACAGCCCCTCACCTACCAGGGCTACAGCTACCCGGAGGTCCAGCAGCACAGACAGCAGCCCTTCCCAGTCCAGGCACAGAGTCATCGGATGACACCATTGCCACCGGTTCCACTGATGCCACCAATGCCACCCATGACAATGATGCCATCGACGACAGCGATGCCACCCATGCCAGTCCTCACCCAGCTGCAGACCAGACAGCCCCACTACCCTACTCCTTCCTCCACCCCACAGCCAAGCCCGGCCTCAGTACATCTCTCATCAGTACTGGGGCTGACACCCCATGGCATGGAGGAAGGACCTCTCAGCATCACGGGGCTGAGCCAGCTGTCCTCTACCTTCCTCAACACACCGTCCCCTGTTGTCCTCTCGGGGCCAGGCACTCCAACAACACCTCAGACCAGCACTGCAGCAGCATCCACCTCCACAGCACCTGCACCCTAACATCTTAGACTGGGCACACACCTCCGAGTGACCAAGAGGAGTGCCAGAGACTGGCTGCCTGGATATTTGTGGACTTTATTTGGACACTTGACTTGGGTCATGTTTATTTTACAGCTTGTTATTAATAAAGTTTATCTTTGTTTCACACACTTGCTTCATTAATTTTTTTCTATAAAGTCTGGGTGGAAACTTTTAGAAATGGTTTATCCTTTGCATGCTTGTGGGATAGGTTAAGAAAGCAGTGGGATGGGCAGTGATACCTTTGGGATGGGTTAAGATAGCTGTGGGATGGGAAGGGATACCTGTGGAATGGGAAGGGATACCTGTGGAATGGGAAGGGATACCTGTGGGATGGGAAGGGATATCTGTGTGAGGGGCAGGGATACCTATGGGATGGGTAATAGTTGTGGGATAGATAAACCTCCAGTGCAAGCATAGTGTTAAGCCTGGGTTCCCCAACCAGGGTTAGGTAGACAAGCTAAACAGAATGTGCAGCGTTAGTCAGATAGGCACACAGATAAATGAGTGAGCTAAGCTTGTATGTTTATTAACATACAGTAAAAATAACAGAAACGCTTGTGCTATCAAGAATATAGTTTATTCCATTATAAGTTCATGGCATAGTCAAATAACAGTCCAATAGTCATATATCATGTAGTCAGTCCATTCAGGGATATTCAGTTAGCAAAGTCCATGTAGAATATCCTATGTCAGTTCACTTACAAATCAGTCCTTTGTTGTCTCTCCCGTTCGAGCAATGCAGTCTTGATTCCAAGCAGTAATCAGGGATCATCAAAGTCAGAGTGAGCAAGCTGTAGACTTGCTACTTTTATAGTGTTTTCATAACCACTCCCTTAATTACTATTCCACAGTTAAAGCTGCAGACACTTTAACATACACAACTATGAATCATAGTTATTATTTCACCTAAACCAGTTAGGGTAAACAATGTTATCCCTAACACATAGTGGGACTGTATGGTCCACCCTCCCAGGTGCCACCCCTATGGCCCTTCATTATCAATTACAATGTAAGCATTGATCCACACATGTCAACATAAACACAACTCTTTTTTAAACGCCCTGTTCATTGTAGGCCAACCAAACATACATGGCCCAATCTCATCCGTGTGATGAAACAGGCTGAAGGAAGCATCCATTAAGCATCTACCATCCTGTCTTGCCACTCCACCACTCCAGCTGGGGAGTTGCACCAGTGTTTCAGGAGGTTGCGCTGCTTCTTCGCCTCACGTGAGGCTCTGTTGGGCCCTTGCACATCCTCAGTGTCGATCAGGTTTTGCCCTTGCCTCCATTACCCAGGCTCCATGTCCCCATTGCCTTGCTGGAGGTCCACAAGCCTGTTCTGCAAGACTGGGTAGCGGGTGCGCATGAGATTGTGCAGGATGCAGCAAGCTTCCACGATCCTCCTCATGGTCTGTGGGCGATGCAGCATGTTGGTGAGAAGTACCTGGAACCTGTTGGCCAGGATGCCAAAGGCGTTCTCCACCACCCGCCTTGCCCTGGACAGCCTGTAGTTGAAGATCCTCTCTTCACGGGTGAGGTATTTGGAGGTGTAGGGCTTCATGAGGTAGCATCGACCATGGCGAAGAGGATGATGCTGAAGAAGCCCTTGTAGTTGTGATAAGTGGACCCTAAGTTGGCTGGATCTTTGCAGGCCACGTGCTTGCCGTCGATGGCTCCAACGGTGTGGGGGAAGTTCCACTTCTGATACCACTCCTCTGCAACTTTCTTCCATCCTTCTTCAGTGGAGGGGCACTGGAGGAGCTCTTCCTTGTATTCTTCGATGATGGCCTGCACCACTTCTCTGACCACAAAGCTGATGGTGCTGGGTGGCACCCTCCAGCTGTACTGCATGCTCCTGTAGGTGGTCCCTGAGGCCAGGTGGCGCAGAGTGAGTGCCACCTTGAGCCCAGGTTCCAGGCTGGGCGGGAAGTTGGTGTTTGTCTTTGTCAACCTGGGTTTCAGGCGCTGCACAAGTTCGTCAAACATGGCTGGAGGCATCCTCATGAAGTTCTGGAACGCCCAAGTGTCTTCGCTCCTGAGCTCCACCATCAGCTTGTCGTAAAGTACGTACTGTGCTCTTCTGGCGAACCATCTTCGGAGCCAGACTTTTTTTGGGTGCCTCCTTTTCTTCCCGTAGTACTGTTCAAGGAGCCTGCAGATGGCTTTGCAATGTTGCAGAAGGATGTTAGCTGCCGAAAGGATTTTGTCGCAATCCACGGTGGACATGACTGGATGCTGTGGAAGAGGAAGAGTCAGATGAAGGCTGCAGAGGTCTGCACAGCTGGTCTGCTGGTCTGAAAGTGAGATGCAGACGAGTTGCTCCCCCTTTTTATAGGCAGTATAGGTGTCCCTTTGTATCTTCTAGGCATCCTCTAGGCATCCTCTAGGCATCCTGTAGACATGCTTAATATCCGAGATAGGTCCCCTCTGCGGACGTTTTTTCCGTTTTAAACGCTTTGTTTCCATGCTGCATCCATTCTGCATCCGTTCTGCATCCGTTCCGCGTCCGTTCCGCTTCCTCCCTGCGTCCGGATGGATGCGAGTTGCGCGTATGCGCAGCAGATGCCTAGCGGATATAGCGGATGCATAACGGATGCGTAACAAATGCGTAGCGGATGCAAAACGGACGAATTGGATACATTTTCTGCGCAAAAGTTGTAGGCAGCCCAAAACTTTTGGAGCGGATGAAACGTCAATAAACGGATGCTGGACGGATAGAGAGGAAGCAAAACGGAGGCAGTGAGTACATCGCGTTTTCAAACGGATGGCAAGGTTTTTTGTCCGTTTTACATCCTCTTTGCATCCGTTGGTGCAGTGTGACAGGGGCTTTAAGTAACCAAAGGGATCCACTAGCGGGGAAAGTGTTCCCTATACTTTATTTCTTTGGCAGAGCTTATAAAATTAGGCAGGTATTTTTATTGTTTGAATATATATTTTTTTAAAAAAAACCCTTGTGAAATGTGAGCAATATAAATGTAATTTTAACTTCACCCTAAGGTGGGCCATATAGGATTAAAATAGCTTGCAAGCTTTTGTTTTCAACATTACTTTAAACCACAAAATATAACAATTTATCAAGCAAAAAAATAAAAGAAACCATGAGGCCTTTTTGTCTAAATATTTTGTTTTCAAATTCCATGGTCGTTAAATTGCTTCTTGGTTCTCCAGGATTCCTATAACAGCATAGCAAAAACTTTTACTGTGAGCTAGAGTTTTTACCTTGAAGCCAGAGGCCTGAAATATTGTATCAAAGTCAATTTAGAAAAAAAGAATAACCTGGAATTCAAAGATCTCCTAACAATTATTTAGAAATTTAATAAAACCTATTCAAATTGACCAAGACACATTTATTTATTTATTGCCTCAAGCATTCATATAGCCACCTCACCCCCGGCATCGTATAATCAACTCTGGCTGGCTCCCAATCAACAATTAAAATAGTATAAAAATGATAGTAAAACTATAAACTAATATTTATTTATTTAGAACATTTCTACTTTCCAGCCAAACTCCACCAATATTTTTACCTTAAGCCAGTGGTAGGATTCAAAAATTTTTACTACTGGTTCTGTGGCCGTGGCTTGGTGGGCATGGTGTGGCTTGGTGGGCATGGCTTGTTGGATGTGGCAGGGGAAGGATACTATAAAATCTCCTTTCCTACCCCACTCCTGGGGTAAGGATACTGTAAAATCTCAATTCCCTTCCCACCTCACTAACCTGCTTTCCAGCTCTGTTCTCCTGTGCAGGGCAACAAAGAAAACTCAGCTCATCAGCTGGGACTTGGGAGGCAGAGAATAGATTGGAGTGGGGACAGTGAGAGGTGTATTTGCCGGTTCTTTGAACGACTCAAAATTCCCGCTACTAATTCTCCAGAATTGGTCAAAACCTGCTGAATATCACCTCTCCCTTTCCTTGAAAAGAGATTCTGCCCTTATTGGGACAAACCCAGATCAATGTGGTGTTCTGTGAATAATGTGTTGGGAAAGCTCAGAGGTTAGGCCTGTGATTATTTTCTGTGTCATTGCCAAAATATTGCTGCAATAATTTTTTGTGCATGGAAGTATACAATGAAGAATTACTTCTGTCTGGGGGACTCTACTTGATTTGAGGGAAGGGGAAGAGAAACACCAGAAATAGCATTTCAAAATAAGGTGGACATCAAAGGAAGCTAAAGGGAACACCTTGTGACACCTCCTGAAATGGATTAATAATCATGCTGGATCTGAAGCCAACATACCAACTATCTCATAATGTCCAGGGAAGTCTGGCAAAAAAATAAGCTACTTTTAGATCTATCTATATACAGCTTGCATTTCACTTTTCTACATTAAGAAAACCCACTTTATAATTGAAATCATTCTTTTCTATAAGCTTTTTGACCTTACACTTGGCCTCAGAAGTATATGGCTCTGGAACACAACAAAGGGGGAAAAAACAAGAGAGAAGTTCATGCTGTTTTCTTGTCTGCTCTTTTTTCTTTTCCATCGTCATTCTTCTGCCAGGGTTTATCTTCCTCGGCGGGGGCTGGCCTTGAGAGCGGCTATCCTGCTTATCAGCAAGACTCAAACACCGAAGCTCCACAGATGGGGAAGGGATTGTTTCCTGTCACAGCAAAGAATGCTGTGAGTATACCCTTTTTTGTCTTTTATATCTCTTGTCTGTTTGGCCTGAAAAGCCTGCAGTGGCTAAATATGGTCATATAGGGAGGTTAAAAAGTCAAGGAACCAAGCGGTAGAGTTTCCCAACAACCCTGTTCTCAAAGGGGAAATGGCCTCTGAGAGACAGACTGAGGAGATGACTTCTCTCTTAAAGCTTGTATGGGATAGCTAATTATGGAAAGTTGGTTAACCGCCAAAAAATTATGGTTCCAACATGAATCCCATTAATCTTGATGACCGAGTTTAATTGTTCTTATGATTCTCTAAAATTATCCCTTGATCAGGTAAGAATTCTATGGAGATTAGAGATTAAAGATCAATATTCAGGATGGGCTTTGTGATCTCAGGGTCCCCTAAAGAAGTGCTGCTGTAGACTATCAAAAGAAGATAGCAATGACTTTTGGATTAAATTATATTACACATACCTAGCATTTAATACTTTAACAAGAAACTATGGTATTCTTCTCCCTCCCTCCCTCCCTCCCTCCCTCCCTCCCTCCCTCCCTCTCTCTCCCCCTCTCGCTTTCTTTGAAATAAGTCTGCTGGCTTTGGTGGGGTTTATATGGACACAAGGCTTTGTAGAAAAATGTGTCACACTCAAGTAATTATGTTTTATTTCACATTACCCATTAGCTGTAATGTGGCAGTTGAACCCATCATAACAGGGTTGTTAGTTTTCTTTTTTTGGGGGGGGGGGAATTGAAGAATGACTTTTCTTTCCTTGAGTGCCCTGCTCAAAATTTCTAGCTTCTGGATTTTGGTTTTAAAAAACAAGGTTATGGTACTTGAGGCCTCAGAAATGTATGAAAAAGAATGAAAGTAGTTCAAAACCACTTTTAATTCTCCTAGCTTTCACCAAGGACTGGAGGAAAGTAATTTAGCAAACAAGTTTAAGAAACTTTTGTAAAAGGTACGCAGTGACCTTTTATAAAATAAAAATTAAAAATACAGTAGATATGGTGAGCAAACGAATTTGAATTTGGCTTAAATTCACAGCATTGAATGTATGTTCAGGATCCTATAAGATCGTCAGATTGCCACTGTTTCTTATTTGCCCATTTTTGTGCATCAAAGTTGATGGATTTTTCTTTGGAGGAATTGGCCCCTTAGAAAGAGAAAATAAGAATGCTAATCGGAATGAATACCTTCCCACTCTGTGAAATCAGGATAATGTAGCATTCACTGTGTTAGAAGTTGCAGCAGTAGAATTACTGAAGAACTTAATTAACTCGGCCAAACTACTCCCAGAGTTGATTTTTTTTTAGACCAAGGGTGGGAAACCACAGGCAACTGGAATCTATTTCATTTTTATTAGAATGTAGAACAAGGGTGGAAGCAAATCGGAAAGAGATCCAACCTAGAACTAAGGAGGAATTTCCTGACAGTGAGAACAATTCATCAGTGGAACAACTTGCCTCCAGAAGTTGTGGGTGCTCCGTCAATGGAGGTTTTCAAGGCCAGATTGGATAACCAGGTATTCAGAATGGTATAAGGACTTCTGCCTCTGGCAGGGGGTTGGACTAGAAGAGCTGCAAGGTCTCTTCCATCCGTACAATTCTGTGATTCTAATTCTCAAACTGGAGTCTTCTGGTGATTCACTGCAGACTTTCTGCATTCCCTGACAGTCACTGGCCATGCTATCGCCAGCTCATCTTTTCAGCTTCACCTTCCCACAATGACTGCCAGTCAGCTGGAATCCAAAAATAGATTAATGGATGAAAACTGCTTTGCTGAAATGTCCAACTGACATTTCCCTTATATTCTATACCAGTGACCCCCAACTTTGTGGGCACTGAGGACTGGTTCTGTGGAGAGAGGTTTTTCCCATGGTTCAGAAGGGGCATGATTTTGCATGCTGTCTACATCCAGTGGATGGGGCTTTGCTTGTTTGTGTGGCCCAATTTCTGTTGTGGCCCAGTGCCGGTCCACAGATCCAGGGTTGGGGACTCCTGCTCTATACAGTATTTTGGGTAAGTTGAGAAGTTTAGATTCCAAAAAAACACATTGACAGAAATTGGGTCTGGCTTATCTGATAGATTTATCTGTGGGAGTAAAAAGGTAATCCCCTTTTAAAGCACCTGTATTTAATCCCACATAAATGCATCCACCGATAAGCCAATCAATTTTGAACTGAAATACTATGAAAAATAAGCAGATAAGCCAACTGGGAAAATTAAAACATCCAAGGTGACTAATTAGAACATTATTTAATTAAAACGTTAGAGTTGATTTATCCCTGGGTGGCCTTTTTTTTCATGGCATTTTAGTTTAAAAATTGAAGATGGAGGATTTATCTGTGAGTATGTATGGAGTTTCTTAACTGGGTTTTATATGCTACTTCATGACTCTGAATGGCATATTATAATTATACAAAGTAATATAACACAAGTAGAAACCTGAATACTAAAATTCAGAAAATTGCAAAGAGAAAACATGAGTTTTGCAACTAGAAGTTCATATGTGTTGTAGTAAATACGAGTGAGAACTCATGCAAACAGGCCTCCCCCAAAATAATAGAATAACAGAGTTGGAAGGGACCTTGGAGGTCTTCTTGTCCAATCCTCGGTTCAGGCAGGAAACCCTATACCATTTCAGACAAATAGCTGTCCAAACTCTTCTTAAAAACTTTCAGTGTTGGAGTGCCCAGAACTCCTGGAGGCAAGTGATTTTGCTGATTAATTCTTCTAACTATCAGGAAATGTCTCCTTTGTTCTAGGTTGCTTCTCTCCTTGATTAGTTTCTGGCATTTGAGAGCATTTGCACCAAGACAAATTCCTTGTGTGTCCAATCACACTTGGCCAATAAAGAATTCTATCCTATTCTATTCTATCCACTGCTTCTTGTCCTGCCTTAGGTGCTTTGGAGAATAGGTTGACCCTCCTCTTTTTGTGTGACAGCCCCTTAGATACTGAAACACTCTTATCATGTCACCTCTAGTCCTTCTTTTCATTAAACTAGATAATTCCAGCAACTATTCTTTATATGTTGTAGCCTCCAGTCCCTTAATCATCTTTGTTGCTCTTCTCTGCACTCTTTCTAGAGTCTCAACATACACTGCTCAAAAAAATAAAGGGAACACTTAAACAACACAATGTAACTCCAAGTCAAACACACTTCTGTGAAATCAAATTGTCCACTTAGGTAGCAACACTGATTGACAATCAATTTCACATGCTGTTGTGCAAATGGAATAGACAACGAATGGAAAGCATAAGCAGTTAGCAAGACATCCCCAATAAAGGAGTGGTTCTGCAGGTGGTGACCACAGACCACTTCTCAATTCCTATGCTTTCTGGCTGATGGTTTGATCACTTTTGAATGCTGGCAGTGCTGTCACTCTAGTGGTAGCATGAGATGAAGTCTACAACTCACACAAGTGGCTCAGGTAATGCAGCTCATCCAGCCTGGCACATCAATGCGAGCTGTGGCAAAAAGGTTTGCTGTGTCTGTCAGCACAGTGTCCAGAGCATGGAGGTGCTACCAGGAGACAGGCCAGTATATCAGGAGAAGTGGAAGAGGCCGTAGGAGTGCAACAACCCAGCATCAGGACCACTACCTCCACCTTTGTGCAAGGAGGGACAGGAGGAGCACTGCCAGAGCCCTGCAAAATGACCTCCAGTGGGCCACAAATGTGCATGTGGCTACTCAAATGGTCAGAAACAGACTCCATGGAGGTGGTATGAGTGCCCGCTGTCCACAAGTAGGGGTTATGCTTACAGCCCAACACCATGCAGGACATTTGCATTTGTCAGAGAACACCAAGATTGGCAAATTTGCCACTAGCACCCTGTGCTCTTCACAGATGAAAGCAGGCTCACACTGAGCACATGTGACAGATGTGACAGGGTCTGGAGACACCATGGAAAACTTTCTGCTGCCTGCAACATCCTCCAGCATGACTGGTTTGGCAGTGGGTCAGTAATGGTGTGGAGTGGCATTTCTTTAGGGGGCTGCATAGCCCTCCATGTGCTCCCCAGAGGTAGCCTGAGTGCCATTAGGTACTGAGATGAGATCCTCAGACCCCTTGTGAGACCATATGCTGGTGTGGTCGGCCCTGGGTTCCTCCTGATGCATGAAAATATTAGACCTCGTGTGTCTGGAGTATGTCTGCAAGACGAAGGCATTGATGCTATGGACTGGCCCGCCCATTTCCCAGACCTGAATCCAATTGAGCACATCTGGGACATCATGTCTCGCTCCATCAACCAATGCCATGTTGCACCACAGACTGTCCATGAGTTGGGGGATGCTTTAGTCCAGGTGTGGAAGGAGATCCCTCAGGAGACCATCTGCTAACCTCATCAGGAGCATGCCCAGGCATTGTAGGAAGGTCATACAGGCACGTGAAGGCCATACACACTACTGAGCCTCATTTTGACTTGTTTTTAGGACATTACATCAAAGTTGGATCAGCCTGTAGTGTTTTTTTTTTCACTTTAATTTTGAGTATAACTCCAAATCCAGACCTCCATGGGTTTCTAAATTTGATTCCCATTGATAATTTTCATGTGATTTTGTTGTCAGCACATTCAACTATGTCATGAACAAAGTATTTGATAACAATATTTCATTCATTCAGATCTAGGATGTCTTATTTTTGTGTTCCCTTTATTTTTTTGAGCACTGTATTACATCGTGGCAACCAAAATTGGATGAAGTATTCCAAGTATGGCCTTAAGCCCATGTCACACTGAACCAACGGATGCAAAGAGGATGTAAAACGGACAAAAAACCTTGCCATCCGTTCGAAAACGCGATGTACTCACTGCCTCCGTTTTGCTTCCTCTCTATCCGTCCAGCATCCGTTTATTGACGTTTCATCCGCTCCAAAAGTTTTGGGCTGCCTAGAACTTTTGCGCGGAAAATGTATCCAGTTCGTCCGTTTTGCATCTGCTACGCATCCGCTACACATCCGTTACGCATCCGCTATATCCGCTAGGCATCCGCTGCACATCTGCGCAACTCACATCCGCCCGGACACAGGGAGGAAGCGGAACGGATGCAGAACGGATGCAGAACGGATGCCTAGCAGATGCAGAATGGAAACAAAGCATTTAAAACGGAAAAAACGTTCGCAGAGGGGACCTATCTTGGATATTAAGGATGTCTAGCGGATGCCTAGAAGATGCCTAGAGGATGCCTAGCAGAAAACCTATACTGCCTATAAAAAGGGGGAGCAACTCTCCTGCATCTCACTTTCACAACAGCAGCCCAGCGGTGCAGACCTCTGCAGCCTTCATCTGCCTCTTCCTCTTCCACAGCATCCAGTCATGTCAATCGTGGATTGTAACAAAGCAGCCACCATCATTCTGCAACAGTGCGAAGCCATCTGCAGGCTCTGTGAACTCTACTGCAAGAAGAAAAGGAGCCACCCAAAAAGAGTCTGGATCCGAAGATGGTTCGCCAGAAGAGCAGAGGACGGACTGTACAACAAGCTGATGGTGGAGCTCAGGAGTGAAGACACTCGGGCGTTCCAGAACTTCATGAGGATGCCTCCAGCCAAATTTGACGAACTTGTGCAGCGCCTGACACCCAGGTTGACCAAGGCAAACACCAGCTTCCGGCCCAGCCTGGAACCTGGGCTCAAGGTGGCACTCACTCTGCATCACCTGGCCTCCGGGACCTCCTACAGAAGCATGCAGTACGGCTGGAGGGTGCCATCCAACACCATCAGCATTGTGGTCAGAGAAGTGGTGCAGGCCATCATCGAAGAATACAAGGAGGAGCTCCTCCAGTACCCCTCCACTGAAGAAGGATGGAAGAAAGTTGCAGAGCAGTGGTATCAGAAGTGGAACTTAACACACACCGTTGGAGCCATAGATGGCAAGCACGTGGTCTGCAAATCTCCAGCCAAGTTGGGGTCCACTTATTTCAACTCCAAGGGCTTCTTCAGCATCATCCTCTTCGCCATGGTCGATGCTGACTACAAGTTCATGTACATCGATGCTTCAGGCAACGGCTCATCTTCAGATGCCCAGGTATACAACGCCAGTCACCTCAAGGAGGAGCTGGAATGCAACCTCATTGTGGGCTTCCCAGATCCAGAACACACAAGAAGTGCCCTACTTCATCGTGGAGGATGACGCCTTCTCCCTCACAACCTACCTCATGAAGCCCTACACTTCCAGACTCCTCACCCGTGAAGAGAGGATCTTCAACTACAGGCTGTCCAGGGCAAGGCAGGTGGTGGAGAACGCCTTTGGCATCCTGGCCAACAGGTTCCAGGTACTTCTCACCACCATGCAGCATTGCCCAGAGACCATCAGGAGGATCATGGAAACTTGCTGCATCCTGCACAATCTCATGCGCACCCGCTACCCAGTCTTGCAGAACAGGCTTGTGGACCTCCAGCAAGGCAATGGGGACATGGAGCCTGGGGCATGGAGGCAAGGGCAAAACCTGATCGACACTGAGGATGTGCAAGGGCCCAACAGAGCCTCACATGAAGCAAAGAAGCAGCGCAACCTCCTGAGACAATGGTGCAACTCCCCAGCTGGAGGAGTGGAGTGGCAAGACAGGATGGTAGATGCTTAATGGATGCTTCCTTCAGCCTGTCTCATTACATGGATGAGATTGGGCCATGTATGTTTGGTTGGCCTACAATGAACAGGGCGTTTAATAAAGAGTTGTGTTTATGTTGACATGTGTAGATAATTATTACATTATTATTGATAATAAAGGGCCATAGGTGTGGCACCTGGGAGGGTGGACCATACAGTCCCACTATGCTTGCACTGGAGGTTTATCTATCTCACTGCTATCCTAACCCATCCCACAGCTATTACCCATACCACAGGTATCCTAACCCATCCCACAGCTATCCTTACCCATCCCACAAGCATGCAAAGGCTTAAACCATTTCTAAAAGTTTCCAGCAAGACTTTATGAAAAAAAAGAAATGAAGCAAGTGTGTGAATCATAAATAGACTTTATTAACAACAAGCTATAAGACAAAAATGAGTCTCTGGCATTCCTCTTGGTTGCTCAGTCTCAGGGGTGAAAGGTGCAGGTGCTGTGGAGGTGGCTGGTGCTGAAGTGCTTGTCATCAGCTCCTCCAGAAGCAGAAGCAGCAGAAGCCCTAGCCCCAGAAGAGCGAGCCCGTGCTGCAGAAGCCCCAGCAGAACCAGAGTGAGGGCCAGGGGGCGGGATGTCCCTCTTGCCAGGACTGGCAGCAGATGGCTGAGGCTTGCTGTGCTTCCACATGGTTGTGGGGTTGCTGGCTGGCATGGAGGCTGGCAGGAATCAAGGCTGGCAGGAAGGCTGGCAGGGAGGCTTGCACCAAGGCTGGCAGGAAGGCTGGCACCAAGGCTGGCAGGAAGGCTTGCAGGAAGGCTGGCAGAAAGGCTGGCAGGCAGGCTGGCAGGCAGGCAGGCACCAAGGCTGGCACCAAGGCAGGCACCAAGGCAGGCACCAAGGCTGGCAGGGAGGCAGGCACCAAGGCTGGCAGGCAGACATGAACCAAGGCTGGCAGGAAGGCAGGCAGCAAGGCTGGCAGGCAGACCGGCTGGCAGCAAGGCTTGCAGGCAGGCTGGCAGCAAGGCTGGTAGGGAGGCTGGCAGCAAGGCTGGCAGGGAGGCTGGCAGCAAGGCTGGTAGCAAGGCTGGCAGCAAGGCTGGCAGGCAGACATGCAGGCAGGGCAGGCAAGGCAGTCGATGTGTCTGGCAGCAGGTCTTTCCTCTGAATGGCGACCTGCTTCCGAGCTGCTTCCGTTATATCCATGGGGCTGACGCAATGCATCCTCCCCGCATGCGCAATTAATGGCAGGCATCCATTAGGCTTCCGCTGTGCATCCGCTAGTCTTCCGCTGTGCATCCGCTTCATCCGTTCGGCGTCCGCTCTGCATCCGCTGTATCTGTTCAGCGTCCGCTTTGCTGAGGCCCCCCAGAAGCCTATCGGTTGCGCCATCCGCTCCCATCTGCTTCCATCTGCTGGGCTTCCGTTCCACATCCGCTTTGCATCCGCCCTGCGTCCTCCCCGCGTCCGTGTTATCCGCTCCGGTTATGCAAATTTATGCCCCTTTTGAGAGCGGATAAGAATGGATGGAATATTTTGCTCGTCCGCTGTGTCCTTTTTGCATCCGTTGGGCAGTGTGACATGGGCTTTACCAAGGCATTATAAAGTGGTATTAACACTTCACATGATCTGATTATATCCTTTTAATGCAGCCTAGGACTGTTTTAGAAATCTAAAAATAAGTCCTAGAGAAATCTAAAAATAAGATTTCCATGGGCTGGAGATACATTTCTTTCTAGCTCTACAGTACTTAGGCATTGAAGATTATTCTTAGTCAAGTAATGATCAAAGTGATGGCAGTAATTCAAAACACTGTGTCCAGGGAACATATTTCCATATGTGGTGGACCTGTCCATTTGCGTAAAAGTTCTGGAAAAATATCAAAAACTGGATTTTAAATATAACTAAGCAAGAAGTAAAACTTGAACCTGAAACTTTCTTGCTGGATATGATAGATTCAAAAATGGAAAAAAAAATACCAATATTTAATTTTATACATAATGACAGCTAGAATAAGCTGTGCACAAAATTGGAAATTGTCTACCATCCCTTCAGAGGAGATGGTCATCCAAAAAATTCACGAGTGTGCAGAGATGGATAGCCTAACTAAACTACTAAAAAATAACCAAGATAGTGATTACTATAAAACATGGAATTCCTGGTATGAATGGTTAAAGAAAAGGCAATATTTGACAACTGGATAAGTTATAAAGTTATTGAAGACATGCATTTCATCACAGAGTATTTTGTGAAACTAAAACATTGAAAGAACGAAGAAGGTATTGTAACAAGATAGATCACGTTATTGGTAAAAAATGTTAAAAAACATGTAACCATTGCTCAACTTTCGCTGCAAAATGTATATATTTCTGTTTATATGTTCATGTGGTAGAAAGGCATACAGAAGCACAAGTATAATCATATCTGATTTGTTCAAAGTATGAAATTCAGTGTTATTTCTGCTATGATGTGTAACCAAATCGTAGCCAATTACAAAATCTTTTCACACAGAGAGACGTAGACATAAGGCCATTTCCTACTCCAGCCCAGCTTACTTTATTGCAGCTGTTTGCATTTAGATTAGGTGATAGCTTTTATGTTCAGTAGGAAGAAATAGATATGTTTACATACAAAAAGCCAGTATCTATATTTGGGGCTGTATTTTTCCCAGACTGAGCAAAATATCACAAATGGTTTGGAAATGTGGAATAGCTGGAAATCTGAAGAACTGTACCTCAAATTGTTTAACAGATCATCAGAGTTGGAAGGGACCTTGCAGGTCATCTAGTCCAACCCCCCACCCAAGCGGGAGACCCTACACCATTTCTGACAAATGGCAGTCCATTCTCTTCTTGAAGGCCTCAAGTGATGGTGATCCCACAGTTTCTGAATGTAAGCTGTTCCACTGGTTGACTGTTCTCACTGTCAGAAAATTTCTCCTTATTTCCGGGTTGAATCTCTCCTCCTCTCTGTGGCAGTCCCTCAAATATGGGAAGACTGCTGTCATGTCTCCCCTGGCCTTTTCTTCACTAGACGAGCCATGCCCAGTTCCTGCAACTGTTCATTGTATGTTTTAGTCTCCAGTCCCCTAATTGCTCTTCTCTATACTTTTTCTAGTGTCTCAACATATTTTTTATAATGTGGTGACCAAAACTGGATTCAGTATTCTAGATGTGGTCTTACTAAGGCTTTATAGAGTGGCATTAGTACCCACTTGATCTTGATTGTATCCCTCTGTTAATACAATTTAGGATTGCATTAGTTTTTTAGATCCCAGCAGATTGAAGTAGTTTTGTAAATGCTGGATTTTTCAATTAAAAAAAAATCATTGGATGAGGGGAGACCTGGAAGTTCATTCAATGCAAAATCCGTGTCCATACATTCCTTTAGGGTAGTAAAAGAAAGCTATTTGTTTCTTTATTTATTTTAAAATGAATAAATATTCAGATAGGTTGCTGCATTTCATTATTCCCTTTTCGGTTAAAGAAATCACAAAGTGGCATTATCAGCTCTCTCTGTGACATTTTTATTGGGCAAAATATTTTATAGCCCCTACTTGCTGAATATTATGCTGCTGCAAGAGGAATTTAAAAAAGATTTATAAGCTATAACAATACTGCGTTGTGATAATAGCAGTCTAAGAAGGAAGAGAGGTGAAATAATAAAGAGAAGGAAAATCTGAGCAAGGAGACCAGGAAAAAAAACACCACCACCAAATCTATTCTCAGCAACCTCACACAGACCAATAGGAGAATCAGGCTTACAAAGCTCCCGTTGTGAGGAGAGGTGATAGGATTTGGCTTCATCAATTTTCTAGCCAGGATATCTAAAATATAGTTTACAGAGAGCAGCTGTGATTTCATTTAATGAGAGCGCCTCCTAGTAAAATGAGCTAATGAATGGATAGGCCGTAGGTGTAATCTTTCCTTAGGTGTCAGCCATGATTATCCTTGGTGTGCCATTACAGCACAGCTATACACTGTCAGTCAAGCACACACCCAGGCTATTATACATTCGTTGCTGCCAAGTCCATTACATGACGCAGGATGAAGCACTTTAGAAGGGGCAGCTGACTCCTGTAGCTCCTTGGGCAAGCAAATTAGTGGGAATCTGTTCCATATGAGAGTGAGAGGGGGGTGAGAGATGATCCATCTAAGTGTGTCTTCTTGCCAGCTGAGCACCTCCAATACCTTATGTGACCCTGTCAATTTTTTTGCTCTGGAGAGACGCAACAAGGTTATTAAGCAAATACAACCGATGAAGAAAAAGAATCTCCAGCACGCAAAACAAATTAGATTTCAAGGCCAGTAGGGAACCACTATAATTCTCTGCTGTGTACTTGTGGAAGGTTTCGATGGTAATCAGATTGATTTCCAATGCTGCCTATTGGGTCAAACGCATTTGCTTCAAGATCAGTATCTGATCTATTAAAATGCAGCTGCATTATTAACAATTGCCATTTAACAGGAAGAAACAAATGCTGTTTTGTTTGAGGTGAAGGTTTGTTCTGCAAGCTTGCGGGTTGGTTTCCGAACATTTTGTTACCAAGCTAGGTAACATCTTCAGTTTGTTCCTGTCTCACCTTCTATCTTGGTCATAAAAATTGTCTTGTTATTTCCAATTAACTATGACTTACATTATAATAAGAGGACCATGCTGGCTGGACCTCTCTAGAGGCCTCCGGTGAGGAAGTTTGCCCCAGGTAAGGATGCATGAAGATTTCTTCAGGCTCCAAGACAAACCTGTCAGATGGGGCACCCCAAATGCTGGCAATATGGGCACCCATCCACAGGCTGCAGCAAGCAAGGGAAGGAGAAATGGAAGAGTGAGTTAAATTTATTCTTGTCACCATTGTGAAGTTGTGGGAGCGCCATCACTTGAGACCTTCAAGAAGAGATTGGATTGCCATTTGTCAGAAATGGTGTAGGGTCTCCTGCTTGGGTGGGGGGTTGGACTAGATAACCTACAAGGTCCCTTCCAACTCTGATTACCTGTTATCTATTAGGTTGCCCTCTCAGTTCAGTCACCCAAAGTGTCCTTGTTCCTGTTCAGCTCTCTTCCTTCCTTTGGAAGAGCCCACAGACATTCAGGCACCTGAAAGTCTCTCCCTTTTAAACCAACTTTACCAGAGCTGCAGAATTCTGGATGACCACTAGAAGGCAGCTATGAGAGTCATCCACAGTTTTGCAGCACAGTTGGTTCCTTCACAAAGAAGGATGGAACAGCCAAGTGAGAAAAGAAGCCAATCTCTCCAAGACTCTAAAGGCTCCATAGAATAGAATAGAATAGAATAGAATAGAATAGAACAGAACAGAACAGAACAGAACAGAACAGAACAGAACAGAACAG
>BLBF01000003.1:17950159-17987636 GCA_015471245.1 Laticauda colubrina | reverse complement strand
AGAACAGAACAGAACAGAACAGAACAGAACAGAACAGAACAGAACAGAACAGAACAGAACAGAACAGAACAGAATAGAAACTTGGAGGTCTTCTAGTCCAACCTCCTGCCTAGGCAGGAAACACTATACTTCAGACAAATGGTTATCCAACATCTTTTTAAAAAACATCCAGTGTTAGAGTATTCACAACTTCTGGAGGCAAGTTATTCCACTGATTAATTGCTCTAATTGTCAGAAAATTTCTCCTTAGTTCTAAGTTGCTTCTCCTCTTGATTATTTTCCATCCATCACTTCTTGTCCTGCCCTCAGGTACTTTGGAGAATAGCTTGACTCCCTCTTCTTTGGGGCAGCCCCTGAGATACTGGAACACTGCTATCATGTCATCTCTCGTCCTTCTTTTCAGTAAACTAGACATACCCAATTCCTTTAACTTTCTTCATATGTTTTAGCCTCCAGTCTCCTAATCATCTTTGTTGCTCTTCTTTGCACTCTTTCTAGAGTCTCAACATGTTTTTTACATTGTGGAAACCAAAACTGAATGCAGTATTCCAAGTGTGGCCTTATCAAGACATTATTAAGTTGTATTAACACCTCACATGATCTTAATTCTATCCCTCTGCTAATGTAGCTTAGAACTGTGTTGAGTTTTTTTTTTTTTTTTGACATGTTGCTGCTGCGGCTGCTACAAAGTCAACATCTGGTATTGAAATGGCAGCGGGAGAGATGATAACAGCAACAGCTGCAGGGGCACTTGATTCCTTCCACATTGTTTTTCTGCTACAGTTCCTTTTGGGGCCCTTTGCTTGGCTGTTTGTGTCTGGACTTAGTGCAACAAGAAGATAGTGAAAACTATTTCTCCTTGAGAATGGTTATTTGGAATTTTGCAACCTGGTGAATTCCCTCAGCCCCCCTCTGAGCTTCCTCCCACCTCTCTTTCCTGCTTCACTCTATTTCCATCCCTGTCCCTGTGCTGCAGAAGTTTAGTTTGAATCAGTTAAGAAGCACATATAATGTGCAGAGATCCTTTCAAAGGGTTCCGCTTGCTCTCTAATTTGAGCTCTTCTTTGTTTCTTGCCTAACCCTCTTTTTTGGTTCCTTTCACTGTTATTATACATCTCCAACTCTGGTTGAAAGGGATGGACTTAGTGAGAAAAGGCAGGCAGGCTAGCCAAGCTTGGCTTTCATTTAGCTTGTCGCATTTAGCTATAATGAGACCACATACATTATCTACATAGTCTATAATGAGACTAAGAGATGTGCAAAGGAGACACATGACTAGCATGACTAGCAACCCCCCAGTCATGACTAGCAACCCCCCAGTCCCTGTGCCCAGGCAATGATAAGGGATGTGTGTGAATCTTGTGTAAGCATGTCTGAATTCAGGATAGATTTTTGGATGCCAAGAGCTTTTGGTGGAGATTTTTGCCCACAAAATCTGCATTAAATCTTAGTCAATGAACTGCGCAACACTTTGTGCTTTTACCACATGACAGAATAGGTAAGAAGTCTGCCCAATCTGTAGTCATGGAATTTACCTTTTTTTTAACAGGCTGCTCCCGGTCAATCTTTCCTAAGCTTTTATATGACAACAAATCACCTGATTTGTTCTTCCAAGAGAGCTGTTTTAATCAAAATGATAAAAAGCCATTCACATAATTATTCTCTTAGAATGGAGAAGGAGCCACACTCCACATGACAAAAGCCTTTTTTTTCTTTCCTTTTCTGCTGAGGAAGGTGGAGAGGGGGGTGCCTCATCCTATCCCATGGCACTCTCAGGACTAGGGGAGTCAGACAGCGTGACTCCAAGGTGGCCCACCCTCTCCCAAATGGGTGCAATGTGTGTTTAGATCAGTTTTATAGAAACTCTTTCTTCCTTCTTTGCCTTCCAGCTGGAATCAATTCAGAACTGCAGTTGGGGAAGGCCTCGAATGAAACTGGAGCTCCAGAAGCTGAGGGAAGGCACCCTCTGAAGATCCCCGCTTGGTCCTGCACCAGCTGGAACCGCTCTCCTTCCCACACTCTGCATTTCGCAGTGCTTGTCAGCTGTGCCCAGTTTCTGTCAACAGGCAGAATTAGCATGCTGGTGTTTGTATCATCATTTGCCACAAACTGGCTGCAGTCCAAAGCAGAACTTGGCATGATTAGAGCCACTGAAACCTGTGGATTTTTAGCTGCCTGCAGGGTGGTGGCCATTAACACCTATTGCATGCATATGAAAGAGTGATGTGCTCAAGACCACACACTACATATAAGCGACCAGTTACCAAGATCTTCCATTAATCTGCCGATGGGTTGACTGACTTGTGAATTTGTAACACGCCTTTTTGTTTATATGTCCAGCATTCAAGCTCTTTTTTCCTTCTGGAATAGAAGGGCACTTGACAGAGCCCAAATTCCAAGGATTCTCTTGTCATAATTGTAGGTTGAACTTTCAGATACCATTTTCTTCGGTCTAAGTTAGGTTCTTAACCAGAACTTTATTTTATTTATATTTTGTACAGCTCCAAATCCTGGGCATAATGCTCCTCTTTGTTCCACAACAACAATCTTGTGTGGTGGGTTGGGCTGAGAGAGAAGAACTGGCCCAAAATCACCAAACTGACTTCCATGCCTAAAGAAGGACTCATGATGTGCAATCACTAGACCACATTCCAACCATAGAGTAAACTTACCCTCTCCTCTGGCTCAGTTCTAAGCAAAATAGAAATGGAAATGAAATGCCCAAATGGAAAATCTTAACTGACCCATATGAATTTTCCTGAAGCACAGATGTGAGAAGTTCTCTCTTAAATCAGTGTAGAGGTAGGTCCCACCTTACAACCAAAATGGAGCTCACCCATTATGGTTGTAAGTTGTGATGATCATAAGCAGGGTGGGCTGCTGAGGGTTCTCAGGAGTTCGGGAGAGCCCCTAGCTAAGATTCTGTGCAGTTCAGAGAACCCCCAAATGCCACTCCTGGCTGGCCCCGCCCACCCCTCCCCTCCCAGCAGTTCCCACACGGCCCATTTTGGATGCAGGTAAGTGCAGGGCATGCACTAAGGCTTGGGGAGGGTGAAAAATGGGCCTCCTGGAAGTTCGAGAAGGCTGGAAATGGGCCCTTTTCCACCTCCCAGAGAGCCTCTGGAGCCTGGGGAGGCCGTTTTTGCCCCGCCCGAGGCTTGAGGAAACCCAGAAAGGGCAAAAACTCCCCCCCACCATGGTGCAGAAGGCCGACTAGACCACATCCACCATGGCCATGGCTATCCAGCAACTGGATAGACAACCCATTGCTAAAATTTGGTCATAAGGAAGGTAATCGTGTCCAACCTGATTTTACTATCTCTCTTTCTTTTCTTTTTTCTTTTGCAGCAATCACTAAGTGAATCATTGTTATTAAGTGAATCGGCATTTGTTAAGGCAAGGCCATAATTATTAAGCAACTTCATAGTTTGTTATGGGGGATTTTTTCTGAACACCAAAACTAAACTGCAGTTTGGGGCAAAAATATCAAAAATTGTATGACCGCAGGACACCACAAATGGCCATACACGGGGGTGGCTGCTGAGCACCCCAAATGCAGTCATGTGACCATCAGAACATTGAAATGTACCTTATGGGGGAACCATTTCAAAAGATTGACTAATCAGTAGTAAAGTACAGGACTACATGCATCTAAACAGCTAAATATAGAAAATGACTTATTTGTATATGGGGGAAGAGCGAGGACGGAATGAGAAAAGCATTGTGGGGAAAATGGCATTGGTTTTCAATAGAGCATGACACCTTATTCACTAAGATATCATTAGAAAAATACACATTCCTTACTATAGGTCTGGTTAGAATCAGGCTAGAAACTGGGAGACTTTGAATTCTAGTCTTACCTTGAGCACAAAGCCAGCAAGGTGACCTTGGACCAGATACTTTCACCCCTAGCAAGAAGCAGACAAAAACAAACCACTTCTGAAATCTTGCCAAGAAAACTGCAGGGAATTGTCCAGGCAATTAAATAAAGATAAAATGGCCATAAAATGAAGGAGACTAAGGTATGTTTCTAGTCTATTTCTTGGAAAGCAGGCTTCCATACAGCGATGAAAAAATTGAATATATATTTCAGACATATGCAATATTAAATAACCTATGTAAATCCATGTCAGGAATATATATACAGTGATAAAGATGTCTGCCTTAAGAATTAGGAAAAAAGATGGAATTCTCTCAGTTATCTGTCCCAGAATATCTAAGAATTAGATGTAAACTATTATGTAAAAACTGGTGCTGAACTCACAATTTTAGTCACTTCTCGTTTACCTAACATGTGGTTCACATAGACAATGAAGTAATTATTTTGCAAATCTCAATGGGAAAATGTTAGTGAAGTTTATGGGAAAGCTGCACCTTGCTAAACTAATTTGGGATTTCTTTGATACTGTTTTTTTTCTTTTATTCAGAGATGGAAAGGACCATTTATTTAATCAGAGATGGAAAGCATCATCACTTGAGACTTTCAAGAAGAGATTGGACTGCCATTTGTCAGAAATGGTGTAGGGTCTCCCGCTTGGGCGGACGTCAGACTAGATGACCTATAAGGTCCCTTCCAACTTTGATTATCTGTTATTTAGGCTATGAAGCCAACCCTCTATTCAACTCAGGCATTCAAATTAAAACATCCCAGACAGAAGGCTGTCTACTTCTGCTTGATATGTGTTAAAACCTGTACCACAGAGACATTTGTACTAGCTTCATCACACCATTACTACATAAAAACTCAGGGCCTACAGGACAACTTTACATACAAACCTGCTGCTTTCAGATATAAACCATACTACAATCCAAAATTTCATCCAAAATTTGTCTGAAGATGAACTGTGTCTGAGGTTTGACTTTAAAAATTAAATTTACTGAGCACCTAGTTTACCATATTAGAGTACTTTTTAACTTGAAATCATTCTTAATACTCACCTTTTATACTGTCCCATACCATGTAAAAGAGAACCAGTTTGATATAGTGATTAAAGCAGGGCTGTCAAACTTGATTTCATTGAGGGCCGCATCAAGGGTTGTGTTTGACCTCCATGGGCCAGGGTGGGCATGGCTAGGGTGGGCGTAACCAGCTTGAAGTAACTTGTATTGGGAGCACTTGTGGCAGCCTGAACACTCTGCCAGCAAAAGCAGGCTCCCAAGCTCTGTTTTCAGCTGCAATGACCTCCTGCAATCCTCTGCCAGAGAAAAAGGAGTTTGAGAGGGCCACACGCAACCCTCCTGAACTCTGTTCTTGCTGGCAGAGGCACTGTGAGCTGGTCCTTCACTGTTTCCAGGGCGGCCCTATGGGCCAGATCTAAGCACCCTACAGGCCAGATCCAGCCCCCAGGCCTTGAGTTTGACACCTCTGGATTAAAGCATCAGGCTATAGGCTAGGAGACTGGGAGTTCTAGCCTTCCTTAGCCACAAAGCCAGTTTGGTGACCTTGGACCAGTCACCCTCTCTTAATCCTAGGAAAGAGGCAAATAGTTCTGGAAAATCTTGCCAAGAAAACTGCTAATCAGACACAACTAAACAGAAGAAAAATATATCATCATTGAGAAATTCACCATCAGTCAACTGCAAAATTTGCTTGGAAGAGCTTACATCCTGTGACAATATCTGTAGTATCAAACATTCACATCTGCCTATCTCAGGTCCTTGAGAATGACTCAATAGGTGTACTCTGAATATCTGGCTGACTGTGCAACAAAACAAAATAATACCATGTAATCTACTTTGGTTACAACCGATTTGGTGGGTGATTGTACACATGCGTATGCCCCAACGCACCAATTAGATGAGAGGATGAAGAAATGAAAAACTAGGAGAAACCCTCTCACCCACCCATGCGCTTGTCACTTCTTTTATCCTCTCAGCTGATTGTTGGAGGAACCGGTTTGACTGAATGGGTAGTGTTTTTTACGACCAGTTCGCCCAAACCAGCCTGTCAGTCTTCAAGATCTTCTGCTATTGCTTTGCATCTTTTTGACTGCCATAAGTAACGGGGGGGGGGGAAGGGAGGTAGGAATAAGTTGGGAAGTGAGCTGGAGGTGTTACATTCGTCTGCTGTATAAATGGGAGGGGGGAGCATAAAATAGAGTTAGGTTTCTATTTCTCGCTTAGCTTTCTTCTCTCTGCGCAACTGCAACCCGTTATCAAAATATGCCAAGGTCAACGGACAGAGGCCTCATCATCACCTGAAGATGCCCACATGATCATATCCACAACTTCTAATTGGGAGTGTCATCTGAACTATTGGGGGTGGGAACATTTCCATCACTTTCTATATGTGAATTGCGCGCCTAAATTCTCAGATTCAGAATTCTTTGGTTGCTACCACTTCACTTTCAGTAAAAGATATCTTTTCTCTAAACTAAAGAGTCTAAGTATTTCTTTCCTGGATTTTGAATGGAGCTCCGCCTGACACAGCCCGAACTGGTAGCATACTACCACTGCATCTAATGCTCCTACCTTTTCTTTTAGATTCTTTTAGATTCTTTTATGCAAAGTTTTAGTTTTTAACTTATATGCATTTGTATTTTTTAGTGTTTTGTTCAGAAAACACACGAGGTAGACCGGGTTCCAACAACAAATACTTTATTCTTTAACTAGTCAGTAAATAGGAACACTTGGCTGAAGCCGAGGCCAGCCTTTTATACAGGCTGGCTTGCCTGCTTGTAGCCAATGGCAGTTGCTTAAATTTGCCGCCTTTCAGCAGCTCTTTGGATTGGTTCCTAGTGAACCAATCCAATGCTTAGTTGATTTGACCAATCAGATTTGCAGATTTGGAGTCACCCAATTTACATATAGAACACCCCTCCCCTCTTAGTTCAGTCCTATGTGGTGACGTAGTCTCGCAGGTAGGTGGGGCTTTTCCGGACTCGACTTGACTTGCGCGGTTCATTCTTAGTGAAGACGTCGACCGGTTCGGAAGGGGCTGCTGTGTCATCCGTTCTTCTCCCTGGAACCGTCTGGAAGGGTGAGTCAGCCATTTTACCGCCGCCTGAGTTTCTTAGGCTGGCGGTTTTGCCGCTCCCTCCCGTTTCCTCCGGGCAGGTCGAGCTGGCCTGGCTGGCCCCTTCCGATGGGCTCTTCAGGCAAGTCTCTCTGAACAGTGAGTCTTTTATTTGCTCTTTTTGTTCATATGTTTCATTGGTTTTATTTTTTAACGGTTCTTTATTTAATTCTCGCGTTTCCCCCCCCACCTTAGTTGGCAATTTGTCGGTTTTTTCGACGAATGGTTGTATGTCTGTGGTTCTTTCTCTATTTCGGGATCGAAGCTGGTCTATGTGCCGCTTCCATTCCCTGCCATCATCTACTGTTAACCGGTAGGATTTGGGGCCTGTTATTTGGGTAATTTGTCCTGGTAGCCATACTGGGTCCCCAGTGAAGTTTTTGGCGTAGACTAAATCACCAATTCCAAATTTTCTAAACCGTGTAGTGGAGTCAGGGGGGTTTTCTGGCGTGAATTCTGGGTGCAATCTATCAAGGTGTGACCTTAGTTTTCTCCCCATGAGTAGCTCTGCTGGGGGCTTGTTGGTTGTGGTACTGGGTGTTATGTGCTGGAGTGTGAGCAATCGGTTAATTTTTTGCTGTACATCTCCAGTGTCCATTTTTTCTAACCCTTCCTTTGTAAATCGGACCATTCTCTCTGCCCTACCGTTTGCAGCCAGATGGGCTGGCGCGGTTAGGGCATGTCTAATACCTAGGGAGGCTAGGTATTGTTCAAAGTGCAGGCTGGTTAGTTGTGGTCCATTATCGGACACGAGGACGTCCGGAATGCCATGGGTGGCAAAAAGGCTGTCCAGTTGTTTTATTACTAATTCAGTTGTTGTTGATGGCATAATTTTTACTTCTAACCAGTTAGAATAGGTGTCCACAACAATCAGAAAGGTATGTCCTTTAGTTGGACCAGCGAAATCGATGTGGATTCGTGACCAGGGGCCCCGTGGGATTTCCCAATCTCTAATGGGTGCTTTGGGTGGGGATGGTCTAATTGCCTTGACATTTGTTACATGAGGTTACCCAGTTGTTACATGAGGTTACCCAGTATTCTATGTCCCTATTAATACCCGGCCACCAGACATAACTTCTAGCAAGGCTTTTCATTTTTACAATCCCCGGGTGACCTTCGTGTAGCATACTAAGTACCCTAGGTTGTAGTTTGTTTGGAATAACCACCCGATCACCCCACAGTAAACAACCTTTTTGAATAGAAAGTTCGGTTTGTCTGGTCCGGAAAGGTTTAAAGTTTTCAGTTTTTGATTTTCCGGCCAGCCTTTACCTACCCAGTTAAGAACACGGGCAGTCAAAGAGTCTTTTGCGGTGGCTCTGGCGACATCATATGCTGATATGGGTAGATTGGGGCAAGTCTCTATTTGTAGTGCTGTCATCGCTGGTGCCGGGTCTTCTTCAGTCGCTGGCAAGGGTGCTCTGTTTAAAGCGTCCACATGTGAAATCTGTTTCCCCGGTTGGTGTGTCAGAGTGTATGAGTAGGCTGCTAGGAACTCTGATCATCTCGTCATTCTTGGGGAGAGGATATTTGGTGTAGGTTTGTTTCCCGCCAAAATTCCGATTAGCGGTTTGTGGTCTGTTATAATTTGAAAAGTCCACCCGTATAGGTACTCGTGGAAACGTTTCACTCCTGCGACAATTGCTAGTGCCTCTCTGTCCAATTGGCTGTAATTCCGCTCGGTTTTAGATAAAGTCCTTGAATAATATGCGACGGGCGCTTCTCTGCCATCAGGTAGTTGATGGCTTAAGATGGCACCTACTCCGAATGGGGAGGCGTCACAGGTCACTATTAAGGGCAGTGTGTTGCTAAATTGAATGAGAACGTTTGATGATGTTAGCAAGCTTTTAATTTTTTGGAAGGCTTGCTTTTCTCTGTAACCCCAAGTCCAAATTGCTTTTTTGTCTAAAAGACGGTGCAATGGTTCTGCTATAGTGGCCTTATTTGGCAGGAGTACGTTATAGAAGTTAATTAGTCCTAAAAAGGCTTGTAATTCGGTCTTGTTTTTTGGTTCTGGTGCGTTTTTAATCGCTTTAATCTTTTTGTCTGTAGGGTGTATACCCTCTCCGTCTATTAAATAGCCCAGGAATTCAACGCTATTCTTAATTAGGCAACACTTTTCTCTTTTTACTTTGAGGCCAGATTCTCTGAACTTAGTTAGTACTTCTTTGAGTCTGTTTTTTAATTGGGTTTCATCTTTGGCTGAGATCAGGACATCGTCGAAATATGATACGACTCCTTGTATGCCATTTAGGAGGCGTTCCATTAGACTCTGGAAAACGCCTGGGGCCACATTCACTCCAAATTGGAGTCGGTGACATTTGAATGCGCCCTTATGTGTGACTATAGTCTGTGCTTCAGCAGTTTCTGGGTCCACTGGGAGCTGTTGATAGGCTTGTGCTAAGTCAAGTTTAGCAAAAACTTTTCCTTTTCCCAGGGAGTGAAGCAAATGCTGGACTACAGGCACCGGGTATGCGCTTGGTTGTAATGCGTGGTTCAGGGTAGCCTTATAGTCACCACAGATTCTAACGGACCCGTCGGGTTTGACCGGTGTGACTATCGGTGTTTCCCACTTGGCATGGTCCACAGGTTCTAACACCCCTTGGGCTATTAATTTGTCCAGCTGTTCCTCTGTTTTTGCCTTTAGTGCAAAAGGAACTCGCCTGGCTTTTATTCTTCGTGGGGCTATTTGGGGGTTTAGACTGAAAGAAATGGGATTTCCCCGATACTTGCCAAGTGAGCCGTCAAAAACGTCCTGGAATTCTCGGATGAGGTCGTCTTCCCAGCCGGTTGTAGTCACTCGATCGATCCCGGTCATCCCGATGCCCAATGGCACGAACCATTCGATGCCCAGGAGGCTTGGTCTGTTTCGGTCGACTATGGTCAGCGGTAGCACCTTGACGTGTTGTTTGTAGGCGACTCGGAAATGTCCCATGCCGACTACAGGGATTTGGTTTCCCTGGTAGTCCTTGAGAGTTAGGTGCTGCTTCTGTAATTCTTTGGGTTTGATACCTGGGACTAGCTGTTTTATTGTGTCCCACGATACCATGGAGAGGAAGGACCCCGAGTCCACTTCCACCTTGCAGTGTTTTCCTTCGATTTTTACAATGACTAAAACTTTCTTCCCGCTTCCCGTCTGAGCGCTCTTTATAGTGACAGTTTGGTGTGTATTGCTTCTCTTGTTGCCACTTTCTCTCAGCTCATTTAGGCTCAGCTCGTGTTCGGGAATTTCTGCGTCTCATTGGGCTGTAGCTTTTTTTGTTCCTACAGACTTTCTCGATGTGCCCTCATTTCTTGCAATGCCTGCAGATGGCATCGAGAAATCTGCATTCAGCTCGGGAATGGTTTCCTCCGCAGCCAGCGCACTCCCGCCAATTCCTTCTTTCGCGCTCTTTTCTGTTTGTGAGCAAACGGTGGATCTCGTCGTCTTCTTCGCTCGATTTGAATGTTTCACCAGACTCTTCGTAGTGGGTTGCGGTGGCAGGCTGCTTTCTGTCCTTGGTTGGGTTTGTTTCTTCGCTGTGTGTGTTCATCTTTTTCATTGAGACGGCTGATTTTTTCGCGGCTTCAGTGGCTGTGGCTTCCGCGATGGCTTCGGTCATGGCGATGTTGGGCTTGTTGAGTAATTTACTCTGTGCGGTTGAGTCTCTCAGATCCAACACCACGCGATCCCTCATCGCTTCGTCAATGTTCAGGAAATCACACTCACCCCCTAATTGTCTAAGGGCAGCAATGAAATTGGCGACAGTCTCTCCCTCTCTCTGGTCTCTGCGGTAAAATTCGTGTCGCTTTATTAAGTTTGACACCATCGGAGCGTAGTGTGCTTTGAGGATTCTTTGTAATTCTGGCCACGTTAGTTGTTTAACATCTCGGGGCTTCGCAAGGGCCTTTGCCATCTTGAAAACCGTTGGCCCGCAGTGAGTCAGGAACACAGCTCTCTTGCGTTGCTCTGAAATGTCTTCCATTTCATTGCTCTCCAAATACATCTGGAAGCGATCTGCATAGGAATCCCAATCCTCTTCGTTGGGATTGAAGGGTGCGGGCGGTGCGTTGTTTCCAGGCATCTTGGTTGTCATCTGGACTTCTTATCACCACATGCAGGTTTTTTCGTTTAGGACGATCCCACCCTTGTCGCCAGTGTTTTGTTCAGAAAACACACGAGGTAGACCGGGTTCCAACAACAAATACTTTATTCTTTAACTAGTCAGTAAATAGGAACACTTGGCTGAAGCCGAGGCCAGCCTTTTATACAGGCTGGCTTGCCTGCTTGTAGCCAATGGCAGTTGCTTAAATTTGCCGCCTTTCAGCAGCTCTTTGGATTGGTTCCTAGTGAACCAATCCAATGCTTAGTTTATTTGACCAATCAGGTTTGCAGATTTGGAGTCACCCAATTTACATATAGAACATTTAGATTTAAATTTTATAGACTCAATGTATCCTTTATGCTTTCTAAATTAATGACACACCCCAGCCCGTTCAAATAGATTTGATTGGACTTGATTTGTGTTAAAATGAGAGGGGGGAAGAGAAAGAGAAACATACTTATTCAAAGAATGATTTAAAAATAAAAACTCTGTATCAAAGACCCCAAGATAGAAGTCTTATACATTTTAAAGATTCTGTGTATATCCAGTAACTGGTGAACCAATGACTTAGCTAAAATAAAAATACAGAAAACAAATTATCTTAAAATATATAGGTTCCTCAGTTCAGCTCGCTCTGAATAAATTGCATTCTCTGAAACATCAGGCCCACAGCTGAGACTGCTTTAGTTGTCACTGGATACTCGGATGGCAGCCATGGCAAGGAGACCATTTCTATAATTATGGCTATTATATGTCTCCTCCTGAGCCAGTTGGATTTGGCAACAACTGTGTGCAATACAATGAACTACAAACCAGCCAACTCCATTTTCAGTTAGTGTGTTGTCCAAACCAAGGCTATGTGGTTAGTTCACTGTTGTGAGAACCCCCAAGCTGGACTAATTCCATGAATCTTGGTTTAATTAACCATGGATAAGCATGTGCAAACACAGATTTGAATTTTTCACATTGTGATGATTGCCTTCCAAAATCATACTCTCAGGATGCTCCCTCAGCTACCCTCCAAATTCCTTCGAAGTTCAAATCCCAAAGATTTCATAGGTACTAAACAGCAAAAAATTATATTCTTACAGTATATGCTCCCTGTGCAAAGAATCATTCCAACTATAGTTACTTTTGATTTGAGTGCTCATGCTTTTTCTTTTTTTCAGCAAACCATGACAATATTCTTTGGCCAGTGATTAGAGCTGGAGGTTTTCTGAATCACTGTGGAATTGCTACAGCAATTATACTGTGGACTAATTGGCTTAACAATTTTTTGTCTTGTTTTCTTTTGTTTCATTTGCTGGAACGTCTTCTGTGCTTTTACAACAGTGTCACTGCATGCAGAACTGTTGGCACCTGCAGCTTTCCTTTCCTTGAGGCTTTCAAGCAAGAAAAGCTTCATCACCCGAAGCTGCCAGGAATCCCATTGGAAGAATTGTAGCATAATTTGTAGCCAGATGGATGGATGGATGGATGCATGCATGCATGTCATTTTAATGCTGAACCATCTCCTCACAACTATGGGAAGCAGTTGACAACAGTAAGAACAATAAAAATACAAATAATTAAAATTCCAGAAGAAAAATAATACAAAGAATCCACAACAAAACTCCTAAAGCTGTTGAGTCTTTAACCTCACACACATTAACACATATTTCCAATCTTCCATAGAGGTTCCAGGTCTTCAGTGGTTTTTAAAGGTCATCAGGCTGGAAGTCTCCCAGGGCATGGGGGATGCTAGCCCACAGGGCAGTGATAGACATGGGTACTTCCTGGATTCGGCCACATAGTTTAATCAGGGGTGTTAAACTCAAGGCCCATAGGCCAGATGTGGCCCACGGGGGTGCTTAAATCCGGCCCATTGGGCCAGCCTAGAAATATCAAAGGATCAACCCGCAGTGCCTCTGTTGGCTAAAACAGGCTGCATGCGCTCCCTCATGCCTTGTTTTCATCCTCCATGGCTTCCTGCAGCCAAAAAAAGAGCACAAAAAAGGGTTGAAAAGGGAGCCAAAAATGGCAGAGTGCTGCAGGAGGCCATGGAGGGTGAAATTGAGGTGCAGGGGGGCTGCACACCTACCCCCTGCGTTGGCCAGCAGAGTGCTGCAGGAGGTACCTGTCCTGCCCCCCTCCCCCCGCCCCTGCCACTAGAATTCATATCGTTGAGGAATTTCTCTTTTGAGACAAATGTGTTTTATTTAACTTTATTTAAAAAAAAATATTTATCTCTTTAAAATAGTAATTCTATCCCTTAGGGCTAGACAAATAGTTAGAAAAGGCACCGGGACTTTTGGGCAGTTAAAGACTAGAGGAGAAACAGAGTATCTTTCTCATTACCTCTGAGCTTCCACCTGTCTTTGTCAAACAACAATTTCTGTTAATTGGGTAGTTAATCTAATTATCTAATTAAGCAGAATTGCTATTAGCAATTAGACTGAGCACTGCATCAGAGCAGGGAGGGTTCCTTCCCTTTTGGGCCTTGACAAGAGAAACTAGAGAGCAATACAATCCCCTTCCTCCTCATTACTTTTTGGATCTGTAACTGAAAAACACCTGGAAGAGCATTTGTACTTTAGCATATCTGAATCTTAAAAGCAAATAGAAAAGAATAAAACCTTTCGCAGTAAAGCTATCAGCTTTTGGTATCATAGAAATATGAGTTTTTAATTCAGCAGGTTTCTGTGCCCCCATTTTTCCTAAAGTTTTCTAATATATTAGCACAAAAATGTGTTGTTAATGTGTTCTAGCTCTTATAAAAAATACCTTCACAATTCCTTGTGATGTCACTGAAGTTTGTATTTCTTGACTCGGAAACAAATATTGCTTTTAATATGATGTGTCCATTTACAATCTGGAAAATTCTTCCCTTGTTTTAATCTGAGCTAGTTATGATATGTCTTTCTGCCTTAATACTCCTACACTCTTCTTGCCAATATCTTTCTATTTCCTAAATCTCTGCTAACATCTCTTACTAATGACCAGTACTTGGAAACCAACTGGATGTGTCCGGGTACTAAAATCTATGAAAAATAGTGCCTACATTTGTCTATCCTACTAATCCACATGGGTATCATTCCTTTGTATGGACTTTAAGTTCTTGAATTGCTAGATGGCTGGCCATTTTAGAAAAAAGAACACCTTAGTTTTCTTGGTGGTATGAAGCATGGCAGAGAACAAAGAAAGTTTTGTCCATTATTATGGATATATTTTATTATAATTAATTCCTCTGATACATAAATGCTGTAATTCAGAAGGCAGTGTATTAACTTTTTTGGGATTGTACACAAGTACAGAAAAAGGGGAAAGAGTGGAGTCCCCAAAACAATCCTATGATGTCTATTTTCAGGATACACAATAGACTGGTTTTGGGGATGGGAACGGAGAAGGAAACAATACATATGAATGGGATGATATTACCTCTTAGGGAGTTGGAGGCTACTTGGAACCCTAAATACTAATCAGGAGCACTGACAATTATAGACCTATTTTTCAATTGGAGCAGTTGTTATGACTATATTTTGTGACCTATGTGAGTTAGATGACTGCTTTAACGATTCATTAATTTTACAGAAAAGACCAATAACCTGATCTTTATACTTCTGAGTCAACCCTCAACAATCAGCTCCAAATGAAGGCTAAAGCAGTTTTCATATAACCCCTTCATTTTACTCAAAATGCTGTCAGATGATGGCTGTGTTTATTTAAAAAAGATATTTTTTTATTGTTAGAATAATGAAATACAACAAAAAACAGATAATTGGATACACTGGATAATAACAGTTAAATAATAGAAAAGTAACTAAGCATAAATAAAATAAAGCAACATAAAAACATTTTCTATTAATACATTCTCCCTTTGTCTTCCATTTATTTCCCCTGCCACTGACCCTAACCAAAGTATTTATACTTTACATTAAACGTGAAAAATTATTGCTAGTAACCATTTAAGTTCTATCATTTATTATTTTTATAGGTCTCATAATTTTCTCTCTGAAAACCATATTCCAAATGTTTTAAATGTCCTGCTGTGTAATCTATAGTATATATGGGAGCCATTCTTGCTTAAATTTGGTTACTGTTCTGTTGTGAATATATTGTATTGTAGAAAATACTAATTTTTTTCCATTTATGTTTTCTGAAATAATACCTAATAAGAACAGTTGTAGTTTTATGGAATGGAATAAGACTCTTCACCCAAAATGCCACTGAAGATGTTATTTAGTTTAGTAATAAACTAAACAGAAAGTTTGGAGAACAAACCACTGCTAAAAGTTGTCATTTTAGTTTTAAGATATGATATTTTTTCTAGTACTTTGGAGGATTTTTTCTTTTTACACAACCATCACATATGGTGAAATCTCTCTTTATTACAGCATTTTCAATATTAATTGTTATATGATTTGTAATTATTGATGGAGTTACATATAAGACATTACATGAAATGGGCACCTATATAAATGTGATACATAAATATCAATCAACATCTGAAACATTTAACAACAATTCCCCTTGGTATAGAATCATAGAATATTGGATTTGGAAGGGACCTTGGGGGTTTTCTAGTCCAACCCTCTGCTTGAAAAAGAAACCCGATACCATTCCAAACAAATGGTTGTGCAATCTCTTCTTGAAAGACTCCAAATAATGGAGCACCAACAATTTGTGGAGGCAAGCCGTTCCATTGATAATTGTTTTGTCAAGAAATTTCTCCTTAATTCTAGGTTGGATCTCTTTTTGTTAACCTTCCATCTGTTACTTCTTGTCTTACCCTCAGGTACTTTGGCTGTCTTTTCTGTGACAGCTATTGAACCAGATACTACTATTTTATACCTGTGTATTTAATTTTTCTTGTCAAAGGGTAAGGCCTTGCTTTTCTTACCACCAAATTGTATTTTATTTGATGGGGTCCAATCTGGTGGATTTCTACCAGTTCACACCTATTGGCTAGAACCGGTTGATAACATCCTAAGCAGTTCGGAGAACCAGTTGTTTGAAGAAATTACTGGCCTAATCCTGTAAGGAAGGCAAGAAGGAAACATTCTGGTGTTGCTTTCAGAAACTACCTCTCTGTTAACCCTTATTACATTCTTGGCAGGACTAGACTTCCTGTCTCAGGAACTTCTCTGGAGTTTTTTTCCCTTCCTTTGCTGGTACTTTGCTTGTGTGGAGTGACTATTCAAAGTTACAATGGCACTGAAAAAATGACTTATGACCATTTTTCACACTTACGTCTGTTGCAGCATCCCCACAATCATAAGAGACCCGGTGAGGAGATGCGTGCCTTGATGTGAGTTATATTGAGTTGGCCACATCCAGCCAATAACTTGACCACCAAGCCACGTCCACACAGTCACATGACCACCAAGCCATGCCCACCAATGAAGCCATACCCAGAGAACTGGTTGTTAAAATTTTGAATCCCAGCCCTGGGTCCAATGTTCAAGTCTCAAGTTCTTTAGAATTTTGATTCTGTCTTTTCGTGTTAGCTATTACACAAATGCACACACACATACATACATACATACCAGCATAGTGTTGCCTGGAAATTTAATGAAATCCCCTTCTATGCCCTCATATAAATCATTTATGAGGATGTGGTAGGGTACTGGGTCTAAGACAGAACCTGGAGGTACCCCACTGCATGCTTCCCTTCATTTAGATGTGATTCTATTGCAGACAACTATTGAGTGTGGTTGATCAGACAGTTGTGAGTCCACCTGGTGATAATATTGTCTATCCCACAATTTTTTTCTATCTGGGGAAACCATACTTAGATTATTGCATCTAGTTCTGGTCAGAAAGATGTTTTTCAAATCTAACAATTTGAAAATGCAACAGCCATGGTAAATTCTACAAATTTTTATAATAATAACTTGCAGCTAGAATTAAAACAAAAAGTATTAAAAATAAAATGAAAATGATCACAATTAAAATTAGGTTCAAAAACATTTGTTTTTAAGAAATGACACCAGGTTCAGTAGAGGTCAGTTCAAGTTCCAAAGACCTGCAGACTAGATAGATGGCTTGGCTCTGAGCTATTGCAAGATAGACCTCTGACTAATGTAAGGGAATCTCTTTAAATGGCCACAGTGAGCTGAAGGGTGGGGCGGAAGATTACATAGAGATTGGTATTCTCTGAAGGTTTATATTTTTTCCTTTCTACGTTATAGGAATCTCAGTTTTGAACTGAGACCATCCCTGAACAGATTATATCTCACTAACCTAGAGAAAATTTGTCATTTCTGAAGCAATAAAGCCAATCTTTAAAATAGATTGGACAATCTTAGCATATTGCTAGCTTTTACTAAGTGCTCTTCCTCTATAGGAATTTAAGAATCCATTACATATACCATGCTTTATCTGAGATTCTAATAATTCTGTAAAACAGGAGTCTTGCTTATATAGCATTTGTGAACAAATGGAACTTAAGATTGAAAAGAAAGTAAAATACTTGGGTATAACTATGATGAATACAAATTGTGGGTTATTTCAAAACAACTATGTTAAAACATGGAATGAAATTTAAAATAAAAAGATATGTCAAGATGGGACAAATTACAATTGTCACTGTTGGACAGAATTTCTGTGATTAATATGAATGTTTTACCTAGAATGTTATTTTTATTTCAGACAATGCCTGTTTTGACAACGGATGTATCATTTAAACAATGGCAGAAGGATACATTTAAATTTGTATAGCAGAGGAAAAAATATGAGTTAAATATAAGGTACTATAAGATGAAAATGAAAGAGGAGGATTGGGTCTACTAGATTTGAAATTACATTTTGCTGCCTGCTGTTTAATTTGATGAAAGAATGGGCATTGTTGAGAAATAGAAGGTTACTGGAGTTAAAGGACATGAACTGAGATTTGGGTGGCATGGATAGTTATGGTTGGCCAAAACAATGTTTAAAGTCGATTTTAAAAATCATCATGTCAAGTGGGCCATTCTTAATGTATGGAATAAATATAAACTTAGGTTTTGACTTAAAACATTATTTGTGGATTTCAGCACAATAAGCATTTTGTAAATGAGAAATGATCAATTGCGAACATGCCGTGGTGTATTAGATTTTTTTCAGGGAGATTGTAAAATAAAATCAAGAGAAAATTTGACATAGAAAGATATCCCCATCAATGGTTTTCTTATGTACAATTATCAGAAAGATTTGAAGTGGATAAAATATTTTTGGTATGGAACAATGTCAGACTGAATTTGAAACAGAATCATATACAAAAGATAAATTTGTTGGTGCTAAAACATAAAAACTTCTGTTGAAATAAGAACTGAAAAATTGTATGATAAAATGGGCTAAAGTTTTTGTTACAATATAGAAAAAAAACAATGGGAAAATATATAACTGAAAGAACTTAAATTTACTTTGTGTTCTAACTTCAAAGATAATTTTTATAACATGTTGCATTGCTGTTATTTGTCATCAGAGAAATTGTCTAAATTTCTAAAAGTGCTCTGTGTCTTTCCTGGAAATGTGAACATTTTATTATGTTTGATGGGTATGAAAAAAAAACCTCAAAACAGTTTGGATTTATTTATTCATTTGATTTGATTTGTCAATCGCTTACAAGATAATAGGTATAAGTATAAACATAGTTATGAATACATGAAATGGATACATATAAGAAAAATAAAAAGAAACAATAGGACAAGGATGGTAGGCATGTTGCTATGCTTATGTATGCCCATTACAGATCTCTTAAGAAAGGGGTGAGGTCAATAGTAGACGGTCTAAGGTTGAAGTTTTTGGGGTTTGGGGAAGAAACCACAGAGTCAGGTAGAGTATTCCAGACATTGACCACTCTGTTGCTGAAGTCGTATTTCCTGCAGTCAAGTTTGGTGAAGTTAACCTTGAGTTTGTATCTATTGTGTGCTCTTATATTGTTATGGTTGAAGCTGAAGCATTCATTGACAGATAGGATATTGCAATGTATGATTTTATATACCATACTTAGATCGGACCGAAGGTGGCATAGTTGTAGGTTTTCTAGGTCTAGAATTTTGAGTCTGGTGGCAAAAGGTATCCTGCAACGAATAGAAGAGTGGAGAACTCTTCTTGTGCAAGGCCTACAGAAACCTTCCTCAAGCTTTTGGAAGGCCGAAAAAGGCCTCAAACTGCCCAAAAACCAGCTGTGAGGCGTAGTGCAGGTAAGGGAGTGGTGGGTGTGGGTGTGTGGGTGGGTATTATGCGCGCATGCATAGGGGTTATGCAGGGGCACGCATTGTTTTCTTGGTGCTGGCACATGAGTGTGAGCGTGTAAGCATGTGCACAATTTTTGGCACAGGAGCCCATAAAGGTTAGCCACCACTTATATAGACACTTAATCTCCACCTTATTGGGGAAATAAGGCTTGAATTCAGGCAGTTTCTTTTCTGCAGCATTGAGAACTGGGGTGGGAAATTTGAAAAACTGGCCATTCAAGGTATTGCCAGGTTGCTCACCACTATCCCCAAGAAATAGATGGAACCCTCCAAAGGTGATATTCAGCAGGTTCTGACCAGTTCTAGAGAACCGGTAGCGGAAATTTTGAGTAGTTCAGAGAACCGGCAAATTCCACCTCTGACTGGAGATTTTATAGTATCCTTCCCCTGCCACGCCCACCAAACCATGCCCACAGAACCAGTAGTAAAAACAATTGAATCCCACCACTGGAACCCTCCCTCCTCACAACTTAAATCTCCCTCCTACTTCCTGTCCCAGCCCAATTTACTACACAAAATCCAAACATTAGAAAATTATGGGAATTGCAAATCCAATGAAATTCTAAAAATCAACAGTTCGGGCAGGTTACTGTGGAATTGTAGTCCTTTATATTTTAAAACACTTTTCCAAGAAAGGTTTGTTGAGGTTACATGCTCCGCACAATTTCTGTTTGATGAAGTATCTCTTTTACATGCATGATTATGACAACCTAGTTTTTCTCACAGGAATGTCTAAAGTAGCCCTGTGACTTAACTGTGCCAGAAAGTTTTGTTTTGCTTACTCTAGCATACTATACTGTTCCTTGTTTTCCAAGCACAGCATGTTCTGTAAATTTTAAGTATGTAGCTTTCCTTTTAGTATATATAACCTCACTGCTATCTTGATTACTAAGTCATTCTTTGAAAATGGAAGATAACATGTGCAATATAAAAGTGATTTCTTTTTTTGCCTTCTTCTGATTTGCTTGGTAATATTGTTTTATACCAAACAAAAATCCAGTTTCATCTATATCTTATATTAAGAAGTTTATAATCTGTCATGAATATTGCTGTCCAGCTGAAAACTGGCAAGAGTTTACAGGCTTATCATTTGTAGAAATTAAAATTACATTAGAAAAAACTGGAATTGGACCTAGAAATAATGTCCTGGTTTTTCTATGCTATAGTTTCTTGAACTAGCTACAGAAATAAGTGATTAATAATCCTTTCAGGTATAGCAAAAAAAATCACATTAAAAATAAGAGATGATAATTTCATAAATTAAAATTTGAAACAACTCCTGCATAATTTTGGGTTCCAAACAATATGTGCTGTGCGACACATTAAGCTAGGAATGTTAAACTCAATTTCACTGAGGGCCGCATCAGGGTTGTGTTTGACCTTGGGGGACAGGGGTGGGCATGGCCAGGTTGGGCATGTCATATGTGTTGGGGGGCACCTGTGTTGACTTGAGTGCTCTGCCAGTGAAAACAGAGCTGGGGAGGGCCGTGCCCTCATGAGCTCCATTTTCACTGGCAGAAGCACTGCAGGCCGGTCCTTCACTATTTCTAGGGTGGCACCATGGATCAGATCTAAGCACCCTGCAGTCTGGATATGGCCCCCAGGCCTTGAGTCTGACATCCCTGCATTAAGCCATAAAATTGTTTATTTGGTTTTGTCTTAATGTGAATATTGCCACTGTGATTGTAAGTAAAGAGTTTATGCAAATTTAGTTTACTTTATTGTCTTTGCACCTCTTACAATGAAATCAAACACCATTTTCAGTGCACATCATGACCATGAAAATAAACACAAACACACATCCTTCACACTCCACACATTGAACTGAAAACCCCCAACACCGCACCAACTATACAGTAGAATTCAAAAGAGCTACTGCTCTGGGATAGAAGCTGTTTTTCAGCCTATTTGTGCTTGTTTTTATTATTCTGTACCGTCTGCCAGATGGTAATAGTTCAAAAAAAGGGTTCCCAGGATGAGATGGATCTTTGAGAATGTTTTGAACTTTCTTAAGGGAATGGGAGCTATAAAGCTCTTCCAAAGAAGGGAGAGGATCCACTCAATTTGGAGTTATTTTATAAGCCATGGCTTTTTCTGCAATACGCAAATCTCGATCAGGATATTTAAACAAAGAGCACGGTTTTACTCTTTTTTCCCCTTTTTTCTTCAAGTTAGCTTTTGACTACTTGAACAAAACTCCCTGCAATTTTCTTGGCAAGATTTCCGGAAGTGGTTTGCCCTTACTTCCTTCTCAGGGCTCAAAGAAAGCAAGCCCAAGGTGACCCAGCAGGCTTTAGACCCAAGAAAGGACTGGAATTCACAGTCTCTCACATTTCTAACCAGATGCCTTGATCACTACACCAAGTAGCTCTATAGGAATACAGATTTATAAAAGTACCATACAGCTTTCACCCTAATAGAATTTTCAGAGATTTATATACAAAAGAATGTAAAATGAGATATTGCATTGGGCTGAGATGGTGATACAGAAGGTTGCACGTATGTGAACTTCATCTGCTAATTTTAAATTTTTATTTTATAAATATTGAGTAGAAGCTTTTTAACTGAATTTTAACTGAAGCACACAGCATCAGGAACAGTTGTGGTTTGTCTGTGACAAGCTAAGTTTACTTCAAGAAGTATAGTATGCCGACAACAAAAAATGTAAACTGAAGGTGGAATTCCAAATATTTTATCTTCCAAATAATACAAAAGAAATTTGAAAAACAAAAAGACTAAATAACAGCCCTCCAAAAAAATACTCCTAATCCTTAAAAATTAAAGGAAATACATTTCATATATTAATGTGCTTTAGAGTTAGGTCCCATCCAATTTCCCACCATATATATCTTATTTCTTTCTGATCATTTAAATAAATTTAAATATAATTTAAACAAATAAATGGAAAGCTAGTTTCCTATGAGGCAAATATCTAGCTTTAAGCATAATTTCTGCTTTGAAGAATGCCACTTGATCATTCCTTGAACATAAATGGTCAAAAAAATTCTGAACGATTACAGTTCAGAAAAGTGAATGTGAAGCAGAGGAGTGGGTAGAAAATATATCAGTATGTCTTCTTGGTAAGAAATATAGCCAATCTCATTGTACACATGTTGCACTCTGACAATAAAGGTGATAATAAAAATATGATTGGCCATACCTAGTATGGCAGCCATTTTATGAAAGTTATGCAAAAATCTATATGGTGGGATCCTTGGTATTTTCTTAATTTTGGCTGTTTGCTTGCAGACCTTTTGTTACCCAACTAGGTAACATCATCACTGCAAGCATACTAACTCCACAGTTGAACAAATATATTCTTCTATTAAAAGCCTATAGTATAGTATGATTTCAAAATTCCAGATACACTCACTGGTCTCCAAAAGTTGAAAACTTTTGTCTTACATTTATTGTTAATCCTTAAATGCTTTGGAATGTGTTTTTGTTTTGCTTTTAAAAGAACTTTAGAATCATATGGCTTGCTAATGAAAACCTATTTCTGATATTTATTATATACTGACCTCATATTGTTTGTTTTACCTGGAGTCCACTGCAGTTGCAGTTATCACAGAAAGGATAAAATGCAGATGGAACGAATTTGGCTGTCAGAAAAGTTGAGAAAAGACAAAACTGAAAAACCAGAAAGCTATATTCTTCCAAGAAATCTTGCTAATAGCAATAAGCTAAAATCAAGTATTTGTTTATTTATTTGTATCATTGACTATTGATTATTAAAAGCAGGAGTGATAGTGGGAATTCTAATTTTAACATATGGTGATACTAATTGGTTTTCCACCATACTGCCTCCACACTTCTTCACACTGGGACTTTTCTCCATAGCATGTCTCAGTTCTAAAAACTAGCTCAGTAATAAAAGAACATGTTCAGACTGCAAGAGTGTTTATGGCATCCACTTGTTATTTATTTTAATTCCATGCACTGGTAGAGCATGATCTGGAATTACTCAGTCATCCAGTAGCTATGCCAGCAGTTTTTACAGCCTTGTAAAAGGAAATGAAGAATCTAAGTCTTTTCCTTCTCATTGACTATTGTTCTTTTCCACTGGAGCAGCAAAATAGAAAACCATGATGGCACATTTGTGATCAGCGCCACCTTTCGTACTGCTGGGAAGTCCTACCCCTTTACATCTCCCTGAGAAACTATGAAGAGATGGAAACATAGAAAGCCACTGAACACCTAGAGAGTCTCTGTTTTGTCTTCTCTAGGATGTTGTTTCAACTGTCCAAGATGGTGACATTAACTCTGAACATACCTCAGCTATTTAAATTAAATCTAATTTATTAAAAGTTGGTGGCTGGGTCCATTGACCTACTTTTTATGTTCATTCAAAATACTATCTCTACCCCATTTTCCAGTTGTATGTCATGTGGAAAAGCTAAAGGATGGAAAAAATGCCAGACCTACAAGAAGAGAGCAATTTATTTATCATTAAAATAAGGCACACAGTGAAGGAGGAAAAAAGGAAATAAGCAATCATTTTTCCTGTGTGCATTTATTTTGATATTAAAACCAGGCTTTATTAAGATCTGTTGGAAGAATTATCCTTCTGGGTTCAGTTCCAAGTGGGGAAAAAAGACACTGGAAACATGGAGACTATTTGGAAAGATGGTGTAATGGTGGACAGGACCACATGGCTTGGAGCTCCAAATTGAAAAGGATGATCACATGCTTCAAGGTGAAGGAAAAAAGAAGGAAGGGCTGAGATGCTGAGAGTGCCTGGTTTTATACCCTGTTGAGATTTGAATTTGAGCTTGTATTCTGATTCAGTGTTCGCCAACCAATGGGCTGGGGACCACTGGTGGTCCGTGAGAAAATTTTGGTGATCCTCACAGAAATGTCACCCCCAAAGCAATTAATACAGGCTGCATGGGAATACAAGGCTTGCATCGCTTGCATTGTGAACAACTTGAGGTAGTGAGGGGAGGGGGGAAAGGGCAGAGGATGGGAACTGGCCCCATGCTCCCCACACGCATGGCCTGGCCACAAGGCTGATTCTTTCTGCTTTTGCTTTTGGCTGCACGCAAGGAAAGCAGCAAAAGTTTTTCTCTCTCTTCCCCAAACTCCACCAGAAGTGAGCCTTTGGGACCCTGCAAGGCATCCTGCTACAAGAGGCTGCACCGGTGCGACAAGTCTCACAAAGACTCGTTTCTGGCAGAATTTGGGGGAAAGAAAGACTGTGCTGCTGCTTCTGCTGCTTTCCTTGCATGAAGCCAAAAATCTCTCTCTCTTTTCTCTTCTGAGAACAGAGCTGGAGATGGTATCCTGTTGTCCCAAATAAAGAATGATTGATTGGTAGGAAAAACAGGATGGGCAATTTTCCTGTAGACTTTTTTGGGGATTTTCCCAGAGTCTCTGGTCTGCAGGATTTAAAATTATGAGTTTGGTGGTCCCTGAGGTCCAAAAGGTTGGCGACCCCTGTTCTGATTGGTTGTCAAACTCTCATGGGGCCATGCAGGGGCAACTCTGTAGGCTGTTCTGAGTTCCAGGCTTGGTTGAGCTGATGATGATGTAATGAAAAGGGCTTTGGGCAATTGCTATAGCTTTACCTGGAGATCTTTGTTATGTAAAATATTCTGTCCCAGGCCTTAAAGACCTACCCATTAACAAAGGTGGGGGTGAGCTTCTTCTTCTGAGAAGAGTTTCTGTTTCTGGGTTTCTACTCTTTTTAGGGGAAATATTCTCCCTTTTTAATATTTCCTAGGATATTTCAATTTTCTAGGAAAGGGGTAGGTGCTAACTTCCTACAGATCTTGGTTTTACAGGGTAAATACCACATGAGCAACAAATCAGCTTACATATACATAGTGACCTATAGAACAAGTTAAGAAGACTTATTAATTTAACATCTTGTGTTATAATTTGATAGGGCTTACTTGACAAACTTGTTTTGTGATTCCAGCCAACTATGACTTATTTAACCAACTATGTTTAAAACAATTTATGGTTTAGCACAAGCTACAGGATTAAAAAAGGTCTTTGACTATCTACACCTCTATCCCAAAACATTAGCATCTCTTTGTTCTCCAGGAAAAACTGTCCAATTGCTATCTGGATGAGTTATGGCCCACACAAAAATGCTGAAGCTGAAGAGCCAATCCTATTCCAATTTTTACTTGATACATGGAATATTTTATATTGCCAGTAAAGTCAATGCTTGTAACAGTTAGAACAGAAAACCCTTGACTTGTTTCCTTTTTCAGTACAAGCATTACTCACATGTTTCTGTGTCTCTCTTGGTTCAGTTGACTAAGTGGACTTTTGATCTGGATTCCCCTTACACTGGGTTCCTTTGCATTTAAAATCATATTTTAATCAGCATTTCTTTTCCTTTTGCATTTCTGCTTCTAGTTATCATTGCTTCAGAGGTCCTTCTCAGATCCATTTATCATTTTCCATTATCCTGTTGCAGCAATCTATAAGCTGTCTTGGTGTCAATTCACACTGAGAGCCTGACTATCCTACAAATTGTTCAGGGCTCAAAGGCCACTGTAGTTTTTCCTGGTTGCTAGCATCACAATGAATGGGGGAGGAGTCAGAGCTCTTTGTTGTTTCTATGGATTATAATCAATAAGGCCCATTAGTGAGACAACTACATACATCACTAAACTTTGACCTATGCTCCCTAGAGCAGTCTCAAGGTGCTCATTCAAACACTGGCGACATCCAGGCTGCAGTATTGCAAACTCAATAGGAAAGAGATCACAGATTTGCATTTGAGTGCCTTTACCATCTGCACACTCATTCAGTCTAAATCATGGATCTAGCTCTGGGTTGTGCATTCCATAATTTAATGCTATGAATCCTTACAATGGAAATACTGGTTGAACCACATTTAATTATTATCTACTTATTTATAATATTAAAAGAAAGCAATTAGCTCCCTGAATTAAGCCAACACCCATCTAGCCCAATAATCTGTACTGAAGAATAGTAGCTGAAGAACACCCATCTCGCCCAATAATCTGTATTGAAAAATAATAGCTTCTGCGCATGCAAAAGCTGAAATGGCAGGGATGGTTTTCATCCTGTTTTAAGGCTACAGGATCCAAGTTGTTAAAATCAGGACAACTATAGAGAAAAGCAAAGACATAGAGAATAATTCTTGCTGCTATCTAGTAGTTGTCCAAAGTTTGACAACCCAGATAGTTTGACAATAAGGCATCCGATATGTGAACACAAAATTCTTCTGCCTAATAATCCCTGAAAGATCCTTTCTCCATGAACTTGTAACATAATCTAGCCTTCTATGTGTGAATGGGTTATTGTTCCCATGGTATTTAACAACTGCATAAAATTAGCAAATGGATATTTGGGCTATGTTTAGAACTGATTTAACAATGGAGAAGATAGTGAGCTTTCCCCATCCTAGTGCTTTCTGAGTAGCAACAGTCAGTATGTTCCCTAATAGGCTGCTAGTTATAATACCATTATCTCTGATTGGGGAAGTCTGGCAAATATTAATATTGAGTGTCGCCCACTTTTAGTAGCAACCTTTTATTTCACTTAAATATAGACTGCAATGTATATCCATAATTGTTTTTAGGGTAAATAATACTGTAAACGACATTGGTGAAGCATTAATAAAGTTTCATATTTAAAGGATATAATAGTACTCTGTTGGTAAAACTAATTTAATGAATATGGATGAATGTTGACATGCTCACAAACACACTTCTAATGATTTAGATATACCAAACCAGAGCAATAACACATTAAAAAGACAATGTAGTTTATGAAAAAAAGATTTCAAGTTACGTTAAAAATTTATTGGAGTGTCATAGACTGAGATATTGACATTTTAAAAATATTTTATAATTCAGCTGTTATTATTTATAATAGTTTCCATTTTTGAAGATAGGAACAAAGCCTGGGATTTTAAAAAAAGGCTGCCAAGAAAAAAAATATTCTCTGCAGTTAGAAAATGTTTTACATTCAACAAAATGCCCCCCTAAATAGATGGTTGAGTGATATGTAAATATATATCTGAGTACATATTACTAGGCTACTAGACTGTATAAAAGAGGAAAACACAAGCCATAAGGAAGTCATGAAATGTTCTGCAATTCCATAAATAATAGCTTGCATTTCTTACTAATAAATGAGAATATTTGTAGGTCAGGGTTGAAATGAGAAGTCCTTGGTGCTCTCTGAGCTTGTTTGTTTTCTTGCAAATGTTTCATTACCCTAACTAGGTAACATAATCGATCCTAGTACTATGATGACTAGCACTGATGATGTTACCTAGTTAAGGTAATGAAACATTTGCAAGAAAACAAGCAAGCTCAGAGAGCACCAAAGACCCCTATATTTCTTACTATCTCTGCAATAATGGCCAGTGAATTTCTCCTTATTTCTAAGTTGATTCTCTCCTTGATTAGCTTCCATCCGTTGCTTCTTGTCCCGCCTTCAGGTGCTTTGGAGAATAGGTTGACCCCATCTTTTTTGTGGCAGCCCCTTAAAAGTTGGAAGATGGCTATCATGTCATCTCTAGTACTTCTTTTCATTAAACTAGACATACCCAATTCCTGCACCTGTGTGTATATTTTAGCCTCTAATGCCCGAATCATATTTGTCTAGAATCTCAACATCTTTTTTCTATTGTGGTACCCAAAACTGGATGCAATATTTCAAGGCATTATTAAAGTGATATTAACACTTCATATGATCATGATTTTATCCTTCTATTAATGAGCCTAGGATTGTGTTGGGTTTTTTTGGCAGCTGCAGCACACATCTGGCTCATATTTAAGTGACTGTCTACTAGGAATCCAAGATCCTTCTCGCATTTACTACTATTGAGCTAGGTGCCTCCTATTCTATACCTGTGCATTTGACTTTTCTCAACTATTTGGCTTTTGCCTAACTATAGAACCTTACTTTTCTCATTATTGAATTTCCTTTTTCATAGAAATAATGACTTCCTAATTTCATTAGATAGGGCACAGTGTGTCTTTTGTGTCTTAAGCCTATCTTGTGGAGTGTTGGCTGTTTCTGGGGATGTATGGGGATGGTATTGGTTCTTCCTGGGGTGGATGAGAGAGTGTGTCCTGTTAAATCTTTCAGCAGTCTTCAGTACCAACAACCATGGTTCCTCTGAAATGAGTGCAATTGGGGATATCATTTTGTGGTGGTTCTCCTACTGCATCTCTGAGCACTTCTAGTCAGTGGTTATGATGAGTAATGTTCAAACCCTTCAGAACTTCATCCGGTGTGAATTCCTCAATCCTAAGGAAGGTTTGGCTCTGCTTAAAAGCAGAGCCAAAGATTTAAAGATTAGCTAGAAAGCAAGAAATCCAATGATTTCCTGCTTTCTAGCTAATCTAAAACTCCTAGCACAGCAGAACAGCTGATGGTCAGAAAAAGGAAAAATAGCAACTTAGCAGGCAAGTTTGCCAGGTAAGGAATGAGTGGGCGGGGAGGCTGGGCAATGTGGGTGGCCCAGCCTTGTGTTTCTGCGCAGCTGTATTAATTGCTTTGGAGGGTGTGCTCTGGGGGTGACATTTCTCAGCAGAATTTTCTCACCGACCACTGGTGGGCCATGGCCCACCGGTTGACGACCACTGTCCTAGAGACTATATGGACAAAGCCATGCCATTTTCTTGGCAACAGAATGATGAGGGTTTGATACTGCCTTCTTTTAGGATGTTTTTTTTTTTAATTTTTTTGCACCCAATCTAACCCACAGGACAACATTTAGCTTGCAAAAATCCAGGAAGTCACTAGATGGCAGCAAAAAGAATTTTACTATTTGCTGTTAACTAGTGGCTGCCTGGATTTTGCAGCCTAGGTATGGTAGCCATAGGTTAATGTGTGAGCTTTCTTGATTGATTGCAATTCAAGTATTAGTTAGTCCCTAGTTAGATCTGGCTGCTAAGCTCAGAAAAGGTCAGCCAGATGCTATTTACCATCTGTTTAAATTAAAGAAAAGGGGAGGGGCATAATCATGTTCCAGAAGTAATGTATTGCATAGCCTGAAAGCTGTTTCATCCTCCGAATTTCAGATAAAGAAGTATTTGAAATAAGGAAAGAGAACCCTAGAGGCATCTTCAGAGTGTTTTCTGTGGTGGTTTTTAAAGCAATCAAGTTCATTATCTTTCCTTCAAGGAGCTCAGTTAACACAAAATAGTCTGTCTCTCCATTTATCCTTACAAAAGCTCTGTATGATAGACAACATTGAGAGACAAGTGTGTTAATACATATTCATGGTTAAAACTTAAGGTTTCTTCAGTGCCATTTCCTCCATTTGAACAACTCGCTGAACCATACACCAACATTTTCAGAGGATAATTGATTGATTATGTCATCAAGTTGGTACCTACTTGTAGCAAATATATACTAGTACATAGCTTTCCCCTCCCCTCATGGCAATCTGTCACTGATCAGGCCTTTCAGGTCAAATATTGCATCCATTGCTATTATAGCTGCTTGCTTGTGGTCATCTTCTTTCCCAGTCTCAGAGTTTTCAGTAGAGTGCTAAGTCTTTGCGTAATGTTGCCACAGTAGGATACTTTGAGCCTGATCATTTGTGCTGTGACTCTGAATTGATTTATTTGATGATCCATTTGTTTGTTTTCTTGGCTCTCTTGTATACTCAGGAGTCTTCTTCTACATCAAAAGCATCAATACTCTTCCTCTTCTGCTCCTTCAAAGTCCAACGTTTCCTTCCATAGAGTGTCACAGGGAAGATCATTGCTTGCACAGTTCTGATATTTATTTATTTTATTTATTTGATTTGTCAATCACTTACAAAATAATGGACATAAGTATAAACATGAGTAAGAATACAAAAAATAGGTATGATTAAATGGGGACAATAGGACAGGGTCAGGAGGCACGATGGTGCACTTATGCGCTTGCAAAATTTTGGTTGGCTGGTTTGTGGTTCATTTTTATTCAGGTGTCTTCTCAGTGACCAGTCTATGGTACCAAGAAGTTCCATAGTTTTTGTATGAATCTGAACTTAGATTTCTTTGAATCAAGTCTGCTAGCTGATCATTGAACTACTATATGGTGGCTCTTCAGCAGGGGTCTTCAAAATTGACAGCTTTAAGACTTGTGGACTTCAACTCACAGAATTCCTCCTCCAGTCATGTTAGCTCAGAAATTCTGGGAGCTGAAGTCCACAAGTTTTAAACTTGCCAAGTTTGAAGACCCTTGCTCTTCATCAGTAAGAAACAAAAGCTTGTTCCTTGTTATGTCCTCAAATTTCATTTATTTTTGAGAATATTCACTCTCCAAATCACTTTTCAACAGATAGATGGCATTTCTAAGAACCCAACCAATTAAAGGCAAACTTCAAGGTTGGACTAAATACATTAAATACTTTGGTTAGTAAAGTAATGAATTAACATTTATCGTTAGCATTAAGTTTATATAAAAATGCTGTCATAGATATGTAGCATTTCACAGCAGTTTAAAAAACTTTGTGCAGGCAGTGCTAATAAATAAACCTCGGATCTCATCAGCTCTATGATGAGAAATGATCAGGTTAGAGGTTGCTTTAAGGGTGGCATACTTTGAAAGCAAGGGAAAGCCCTCTGCCAGCTGAATTTGTATTTGTATTTGCATAAGGTAGACATGACACATCTGCTCAGCAAAAGCAAAAGAAAATACATCAGCTACACTTAATAAATGAAGGAAAATGGAAACCATGTCCATTCAGAATTCAAAATGTACAGCTGTGGAGAGACATTTTTGCCAATTCCCATTCCTTTTGTCATCAACAGATTTGGAGGTCAGATTGCTGTTCCCTCCAGGTAAAATTTTCCCTGCTGGGCTGATCGTTAAACTGCTACCATCTGTTCCTAAATACAGATGTGTCCCTCCTATGGAATCTGGATGGGGGCACAGAATAGGAAATCTACAGGACTAAAAATAATAAATTGTTCCAGTTTTATTTTTTAAATAAGGGTTACCAAGCCCAAGCAAGGGCTGCTAATACAAACCCAGTGCTTTATTTTTTTTTAAATAAAGGCAAGAAATAAGAACTTGGAAAATAGATAATCAGCCATTAGACTTAGATCTGCATACCAAAGTAAGCAATCATTAACTGACAATCCAGCAAGCAAAACAAAGAGGGAGAGGGACAGAGAAGGGAAATAATGATAAAGCTAGCCAGCTAAGCAAAGCACCACTGAAAAAAGATAAAAGAACTTGGATGTTTCTATCCACACATATTTGCTAATTTTACCTTGCCAACTTCTCCAGGGGTTTGGGCAGATGTTTGAATTGCAGATCCAACAAAGAAAATCTGCTTCAAAAATCCTTTGCTGATTTAAAAATCTATACTTAATGTTGATTGAAGACAATGAAATGCCCTGCCCTCTGAATCCCAGCGTCCATCTCTTACTGAAAGAGAACAAGGATTTTACAGATATAGAATACTTACAACTACTAGCTAGCCCATAGATCCTTCATTTAAAGCTCCCATAGATGGATTGTAAAAATTCACACAAGCATTAGACAATGGAGGGGGGGGGGGAAACCAACCAAAAAAGTCTAACGGACACCTGCAATTTTGCATCTCAGATATCATAGTCCCACTGTCACTCCACTATAGCACTATATGAAAAGTGAGTTATGATATACATTACGTTCGCCCACAATGTATTCTATACAATAGTTTATTGAATAAAACATAATTGGATGGGAATACAGATGTGCTAAACAAAACCCGAACAACTATGGTGAGTCTAATCATTCTTCTCTCCTCTTGCAGACAAGATTATCCCTTGGCAGGTAAGGAAAAGCACTTGCTTGAACTTTGGCAGAATTGAGAGATGGATTTAAAATGTCAGCATAAATCAACAGGAATGGCAGCACTTTATACTATCCTATGAAAGTCATTGATGCAGAAGTGTGACCTTTGATAATAGCCACATGAGATCACAGTCATTCCTACTTTATATTAATCTAAGAATTATTTTCTGATCTCTGGAATCAAAACAGAAATCTCTTGACAGACTTAAAGTTGCACAATCAAGTTCTTAGATTAAAAACACAACACTCAAAACTGGGTCTAAACATTACATATAAAGAGTGCATTTCATGAACAGAATAATTATACCTTGTGTCACATACGTTATAAATCATGTGAAATTACTCTCTCGTTAGAAGGGCTGGCAGGCTTTCAGTGTCCAATGTTATAATATTTGATAAGAAACAAAGAAAACTAAAGAACGACATAATTAATATTTTGCTCAATATTATAATGAAAAAATCCACAACTTTTTCAAATAATAAATTATTGTTCTTGTTGTCAGCCCAGGCATTCTAGTGCATCTGACAGTTATTCTGCATTTGTACGGAATGATGTTTAACATAAAGGAGGGTATGAATTGGCATTTTTCTTTTTTGAATGATTGTCCAAATCTATTCCTGGACACAGTTTCTCATTACTATAGTATTTCTTCTTCAGAGGGTTTGTATCATGGAGAAAACAAATAATCTTATCAGTATTATCCAGAGTTCTAGTTTCTTTGTGTAATCTTTTTATTTACAGTTTCACAAGATGCTATCTGCAAAGAAGAGCAAAATAAAAGCTCTAAAGTTAAAGTCCAAGGTCAGTTTCGTATAGTGGCTGTTTGACTACCCAAACAGCTCTGAAAGATTCAGCAGCTGGACAACTGAGGAACTTGCTATTTGCCAAAAGCACATAAAAGCATTCCTCTTCTGAACGCAGATCTGATTTTAGAACATGTAAATCTTCACTATTTATTTCCTAGTTGCTGAAATTGCTATGAGTTCCTGTTTTTTTCTCTTCCTGATAACTAGTTACTGGTTCTTATATAGTCTTTCATTTTATCTTTCATGGAAAGTACAAACGTGATAGCTTTATCAAAGTTCAGCTTATCTATGCTACTTCTCTTTTCTCTCTATTCCTTCATTTTAAAAAAAGTTTGAGTTTTTATTTATTTGTCAAATTCACATTGCCACCCATATAACAAAACAAGTAACTCTGGACATTATACAGTAAAGTTCAAAACAATTAGATAATAAAGATCTCAAGTAATTAGTATTATTATTGTTAAAAATGTTTTAAAACTATAAAAACAAAAGGGGCCACCTCACAGCTAGCACAAACAGGTTTAGTTAATAAAAAATAAAGCAGCCTCTGCTTTAGTTCTGCTGTTGTCTTCCATTCACCTGTTCTTCAATCTCTTCTTATCAAATTGCCTTTCTCTGTTATATTCAACATGGTTTGCATCAGAGGTGGTATTCAGCAGGTTCTGATGAGTTCTGGAGAACCGGTAGCGGAAATTTTGAGTAGTTTGGAGAACCAGCAAATACCATCTCTGACTGGTCCCGCCCCCATCTATTATCTGCTTCCTGAGTCCCAGCTCATCGGCTGGGTCTTCTTTTGTTGCCCTACACATGAGAACGGAGCTGGAAAGCAGGTTAATGGGGTGGGGAGGGAATGGGATTTTGCAGTAACCTTCCCCCAGGAGTAGGGAGGGAATGGAGATGTTGCAGTATCCGTCCCCTGCCACGCTCACCTAGCCACACCCATCAAGCCATGCCACACATACCAAGCCATGCCTACAGAACCAGTAGTAAAAAAATGTGAATCCCACCACTGGTTTGCATGTAGTATATAGTATAGTTGGTTATGCAGCTTGCAAGTTTTTTATCTACCTACATGTGTCTTCTATATATAGACTCAATATGATTGTAGAGTGTTTCTTTTCCCCTTGGACAGATGCATCTATAAGCAAGGCATCAGGCATTGGTGCTCTTTAATTTCACTTTTTGGCTATATGTCTGCCTCTTCTTTGCTGCCTGTCTCCCTGTTATGGAAAAAGTAATCACACAGAAAAGCTGAATCAAGACAAGCAGCATTCAGAACTTGCTCTCAAAATAAAAGTTGTCAGCTGTTGTCCATATTTATTTAATTAAGACTTGAATCATATTTTCACAGAAAGCAACAGGTTTATTATCTCGTTTATTCATTAAACATGAAAATAAGTCAAATGAACATTTAAAAATGTATTACAAGTATCATTGACTGGTGCTGATGGTTGATATGGGTTGCTGCCAGCATCCTAGGTACCAACCTTGCCCTCGGAAGTTGTAGAAGTGGCATCACTTGAGACTTTTGAGAAGAGATTGGACTGCCATTTGTCAGAAATGGTGTAGGGTCTCCTGCTTGGGCAGGGGGGGGTTGGACTAGATGACCTACAAGGTCCTTTCCAATTCTGATTATCTGTTATTATCTGTTATCTGTTAACCAAGTAGCTTCTTAAAATATACAATCTTCTGAGTAGTGCAGTTTTTTTACAATTCTGATGGCATTATTGCAGGAAGCTGCAATTTCTTAATGTATTTTGTAAAATTCTTGGACATGGTACCAAGCGCCCCAATGACAATGGGCGTCGTCACTGTTACATATTTTATCCTTAATCGTGTGGTTTTGATGGCCAAGTTGCAATATTTTGTGATTTTTTTCCAGTTCTTTTTGACTCTGATGTCTCCTGGAATAGCGATAGCAATAAATTGTACGCTTTGGTTTTCAACAACTGTGATATCTGGCATGTTGTGTTCCAAATGATGATCCATCTGTATTCTCAAGTCCCACAAGATCTTCACTGTCACATTTTCAACAACTTTTTCCACTTTATGTCCCCATGACTTTTTGGATATAGGTAAGTCATATTTTTTCAATGACCAGTGGATTAATTCAGCAACTCGTTCCCATCTAGCTTTGTAATCAGTTTGCACGATTTTGCAGCACTCACATATTAAGTGTGAAACAACTTTGTCATTGCAAAGTTGGCAGTTTGAATTGTTCAGTGGATTTTTGTATCTTTAGTTTGTAGTGTTTGTTCTTGAGCAGCAAGTATTAAACCCTGTTTCTTTCTTGATGGTTCCCATCTTAAGCCGTGCACGTCGTTATCACATTTTCCTTCAGATGCTCAGACTGGATTTGGCATTTCTGCCTATCGAGTCCTTAACGAATCTTAACGGATCTTAATGAATGTATCTTTTATGTATACTGAGAGTATTTACACCTCCTTGTGTGTCCAATCACACTTGCCCAATAAAGAATTCTATTCTATTCTATTCTATTCTATTCTATTCTATTCTATTCTATTCTATTCTATTCCTTACCAAAGATTTGGGGTAGATGGTGTTACACATATTCTTTCAGGATGAAAGCTGTTCTCAGTAAAGCCGCCTTTTGCAATTGACTAATGGCAAATTTGTCAATGCCAACGGTGTTCAAGTGGTGATCCAGTTGTTGCTGTTGTTATTCTCATTATTAAATTTATATGCTACCCATCTCACTGTTCAGAGTGATCCTGAATGGCTTACAAGTAATTAAAATAGCAATATAGAAACCAATTATAAATATGAGAACAATTAAAATTACAGAGTATTAAATATAGGCTAAAACATGTTTAAGTGGGAGTGAGGTGCTGCACCAACACCAACCATCTCTAGCTTAAAATGTCTACATTGGGACTCAAGTCTTAAGGCTCTTATGTCTTCCTTTTGATGGATCATATTATTACAAGAGGTTTCAGTGGGTCATGAAAGTATTTTTTTTTTAATTCATTGAGACGTCACTTCATGCTAATTAAGAATCTTTACAAAATCCTTAGGTTCCAACTTATAAACACCTGTTTGAGATTAAGCTCTATTTTAGTTATATATAGAACTGAGATAAACATTGATCTTTGTATATGTGTAGCTCTATTTTATTTTTGCATGCTTCATTAGGCATGTAAGTTTATGAAAATAATATTTTTTGTAAGTAGTAGCATTTAGTTTACACAAACATGTGATGGAGAATTACATATTGGTTGCACAGACCTGCATCTAAATTCCACTTGAAGTTTATTTAGTTGTGCTTTTAACCATAGAAAAGGCAGATGGAAGTCTGGATTAAGCACTAAAATTAAAAGGCTCTTCTAGTTGTCTACTTTTTATAATATAGGCCACAAGTGGTTGTATAAAGGCCACCTCTATTTAGCATCATAAGGTAGCATAATTATCCTGGCACAAGAGTGTTTAGCAGTGGTTATGATATTGGCAAATCTCTGAAACCTCTGAAACACATTAGAATCTGTCAATTTTTGGTAAACTTGCTGGTGACTAGATTTCGTAAATGTCTGCGTAGCAAGTTTTAATTAATTTTTTCTTCCCTCCTTTTTTTTTTTTTTTGAATCATGGATTGTATCATGCTTGATCTTTGGATTTGTGACAGTGAATATTCAGAGAGAATATATAATTATTTTATAATGCCTTTAATTTTATTTTTTATAACTATTTTATCTCCAGAATTCTTTTCTTCTGAAAAGAAGAGGATTAATAAAGCTCAGGTTGATATTTGAGAATGAAAACAGCCCAAAGACACTGTTGAACTCGGAGGAGCATCACAGGATTGCATACTTCTGGAGACTATGTTTTTCCTTTGCTGGTAATCATGCTATGTTTTTTGAAGAAGGAAATCTAAGCAAAACAACGACTGATTTCTGCTTCTAAAATCAGAACCATGTCACACATAAAAGAATGAAGAAACCTCTAGCAGCAAAAAAATATTGTTTTATACTCTTTTATTTCATAAAGGAAAAGTAAGAATAAAGATAAAGTTAAATTACCACAGAATTATACATTTCAAATGACAAAACAAGAAAATTATTAAATTAACTTTATGTGATATTGAAATATTTAATTTTCAGGTAAATTTTAGGGATTTTCTGGAAGTTACACTCCAAGGTACATGTTACAAAATGTTACATTAAGAAGAAAAAAATATTCACAGATTAAGTCTCTCATCCATCAGATTTGATAGACACGAAACAATAAATAAGTAAATATATGTATACCTTCGTTGGCATTAAAGAAATATATGCAAGAGATTCAATTTCTGAGGGAAACCAAAAAATTCTTTGAGGTACTACTTTGATGGTATATTCTTCTCTGTGATTTGCGGATTCAAAGTGTCTTCATGTTCATGACAAGGTTTTCTGACTTCATGTTTCTAATAGTACATCTGATTTTTAACTACTTTCTTTAACAGATGAAAATATTCACAAGTAAACATATGTCTGTCTGTCTGTCTGTCTGTCTGTCTGTCTGTCTGTCTGTCTGTCTATCTATCTATCTATCTATCTATCTATCTATCTATCTATCTATCT
>BLBF01000003.1:17872862-17950149 GCA_015471245.1 Laticauda colubrina | reverse complement strand
TCTATCTATCTATCTATCTATCTATCTATCTATCTATCTATCTATCTATCTATCTATGATAAATGCATCTGCCATAAATCAGAAAGGTGTTAATTATGCATTTTAATAATATGGGTAAGTCAGAAAAGATAACAGGTTTTTTTCCACCATAGGCAGACATGGCTCTCCTGTTATGGCTTAACAGATTACTGACAATCCTGAGAGGGCAGAAATTTAAAAAAAGGCTGCATTTGAACTACCTGAATTGGTTAAAAGCTTTCCAAGTTTGTTAATTTGAAATCTATTTACATGCATGATGCAATTCCACGACGGGGTGTGCACTCAGTCTCTCAAGGACTGCTTGCAGAGTAACCTTGAATAACGCAGCTTCGCAGGTACTGACACAGGAAGAGCAAATGTTGACACATTTCTCAATTCCCAGAAAACGTGACTGAAAAGAAGACTCCAGACGAGAGGCAGTGGCACCGGTGGCTAAACGAAATGTATGTGAGCACTGGCACGCACTCCCACCCCACCTACTTTTTGGGGATGTAGTTTCCAAGCGTAATCACACTGTCCGGAGGATCAAGGCGTGGTGGGCATGTCTTCTCTCCAATTTATGTTCCTAAAGAGGAAAATGATAATAATAAAAAGGTGGCCTCCTTCGCAAATACTAACCCGTCGCCCCCCCTCTCCCCCCCCCCTTGGCACACGCGGGCGTCAAAGAGGGCAACAGCCACGGCGCGAGCCAGGTGACACGCTTTAACGAGATAAACCCGGGGCAGCCGACGCGGGCGTGACAGGAGGGCGACAGTTTGAAAGCACCTTCGCGCGAGGGGGCGAGCAACTTCAGAGACGCGGAGTCCTCCTCCGCAGCCTCTTCCGACCGACTCCCCACACACTTGTTTTCCCTCCCCCCCCTACTCCCATCCCCTTTTGAGGCGCAGAGACACGAACACAGGGGAGGGCGAAGCGCACGACTCTCCCCCCCTATCCCACTCCCCGCCCCACTTTGGCCGGGGGACGGATCCGACCCGCACACTGGCCACCCTCTCAGCTCCCAGTGGCAGACGGCTAAACCGAGGCGGGGTCACATGCTGGCCTTGTGGGTGGCCAGGCGCCGCCCAAACGACGACGACGACGACGACACGCTCCTCTCGGTTCTCGCACGAAATCGGGGCGACCTTCGTTCGTCGCCGAGGGAGCCGTGCCGCCGCCGCCGCCGCGCCTGACGGGCTTGAAGGGGGTGCTCGCGTGTGAGGTGGAAGGGGGGGGGGTGTTCCACGTTCCCCTTCCCTCGCGCCAGCGGTAGCCCAAGGCCGAGCTGCCCGGATTGGCCGGGGAGGGCCGCGAGCTCCGCCCGCTGTAGCCGTGCTCGCCTGGCTTGGAGAGAGGGAGGGGAAGAAGAGCGGGGCTGCGCTCCCTGCGCTGCCTAGTCTGGAGCGGGAGCCTGGCAGCGGCAGGAGCGGCGGCGGCGGCGGCTGCTCAGGAGCCGCCGGAGCCTGCTGGTCGGAGGAGTCAGCCCCGTTGCCTTCCGCCCCGGGTGCGCGAGGCGAGGAGAGTGGGCCCCGTCTCCACCGATCCATGACCATGGGCGACAAGAAGAGCCCGACCAGGTGAGGAGGAGGAGGGAAAGAAGTCGGGGCGCTTTGGCGAAGCGGGCTTAAAACAGAGAGAGAGAGAGAGGGCTTCTCCTAAGATGGAGGGAGTGTGGAAAAGGAATAGAAAGGAGTATGCGCGGGTGCCAGCTAGAGCACCCACCTCCGCTTTATGCTCTGGGGAGGCGCTGCGTGTGGGGACTAGGCCACAGAGTGGTAGTAGTGGTGGTGGTGGTAGTAGTAGTGGTAGAGGAGGGGGCTTTTAAGATGGAGGAAGTGAGTAAGGAAGAGAGCCTTGTTTGTTTGCCTGCCTGCCCGCCTTCCTTCCAGGCAGGTACGGAAAACTCCTTTTTTTTTTTTCAATGGTGTTGGGTGGAGAAGAGGGGAAGCTGGAAGTTCCTTGTGTGGTAAGACGTGGGGGGAGGCTGTATTCTGTGGCCAGGGTAGCTCTTAAGATGGAGGGAGTGTGTAAAAAGCAAAGCAGAGAGCAAATGTTTGTGTGTGTGTGTGTGTCTCGGTGCCAGGGCTAATCTGGTGTTAGAGCAGCTATGGCGGCTCCTCACTCTCTTTTCACACACATACATCTCCTCACACTGACTTCTTCCAGACAAAGGGAGATTTAACAAGGTAAAAGAGAGAGAGAGACAGACAGACAGACAGAGGGGGCGCAGGGAGGGACACGCCTACAATCCTTTAAAGTACAATTAAGCTCCCCCTCCCCACCAAAAAAGAGGGAGGGGTTCAAGCCCTCTCAGATGCCTTTCACCATCCTTTTCCCTTCCCTTCTAGATTCACTGGTACTCTCTGTTGAGTGAAAATCGATTGTCTTGGGATTGAAGATTGAGAGGAAATGTTATCCTTTCCTCTCTTACTCAGGGATATAGTAATGGGGGAAAGCAGAATATGTATCTGGTGAGAGTGAGGCACAGTGTGATTCAGGTTTATAAATATTTTGCACCTCTTCCTGCTCCCCCTCCCTTTTACCTCTTTCCCATAAAAATGGGATTACTTTTTTAGCCAGAGGAAAAAAAAGAAACAGACAAGCAGAATATAACATGAAATAGCCTTGTTTTATTATCTTGTTTCTAACACGTTTTATTTCTTCTCTCCTTCTTTACCCTTCTTCATATATATATACTTCTCAAGACCCAAAAGGCAAGCTAAACCTGTAGCTGATGAAGGTTTTTGGGACTGTAGCGTCTGCACCTTTAGAAACAGTGCTGAAGCCTTCAAATGCAGCATATGTGATGTCAGGAAAGGCACTTCTACAAGGTACATTAGTCATATTGAAATATCTTCATTCTTAATTGTAATAAAGTTGACTTGTTGATTTACCATAGTGATAGCAGCATGAAATAACTGGAAGAGAAAGGTGTTTAAACTTGGTATTTTGTGTTGTGACCTTTCAATAAAATTGAATATTTGTAAAGGTATAATATTTGATATTATTAATAAAATGGCCTGTTTATAAATCAAAAGTTACTGAGTATTTCTTGGGACATTTAGATATAATTGGAAGCTTGGGTTTTTCTGTGACATTTTGGTTTCAGGAATGCTGCTGAATAAAATAAGAGATGATAAGAGAAAGAAGCGTTGACAACTTCAATTTATCGATATATTTGGATGTGAAATTGTATGGTACAGTAAGAAAAGTATAAATATAGAATAGAATAGAATGTTTTATTGGCCAAGTGTGATTGGACACACAAGGAATTTGTCTTTGGTGCATAAGCTCTCAGTGTACATAAAAGCTATAAATCAAAAAAGTGATTTATACATAAAAGTGATAAATCAAAAACATTCAGATTTGCATATATTTTAAGTATACTGGATGTTGTATGTGAAATACCAGAGCTTAGTAGAAAGCCTGTGTTTTCCAGAATAGTATAAAGTATAAATACAAGATAAAATATAAAAGTATATGTTTTCAGCAGTGCTGAAGAAATTACAATAGATTTATGAGAACTTCGGGTATCCTTTCTCTTATTCTGATTGTTATCCAGATTGTTGGAAATTCTTTGAAAAGTCTAAAGCTGTTACTGATATTTCTTTCAGATAGTTAAGTTTAGAGGTTACCTGTTCTGTATACTCACAGGGTTTTTTATGATGAAAGTATTTCCATATGTTGTTGCAGACTTTTATGTTAATTATTTCTATAGAAATAGTTGTTTGTGTGAAGTTTAAACTTTTAGGCAGTAGATTATTTGTGGAGTTAAGTGACTTGGAACAGTTCAGAATGTGTTCACAATATTTGGATATTTATTTAATCAAACAAAATCCTTCTACATGTGTGAAAACTTTGTGACACAAGGCCTTTTTTGGTGTCTTCTGAATACATTCCTATAGATAACGACTTTATCTTTGCAACTGTTATACTTTTCTAAACAGAATTGATTTAACCTTGTGAGAGTAAGTATTGTAAAGAGACAATACTGTCTGAATCCACCTGTAGCTCGTTTTCAAACCTGTTGATATTCATTTGTTCCTTTATTAAAATATTTTTTAGATTTTACTCTGCATTTATTGGGGACAGACAACCAGCTTTTGGATGGATATAGTCTGTTTTTGTATTTGCACTGTGCATGATCAAGATCTCTCTTCCAATCAAGAAAATCACCTTGTACCACATGTCACAAGTTGTATGGATCTACCTTTTAGCTTTAGCTGCTATAAAGGAGGCTGGACAGCTATTACTTCCAAATACAATTATTTTCTTATTCTCTACTCCCACCCTGCTTTGGTATATTGTTTCAGTTATGATATTATTGCTTGGTTCTTCGTGATAAATTCTTAGCCACCCTCACCTCTTCTGCCTCTTTCACACATTCCTTTCAGGGCTGTGGAAGAACCCACTGAGAAAAAGAACAGGAGTTTTCATAAGTTTGGTCTAGTTGGGTTTGTCTCATGTCAACTAATTCCCCGGTAATTAGGAGTTTGTTTTTTGATACACAGAACAATTGACTAGGGAATGAATATTTCTTTAAAATAAATCTACCATATATAGCTGCTCATCTCACAACAGAGGATTTTGGATGACATACAACAATAAAATAAAATATATAATCATTATTAAAATATGATTCTTAAAAATCATTCTTAAAAATGCAAACCATCAGATATAGGAAAGATTATAAATGAATAAAAGAGCCATCTAAAAATATCGCCAGTCCCCCAGGACCTCCAGCCTGATGACAAAGGCAGGTCTTGAGGGACTAGGGAACATCAGCAGGATGAAGCTAACCTCACTTTGGGGATGAGGGGGAGAAGACTTCAGAGGCAGACCCGACAACAGAGAGAGCCCGCCTCCTGGGACCATCAAATGTAAGTCCCTAGCAGATGGGACACAAAGCATACCCTCTGTGCCAAATCTACCAGCACAGGCAAATGTAATTGTGGAGAATCCATTCCTCAGGTAACCTAGATAAATATAATTCAGATAAATACAGTTTATAATAAAATAGTGTTTATTAGGGGCAATATCTAATACCCTTTGGGTTAGTTAAATGAATCATTTGTTCAGGTTAGAGAATTCATATGAAATACTTACCCCCTCATGCCAAGACCTATTTCAATGTGCTTTGCATATAGGACTACTGTCTAAACTTTCTCCATAGTTTTTTTGGAATGTACTGTCTTGTGTTTATTTTATGTTGGTAATTATGATTTGTGTATTCGATACATAGTGTTTGAGATCAATAATTGTAAAGCCCTTTCTATAGGGCTGGGCAGATTTTATTTTGGAGATTTCATTCCCATGAGCAATTACTTTTATGAATTAAAACAAACTTCAAGCCCTCCCATATTACAGATGATGAAATGTTTCCCTGTGGAATGCAGAAGCTGATCACCACATCTGTATAACTAAATTCCAAGACCTCTATGTGTCTTTATTAGTTTTAAGGTAACATAATTATTTATATTGATACTCATGATGTTTTATATAATTTTAACTATTATAGAGTGAAACTGAATATGGCAAACAGTTTAAATAACAGTATACATCTGAACTTTAGATATGAGTTTTTGGTTGTGGCTTGGAATTATGAGTTACTGTATATGACGCAAGTTGTTTTCTAGGGGAATTTTTATTTTTTTTTAATAGACACTTGAAGTACAAAAATGCCACACTGGTTGATTATTACTCAGAATATTTACATCTAATGCAACAGTTGGTTTGCATGTTTTCATACAGAAAAGTTGCCTGTTAAGATAATTTAAAATCTAATTCAGCCTCTTTGTATTAATAGCAATCTTTAACAAATTTGAGTGATATTACTGAGAGAGAGGAAATTTAAAATTGTGAAATTGGGTTGATGCAGACAGACTTTTCTATCCTTCCCCCCCAAGATTATACAGACAAGTTAACGTGACTATGCATTTGATTAGTGACCTATCTTTCTTACAGACACCTCAAATAGCATGCATAGAATTCCCTTCTTGCACCTGTGCCTCCACCCCCCCCCCAACCACTTGTTGATTGTGCTGGAATTTTAAAAATCCCTGAAGATTGGATAGTGATATTGTCCATTAATTGAGCTATTTTGAGAAGATGTCTTGTATAGCATTGTGTAGCATTTAGAGGAAGAGGGGTGTACAAGGATATTTTGTGAATAAGGGGTGGACAAATGGCTTGTACCTAAATCTGAATTGAAGTTAGAGTTACTGTTTGTATCGGGTAGTAGCAGGATATATGAATTAGAGCAGTCTTTCTTACACTGTAACGTTTTGTTGTGTTTTTACACTCCTTTAACAATAAGGAGGAATTAATGCAGGCCACATCTTGTAAATCAGATCAGTTACGAATTGGCTTACTATAGTTTTATGTAGTTTTTTATGTTTATAGATTTTGAACTGAGTTATGAGAGTTAGCTTTCTGTAATTTTTGATATGTTGATGTATTGGTATTTATGACTAAAAGTGAAAGTATTGCTTGTTTTTTTAACTTAGGAAATTCTGCAATGTTCTAATAAGATAAAATAAGGATTAAAATAAGGATTTCTATTGATATGGGAAGGGAATATAATCATAAGTTACATCTCTACAAGTTTTTGATCATCTTATGTACTTTAAATATAAAACATATTTAAATACTTCAATTCAAATATGTAAACATGTTATTAATCTAAAATCAAAGATAAATTTTACATTTTCATTGTATTTTTAAAATATACAGTACAACAGCAGTAATATATTAAAATGGTAGTGTTTGTCTTTATGAGAATAATTGTGAATGGAATTTGTAATTTATACTAAGTGATGCAGTCATAAAGCACAATGTCACATGACTGCATTGCTTAGTGATGGCAATCCCAGACTCCCTGCAAATTCTGTCAGTTATTACTTGAGGACCCACCCCAATATAAGCCATTTTGAGCTTTGTTCCCCCCCGACTTCCAAGCCTTGATAAGTAAGGGGCTGCCTCCTCTTCAGCTCACCCATCCACCTATCAACTCCCAATCTCTGTCTTTGGCCATCCTCTCTTCTGCTTGAACCGCAGCAAAGCCACATACACTCCTGGAAGCCTCAGCTACCCTAGCCCATCCCAGCCACATGGCATAAAGCCCTAGCTGCCCCAACAGTCCAGTGTAAAGCAGCATCCTGGGAAACTCCAACAGCACAGTACAAATGCCCTGGGAATCCCTACCCCAGTACTAACTGCAGTTGCCCTTGCCATCCTGAACACCAAGGTCCCTGCTGCCTTGGGCTTCACTGCCCCAACTGACCTTTGATATCTTCTTCTGCAACTTGATGAAGCATGCCTTCCCTGGCCTTTCGCAAGGGCCATTTCTCCAGGTCTTGCAAAAAACAATCATGCTCAACCTTAAGAAAGTCTCATATGAAGAGGTCCCTTTTTCATGTCTCTTCTAGTCAGGTTTCTTCTTTCATGCTAGCAACATGGGTCCTTCTTTTGTGTACCTGCCTTTTTTAGGGAAGGTGCATGAAAAAAAAATCCTTACCTGTGCCAGTGCCAAAAAAGATTCTTCTAGCCAGGCCCTTCTTTCACACTAGCAGCTAGGGCTTCTTTTGTGCACCTGCTTTCCAAAACCTTATGAGAAAGGTACATGCTATTTAAATAAGGCACTTGCAATTTAGAAAAGGGCTGGGCACAGTCTTGGGAAGAAGACCTGGGAAACCAGCAGTTGCTTCACGAAGAGGGAGGCCAGGCATGTCTTGTCAGTAGTGCCAGAAAGAAAATGGTAACGGACAGCTGAGAGCAGCAAGGCCTGCAAGGACCACAGAGCCCATGAATGCAGAACATGCAGGCTTCCAAGATCAGCAAGCACAGGGCAGCCAATGGATCATATATGTGGGAAAAGATAGGCAATGGAAGAATTGAAGTACCCTGCCCCAGATTTTCACCCCATGATCGTGGGGGCTTCAAGGATCTATTCCAAATTCCTCTTCAGAGCCACTATAACCTCAAATGGTCATTGAATGAATGGTCGTAAGTTAGTATTATATGTTAACAAGCAGAAAAAGGAAAGCACTCTTGTTTCATAACTGTTTTAAGTAATATTGCAGTAGAAGTTACTCCATTACATTGTAGTATAAGTAGTGTATTAGGTTTCGCAATCAATAATATAAAGAAAATTAGAGCCAATTAAAAATTGAAAAAGGTAATGGAAACACAAGAATTGAAAAGCATTGGAGACATGGTTTACTATTTTAGACTTTCACCTTGTTTTTTGAAGCTTGAAAATACAGTATTGTAAAAATACTTGAAATTTCTGAAGTTTTAGGAGTTAGCATGTGTATAATATAAGTTAAGAACTATATTGGATTTTCAAACTTCCAACAACAATTTTTAAAGCTCTATATTTTAAAAATATTATGTAATACTGAATGATCTAGTTCATGTGTTTGAGTGATAGCAAAGAATGTGGTATGTGCAAGAAACAGCTCCTACTTAGTTTTGACTTTTAGATATAACTTCTGTTAATATTGTTGGCATGGATTAATATTGTTAATATTGTTTGAGTGGATAATAGTAACATTTTTATTATGAAAACTTGTGTTTTGTTTATCTCTTTTAACAGTTTGTATGTTTCAATGTTCTTAACTAATTTCAACTGTCTTGAGATATCAGAGTACTTGGGGGATGTGGAGAGTTGACTAACAATAAGTCACCAAGCTGGGAAAAATAGGGGGGGGGGGAGAAACAAACTGGTTATACATTTCCCCTATCACTCCATATCATAGTTTCTGGATTCCCCTTCCATCTGATGAACCATACTGTACTGCTAGACATTTTTCCTTGCAAACTAACATTGAATTAACAATATTTATGTTGGCTGGATTTAGTTATTGTTTGCAAATAATATTTTTCTATCATGCTGCTACAACTAGGAAATGTTTTTTCTTTGTACTTACATATTTGTTTATGCACATACAAAATTTAATAGCAGTTTGTTTTGAATAAATTGTTTTAATGCAGTATTTTTATACTTGTATTATGCTTTGAAAATGTAACCTTGAGAATAAGCAGTATAACACAGTGAGGGAATTAAGATTGTTATTTGCACTGATTGTAGTATGTGTGTAAAGTGTATATTTTTAAGTGGCTGTTGCATAGTATTTTGACAAGTCCCATACACTGGTTTCAAAGTACAAGATAAAATTAATAATCCTACTGATTTAGATAGTTTCATCATTATAGAGTATAAGAAACAATGGCGACACTTCTCCAGAACCTTCGAGGACAAATTCATTAATTGAGATCAGACTAGGAAAAAAAGGAAACACTGAATGGCTATTTGTTCATCACATACCTCCTTATTGTTCTCTGAATCTTGAAGGCAGAATCCTTCCCAGCAGATGCTTTAGCTTCAGGAGTTAAAAAACTGTCCACATGAAGCCATTCAGCTGAATTCCACTGATAACTCAGAAAGATGGCATTGTTCAAAATTGAAACATCAACTCAGTATGTGTCACAGAATTGTTGTATAATTATCTACAATTTATTAAAGAGGAGAACAATTTATTTTAAGGCAAGTTTATTTTACAGGTAAGGGATAAATTAAATAGTGTTGTTATATAGGTTAAAAAATAAAAGTTTGAGAAAGATGGGAGAAATAATTTAATAGTATATAAATTATACTATTTCCATATTGATATTAATTGTTTTTTTATTGTGGTCTTCAATTTGTCATAGAAAAACCAGTAGTCCTTGACCCCAAAGAAACTTTCATGCTCTTTATTTAAGTGGACTTATTACTTTTAGATTTAGTTATAGATAACTAATCTATATTTAGTACAGCAATCATGAAAATAAATTTTCAGTGGAATTAAAATTAGCATAATGGAGAAGCCTGTGAATTAAAATTTTGCATTTTTAAGAAGTAAACTTTAGTCAAGAATTCATCAGGCACAAAGGAGTATACAAGTCAAGTTGAAGTTCAAAAGATTTATTGCTTAAGCCTATGCACAAGAATCTAGTCAAGTTCAATACTAAATTGGCTCTGAGTAAGGGTCAATGGAATTCAAGAGGTTGAATTTGGACTATTTGCAGTAACACAACAATTCTAAGATGATGGTGTGCTTAATTCCTCCCCCAGCTCCAACTGCTCTTCTACAAATTAAGACTATTTATGTTGCATTCTTTGTAGATTTAATTTATTTATTTTTTAAAAACCAAGCTAAAGTTTTTTTAAAAATATGTTAAAGTAAGCATATTTTCTTCTTGTTTCTTTCACATGAGAGCATGTTTCCACAACCTAAATAAAACAAAAATGTATCTCCTGGATGCTATCCCTATGTCTTAATCATAAAGTGCCTTTTATATAAGAAATATTTTTTCTAACTATCATGATTTGTTATGGGAACATTTTTGAAGAGGAAGAAAACATACCATTTTTTCAGATTTTTATAACATCTAAGTGTTGCACAACTTACCCAACGCTCTCAATAGTATAAAGTGTTGTTTTTGAAAATGTCCCCTTCAGATAATGATACAAGTCTTTCAAAATGTTAGTCAGAGTTGTTCTCTTCTATGCTTATATTTACTCTGAATTTATGCATAGGTAAGTAACTATTACACCATTGCTTTTTGGAATAAGCAGTATAATATACAATTGAGAAGAGGAGTGAGAACTAATGAGAAAAAGCAAATTAAAGGCAGAAAATAACACAAAAGGGAATAAATTACATTGAGTTTATATCTCCCAATATCTTTGCATCCTTGCTTCCACCACATCTGTTCATACCCCTCCTCCTCCCTCTGTCTGTGTGTGTAATTCCATTCAACCATACCCTTTTCAATCTTCCCCTTTTTTCTCAACTCCCCCTTTCCCCTCATGTTTTTGACATATAACTATTGTTTATCTATATGTTACTATATCTTTGGAGAATCTAAATAGAATTTCAAGTGATTTTTTTTATAGGAAGAAGAAACCAGCCATGTGACTTGAAAGCAGTAGTCTTAGATTACGTCATTTGATCGGAAAACTATTTGTTTTTATTTAGGTTTAGTTGTTGTATGCTTTTTTCTTTATAGAAAGAAAAAAAACAGCCAAATGCCCTGAAAGCAGTAGTCTTAATCTGGGTTATTTGATTGGAAAACTATTTGTTTTTATTTAAGCTTAGTTGTTGTTGGTCTTTTTTCCCCCACTTACAATTGATGAACCTCAACAATCTACTTCATGAGCTTATATAGTGGTTTTATATGTCATTGGGTCTCTTGAAAAATATAGGAAAAGTGTATATTTCTTCCAAACTAGGATTTTTTTTATTTATGGTAGAATGTCATAGGTTAGGTATGCAGGTTCCACTCACCTACACTAGATAACAGTTTTGCAATATACAACAAATAAAAGCCATTCCAATTTTAAAAGAAGGCATATTTTAGAAAACAATTGGCCTGAATTTTTCTAAATAAAAAACAGAAGTATCAATTTAATGTTTACCAGAATAGCTGAGAAAAAAATTGATGTGGCTAGGAGATTGTAATATAGAAACTTGATTATATGATGGTGTGCTTGCTATATTATCTCAAACTTACTTAGCAAATACATTCATATATGTGATATTTCAAAGTAAGTTTTTTACAATAAAAAGAAAATTCTGATATGAATCAACAAAGTCTCCCTAGAAAGTTGTTCAGAAAGCATTCTTTTGAATATTAGAAAACAGTTCATTAGTGCAAATACTTTTCTTATATAAAGCATCGAGAGTTGTCTGGAGTTGAACATTCTTTAAACACAAATAAACCAATAAAGATGGGGAAAGGCAAAGACTCTCCAGTCATGGCCCTCACTTGCCTATCAGGCAATAGCCATAAGTCCAGGAAAATATTTGTTAATTTGTTTGCTAGCTATCCCTTCAAGAACCAATGAGACCTCAGTGTACAAATAAAAACTTGATCTTGCTTGGGTTCAGTTTCAACCTGTTTCTTCGCAACTAGACCCTAATAGTCTCCACACCTGGAACAAGGTTTTGACTGTATCTCTTGTATCCTGGGATCATAAGAGTATTTTGATGATGCTGTACACTGAATCTACAGATGTCCTCTCGCAGAGGCTATATGGAGATGTTTTAACATAGAGCAAAGAGAATTGAACTATAGAGAAGCATATTGGAAGCCATTGAACTATCTTTTCTGTCCTATAATTATTTTCTGGAACCACCAACTTGAAGGAGTGCAACCTCTGAAGCACAGTGCCCCAATCCCCTACCTCTGTAACTGTCGTGGAAGAGTTCCATGTTTGATAATAACAAAGGCTACCAAGGGTTCTGAAAAGAATAAAAGGGACATATATCTCCCCTCCAAGTTTTGACAAACACAATCTATTATCATGATGCTGCATCTCTTTAATGCACAAACCTGAACCCTGATTAAAAAGTATTCGGATAACCTCTAGGATACTTTTTAGTTGTCTTCCATCATTAGTACAAGTATCCTTGACTTACAATCATTCATTTAACAATGGTTTAAATGAAAGGGATGTGCACATATCCCTAACAGTCATGTGATTGTGGTGTTTGTTCATACATTCGACTAATTGCCAAGTTCCCCTCAAGGTTGCAGAGGGGACTCCTCCCTGATACAGTTCCCTGCCAAAGGATTTTAGTTCTGTTCCTGTTTGCATGGTACTGAGATCCTTCATGCCTAATTGCACAGAACTGTAATCCTTTGGCAGGGAGCACTTTCAGCCAGCCTTCAGAGATCAGAGGGATTCTCCCTTGGATTTTGTCAGGAAGCATTTTCAGTTCCTGAGGAGAAAAGTGCTATTGTGTGGCCTTTGTCAGGCCTCCCAGGGTTTTCCCTACACCACTAAGGCACCCCATACTTTTTACCTGGGATTTCATTCGCTTAACAACCTGTGAGATCATTTACCAACCACAACTGGGAGTTTCAAGATTGCAATCACATGATGTCTTGCCCAATGACTGGGTCTCAACTCTGATTGTAAGTCAAGGGCTATTTGTATTCCTTAAAAGGGGAAAGTTGTTCACAGGGTAATATTTGTCTAACACAGCAGGGTCCAGGAATGTCTTTTAAGGAGCAGACATAATATAACCTCTTTCAGAGCATTACCCCAACCCACAATAACACATTGATTATTTTCTCAGTCCTGCTGACTGCATCACACACAGTTTCCCACAAGTGAGAGGAGCATAGATATTGTTCGCAAGTGCTGGAAGACATAGTAGCAAGCACCCTATTGCTTCAGGAGTCTGCTGGTCAAAAGGAACTGCATATGACATGACAAAACATTGTTCCAATTTCTGTCAAGAGATCTACCGTGAAGAGTCGGACACTGATGAATCTCACTGACTTTTTCATCAAAGCTCTGTGCAAAATGGTTGGAGCTGCCAGGGAGGAAATCTACCAAAAACTCTACCCCATTCTAAACAAGTTAACCAACAGCCTTTTGGTTCAATAAGGGGGAAAATGTAAGAGCATTTCACTTTTTCTACTGCCATGATGTAGGCTGAAATTTAAGTTTATATATGTGCTAGTGCATGCTTGCTTCAAGTCTTTCTCTAGCAGAGATCCAAGCATCACTTTTGCCACCTCCCAAAAGTTCTCAGTGAATGAAGGATTAAACTGGGATTGAGGAACAGAGAAAGCCATGAAGTAGGACAATAAGCTGATTTGGGAAAAAAAATGAGTTATTGTATATTCCAAGGGATTTAAATACTTAAAATATTTAGGACACATCACAATATTAGGTCTGAGCTATGCTTTTCTCTGAGTAATAGATTTTCAGCTTGTTGGTGCTGCTTTTGAGCATTGACATCGGGCAGCATCACATTAATAACAGGAAGGGCCTTTTATTAGCTTTGATTGAAAAGTCAGATGGTCTTCATTTTCTGGAGGCAGAGAGTTAGTGTTTGTAAATTTTCTACTTGCAATCCTAAGGATTTATTGCAATTATTATTCATGTGGTAGCTCTGGAAAACAAATTGGTAATAGAAACTAACTGAATAGCCTTTGTTGTCACAATTGCACTGGTTACTGGCCACTTTCTGAGTTTTATTCAGTGTGAATATATAGCATATATACAAGCTTTTTTGGTTATTGATTTGACAATGTTGTTGTCCATTCAGTCACGTCCGACTTGGTGATTCTATGGGTTCAGGTTTTTCTACGTCTTCTGAACTTGCACTACTTCTTTGAGTTGTTCTGTGCTCTGGCTAGTGTCAGCTTTGATGGTGTCCAGCCATTGTATTCTTTGGCGGCCTGGTTTCCTTTTATCACTAACTCTTCCAAACACAATTGTTTTCTCCGGTGAATTCCCCTGCATGATATGGCCAAAGTAAGTGAGACTCAGTTTCATGATTTTGCCTTCTAGTGACATGTCTGATGCTATTTGCTCCAGAACTTGCTTGTTAGTCACTTTCACATCCAAGGAATACGCAGGAATCTTCTCCAGCACCACAGATCAAATGAATTGATTTTTTTTCCTGTCTTGCTTTTTTAAGATCCAACATTCACAACCATAGGTAGCTATGGGGAGCACTAAGACTGGACTAACCTACATTTGGTTGCCAGGCTGATATCCTTGCTTTTTCATATTTGGTTCATGTTTATCATTACTGTTTGACCCAGTGCAATCTGACATTTTATTTCTGAGCTACATTCACTGGTTTGAGTAATCTGCAATCCTAGGAAAGTCATTTCCCCGCCCCCCACCCCCATTCTATCTCTTCCCTGTTAATTTTTATTTTGATATTTCCATTCCTTGTCATGGTCATGGATTTAATTTTAATGTCCACAGAGAGATCAAAATTCTTTCTTCCTTGATTTTCTAGGCCTTCCTTGGTTTCTAAGAGGAGAGTTGTTGATTTATGTCCTCTTTTTTATTCAGGAGTTCAAAGTAGCATCTATAGTTCTCTCTTCTCCTATTTTTTCTCTCACATAAACTGATGAGATAGTTTGAGTTGAGAAAGAAACATTGTCCACAGAGTCACGTAGTGTTGAAGGTAGAGTAGAACTTTCCTGCTATTAATCAGTGCTTTACTACAGGGGTTTCTAACTCCTGGTCCGTGCAGTTGGGCTGTGCAAACAAGCAAAGCCCTATCTGCGGGATGCAGGCAGCACATGAGACCATGCCTTCTGCGGTCCATAGAAAAACCTCCCTCCATGGAACCAGTCCCTGGTGGCCAAAAGATTGGGGGCCACTACTTTACTATATAAGAACTTTGTCTATTTTATTTGTAAACTTAGCATTTTGTTGGGAAGAAAACCAATTTTGTTTTTTCTGTCAGTTCTGTTTTTTCTAGATCTAGAGCAGTTTACCATTGGAGTTGAAGCTGCATATCTCAAATAATAGTTTAAGGAAAGTTAAACTGTTATTCTTAGTCAAGCTATTTAGAAATTTTTTAAAATTGTTTGGAATCTCTTAATTAAGCTTCAATAGCTTGTTACTTGTATAAATATTTGTAAGTCATTCAGGGTGTTAAAAGGTAGATGTCATGTATAATTTTAAATGAATAAATGGCACAGTAAGAAAGCTTCAGGCTAGAAGTGATCATGTTCCATATCTTAAAAGTCACTTTCCTGAATAGGTAAATACAAGATTTGGTGTGCCCAAAGCAATTTTTAACATAATTGTGTTCTGAGGCTGTCCTGCTTGATGATTTTATTAAAATAATCTATTTTGAAGGGCATATATATGATATGTCACAGTGCTTAATTTAACATGTAGCATTTATGTAAACAGATTAATGTCTCTTGAATATTGTGTAAATAGGGAACCCAATATTGATGGAAGTATTGTCCTCAGGCCTTATATGGAAATAAGTTTTGATGTAGTAAGATTTTAATTTTCATTGCTAGAATCGGGATTTGACTTTTCACCACCACGCTGCTTCGAGAGTCCAGCACTGGAATATGACTCCACCCTCTGATGTCATCAAGCTGAGTCTGCCACTATAAAAAGCCAACCTCTACTGAGAGCCCTACTTTTCTGACTCAGCTCTTTCACATTAGAGCTGGTGTCTCTGGATTTCTCTAGGCTAGCTAGAGCAGTCTGTACCGTAGCTTAAAAAGCAGGAATACAGCAAATACAACAGAATACACCAGGGCAGCTCCCAGGGCTGTGGTAGAGCTGCACCTGCAGGGAGACTGGGGATCCGCTCTCCTTCACGATCAGTGTCGGATCAAGGCGCTGACAACAGCAATTGTGAGTGTGGCCTGGGAGAGCAATGAAGCGCCTCCCACGCCATTCCCTTATTAAGAGCAGCTCGTTAGTAGCTAATTGTCTGGGAGATTTCTCTTGTGAGTCTTCCACAGCGCGCATCTTCCAGAGCCCAAATTTACAAGCCACAGAGCTGAAAAAGAGCAGCAGCATAATCGGCTGGCTTCCCCCAAGGCCCCTCAGCTGCGCTAGGCCACAGTCGCAGTCACGCCTATCAGCTGTTGTTTCGGGGCTTTGCGCAGAACCTCCCTAAGTGCCAGAGGCAGCATTTCTTTAAATTTCACCATTATTTGCAAGCATTCAGGCAGGATCTCCTAGACCCAGGGAACAAAGGTGCCTGGGCTGTAGGCCATCTTCAACCACTACCTCAGGCCTCATGGCAGGTGGCCATTTTGGGGATCGTGTTCTTTCGGGTGCCATTTTAATTGGGCCTCAAAGCAGTAGTCCCAGCCAATTGTCCCAAAACTGAGGGGACAAACTAGTGAGGAAATAACAGCATCTCTGGTATCTCCCTATTAAGATGGAGAGTAACTGGCCCCAGCCAGGAACATGGCAGAATGATGCTCTGCAGTATCACAAAGGCCTTTCAAGAGAAGGAGGCAAAGAGTCCTTTCAGCCAACAGAGATGCAGCAGCAAAGATTAGGGCTAAAGCCTTGGCCCCCCAAAAGACTTCTAAGTCAGAAATGAGAGCTGAAAGGAGGAGGTATGCTGCATTAGAAAAGCAGTTTGCCAAGAACTTCCAACACCTAAAGGTACAGGGCCTTTCTTAATCAGGGGAGTCACAGGTCTACCTACTTCAGGCCCCCAGAGCAGGAGGGTCAGAAGGTACTTTAGCAAGCCACCTTCAGGCTTGGTTACCGGAGGCTTCCCTTCCCCAAGACCTGTGCAAGTCTGGGCCTTGCTTCATGCCAACTAATTGAGATACTGGGATTTACAATCCTCAGGGATTTTTGCCCCAAGGGGGTCATAGGCCTAGGGCAGAGGCCTCTTTTATCTCCACTGGCTGGGCTTCGCCCAGTGGTCCCCCCCCCAGACAATATCCAATCCCCCCAGGATATCCAATCCATGGTCTCTGTGGCAGTTAGGCAGGGCATTGCTGAGGGGTTCCAGCAACTCCTCTGTCCAGTGGGTGGGGCCTCGAGCATTCTATCTTCTTTATATCAGGGAAACCCCCCTACACAGAAGGAGAGTTCCAAGCCCCAGTATTTTATGTACTCTTCCACTCTCCCTAGCTGGGGAGAGCATGAAGACAGAGGGTCCTTATATCCCTCAGAGCATAGCAGATCCTCTATGTCAGAGGAGGAGGAGCTCAGGGACTCCTATCTCTCAGACGAGGAAGAGGCTAGGCCGGAGAAGCCCACATCAGCAGCTGTCTTCAAACCCTCTTTATTCAGGCCCCGACGACACAAGGCTTTAGTTACTGCGCAACTAAGTCCTGAGGAGGTGGCACCGGAGCTGCAGGTGGACCTTTTGGCCCAAGGGGACTCTTTATTTTCTAAACCGGTGATCCAAAATGAGGTGCTCCCTTCTCCATTATTATTCTTGGACTTGGTGAGGGATTAGTCTGCTACTCCTCTGTCTGGGCCTCGCCCCTCAACCCAAGATGAGATATTTTAATGTGGGACCTTCCCTAATGCCCTAGCAGTGCCAAAAGTAGATGATCTGGTGATAGCTACCTTTGCATCCAAAGGAACTCCTACAGAAGCGGAGGATGTCTTAAGGCCTGATAACAAAAGTTTGGAACAAACTCTGAAACGCACACATCAGGCAGCAGCTTAAGCGGTGAAGGCCTCTACCATGGCCTCGTTCTTTATGAGGTCAGCAATACGTTGGTTATATCAACTCCAAGACTGGCTACCAAACAACGATTCCAGGTCCCACCAAGACCTAAACAAAATAATTGCTGCAGCAGAGTTCATGGTCGATCCTACAGTAAGTTCTACCAGATTCGCATCTCAGGCTTCCTCTCTGTCTGCGAGGTGCCTTCTCCGGATGCACAACTGGCAGACCGACTCTCAGCGCAAGTGGAAGCTGACGACTGCTCCATGCTCCGGAGAGAACCTCTTTGGAATGGCCTTGGAACCATACCTGGTGGAGACCAGAGATAAAAGAAATGTCATTTACCAATAAAAGATTGAAATTCTGGCAGACACCATACTCCAGGCCTCCCACCTTCCATCCTGAAGCCAGCCCTTGGTTCCCTTGGGGCCAGAGACTGTTCCCTCTATGATAGGAACAACACCTTGACCGCGCAGCCAGGCAACAATAATTCTCTGGTAAGTGGTCCTTTTGAGGTGGAGGAGGTTGTTCATTCCTACGCTCTAAGTAACTGCATCCCCTCCCTTCCCATTGGAGGTCCTCTGATCTTTTTTGCTTCAAGATGGGAGGAGTCAAGAACAATTCTCAGGACTGTATCATCTGGCCTTCGCCTCGAGTTTCTCACCCCTCCTCCGTTTTTTGTTTGCTGTCCAATTTCTCGAGACAGGTCCAAACGGGCTCTTAGGAATTGGCCATCCAACATCTGGTGTACATCAGAGCCATAGAGATGATTTCTGTGGGCCAACGGAGGTTGGGTTTTTACTCCCGCCTCTTTGGACTCACAGACAGGTTTCGCCCCATCAACCTCCTGGAGCTAAGAGCTATCTTCTTGGCCTTGAGATGTTTCCAAGACAGAGTATCAGGATCCCATGTGTTGGTTATGACAGACAATATGGCCACCAACACCCATGTCAACAGGCAGGGGGGACCACATTCAGGCCCTGATATAGGAAGCTGAAGGTCTGGGGAGATGGGCAGAGAAGAACCTTCTGTCCCTCAGGGCAGACCACATCTCTGAGGTTGACAACTCCCAGTCTGACTGGCTGAGCCAAACTCAAGTTGACCACTTGGAGTGGAGCCTCCATCCATCCCTGTTCCAAGAGTTGTCCCTCATATTTGGACCCTCAGTGGTGGACCAATTCGCTACTCCCCAGAACACACAGGAAGGAAGGTTCTTCTCCAGGTTTCCGACACAGAGCAGAAGGGACCAATGCACTTCGGAGCAAGTGGCCTCCAAATCTCCACGTCTCCACCCCTTCTGATAATTCCGCCATGCAGCCAGATGTTGGAGGAGAAGCGGAGCTAGTATTTCTGATGCCGCATTGGCCCAGGAGGCCCTGGTTTGCCGACCTGGTGAATCTGTTGACTCAGAGACCATGGAGAATCCTGGCTAACAGGATTTCACTCAGCCAAGGGGCCCTTCTACATCCAGAACCCCAGTGGTTCCAACTGGCTGCATGGCGGTTGAGTGGCAATCGTTGAGAGAATCCAACCTTTCTGACAGGGTCATTGAGACCATCCAGGAATCTTGCCAACCAACTTTACAATGCCACCTGGAAAAACTTTGTGGGTAGTGCTCTGAGAGGTCCCGGAACCCTTCTTCAGCATTGGTCCCAGAGATGTTACAGTTTCTCCAGGATGGGTTGGACAAGGGGCTTGCACCAAACACTCTTTGCCGACTGGTGGTGGCCTTAGCATTGGGGATAAGTATTCATCTCCTATCACCTCTCAGTCTGTAGATTTTTGAAGGGAGCTGCTAATATTCATCATCCCGTTGTACATAGGTATTCCACTTCGGATCTCCCTAAAGTGCTTCAGGCCCTGACAGGTCCACCATTTGACCCTCAAGGTGGCCTTCCTGGTGGCAGTCATGTCGGCCAGGAGGGTTTCTGAGATGGTGGCCCTCTCTGTGAGTCATGATCTCTGTATTTTCCATGATAACCGGAAAGTGTTGTATTTGGACCCTTTGTGCCAAAGATTAATTTTTGGTTCCATAGGACACAAGACATTGTACTTCCTGACTTGTTTAGAAAGGGTGTTTGCTGGTGAGTCTACCAATGCCCCTTCTTAAATAGAAATGTCCAAAGTATTTTGCAATTTTGTATGGAGAGTAAAGATCTAGGTGGCTGCTTCAACATTACAAATGCCATGTTTCAGTCATTTATTTTGTGATTTCTTACTGTTGTTGATGCTGCTTGTATGATTACATACAATTCAAATGTGTTTTTGGTTGTCTTTCTGGAATTATGCTTCTTCCTTGTTTGATCTCATTCCAATATCTGGAATGAACATCTAGATTGATTCTTTGACAATGGGCATCTCATTTTTCAAGGTTTAATTGGATAAAATAATACATATTGTACAATTAGAGTGAAATTGTCTTAAAAAGAAAAAGAACTCTTATCAGTTCCCTTGAGTAAGGTATAACTGAAGTAAATATATGTAGGATTTGCAGATTAATTATCAATTGGTACATGTATAGAAAGTGTTGCTTTTTAGAAATGCCAAGAGAACAACTATTTTTCTCCTCCATGCTGCATCGAGAGCCCAGGATGGGTTGACTCCTTCCTATGATGTCATAGCTGAGTCTGTTCTCAGATATAAAAGCCAGCCCCCGGAAGAGACCCCAGCTTTGACTCAGCTCCTTTCAGTCAGTAGCTATGTCTCTGAAAGCTTCTGCTAGATAGCACTCACCAGCGATCTTCAGAACCTTTTTTCCTCTCTTCAAGCAGCTCCCAGGGATCTGGGCAGCTGCTCTTCCAGAGAGCAGGGCTCGCTCTCTCTCTCCTGCAAGTTGGGAGCAGCTTTACAGAGCTCTTTGCAGGCAAGCTGGGCAGCGTCTGCAGACCTTGTTGAGGTAATTCCCCATTAGGAGAATGAGCGCATACAGGGAGACGTATAGAGAGTAGTGTTGGAATAATACACACTCAGTACACAGATACACTGTACAGTTAATGAAGGTTTTTACTTCCAGAAAGGTTTAAGCAAAGTCCAAAATAAGCAGTCCAAAAGTCATTCACAGGTTAATCAGTCAGTTTTTCAATCCAGGGATATTCCGGTAACAAAGTCCAGTGTCAAAAACAGTTAAGTATCAGACTTACATTAAATCCAGTAATATCAGTCAATTAGGAAAAATGGAGCAATAGCAATACTTAATAGCAATACTTAATATGATAATCAGTTTGGACCACCAGAGGAGAGATATGAGAACCAATTGACTTTGTGTTTGGAGTTGCTTCGGCCGGGTCGCTGGTACGGTGGCAGGAACCACTGGAGGGATCTAGTGTGAAGGCAGTCCCAAGGAATAATAGAAATATATGAGGATCATTTTGCCCAGCAATTTTGATAGGTCCATGAAGGACACCTTCTTAAGCAACCTGATCTCCTGAACCAATTTTTGAATGCTATTTAGTCTATCTGGTGACAGATAAACCTTGCCTTTCACGATGATCGCCCCTAAATGGATTATCCGAGTCAATGGAGTTAATTGATTCTTCTTCCAATTTATTAAGAAGCCATGCTCTAGTAGGGATAGTAATGTGTTCTGAGTGTCTATGACTGCCTGATGAGCGGAAGAAGATAAAATCAAAATATCAAGATAATGCTGGAGGCGTACCGGGATATTCCTGAGGTGGGCCGCTATCACCGCGAGGACCTTGGTGAAGGTCCTGGGGGAGGAGGCTAATCTGAATGGAATGGCCACAAATTCAAAATGGTGGTTATTGAAGCAGAATCTCAGAAATTTATAATGGAAGGGCCGAATATCAATGTGCAAGTACACCTCCGTCAATTTATGGGCGTGAGCACGTCCCCTTTCCTGATACCCAGTAATATTAATTAGAGGGTATGCATTTTAAATTTGCAATAAACTAAGAAACAGTGGAGATGTTTCAAATCTAATATCGTTCTCCACCACACACCCCCGAATATATATATATATATATATATATTTGCACAACAAAAAGATGTGAATAAAAACTTTGTTCTGGTTGGTTGCTACTGGTTGGATGGCTCGTATATCCATTAAATGTTGGACAGAGGAATCCATGAGATTACACTTGACCGGGTCTCTGGAAGGAGGGTATGACATGAAGGGATCTGGAGAATTGGATCTAACCTCCAGCGCAAGGCCAAATTTAACTGTATCCCTGACCCAGGTGTCAGAGGTAGAGGAGTCCCATTGGTCAGCGAATAACTTAAGGCGTCCGCCAATGGGAATTGGGTCCCGGGAGTTATCTTGGTCGCCGGAAGGGCCTGCTCCCTGCTCCCTGATCGGATCTTTTGGATTGACCATCCCTTCTACCTCTGTCCACTGAGACGGACCTATCTGGTTGTTGTCCTGGTCTAACTGCTGGGGTGTCTCTGGTGTCTGGAAGAGAAGGAAAAAGATCCCCTCTGAAAGAACTGGGGGCTTCTAGAATCTGACTTCCGTAAAAGGGGAAGGGAGAATTTTCTTCTTGTGGCATGTTTCAATTAGCAGTGAATCCAGGAAAGGGCCAAGCAATCTATCTACCGCAATGAGGAATGATGCCAGCTTGGATTTGTGTTTGAAGTTGGCTTGCCAGTGTCTTAACCATAGCAAGCGACGCGCTTTGACATGCGAGGTAATGGCCCTTGCTGAAAACTTGATTGCGTGATAGGTAGCATCGGTAGAGAATTCAACAGCTGCCATAAGTTTGGCGATGTCTTGGTGCGCCCTGATGTTAGAAGAAGGAACATGTTGTTTCAAAAGACGAAGCCATCTAAGAGATGACCGCGTGAAGGAGGCGGATCTGATAGCCCATGCATCAGACTGATGAGCTCTGCGTAGGGCTAACTCGACCCGTTTTTCCTCCAGCTTTGAGGGCTCCAGTGCCTCACTGGGAATAGAGGGGGACACTAAATCCACTACAGGCTCGTCTACCTCGGGAATCCCCAGAAACTTTGCAAATTCAGGGTCCAAGTTGAAGTATTTCCTACCCTGTCCAGTTGGGGAGGTGTATACCGCTGCAGAAGCCCATTGCTTTTGCACCAGGTCCAAAATATGGGTGGGACTGGAATTACCTCTGCTTCAACTACCGGTTGGTTGAAGATCATGTTCTTTGGTCCTTCCCCTGAAGGGTCAGGTGTGTCAGAAGGTTTTGGCTTGTTTAGGCCTGCAATATTCTTTGCCTTAAACAAGAGAGATTTGAAAAGCTGTGGCCGAAATAAGCCAGTAAAAGCAGGCTGGTCAGGAATAAGACCTTCATCCTCAGACATTTCCCCTTCTAAGGGGTCTGCCTCTGACAGAGGCTCGCTATCGTGAATTGATCCCACTTCAGACTTGGCCGTTTGAAAGATTTGATCTACTTCCTCCTCCTCTGGCCCTTGGAGAGGGCTCTCCCCCTGTAAATGTACCTGGGACTGGTGTTGTTCTGACCTGGCCAGTGACCTCAGAGGTTGAGGCTCTTAGTATCTATAGGGTAAGGTCTGGACATTACCACGTGTTGAAACCCTGCTGCAATCCCTTAGTGAATAGCCATCTCCATCCAGGCTTTCATCCTTTCTGGAACCTCCTCAATGAAGCTGTCACCCGGGCGAAGACCAGCGGCTGTCGGAATGAATATGGCTTCAGGGACCCATCTGGTTGGTATTCCGGACACTTGAGCCTGTTGTCCTTGTGGAGTTAAGATGCACCTGGATGAAAGGGAGAGATCTAGAGGAGGAGGAGGGTGTGAAAAAACTGACAGACTGGAAGAGGAGGCACCCTGAGATATAGCATGGACCTCTCAAGAATGCCTGTCTATTTGCTTTTGTTAGGCCTCATGGCACCTTAAGGCGTCCCTTTCTGAGACTTTAGAATTTCCACTGTGTTTTGATTTGGCTTTTATCTTCAAGCAAGGGGCCTGAGAGGTGCTACCATCTGCCATTTTGATTAAAATTAGAATAACAGTAATTGAATATAATCTGTGTACAACCTGGTTGGCATGCCCAGGGTCCGATCTGAGTCAAAAACGGTTGCTCTGATAAAGTACTTATTGCCCCCTTTTATTTTATTTATTCTTTTTATTTTACATACATATTTATGTGTGTGTGTGTGTGTGTATGTGTGTGTGTGTGCGTGCGCTGTTTAGCTTCCTTCGGGTATTATCCCACATCATTGTAGTGATGTTAAAGTTGTAGCAACGTTTCAGCAGAATCCCATCTGCCATCATCAGGCTTCTGTATGGATGTGGGTCTCACAGCTCCTGGTTTCAAATTCGAGGCTGGTCCATTCTGATTGGCTAGGAGCCTGGGTCTGTGTTCACTGGACTTGGAGTTTGATTGATTGGTGTTTCTGGTTTCTTCTGTCTGTTTTGTGGCTTTGATTGGCTGGCAACACTCTGTTCTTGTGTTGGAGGCTTTCAGTGCAGCTTGGCTTCGTGTGAAAGGACCCGCCCCTCCCTCCCCCGGCGGGCCTCAGCGCAGCCTTCGGGCCTCCCTCTCGGACTCGAGCAGCATCAGGACGTCCCCCTCGTCCTTTCATACGAAGCCAAGCTGCACTGAAAGCCTCCAACACAAGAACAGTGTTGCCAGCCAATCAAAGCCACAAAACAGACAGAAGAAACCAGAAACACCAATCAATCAAACTCCAAGTCCAGTGAACACAGACCCAGGCTCCTAGCCAATCAGAATGGACCAGCCTCGAATTTGAAACCAGGAGCTGTGAGACCCACATCCATACAGAAGCCTGATGATAGCAGATGAGATTCTGCTGAAACGTTGCTACAACTTTAACAGCACTACAATGATATGGGATAATACCCGAAGGAAGCTAAACAGCACACATGTAAGTACCCGCGAAAGCTTAAACACACACACACACACACACACACACACACACACACATATATAAAATAAATCGTATCTCAGTAATAATATTTTATTGAAAATTAAAATATTATACTGTTAAGTAGTTTGTTACCATGAGTGATTATTATGATTGTAATGATTATTATAATATTATTGCTATAATTGCTTTGTAATTGATCCTATGAGTAGTGATATATGTATATTCCAATATCAATAATAGAACAACCAATATTAATGAGTAATCCAATTAGCCAAATAGCGAACGCCTAAGGCCCGGATTGATGATTGTAAGGGCCTTCAGCAGCTTCCCTGCACAGGCGGACATTGGCCGAGGTGCTTGCTGCTGTGCCACTGAGAATAAGGCTGTGAGGGTTAAGCCAACAATTTTAAAAGTGAATTAATTATCCTCGAGTGCAGGTAGCCAAAACGAGGATTAAACAACTCTCAGAATCCTGAAGGAATTCTGTTGCTTCAAGCAGAAAATACCTCACACAGCTCAGGGAAGACAGACAAGGTGCGCAGCCACAGGGTGGCACTCAAGATGGCCTCCAGCAGTTAAAGTCTTTTCACACGCTCCTCAGCAGCAGCTTCCCACCTTGCAAACCAAGCCAGAGCTCAAACGAAGCCTGAGCTCTCAAACAACAGAACGGCGGAGAAGAAAGGGGAATTAATCCTAATTAACTTCCCCACTGAAGAAAACGGCGTTCGGAGGGGGGGTAAAGGTGATATGACTTTTAAAATGAAATATCAAGCCGCTAGCAAGTAAACGGAATAAAGACACAACGGCAATCAAAACTGGCAGAGGTAAGAAAATTTTATCTGTGGGGAGGTGGAATAGAGCAGCTCCTAAAGCCTCCCACCACCTTTTTTTTTTGGGGGGGGGGGGAGGCGCGAACAGCGCTTCCCTTAAACTGGACTCAGACTGATAAGGATTGAAGGCTACAGACAAAGGAAAAAAAACCAAAGGAAAGCCAAATTGCAATCAAACCTGCTAATATTCCTGTTTCAGTCAAGGAAGTATCTAAAGCACTGCCTGTTTCGCACGAGGCTGAGGAGTCACATTCGTGGAGGAGGAGCGTTCCACAAATCAAGCTCAGCCTGTGAATGCGGAGACTAAGCACCTCCCACTACTGGATGCTCTGAACAGCTCATAGGAGAACCTCAGTATTTAAGCAGATCTGGGCCTTATTTCCAACAGGCTTCTGGGCCCTATGCTCATCCCCCTCCCTCCAGGCCTCGAACCTCTCCTCAATCTAGACCTGAAGCCACCTTCACTCCCACAGCAGTGGGCCTTTTGCCTCTACCTTTGAGCATAGACCCAGGGGATATCCAAGATGTAGTCTCATCAGCCATTAGGCAGAGATTGGCTGAAGGCTTCAAGCAAATCCTTTGACCTCTGGAAATGCTCTGCACAATGCCCTGGCAGTGCCTTCTGTTGACATTCCAGTTCTGGCCTCGTTCTCATCTTCTGGCATTCCCATCGAGCCAGAAGATATCCTGAAACTGGATGACAAACATTCCAAACAGACCCTCAAGCACAATCACCAGGCTGCTGCTTGGGGTGTTTGGCCTCCAACAGCAGCATCCTTCTTCACCAGGGCATCCATAAGGTGGCTGCGCCAACTCCAGAATAGATTGCCTGCTTCTGACCTTCTGTCTCACCAAGATCTTAATAAGATTATTGCAGCGTCAGAATTCACTGCGGATGCCACTCTCAATTCCACCAAATTTGCATCCAAGGCCATGGCATCTTCTGTAGCACTTTTATGGCTTCAAAATTGGCAGGCAGAATCATGCTGAAAATGGATACTGGCTTCAGTTCTATTCGCAGGCGATAAGCTTTTTGACAATGCTCTGGAACCTTATCGAAACCACAGATAAACGTCAAATTCTCTCTTCCTCTGGGAAGAAAGCTGACTATTGCCCTACTCCTTATCGCCCTCCTGCCTTCCGAGCGGAGATCTCATCTCGCTTGCCCCGCTCTCCCAGGCCATACTCCCAATGCCAAGACCAACGGGCGGAAACATCTGGCAGGCAACAACCTTCTACTGATAAATAGCCCTTTCGGGGGGTGGGGGTCATTCCTTCCGTCGCTCTAACTAATCCCTCGTTCTCCCCACCCATCGGAGGTCGCCTAGCTTTCTTTGCCTCCAAATGGGAGGAGTCAACAATGGACGCCTGGGTGCTCAGCACTATTAGGTCAGGGTTACAATTGGACTTCCTAACCCCACCCCCCCAAAATAAATTTTGATCTGTCCTGTGTCTTGGGACATTTCCAGGCAAGCCCTCATGAATCAGGCCATTCAGCACTTTCTTGAAATCACGGCTATTCCACCTGTTCCCAGTCTCAACGTGGATGTGGACTTTACTCTCGCCTTTTCATCGTTCCCAAAGCCTCTGGGGTGGCGAGCCATACTTGATTTAAAATTTCTCAACCAATTTGTAAAATACAGGCGATTTAAAATGCAGACTCTGCATTCTATTTTAGAGAGCGTTCGGGAGGGCGACCTTCTCTCTTCCATTGATCTCACGAAGGCTTACCTCCACCTCCCAATTTGGCCTCATCATCGCCAGTTTCTCCGTTTGTTATCAGAATACCCATTACCAGTATCGAGCACTTCCCTTCGGCCTCATTGGCTCCAAGGGTTTTCACAAAGGTTCTGACAGCATTGGTGGCATCTCTGCTTTCTGTTCCAGTGAGGATCCAATGCTACTTGGATGACATTTTGATTCTTTCCTCTTCCATCCTTGTGACCCATCGGGATCTGCAAATTACCCTGTCGTGTCTCCAGAGCCACGGATTTTCCATCAACACCAAAAAGAGCCAGCTCTCTCCTACAACTAAATTGCAACACTTGGGAGCAATCATCGATACCATGTCATGCCAGGTTTTCCTGTCCCCAGCTCGTGGAAAGAGCCTTGCAGAGATCATCAGCCAGATCCAAACTTCTGGGGGAGATGGTTTCCTATATTGGCATCGTCCCGTGGGCTCGGCTCCACTCCCGAGCCCTCCAATGGTTCCTGCTTCCCTACCAACAAGCAGGAACCAGCCACTCATCCATCAAGGTCTCGCTCCTGCCACAAACCCAGAGATCTCTCAATTGGTGGCATTCCCCATCTATCTGGAGGGGACTCCTGTTCAGGGACCCAGACAGGTTAGTGATAACCACCGATGCCAGCCTCCTGGGTTGGGGTTCCCATATGCAGGGCCAGATAGCTCAGGGCGCTTGGTCCAGATCCGAACAGACCCTAGAGCTCAGAGCCATTTTTCTGGCTCTCAAGCATTTCAGGCAATCAGTGACCGGCTCTCATATTCTAGTTCTTATGGACAACATGGCCGCAAAGGCTCATGTCAACCGCCAAGGGGGTAATGAGGTCCAAAGCCCTCATGAGAGAGGCTCTATGGTTGGGGTTAAGTGCAGAGAAACACCTATTATTGATCTCGGCAGACCACTTCTCTGGGATCAACAATTCCCAGGCCGACTGGCTCAGCAGGAGCCTAGTTGACTTGGCAGAATGGTCCATTCCTCCATCTCTATTCAGGGATCTTTCCCTCAGATTCGGAACACGGAGGTGGATCTTTTCTCTCCTCCTCAAAACGCCCAAGTCACCAGATTCTTCACCAGGTTTCCTTGCCAGGGAGCAGAGGGGACCAATGCTCTTCGTTGCAGATGGCCCAAGGGTCTTCTCTATACCTTTCCCCCGCTTCCCATCATTCCGGCAGTAATTCAGAAGAGATTGAAGGAATGTGCGGAGCTCCTCCTGGCACCCTATTGGCCAAGGAGACCCTTGTTTGCGGACCTGGTCAACCTATCGGTGGCGTCTCCTTGGAGGATCCCTGCCCATCTAATCTTCCTTCACCAGAGGGCCCTGCTCCACCCAGAGCCCCAGTGGTTCAAGCTGACCATGGGGCACTTGAGTGGCAGCGGCTAGAGGAGGCTGATCTTCCAGAAAGAGTCATCCTCACTATCCTGGCTTCTCACAAACCTTCTACAAGGTGCATCTATGATGCCACCTGGAAGGCTTTTTCCCAATGGTGCCTCAGGGAGGGTCTTTCTCCTGCTTCAGCCCAGTTGGCAGAAGTTCTCAGTTTCCTTCAGCATGGGCTGGAGAAAGGTTTGGCCCCCAACACCTTACGCAGGCAGCTTGCAGCCCTCTCCTTAGTCCTTTCATGGGGTTCGCTTCCTTCCTTATCCCATCACACTTCAGTCAGGAGGTTTTTAAAAGGGGCTTCCAACCTGCACCCTCGGGTGGTTCACAGGTATCCTTCCTGGGACCTTCATTTGCTCCTTAATGCCCTTACAAAGCCCCCCCTTTGAGCCCCTTAGGACATTGTCTCTCCGTTTTCTGATTCTGAAGGTAGTGTTCCTTGTTGCCATCACTTCTGCCAGGAGGGTTTCCGAGCTTGCTGCTCTTTCTATCAGACAGGACTTTTGTTCCTTTCACAATGATAGGATTCTTCATCTGAACCCCTCATTTATTCTGAAGGTTAACATCTGGTTTCACAGGTCCCAGGACATTGTTTTGCCTGACTTCTGTCCTCTCCCACACCATGACTTAGAGTGGCAGTGGCACACACTAAACGTAAGAAGGGCTCTTAGAATATACATAAAGTGCACTTCCTCCTTCAGGAAGTCAGAAGCCGTGTTTATATCCTTTTTCCCTTCTCACTTGGGGCACAAGGCCTCTTCTCCTACTATTAGCAGGTGGGTCAGGTCTTGTATTGAGCAGGCCTACAAAGCTGTGGCTCTTCCGGTTCCCTGGGGTCTGATGGCGCACTCTACCAGAAGCGCAGCCACTTCTGCTGCCTGGGCGACCCAAGCATCCTTGGAGATTTGTCGTGCGGCCATGTGGACATCCCCGTCTCCTTTCATCAGATGCTACCATCTGGATGCTTTTGCCTCGGCGACTGCAGCCTTTGGCAGATGGGTGCTTCAATGACTGTTTCCATAGTCAGTGTGATGAGCCAGATGACCTGCCCATGGACATGCAAGCTTTGGTATGTCCCATCCTGGGCTCTCAATACAGCATGGAGGATAATGGGCGTTGGTAGAAGTTACCGTGAACGTCTTTTCTATCTGTGCTGCGAGAGAGCCCAGGCCCTCCCTTGATTCGTCCGGAGAGGGTAAGACATATTTCTGTATTTATTTTGGGCTTTCAGAGACACCTTTTAGTCTGTCAAGTATCTTCGTCAAAGCTGAGGTCTCTCGCAGCACAGATAGCTTTTATATCTTTAGTACAGATTCAGCTATGATGTCATAAGAAGGAGTCAACCCATCCTGGGCTCTCTTGCAACATAGGTAGAAAGAGCGTTCATGGTAACGTCTACCAACGCCCATTTTGTCAATTATTCCCAAATTGGCAGGGACTAATTATATAAGATTTGTTGTTAAATGTAAAAATATTGCTGTATAAATTTAAGTTCTGTTGTATTTCTAGGGAAAAAATGTAAATGCCCAAGGGGAAATATTTTATTCTTAACTGACTGCCTGTGACTTCTGCACATAGCTAACAAAGGCATGTATATTCTCTGTGGTTATTTTGATTGCTTATATAACTTGACTAAAGTACAATGTAACACTCTTCAGAAACTGATTTGTGTGTTAGTACTTTCTCTTCGAGAGGTTCACTAGAATAGGCAATATTTTGGGAGACAGTAACCCTGTGTTAAGAGTCCATCGATACATACGTTTGCCTTGATGGGATACTTACTCAGAACATATCACTAGCAGAAAAGGGAAAAGCCTGGAAATGCTAAAGGCCCTGTCACACTGGCCGACGGATACAAAACGTTTGTAAAAAGGACACAGCAGATGAGAAAAATGTTCCATCCGTTGTTATCCGCTTTCAAAAGGGGCAAAAATTTGCATAACCAGAGCGGACAACACGGAAAGAAACAGACGGGAGGACGTAGGGCGGATGGAAAGCGGATGCTCCATGGAAGCCTAGCGGATGGAAGCGGATGAGAGCGGATGGCACATCTGCAAGGCTTCCGGGGGAGCGCAGCAAAGCGGACGCGGAATGGAAAGAGAGGATGCAGAGCGGATGCCGAGCGGATGAAGCGGATGCAGAGCGGAAGCCTATCAGATGCCTAGCGGATGCCTAGAGTTCACTGCGCATGTGGGGAGGATGCATTGCATCAGCCCCGCGGATATAAAGGGAAGCAGCTCCCAAGCAGGTCACCATTCAGAGGAAAGACCTGCTTCCAGACACAGCTTGCCAGCCAGCCAGCCAGCAACCCAACAACCATGGGGAAGAAACGGAAGCCTCTGCCATCTGCTGCCAGCTCTGGCAAGAGGGACAGGGCCACCCTCCCACCCCCTGGCCCTGACTCTGCTTCTGCTGGGGCTTCTGCTGCCCGGCCTCGATCTTCTGGTGCTGGGGCTTCTGCTGATGCTACTTCTGGAGGTGGTGCTTCTGCTGGCACTGCTCCTGGTGCTGGTGCTTCTGCTGGTGCTTACTCTGCTGGCGCTGCTCCTGGTGCTGGTGCTTCTGCTGGTGCTTACTCTGCTGGCACTGCTCCTGGTGCTGGTGCTTCTGCTGGTGCTTACTCTGCTGGCGCTGCTCCTCGTCCTGCTGGTCCTGCTGGTGCTTACTCTGCTGGCGCTGCTCCTTGTCCTGCTAGTGCTCCTGGTCCTGCTCCTGGTGCTGCTGCTGGTCCTGCTTTTGCTGCTACTGTTGTTGTTGCTGCTACTGCTGCTGCTGCTGGTGTGGAGGAGCAGCCCTTACAACCTCAAAGCCCCTCTGATGATGGCCCATATGGCCCTGTCAAAGGGAGGAAGAGGCAGACGCATGAGCGGGACAGGAGGCAATACAACATAGAAGAGGAACATGAGGAGGTGCTGGAGTGGCTGAGGGAGAACGAGTATCTATGGCGGAAGGGACACAGGCTCTATCGCGACACCAATAGGAAGCAGGCTGCTTGGAGAGAGAAGGCTGAGAGCCTGGGCTACACTTCAGAGGTGTTCCTCGGCTGGTGGAAGCACATGCACACCTCATACGGGAAGCTGCACCTCAAGAAATCTGGCCAGGCCACAGTCAGGCTGACAGACAGAGAGACCTACGTGATGGCCAGGTGCAGCTTCCTGGAGGGTGAGATCCGCCACCGAGGAGCAGCCCCTCTCACAACCCTCTCTCTCAGGCAGCCTGCTGAGAGCCAGTCCTCTGGCAGAGAGTCAGCTCCTGTGTCCAGGCAGGTGTCTGTGGAGCGTGCCACGACGGAGACCCCCCCCCCAACAGCTGCACTATCCATGCCGGAGCGCGTGGAGGACCCCCTGACGCAGTGGGAGAAAGGAGAAGGCACTTCCACCACAGCCCAATCCGCATCCACCCCCAGCTCCACCTCAACAGAAAGGCAGAGAGGCAAACCGGAGGGGCAGAGCCACACTGTCCTGCTGGAGATAAGAGACACCATCAGGAACAGTGTAGATCTCCTCTCTCAGCTGGTACACACCAACGCCCCATCCTCCAACCGCAAGCCCTTCCTCACCTATGTCAACCAGACCCTCATGAACATGGCGGAACCCCAGTACCAGGTGGTGAAGGACAGGATCACCGATCTTCACAACCCTCCAGACCAAGATGAACCTGCTCCCACCCAGTCCAGGCCTGCTCCTCCACCCCAGGTGATGTCACTACCCTTCCAAGGCTTTCCACAGGCCCTACCCTACCAAGGCTACAGCGACCAGGAGGTCCAGCAGCACAGGCAGCCCTTCCCAGTCCAGGCACAGGTACATCGGACGCCACCGGTGCCACCGATGCCACCCACGCCACCGATGCCACCAATGCCACCCACACCACCCATGCCACCGACGCCAGTCCTCACCCAGCTGCAGACCAGACAGCCCCACTACACTGCTCCTTCCTCCACCCACAGCCAAGCCCGGCCTCAGTACATCTGTCATCGGTATTGGGGCTTACACCCCATGTCATGGAGGAAGGGGCTCTCAACATCACAGGGCTGAGCCAGCTGTCTGAGAGCTTCCTCAACACACCGTCCCCTGTTGTTGTCTCGGGGCCAGGCACCCCAGTGGCGCTTCAGACCAGCACTCCAGCAGCAGCCACCTCCACAGCACCTGGACCCTTCACCCCTGAGACTGGGCATGCCTCCAAGTGACCAATAAGAGTGCCAGAGACTGGGTGTCTACCTGTTGACTTGATTTTTGCTTTGGACACTTGACTTGGGTCATTTTTCTTTTACAGCTTGTTATTAATAAAGATTTTCTTTGCTTCACACACTTACTTCATTTATTTTTGTCAATAAAGTCTTGGTGGAAACTTTTAGAAATGGTTTAAGCCTTTACATTCTTGTGGGATGGGTTAAGATAGTAGTGGGGTGGGCAGGGATACCTTTGGCATGGGTAATAGCTGTGGGATAGATAAACCTCCACTGCAAGCATAGTGGGACTGTATGGTCCACCCTCCCAGGTGCCACACCTATGGCCCTTTATTATCAATAATAATGTAATCATTCATCCACACATGTCAACATAAACACAACTCTTTATTAAATGCCCTGTTCATTGTAGGCCCACCCAACATACATGGCCCAATCTCATCAGTGTGATGAGACAGGCTGAAGGAAGCATCCATTAATCATCTATCATCCTGTCTTGCTACTCCACTGCTCCAGCTGGGGAGTTGCACCAGTGTCTCAGTAGGTTGCGCTGCTTCTTCCCTTCACCTGAAGCTCTGTTGGGGCCTTGCACATCTTTAGTGTCTATCAGGTTTCGCCCTTGCCTCCATTCCCCAGGCTCCATATTCCCATTGCCTTGTTGGAGGTCCACGAGCCTGTTCTGAAACACTGGGTAGCGGGTGCGCATGAGATTGTGCAGGATGCAGCAAGCTTCCACGATCCTCCTTACGGTCTCTGGGCGATGCTGCATGGTGGTGAGAAGTACCTGGAACCTGTTGGCCAGGATGCCAAAGGCGTTCACCACCCGCCTTGCCCTGGACAGCCTGTAGTTGAAGATCCTCTCTTCACGGGTGAGGAATATGGAAGTGTGGTAGGTTCTGAGGTAGAAGGCGTCATCCCCCACGATGAAGTAGGGCACATCTTGTCTGTCATTGGGCAGGGGGTCTGGATCTGGGAAGCCCATGATGAGGTTGCATTCCAGCCCCTCCTTGAGGTCACTGGCGTTGTATACCTGGGCATCTGAAGCTGAGCCGTTGCCTGAAGCATCGATGTACATGAACTTGTAGTCAGCATCGACCATGGCGAAGAGGATGATGCTGAAGAAGCCCTTGTAGTTGAAATAAGTGGACCCCGACTTGGCTGGAGCTTTGCAGGCCACGTGCTTGCCATCTATGGCTCCAATGGTGTGGGGGAAGTTCCACCTCTGATATCACTGCTCTGCAACTTTCTTCCAGCCTTCTTCAGTGGAGGGGTACTGGAGGAGCTCCTCCAGGTATTCTTCGATGATGGCCTGCACCACTTCTCTGACCACAATGCTAATGGTGTTGTGTGGCACCCTCCAGCCGTACTGCATGCTCCTGTAGGTGGTCCCTGAGGCCAGGTGGCACAGAGTCAGTGCCACCTTGAGCCCAGGGTCCAGGCTGGGCCGGAAGGTGGTGCTTTGCTTGGTCAACCTGGGTGTCAGCCGCTGTACAAGTTCGTCAAACATGGCTGAAGGCATCCTCATGAAGTTCTGGAATGCACGAGGGTCTTCGTTCCTCAGCTCCACCATCAGCTTGTTGTACAGTCCGTACTCTGCTCTTCTCGCGATCCATCTTCGGACCCAGACGCTTCTTGGCCGCCTCCTTTTCTTCCCATAGAACAGTTGAAAGAGCCTGTAGATGGCTTCGCACTGTTGCAGAACGATGGTGGCTACCAAAAGGAGTGTGTTACGATCCATGGTGGACATCAATGGATGCTGTGGAAGAGCAAGAGCCAGATGAAGGCTGCAGAGGTCTGCACAGCAGGGCTGCTGGACTGAAAGTGAGATCCAGGTGAGTTGCTCCCCCTTTTTATAGGCAATATAGGTTTTCCACTAGGTGTCCTTTTGCATCCTCTAGGGATCCTCTAGATATCCTTAATATCCGAGATAGGTCCCCTGTGTGAACGTTTTTTCCATTTTAAATGCTTTGTATGCGAGCTGCATCCGCTTTCATCCTTTCTCCGTCCGTGCTACTAACGCTGCGCGTCTGTTCCGCGTCCGTTTCACTTCCTCCCTGTGTCTGTTTTCCGCTGGAGCGGATTTGAGTTGCACGGATGCGCAGCGGATGCCTAGCGGATATAGCGGACTCGTAACGGATGACGACGGATGTAGAATGGATGTTCCCCGTATGCGTTGCGGATGCAGAATGGACACGTTGGATACATTTTCCGCTCAAAAAGTTTTGAGCAGCTCAAAACCTTTTGAGCGGATGGAACCTCAGTCGACGGATGCTGGACGGATGGAGAGGATGAAAAACGGAGGCAGTGAGTACAGAACGGATGATTCGCGTTAACCAACGGATGGCAAGTGTTTCTCTCTGTTTTACAACCTCTTTCCATCCGTTGGTGCAGTGTGACAGGGGCTTTATCTAGTATATTAGCTTTCTTGCTCTTGTATTATTACTGAGGCATTTTAACTCTCATTGGGAGCAAGAGAGAAAAATATGTAAATGATTTGTTGCATATATTATTTTGACAATACTTTTTGTTGTACATTAACAACTTTAAAATAAATTATTTTTTCATCCTTGTAAAGCAGAAATAAATGAAAAAGACTTACTTCTAATAAGCCATGCTGAATCATCTTGTCCACAATTCTCAATTAGTTGCCAATGAGACATGATATTAATACTTTCCCACCAATTGATATAAAAAGATAACCATCTCAATTATTGAAGGTAATAATTGTGATTATAGTAGTAGCCATTACTAGCCTTATATTTAATGAATTTGTCTCACTTCTTTTTAAAAGTGCCTATGTATATGTAGTAAACCTCATTACATTTTGTGATAACAATTGAAGTTTGTGTTATGTAAATAATTCTTTCTTTTCATACCTTCTTGAATATGCTGCTATTTAGTTTCATTGAATAATTCTAGGATCTAATACTATGAAACATAAAATGATCAACATTTTTGCCTAATTCTTACACTTGTATTATTGCCTTTTCCACTTTAGGTATCCTAAATGTCATTTTTGTCTTAGAAGAGTGTACTAGCTCTCTCACATTGTTTTGAATCTCTTTTCCCAGAACTACAATATGATGCCATTTTTCATTTTAATTTATTCCTATTGGGAAACAGCAACAGCATAACAGTGTTTTCATGAAGTTAACCTGCTGTTCAGCCAGAGTATTCTGGCTGTTGAATACGTTTAAAGCCCTACATGATACAGGGCTAAGTTATTTGTTGGACTACTTCTCCCAGATTATATCTGCCATCCCACCAGATCCAGCAAAAAAGGCATACCACTGTCATGCAGGGAACTACGTTTGATGGGCTCTGGGTAGCAGGCCTTTTCTGCCATGGCACCCATATTATGGAACATTCTCCTGCATCCTTACCCCAAAGAGAGGCTGGTTCCATATCTGCTGATTTTCCAGAGGTCCCTCAAAATAGCAATAGCACTTATATACCACTTCACAGTGCTTTTACAGCCCTCTCTAAGTGGTTTACAGAGCCAGTGTATTGCCCCCAACAATCTGGGACCTCTGGGAACGCTGAGCTGGTGAGATTTGAACTGCCAAATTGCAGTCAGCCAGCAGTTAGCAGAAGTAGCCTGCAATACTGCATTCTGACCACCGCAAAACTCTGCTGGGGATCAAGATTTTTTTTATAATAGGAATTGCTTTTTATATGTTAATTGTTTTTAGTTTTCTTGTACATCATCCAGAGTCATTTGAGAGATGGGCAGCCATATAAATTTGACAAATAAAGCAAGGTTCTACCGTGTTTCTCATATAATAAGGCTGGGTCCTTTTTTTTTTTTTTTTTTGAGCCCCGAAAAAATGGCTAGGCCGTCTTTGGGGGTGACTTAATCCCCCCCCCTTGCATCCTGAGGAGGGTGGGTGGGCATCATAGGCTTGGATGTCAGCCTCAGCATTGGTGGGGCACTTTGTATAGGGAGAACTTCCGCGGAGGGCCCAGTGGGGAGGTGCCCACTGCCTTGGCCAGAGCTCCGCCACCGGGCAGGAGGGTCCGCCTGTCAGCTGCACAGGGCGCCCCAGGTGAGGTTTTTCGCTCTCTGCCTGGTGCCAGGCAGGGACGGCAGTTGGGCACTTCTCCTGGCCTGGGCCGATCCTGTGCTGCAGCCCCGGGAGATTTGTTTCCCCACATAGGGTTGGGCTGCCCTCTCGGGCGGGGGAGGCTTTTTTCTAGTGGGGCATCATTTTTAAAAGAATGGGCTTTGCCTTCAAACGATACCCCGGAAAGGCAGTGACAGGAGTGCCTAAAGCCGAGTATCTCCGGTGGAGCTTCAGTTGCAGGTAGGAGTCCTGGCTGGTGCCGCGTGACTGCGTCAGATGCCGTTGTGACACTCCAAACGCTGGGACAGCATGGCCAGAAGTTGAAGCAACAGAAGCAGAAGGTCTCCCGATACAAAGTGACCTACCAATGTCAAGTGATCATCCATGCCGACGCCACTCGCCTGCTGACCTGACCTCCTGGTAGCACCATACCCGGGTCTGCAGCAAAAGTATTTGGTGAGAGTAGAGAGGTTGGTGGAGAGACATGGTGGCTGCCTGCGGAGCGCTCCTAATGGAAAGCCCCCCGTCCTTCCCCCCATTTCGCATGTTTTAATATAGGCCTGAATTTGGGGGGAAGGGCTTCATTTCATTTTATGCCTATAAAACATGCTGGGACTTCCTATTGGGGGAAGCCGTATTGTTGGAGAAACATGGTCTTTCTAGTTAATCATTGATGCTTCAGATGACAACAGTGTATATGTATACATCTTCAATGTTTTCATCAATGATTTGAATGAAGAGGTGGAGGAAATGTTCAGTACATAGTCGTGATTTAACAATAGAATCAAATGCCTAGTACCTTAGAAGTGACTAAATAAAAAAGATGAAGAAGACAAAAATACAAGTGATAGTAGTAAATGGAAGTAATGAGTTAGTACTACCAATAAAAAATTTAACAGACAAGAACTGAATTCTTCACTTAGGAAACAAAAACCAGATGCACAGATGCAGGAAAAGGATATAGTATACAGTCTTAAAATAGTAACTGATTTAAAATTGAATACAGGTGGTCGGTCCTTGAATAAGTCAGTGATTATTCAAATTTGTGATGGTGTTAAACAAGTGATACTCAGGGGTGGGATTCTACAGGTTCGCACCTGTTAAGCCTGGGTTCCCCAACCAGGGTTAGGTAGACAAGCTAAAGAGAATGTGCAGCGTTAGTCAGATAGGCACACAGATAAATGAGTGAGCTAAGCTTGTATGTTTATTAACATACAGTAAAAATAACAGATACGCTTGTGCTATCAAGAATATATTTTATTCCAGGATAAGTTTATGGCATAGTCATATAACAGTCCAATAGTCATTTACCATGTAGTCAGTCCATTCAGGGGTATTCATTTAGCAAAGTCCATGTAGAATATCCTATGTCAGTTCACTTACAAAATCAGTCCTTTGTTGTCTCTCCCGTTCGAGCAATGCAGTCTTGATTCCAAGCAGTAATCAGGGATCATCAAAGCCAGAGAGAGAGAGAGCAAGCCGTAGTCTTGCTACTTTTATATTGTTTTCTTAACCACTCCTTTAATTGCTATTTCGCAGTTAAAGCTGTATACACTCTAACATACACTAACTATGATTCATAGTTATTATTTCACCTAAACCAGTTAGGGTAAACAATGTTATCCCTAACAGCACCTATTCTCTAAAACCAGTTGTTAACATTCTAAGCAGTTCGGAGAACCAGTTAGAAGAAATTACTGGCCTAATCCTGTAAGGAAGGCAGGAAGGAAACATTCTGGTGTTGCTTACAGAAACTGCCTCTCCGTTAACCCTGATTACATTCTTGGCAGGACTAGACTTCCTGTCTCAGGAACTTCTCTGGAGTTTTTTTCTCCTCCTTTGGTGGTACTTTGCTTGTGTGGAGTGACCATTCAAAGTTACAATGGCACTGAAAAAAGTGACTTATGACCATTTTTCACACTTACAACTGTTGCAGCATCCCCACAGTCATGAGAGGCCAGGTGAGGAGATGCGTGCCTCAATGTGAGTGATGTTCAGTTGGCCACATCCAGCCAGTCACATGACCACCAAGCCATGCCCCTCAACTAAGCCAAACCCACAGAACGGGTTGTTAAAAAATTTGAATCCCACCCCGGGTGATACTTATGACTGATGCTGGAAGTTCTGGCCATTGCAGGACTCTTGCAGTCAGATGACGATCTGTATGCTTGGCAATAGCCCTGGATTTCTGATCATCACAGCATCTCATGGAAACATGATTGTAATTTGCAACATTTCCTGCCGGCTTGCCACAAGCAAAGTCCCTGGGCAGGCTGGCAGAAGTTGCAGTTACATGAGGTTCATTCTTGACTTGTTCAACAAAGATTAAAAAAATATTTAAAGAAGATATTGAGAGAACAATGACAAAAATTAAGCCCCGTGGAAAAAAGATTATAAGAATTATGTATTTTTAAAAATGGATTCCAGGGCACAGAAAAGGACTGGAACCAGTGGCCTAAATGGAGTTTCCATCCATTTACTTTTGGGAATAGATTTTGAATAAGACAACTTTGAAAAGATGCATTTTCTAAAATGTATGATGTGAGTGAAGAGTTTCTTATATTTTTCTTAGATTTTAAAAAGCCTATCATTTGACATATTGGGAAGTTCAAAGAAAGTTCTATAAAGTGTTAAGCTTTTGTTTCTTTTGTTGTTTTGTCTGGACTTGTATAGTTTTTCTTTCATATTACGTATTCTTTTAAAATTATAAACTGCCCTAAGTCTTTTTGAAATCAAGCAACCTGAAAAATTAATAAATAAAAAAGAATTACTTAGGGCCCCTTTGCAGCTCTGGAAAAACTGCAGCTCCACCTGACTATCACAAGTGTTCAAATACTAGCTGAACTGAATTCTGACTTGTATTTGTTCTATCATGGACAGAACAAATTTGTTCTATCTATTCTTCTAGGAATAATTTTTTTGTCTCAGTCAAGTCAGTAGCCAAATCCTTTTAATCCCTGTATTTCAGTGCTCTTCCTTTCTGATCCCCTGGAATATCCTCAACAGGAATTAAACTGATGACAAAGAATGGAGAAATAGTCAAAAAGAATAAGAGTATGAATGTAGGAGAGATAAAATTAAACATGTTTGTAAATGCTTCTTTTTAAAATATTCCAGTAGATTAAGATATGGTAATCCTGTGAATTACTTATTCAAACTAGGGATGTAAACAATATTCCATTTTTGAGAGAGAATTTCATAGAAAACTAAAATATTTCATTCTTCCTCTATCTCTTCCTAATATACTGATAGCTGTTCCAGATATGGTTTGATGCTTATCTAAAAATTAATCTTCAAGAAATGTTAAGAGATTTGTGATGTTCTGGGTAGTTTATGCTACAAGAATTCTTAAAGATGTGAATTTCTCAATTCATTGAAATTATGAAAAACGAATTTGTTCTGGAATCTATACTGATTAACAACAGTTAAAGAGGGAGGTGCTACTAATATGTGCTTGGAGGCATTAAAAACTGAGTTTTGTCCTCTGGCTTGGGGTCCTGTCAGTAAAGGATCAGCCTGTTTCATGGTTGATTTGTGAGACATTGTGAATATTCTCAGATATTCTGTGCTGATAGATACTGGGGTTTTTTCCCCCTTGTTTTATCCTAACTTTACTTTTAATTGTTTGAAGCCTAGAGTCATGTATATAACATGATTGGCTATATAGATTCACCAAATAAATAAATTCATGCTGCATACCAGGTATGTAAAAGTCATGAAAAAAGTCATCATATGGCATATCGCAACATTTTCCTCCTCCACTAAATCGGGAGTGGATGTGGCCAGCGTGAGATCCACCTCTGGCGTTCTGAATCTGAGGGAAAGGTCCCTGAATAGAGATGGAGGAATGGACCATTCTGCCTGGTTGACTAGGCTCCTGCTGAGCCAGTCGGCCTGGGAGGAGTTGATCCCAGAGAAGTGGTCCGCCGAGATCAACAACAGGTGTTTCTCTGCCCATAACCCCAACCGTAGAGCCTCTCCCATGAGGGCTCTGGATCTCGCCTCCCCTTGCCGGTTGACATGAGCCTTTGTGGCCATGTTGTCCGTAAGGACTAGAACATAAGAGCTGGTCACTGAGTGCCTGAAATGCTTGAGAGCTAGAAAAATGGTGCTGAGCTCTAGCCAATTTATGGGAAGGGCCTGCTCTGACCTGAACCAAGGTCCTGAGCTATCTGGCCCTGCATATGGAAACCCTAACCCAGGAGTCTGGCATCGGTGGTTATCACTAGTCTGTCTGGGACCCTGAAAAGGAGTCCCAGATTAACGGGGAACACCACCAATTGAGAGATCTCCAGATTTGTGCTGGGAGCAGGACCTTGATGGATAAGTGGCTGGTTCCTGCTCATTGGTAGGGAAGCAGGAACCATTGGAGTGGACGGGAGTGGAAAAATCCGTGGCTCTGGAGATATGACAGGGTAATTTGCAGATTCCGATGGGCTGCATGGATGGAGGAGGACAGAATCAAAATGTTGTCCAAGTAGCATTGTATCCTCACTGGAACAGAAAGCAGAGATGCCATCAATGCTGCCAGAACCTTCGTGAAGACCCTTGAAGCCGATGAGAGGCTGAAAGGAAGTGCTCAATACTGGTAATGGGTATTCTGATAACAGAAATGGAGAAACTGGCGATGATGAGGCTAAATTGGGAGGTGGAGGTAAGCCTCCATGAGATCAATGGAAGAGAGGAGATCGCCCTCCTGAACGCTCTCTAAAATAGAATGCAGAGTCTGCATTTTAAATTGCCTGTATTTTACAAACTGGTTGAGAAATTTTAGATCCAGGATGGTTCGCTACCCCGCTGAGGCTTTGGGAACGATGAAAAGGCGAGAGTAAAGCCCACGTCCCTGTTGAGAGGGGGAAACAGGTTGAATAGCTTGAATTTCAAGAAGGTGTTGAATGGCCTGATTCATGAGGTCTTGCCTTGAAATGTCCTGAGAGACAGAACAGATCAAAAAATTTTGGGGGGGTGGCATAAGGAAGTCCAATTGTAATCCTGACCTAATAGTGCTGAGCACGCAGGCATCTGCCATTGACTTCTCCCATTTGGAGGCAAAGAAGGCTAGGCGACCTCTGATGGGTGGGGAGAACGAGGGATTACTTAGAGTGACGGAAGGAACGACCCTCACCCCCCAGAAAGGGCAGTTTACTACTATAAGGAGCTGGGCGATAGTCGGCTCTCTTCCCAGAGGAAGAGAGAATTTTATGTTTATCTCTCGTTTTGATGAGATAAGGTTCCAAAGCATCGCCAAGAAGCTTATCGCCCGCAAATGGAACTGAAGCCAGCTTCCATTTATAGCGTGACTCCACCTGCCAATTTCTGAGCCATAGCAGTTTTCTTGCTGCTATAGAAGTTGCCATGGCCCTAGATGCAAATTTGGCAGAGTTGAGAGTGACATCTGCAGGGAATTCCGCTGCTGCGATAATTTTATTAAGGTCTTGGTGAGATCGAAGGTCAGATGTAGGCAATCTAATCTGGAGTTGGTGCAGCCACCATATGGATGCCCAAGTAAGAGTGCCAAAAGATGAGAACGAGGTCAGAACCGGAATGTCAACAGAAGGCACTGCTAGGGCATTGTCCAGGGCTGCGCTGACGTTGTAGAAATGCTTATCCAGAGAAGATGGGCGAGGACCTGCCAAAGGGGAAGTGCACTGTTCCTTGACCATGTCCAGGAACAAAGTGGGAGAAGGCAAAAAACCCTGCATGCGCTAGAGGCTTGGAGAAGAGTGAGTCTCCCTGGCTAGAGGGAATTCCTTGTGGCTCGGGAGCCACTTCCTCTGGCGACCGCTTGGCAGTGACCAAGGCCTTGCTGAGAATGGCCTGAAGAGAGAAGGATTGAAGACCAATGCAGAGGATGTTTGCTCTGGGCGAGAGTCCCCTTCCTCTGAAAGATTTTGGTCAAAGGTCTCGCCCTCTCCACATTCTGAACGAGAGGAGTAACTGGTGAAGCCATCTCATCAACCTCCTCATCAATCTCTCCCATTCTGCTAGAGAAGAATGAACCCTGAGGTCCTGAGGTTTATGAGGCAAGGAACTTATAGATTGAGAAGGGAGAAGGGCCTGAACCCTTTCCAGAGGTCGAAGGATTTGCTTGAAGCCTTCAGCCAATCCCTGCCTAATGGCCAACGAGACAACATCTTGGATATCTCCTGGTCTATGGTCAAAGCCAGAGGCCGAAGGCCCGCTGCTGTGGGAGTGAAGGTGGCTTTAGGCCTAGATTGAGGAGAGGTTTGAGGCCTGGAGGGAGGGGGAAGAGCATAGGGCCCAGAAGCCTGTTGGAAATAAGGCCCAGGTCTGCTTAAATTCTGAGGATCGTATTGTACTGCAAAAGCCTCAGGACCAGGATGGAGGATGGAAAGGCTCATAGATAACTTCTCCTCCCCTGGGAGGGCTTGGCTGGGGGCCACAGATATCACTTGAAACATGCTGTAGTTGCACTCTCTTCTGTTGAATAGTTCTGTTGAACTGCCTCTCTAGGGCTGCATGTCTGCGCTTTTCTGCCCTCAGCCTGAGTTTCCTTCTTAGGGGCTAGAGCCTTAGCTTTGATTTTAGCAGCCACCTCCCTCTGGACTCATTGGGTATGAGACAGTTGCCTCCGTCTTTTTCTCTTATTTTTCTCTTATTAAGAGACTGTTCCACTGGGGTGGAAAGCTCTGCCTGACCCTTATCTTGTTCCATTTGAAGAATAAAGGTTCTTACGATGGAAAGAAACTGTTTGTAATTTTTTTTGTATTAAGCCCTTTAGGGTATAAATTGGCCCTTGGGCTTATAAAATGGCCGCTCACCTCGTGGTGGAAGGCTTCAATCCAAGATGGCCACTGACTATGGGAAACAGGCTCCGAGATCGAAGAATCGCTCCTTAGGCTATAAAGAGCCCCAAGTGAAGTCAGCAAAAGAAAGGGCAGCCTTTGGCCACACAATCAGCTTGCTGACGCTAGTATCGGTTTGCCGATCGCTTTTTACGACCACTCAAACCGCAGGCATGGGGGAGGCCTACAGACGCTGCCCAACTTGCCTGAACAGCACTCTGGCAACGCTGCTTCCAGCATTGCAAGAGAGTCCTGCTTTCCTGGAAGAGCAGCCGCCCAGATCCTGGGAGTTGCTGAAGCGAGGAAAAAGGGTACTGAAGATTGCTGGTGAGTGCTATCTACAGAACCTCAGCTGACTGACGATCGCTTTTTATGACCGCTGAAACCGTAAGCGTGGGTGAGGTCTACAGACGCTGCCCAACTTGCCTGAACAGCGCTCTGGCAACACTGCTCCCAACATTGCAGGAGAGAGAGAGAGAGCCCTGCTCTCCTGGAAGAGCAGCTGCCCAGATCCTGGGAGCTGCTTGAAACGAGGAAAAAAGATTCTGAAGATCGCTGGTGAGTGCTTTCTAACAGAAGCTTTCAGAGACACAGCTACTGACTGAAAGGAGTTGAGTCAAAAGATGGGGTCTCTTCCAGGGGCTGGCTTTTATATCTTAGAACAGACTCAGCTATGACATCATAAGGAAGGAGTCAACCCATCCTGGGCTCTCGATGAGGAGAAGAACACTATATATAGGAGATGCATGAGAAGGATTCGAGCTGTTTTAAGGATTGCTTAAGGACTGCTTCCATTTTTATAATGCAGTGATTGTGGTTCCTTTCATCTGGATCATTTGAAGACCCTTCCTTATGATTTCAGCAATTTCAGCCAATTCTGTGGTTGCAGTGTGTAGGCTGGTAGGGAGAGCTAGATTGTCAATTCTTTTTCCATCAAAATAGAATTTCGGATAGTCTGGAGTGAATTAGCAGCTTCCTCTAAATACTGTAGGTAGGGTAATACTTCATTATTATTTAACAAATTAGTTTTCTATATCAGAGTCTGTTGGTGATGAGACAAGTTTTTGCCTCTGAGGAATATACCACTAATGCTTGGACCCTGTTGTATGTCTCAGCCTACAGGAAAATTTTCCCCTCTTAGTTCTATATTGAACATGTAAGTTGCTAAATTATACAGAGCACAAACATTTCTACTGCTAAGCAAGACACGTGTTAAGTGAGGTTTGATCCATTTTGCAACCTTCCTTGTCACAGTTGTTAAGTGAATGATTGCCATTGTTAAGTTAATAACATGGTTGTTAAGTGGATCTAGATTCCCCATTGACTCTTTTTAATCAGAAGCTTGCAAAAAGAGATCACATGACCCCGGGACACTGCAACAGTCATAAATATGAGTCATTTGTCAAGGGTCTGAATCTTGATCATGGGACCATGGGATGCTGCAATGGTTGAAAGTGTGAAAAATGATCATAAGTTACTTTTTTCAGTGCTGTTGACATCACTAAATGAATTGTTGTAAATCGAGGACTATCTGTCCTCTCTTTTAAGTTATTGACCCGTATGACTGGGGAATAAGAGATATAAATGGCAAAGTTTTTTTTTTTTAATCTGAAGTCTGTTTTGAAGATGTCTTAATTAGTTATTGGGGAGATTACATCTTTCTGCTGTGGAGCACTGGTTTCTCTCGTGATTATCCTCTGCTTTTGGCAGAAGGCAATAGCCTTGATCAATTGAAGAGAGTGAGGCTAAATCAAAGGTTGGTTCAAGGTTCTCTAAAAATTCTAGGAGGAAAACCTCCATATTTTTATCTGAGTTTTTGCCATCCTAAAGTTTATGTGGCTTGTGGGGAAAAGAGATAGTTTAAACCTTGTATAACCTAAGCAAAAAGTAATATGTATACAAATCTATATGTTTGGGATGATTGTTCAGGATCTCATATAGCAGATTTATTACAGCTTTTTGATGTGTAAGATTCCTAGCACACAACCTATTTAAAGGGATAGACAAAAGAGTTTAGTTCTTTTGAAGCACTCTAGCTATACACATGTTGATTTTTAATAGAAGACCTTGCATTGTTAGATGTTGTAGGATAGCAACTTCTTAAACCGGGGGTTGTTTGAGCTTGAATAAGCTTATCAAATTTAGACTGGATGCCATTTAGGAAAATGAAGATGGGCACATTGTGGCATCTGCAAGTAGATAATTCTCTCCTAATGTTTTACAGTGATATCAGAGGAGTCATTCTTTCTTGGTCTTTCCTTTCTAATTCTGTTCATTATTTTGTGGCTGTGGAAACTAGGAGTACAACAGATGTTATTGAATGACGTGGAGGTGGGTAAGTGTTGTCTTTTCTGAACCTTAAGCAGTGGAACAGGTTGCCTCCTCGAGTTGTGGGTATTCCATCATTGGAGGTTTTCAGGAAACAATTGGTGAACCATTTGGTATGATATGAGGACTCCTGCTTTAAAAAGGTGGTTGGACTAGAACAGGGGTGGGGAATTATTGCCTCTTCATGATTTATGGACTTCAACTCCCAAAATTCCTGAGCCAGCCATAATGGACTAGAAGATCCTACCCTATAATTTTATGAAACCCCTTTGGAGAAGAAATAGAGTCTTCTTTCTCAAGGTAGCAAGCTTATTACTAAATAAAGGAATTGTTTGAGAATTGTGGTATGAAAGAGATTTTGTTGTTGTTTGTCTATCTTATATATTTGCCTCCATGGACACTGAATGGAACCACCTGCAAAGAAAGAAGCAGCATATTTCCCAAAACCTATTCCCTATAGCTGCTCTAGGAAGATCACCAGATTGAATAAAAAACTGCTGAGAAATCAAGAAAAACTTAAGACAATTGTTTTTTTTTTGTTTTAAAAATAATTTACCCCAGCTCTATAGTGCAATAGATCATTAGGCACAATCAATGCAGTCTCCATACTAATTTCTGCACTTGTCCTCTGTTGAAGATAGAAAAGCATCACAAGCTTCTTTTTTTAGCAGAACCTGATCTACAAGTAAAGAAAATTATTTCTTAAAGAATCCTTGAGATAGAAGCTCAAAAAGATAATGCAACTCTCAGCAAGGCTGGTACCCTGAAATGGATGAATTACTATAAATGTAATTTAAAATTTTTAACAACTAGTTCATTACTAAAAATTCCCAAGATCTTGGGGGTGGTGTTTACTCATATGATATTTTAGCAATTAGGTAGCGTTAAAAAATAGTAGATGAACAGACATATATCTCTGGTGAATCAGAGATTGAAGATATAGCTAATGTATCATTTAAGTGCCAGTGATAGAGCACAGAAAGAGATCATTATCTTGAACCATATAGAAAATGAATGGCTCACTGGGATCCACATCTCAGAACATATTTTATATGTGTCAAAACTCTATATATAAAAGCGAAATACCACTCACACATCATCACAAAATCTCCAGTCACAAAATCTCCAGAACTGTAAAGCCTACAAACTTGAAATTTGGCATGTATGTTCCTCTTGGCTTAATAACAGAGGAATTTTTGAAATGACCATCAGAGCATTAGAATTTCCTATATTATTATTAACATGCTCTGATGCTAAGGAGTTGTACTGTCCTCTCCCCCCCACCCCCAAGAAATCTATCCCAAATGCAAAACACAAGCAGAGAGGTTTCAGTTTTAGTTTCACAGCACCAAGCAGCTTTAGTACAGAACAGTTGAGCTAAGCCACACTCAGAAAATGGGCAGGAATGCCAGATGTGCAAGAATAGAAATGGTAATGTGAGCCTGGTGGGAAAAGTTCAAATATATACATGGAAATGTTGGGGGTGGGTGGCAACCAGTGCACTCTTAAAGAATATGTGATAAGACTGGCTCTGAATATAACATGAAGCTTAAAGCAGTCATTTTGCATCATAAACCTTTCTTTCAAAAATGAAGAACGAATCTGATTAGTTTGTGATTTAGATGACATGATGTCCCAGGTACATGTTTTTAAAAGGGATAAATGATAAAAGGAAAGTAGTTTAGGATATGGATTCATGAAGAAATTTTGTCCTGGTTATGTTTTTTTCTTAAACCGACTGATAAAGGCTGAGACTGTCCATATTGAGGGACTGCATTCTATCCCCTGCTCACCTGACTTTTGGCAACAATAAAATAAAACAGTTTATGGCAGTTTATGAACTGTTTATGAACTGTTTATGACAGTTCAATTTAAGAGGATGTTCAAATTGAACCATAATCCCTTATTACCTTCTTAATTTAGACCTTCAAAAGTTATTTGTGCAGAGTTCTCTTATGTTTGTATTATTTCATTAAGAGTCAGTCTGGTATAGTGATTTAAGGCACAAGCTCTAAAAGTGGAAAACTCCTGCCTTAGATCCAAATTGAGCTGGGTGGCTTTGGGCCAGTCACTCTAGGAAGAAAGCAGTGACAAACCACTGAAATCTTGCCAAGAAAACTGCAGGAACTAGTCTTGGCAAATGCTAATTGGCAAGACTGTCTTGAAGCCCCTGACACCTCCTCCATCATTAAGCATTTCTATAAGAAAGACATTTGAAGTACTGTTCTTCAAAATAATGAATTTGAGGAACAAAAAGTTAAGTAAAAGAAGTGCCTTCTTTAAAAGATACCATCTTGGTATGTCCTGGTCTAGATCAGAGATGGTATTCAGCAGGTTCTGACCACTTCTGGAGAACTGGTAGCGGAAATCTTGAGCAGTTCGGAGAACCAGCAAATACCACCTCTGACTGGCCCTGCCCCCTCTATTCTTTGCCTCCCGAGTCCCAGCTGATTGGCTGGGTCTTCCTTTGTTGCCCTGCACAGGAGAACTGAACTGGAAAGCAGGTTAGTGAGGTGGGAAGGGAATGGGATTTTGCAGTAACCTTCCCCCAGGAGTGGGGAGGAAATGGAGATTTTACAGTATCCTTCCCCTGCCATGCCCACCAAGCCCCGTCCACTAAGCCACACCTCGTCCACCAGCCATGCCCACAGAACCAGTAGTAAAAATATTTGAATCCCATCACTGGTTTAGATGGCAATATTCTGCTTTCTCCACCCCCACCCCCCTTGTTTCTTATGCTTATACTACCCTAGATCTTAAACAGTCACTTTCTGTACTATTGCAGGGAACTGGCAGTGTTTGTGTTGGTGGTAGTTTGGGCAGGGTTGCCTGTGTTGTGATGACTGTGATGAATGCTGAGGGAGCAGAGGGAAGAAGCTTGGCAGGCTGCTGTCAGAACCTGCTGTGCACATGCAAGATTGGCTGTATTAAAGCAGCTGTGAATTCATGGAGAGAAGCCAGGAGGCTTGGAAACAGCTATTCACCACTTAACCCATAGCCATGGGAGTTCATTTACAGAAATGATAAATAAGATGCTATTATCCCTGAACCCACCCCCTCCTTCCTGCTTTAAACTTTCTTCCTGGCCACTCTTGGTCCTTCAGAGCCTCTTAGAATACATGGTCATACTGTTGAAGAAACTTTAGGTACCATATTCTAATTTATAAATGGGAATTCTTTGGCATAAATGACTAAAGTGTTTTTTTAACAAAACTCCAGAACCTGTAAGATCATGAATACACAATGTTGTAGCTCTTATAACTCTGATCTTTTTACTTGAATTTTCAAGGCTTGAAACAGTGCAGTTCCAGAAAGTATACTAACATTGTGAAAAGAAATAATTTCAGAAAAAAAATCATTTGGGAACAAAAATGTTAAGGAACTCATAAGCATGTCTATAAGATCTACACAGGAATTAAGCAGAACTTTTAGAAGGGCTAAATAGAATCTTAATTCCTTTTATGCGCTTGAAACAGAATATTCATTGAATTACCTATATAAAAAGCCAAAATATTTGTAAATACTTGGTGTTTACCAGCTTCTCAATTGAAAAGGTTGCAGCAGTGTAATATTGCTTCTTCTATTAAGAATGTCCTATATAAAGTTATGATTCTAACTCAAAATAATACTTAATTAGCTTTACTGACAAAAAAAATAATCAGTTTCTGTATAATATAATTCTAAGATTACATGTTATCAAGTTGCCTTTTTAACTTAATTAATGTTTATCGCCCCTCAAATTACAGATACCATTAATAGAATTTAGAAAAAGTTCTTAACAAATGATTTATCTGTTGAGTGGTCTAAGTCATATTGATTTCTTTGTTAATATTATCAGAGACATATAATGATATACCTTACATAGTTATCCTAGGCTCCTTCAGTTAAGATTATGTACATTTGAAGGCTGATGACTATGCTATCTATCGTTTGTCACAAAGATGCTTTTTTCAAGAAGCAACTGGACTTTCTTTTTTTTCTTTGAAGATGTTTTGCTTCTCCAGCACGTCGATTGGAGAATCCACACATGGGTTGACGCATGCCTTTCTCCATTGTGGTGGAGATAGCATTCAGGATTGGGTGATCAGTCTCCGCTTGCTGATTGGACTGAGTCTGTCAAATCTTTAAGGACACTCCCTCTGTTGCTAGTGACCTCCCAGAAATTGACTCAGTCAACTAGCTGGACGACATGTTAATTTCTTCTCCTAAAGAACCAAAATTTGAAGTAATATAATTTGACAAAAAAGAAAAAAAAACCACCAACCCTGAATACTATTACAGTGGACCAGCTAAGGGCCGTTCTACATCGTTTTTTCACGGAAGGTGTGTAGAAACACCATCCACATTGCATCCCTGCGCTTTGGCTTGGCAAGGCTCTCAATGGCTTAAATAAAGCCATGCGGACACCTGTTTTACCATGGTAGCGTTGAAGGGGCAGAAGACTGCAGCAAAGGCAGAAATCTCACACATTGACAGTGTCAGGTGGTTGTTTTGAAGGCTGACAGACAGGTCAGATAAGGAGAGTAACCTTTAGATAGCGTAGTGATAGGAAGGCTGCAGAATAACTTGTGGAAACTCCAGAATAACAGCATCAGAGTTAAAAATGGTGCAATTGTAGAACGTTAGCCATGCTGTCAGGAGAGTTGAGGAGATGGCTCACAGACCATCACACACTCTAAGCCCAGCAGCCCGAGATCAGATGTCTTCCTGTTATAGCCCAAGCCAAAGGACAAGGTTGCAAGGGCTCAAAAGAACTCCAAGGCAGCTGAGTGGGACAAGCGCTGTAGAGACAAGGCTCTTGACAAGTTGTGGGTTGAGGAAAAGTGGCCCAAACTTCAGAAGAAACGGTGCCTAGTATAGTTTCCCGCCTAAATGAGGAGCAACCATTATTAAGAGGAGATAGGCAACTGCAAACTGACAGGAGTGCAGTAACAGAAACAGCCACAGGGGGAGCTGAAGAGCAACAGAGATTAGAATTTTTTTCTCAGTCCGCCCAGCAACAGAGCAACTGACAGTTATAAGTCAGAGACCCAGAATGGCTCCAGAAACCACATTTATTCCCATGTCAGCTGGCATTAGACCAATCAGGGGGCAAGAGCCTGAATTCCAACTTAACATACAGGCTCTTGTAAATGAGGCAGTTAGGCAAAGGATGTCAGCTGTTTTAAAACAGACTAGGTGTTCACCTTCAGAGGCTCCAGCCTCTTCATCCAGGCATAGTAGGAGACATAGGTCTCATCATGAGGATGATCTCTCCCTACATTCGGAATCAGGGTTCTATACCCCTGCTGAAAGCTCCTACTTCATCCCATCTGACAGTGGGCAAATGATGGACAGAGATTACTCTGATGATGGCCTCAGTGAGGGTGAACAAGTCTCTATGATAGGCCTGTTCCAACCAACCATCTTCAGATCGTTCCTTTTCAAGGCTAAAAAAGCCACAGAGTGGGGCTTGGTTCCTGAACCACAGGAGCCTACTGACCCTTCTGAAGACCCCCAATGATCCACTATTTCCCAAAAAAACAGTAACAGCAGATGTCATCCCTGTGCCACGGAAGTTCCCCATGGTCATCCAAAGGCAGCGGTCATCCCTTGGGTTGGATACAATCCCTTACTCCCTGGACAAGAAGCTGTTCAATGTGGGAGGTGACCTCTCCAAGGCCCTGGAAGTGCCCTCTGTCGATGCCCCAGTTGCGGCTCTGCAAACCAACACCAACATCCCTGGGGAGCCTGAGGACGCGCTGAAAGCAGAGGACAAGAGGGCTGAACAGATGTTGCAGAGAGCGCACCTTTCAGCAGCATGGGCAGTGACGGCCTCCACAGCTGCATCCCTTTTCAACAGGGTCTCTTATCTGGCTCCAGGAGCTGCAAGAGAGAATTCCACTGGATGATGTGAGATCACACCAACATGTGAACAAGCTATTAGTAACAGTAGAATTTTCAGCTGATGACACCCTCAGTGTGGCCAGATTTGCATCTAGGGCAATAGGGGAGACTGTGACCTCTCATCCCCTGCTCTGGCTAAGACAATGGCAAGCTGATATGAGACATAAGTGGAGGTTGGCCATTGCTCCCTTTAAAGGGGATAAATTATTTGCAGAGGCTCTGGACAAAGTACTGGTGGAGTCCAAGGACAAAGGGAAGGTCTTGCTGTCCAGGTCTATAAGGGGTGATTTAAGATCAACTCCCTATCTCAGACGTTCCTATTATAGGACTCCTGAAGCAGGAGGGTTGTTTTTTTTTAGGCCCAAAGGCCTTTCGTCCCCCGGCATGATCAACCCCAGGACAGGACAGGTATAAATTGCCCATTTAACAATAAGTGGCCCTTTCGAGGGGCTGGGAGTCATCCCTTCTGATGCCCCAGATAAATTAGATGTCAGCCATCCCATTGGGGAATGTCTGGCATTATTTGCCAGGTGTTGGGAGGAGGTAACCACGGATGCTTGGATCCTAGAGACTGCCGGGTCTTTCCATTGAGTTCCTCTCTACACCCCTGAGGTTTTTTTATTTGCTGTCCTGTTTCCAAGAACAGGGAGAGAAAGGTCCTTATGTAAACAGCTATTAAGCACCTACTGGAATCCAGGCAATTCAGATGGTGCCTGAGGACCAACAGGGCATGGTATTTTATTCCATCTTGTTTGTAATCCCTAAAGCCTCGGGGGGATGGAGGTCAATTCTGGACTTGAAGCGTCTTAATCTCTGGGTGAAATACAGGCGGTTTAAAATGCATTCCCTCCAGTCAATTCTAGAGGGGATTAAGGAGGGGGATTTATTGACCATAGATTTAACAGAGGCCTATGTTCATGTCCTCGTTCTTCTGCCCCATAGACAATTTCTCAAGTTCTACTATAATGGGAGGCGCTATCAATATAGGGCCTTGTTGTTGGACTTTCCTCTGCCCCTAGAACATTCACAAAGCTGAATGTTGGCAGCCCTGACAGCCCATCTCAGGGCCAACCCAGTAAGACTCCAGTGTTACCTGGATGAGATACTGGTTCAGTCATCCTCCCCATCTCAAGCAAAAGAGGATTTGGAAATCACCATTCAGGTGCTCCAGGGGCATGGCTTCTCTGTCAATGAGGCCAAAAGCCACTTCACTCCCACCACCTCTCTACTCCATCTGGGAGCTATAATAGATACAATTTCCTGCAAGGTGTCCTTATCCCAGGAGCGCCAGGGGAGTATCGGAGTTAATTGGGCAAGTAAAACCTAAACATAGAGTGTCCCTGGCTATGGTTTCCAAGTTCCTGGGGAAAATGATATATTAATATTGTGCCCTGGGCTAGATTCCATGCCAGGCCACTCCAATGATTTCTTCTCCCATATCAGAAGACAGGTAGGAGTTGTTCCCTTCTACAGGTCAGATTGACTCCCCTGGTCTTGCGATCCTTATGATGGAGGTCATCTGAGGCCCTCTCCCTGGAGCTCTTATTCAAGGAACCTAACAGGTTAGTGCTGATTATGGATGCCAATCTCCATGGCTGGGGAGCCCATATTCAATCCAGGGTGGTCCAGGGACAATGGTCCCAGACAGATTTGGACCATAATAGTAATTGGCTAGAGCTTAGGATGGTCCATCTGGCCCTGAAAAACTTAGAGGAATCTGTCTTAGATAAGGACATCCTGGTTTTGACTGATAATGTGTCAACCAAGGTGCACATTAACCGCCAAGTTGGGACACATTCATGGCCGTTGATGTGTGAGGCAGAAAAACTCTGCTTATGGGCAGAGAGACACCGGGTATCGCTCAGAGCTGAGCACATTGCTGGCGTGGCCAATGTTGAGGCTGACTGGATTAGCAGAGCCACCATTGACCATGCAGAGTGGCATTTGCACCTTGATTTGTTTCAGGAGCTGTCAGAGCAATTCGGGGTATTGGCTGTGGACCTCTTTGCTTCCCAGCAACTCTTGAGGTTCTACTCCAGGTTTGCAGTTCCGGGAGCAGGGGGAATGAATGCCTTATGCAGCTCTTGGCCACGGGACCTACTTTATGCCTTTCCTCCCCTGCCCCTGATTCTGAGAGTGATCCAGAAGCTGTTGGTGGAAAGAGCAGAACTTATCCTTGTAGCCCCTCATTGGTCTAGAAGGCCATGGTTTGCAGACTTAGTAAATCTCTCCATCTCTACACCTTGGAGGATACCAGAGGACAGAGTGTTGCTCAGCCAGGGGCCATTATTGCACCCAGAGCCCCAGTGGCTTCATTTGGCCACCTGGAGACTGAACGCGGATCTTTGATCCGGGAACAATTATTCCTCCAGAGTAATAAAAACTATCCAGGCCTCCAGGAGACCCTCCACCAACCACATCTAAGATGCAACCGAGAAGGCTTTCATCAAATGGTGTTCTAGATCTGACATTGTCCCCACTGGGGCTTCGATTACACAGGTGCTGGACTACCTAGCCTTGTTCTCTGTCCTTGGGGGGAGTGGAATCCTTGTCTAGACATCCTACGGTCCGCAGGTTTCTGAAGGGTGCTACAAACCTGAGGCCTCCAGTGGTTCATCAATTTCTGAAATGGGACCTCTCTAAAGTACTGCAGTCATGGACTGAGGCCCCATTTGAACCACTGAAATCCGCTTCCATGCAGTTTTGTCTTGCAAGGTGGCCTTCCTGGTAGCAATTACCTCTGCCAGGAGGATTTCAGATTTGGCAGCTTTATCTGTCAGGAAGGACCTTTGAGTGTTTCACACCAATCGAGTGGTGTTAAGACAAAACATTTCATTCATGCCAAAGGTGAACTCGTGGTTCCACAGAGCCCAGGAACTAATCTTACTTGATTGTTGCCCACATCCTGTGCATGCATTTGAAAGAAGATGGCACACTGGATGTTCGCAGAGCCTTGTGGATTTATGTTAAGAGGACATCACCCTTCAGAAGGTCTAAATCCCTCTTTATTTCCTGTCAACCTTATACGATGGGTTGCAAGGTAACTCAAACGACTATGGGGATATGGATAAGACTGTGCATATCCAAGGCCTACCAAACCCAAAGACTGGAGGTTCCACCAAGGATAACAGTCCACTCAATGAGGTGCGGCTACGTCAGCAGCGTGGGCCACTCAGGCCTCTCTGGAGGAGGTTTGCAGGGCAGCTACCTGGGCCTTACCTTCTCCATTCATCAGACACTATAAGCTGGACTCTTGCTTCTGCTGAGGCAACTTTTGGACAGAGAGGTCTGCAAAAGGTCCATCCTATCTAGGGGATTCAGACCGCACTAGGCCCACCCATAGGACAGCCAGCTTTGGTATGTCCCAATCCTGAATGCTATCTCCACCACAATGGAGAAGGGCTGTTGCTTCTCACCTGATATAACCTTTCTCTTTGGGTAGAGATAGCATTCAGTCCCACCATTTTCTCGTCCGTTCCGAATGTATGTTATTGTTATAGGAGAACATGTCAAGTTTGTCAGTATTCCTTCGCCAGTTTCTGGGAGGTCCCAAGCAACAGAGGGAGTGTCCTCAAAGATTTGACAGACTCAGTCCAATCAGCAAGCGGAGACTGATCAGCCAATCCTGAATGCTATCTCCACCCAAAGAGAACCAACGACCCTTCTACCCAGAGACTGAGTCCTTTATCTTTTACCACACTCCTCTGTCAGCTGTCACTTTCCAGTTCACGACTCAGTCTTGCCCCATGGGATGTGGTGAAAGATTGGCTCACAAATCTTTGGTCAGAAATGCCAGAGTCTCGATATTAACAGTTTGTGCTGGTGGGTTTGATCTCACAGCGCTGTCAAAGAGCTACAGATGCTTTTTTTTTGTCTTCATATCAACAGCCGTTCACTGTAGCCCAACTTCGATTACAGCCTTGCAGCAGCAGCAGGAAGTAACCTCCCGGACGAGGGAAGCCGCTGCTCTCCTGAGGGGCCACTAGCCCAGTTGCCTCTTTTTCTAAGCGCTGCAGCAGCTGAACAGCTGTTTTGAGGGCTTTTTAACTCCCCAACCTCGTGGCTTTAGCGGCTTATTACCCTGATTGAGCTCTGTGGGTTAATTGGAAGCCTTTTAGGTCCCTAGGGACCTCAGTTGTCAAAGCCCTCACCAGATAGCTTCCCCCGATTTAGCCTAAAAAAAAAAACATGGCCACAGGAGGTATGTGCTGGCTACCCCATCATGCTGGTCTTGCCGCCACAAAGTCCAGCCCAACTTAGCCCCATATTAAAAAGAGAGCAACTGCCATCCACAGAAGAACAGGGCAGCAACGTTTCGCTGCAGGCAGGGCAGCTTCTCAGTTGGGCTAAAAAAGCTGTCAAAATGGCTGGACAGTTTCTGTTGGCTGACAGCACAGAAGGACAAGAAGGATGGACAGCACGGAAGGACTCATCTGCTTCCAGCAAAAAGACAAGCTCCAGAAGAGCTAGATCAGCCAGCCAGGATACAGCTGATAAAATCAAGGCGAAGACTATATGCTCTAGAAAACAATCAAGGGCTGAAGAGAAAGATACCAACAGAAGACAGCAGGCTCTGGAGAAGCAGATATCCAGATTGCAGAAGAAAGCTCATCGGGAAAGTATTGCATCTTTTTTTTGACAAGGACTGTTATTCCCGCTCCCCCCAGCCAATTCTGCAAGCTAGCATTGCAGTTCCTATGAACTGGTAACCAGAGAGCGATAGGGAATAATTATCTGTTTTTCCAACAGAAAATCGGGACGAGGCAGGACAATGTCCCTTTGCCTACATAGCAATAAGATAGCTGAACCTCAGGTTAGGGGACAGGATCTTTACCCCTGAGGCAACTTTTACGTCCACTGACAATAGATGCCCAGTAGACAGGCAGGGATCTGGTCTATGTGAGGAACTTAAATTCCTTATGACATTATATACGGGAGTCTTTGTGGTTAAATTGGGAGAAGATAAAAAAACAATGTTATTTGAAAATTCCAATTTGGTTATCGACTATTGAAGCATTTTCCTATCCTATGATCTATAAAAAGGAACAAACAGTTAGATATGGGGAACTGTTGGATGAAAAGGGTGGACTTAAAACGATCCAAAATTTAGAGGAACAAGGTATAAGGATGAATTGGTTTTCATATGCGCAAATACACTCAAGATATCTTGAAGATTTTAAAACGGAAGGATTCTATGATAAACAGACTGATTTAGATAAGATATTGATGGGTACTGATGAGAAAGTGATTAAAAAGTTATATGGTTATTTATTGGGAATTAAGCTAGAGGAAGAACAAGTTAAAGAAACTATGATTGCATGGGGGAAGAATTTTGGATATGGAATTGATTTAGAGCAATGGCAAAAATTGTGGTCTCAAAATTATAAAATGACAATGTCAATAGCATATAAAGAAAACTTGTATAAGATGTTTTACAGGTGGCACCTTCCCCCGACAAGAATAGCAAGAATGTTCAAGAATAAATCTGAAAAATGTTGGAAATGTCATCAGATACCTGGCTCATACTATCATATGTGGTGGACTTGTGAGAATGCTAGAAAATATTGGACTAAAATTCACATGTGGTTGGAAAAAATGACAAAGAAACACATAGACTTGAAGCCAGAGATCTTTTTATTGGGAACTTTACCTGATATATATAATAAAGACTTGAAATATTTGATTGTAAATGTATTAACGGCGGCTAGGATTGTATTTGCTAAAAACTGGAAGAATGAGAAAATACCATTGCAGGAAGAAATTATTAAGAAAATATTGGAATGTGCTGAGATGAGTAGATTGACATTTGAAATTAGAGAACAAGAAGATAAACAATTTTATGCAATTTGGGGTTTTTTTTATCAATGGTTAGATGATAAAATACAATAATAGAGCATTAATATTATATATATGAAGAGTTTTTTAGGATTGATTTGTTATGATTATACGACAAATTGTTTGAAGTATTGTTATCTCGCAAAGCATGAATGATTAAAAGTATAGTCAGAAAAAAAAAATTTTTTTTTATTTTTTTCTTTAGTAATATTAGAATATGGATTGACAATATGAGTGGTTATGCAATATAATTGTAATTGACACTATAAAATGAATGCACAAAACTGATGAACCAACCGATACACCGGAAGTATATATGAGAGTAGATGTTTTTAATGTTTTGTATGTTTGTTTGTTTGTAGAAAATTAATAAAAACTTTAAAAAAAAAAAAAAATTCCTTATGAAATAAGGAATTTAAATTCCTTATTTCACAGGCAGGTAGCCACCACTCTTCAGCTTGGGGTTCACTCTGCCACTGTACTCTCTGAGCCTCCTCCGCAACTGTCCCATCAGTATGTTTCCTATGGAGGCGGGGCGGGCACATAGGTCTACATCCCCAGCCCATTCTTATAGAAGCAGGGCATCAGTATTAGAGGATGATGATCAGAGGGAGCAAGGTTTTTTGGACCTTGATCTTTCTCCTGACCCCACCTTTCACTGGACTCCAGCCCAGCACTATTTAAGTCCCTCCTCCATAAGACCAGGGCCATGGCCCAAATTGGGACTATTCCAGCTGCACCTGTGGAACCATCAGGTCCTCAGGTGTCAGATAATGCTGTGTTCTCAGAACTTATTGGCATGCAGGAGAACATCCCCTGCCCCAAAGTTTTTCTTGAGGTGGTTCAGAGGCAGTGGAACCAACCTGGCACCTTCCCCAAACTGGGAGGAAATGACAGGAAATTCTTTAACATGGCTCTCATCTTATCTGAAGCCTTAGAGTTGCCTTCTGTAGATGACCCTCTAGCCTTTCTAGTTTCACCTTCAGCAATCCCTGGAGACATCACTGAGGCCTTGAAGGCTGAGGTTAGAAAGACAGAATTAAATTTTCGTCGAGCACACCTAGCTAATGCCTGGGCAGTTAAGGTGGCCACTGTCACCTCATTCTTTGTCAGGACCTCCTTACTTTGGCTAAAACAGCAGTTGCAGGCGAGAGTTCCTCCAGAGGAGACCTGGATTCACCAGGATATCAACAAGGTGGTGGCAGTGGCCAAGTTTTCGGCCAATTCCTCACTGCATGCTGTCACCTCCAACTTCACCTCGCTGTGGCTTCGCCAATGGCAGGCAGATGTCAAAACTAAATGGAGATTGGCTTCTGCTCTTTAAAGAGGCCTTGAACCCATTCCTCACAGAGAACAAGGACAAACACAAGATCCTATCCTCTGTCACTAGATGGGTGGATAGGTGGGCTTCGTACTATGGATGTCGGTTTTCCTTTCATCTACTGGAAAATGCTACCAACCACCCTCAATTCCAACATCCTTACCCTCCTAGATCTGACCGACAACCAGACAGATCAACCTTTAGGGATAGGTATAGGCAACAACAACCTCAGACCAAGCGGTCCTTTCGTGGAGCAGGGGGGCATCCCTTTTTCCACTTCAAGTGACTGCCAGAGCCCTCCTCCCATTGATGGGAATTTAATTCTATTTGCCCCTCAGTCGTAGAAAATCAAAACAGATTTGTGAGTTCTGAATACCTTAAGATTCGGCTTACCCCTGGAATTTCTCTCCATTCCTCCGAGGCACTTCATCTGTTGCCCACCTCCAAGAACTCCACCAAGAGGGATCTCATGGACATGGCAATTCAACATCTCGACATCCAGGCCATCAAGCCAGTTCCAGAGGAACAACGGGGGCACAGATTCCACTTGATCCTATTCCTAGTTCTGAAGTCCTCGGTGAAGTGGGGTGTACAGCAATTCTGGATTTCAAAAGATTGAATGTTCATTTGATATACAAGAGGTTCAAAATGAATTATCTGCAGTCAATCTTGGATGGCATCAGGATGGGCAACCTCCTGACTTCCATTGACTTGATGGAGGAAAATCTGCATCACATATCCATCCTCCCCCGGCACCGATGGTACCTCAAGTTCTGTTACTCAGGCCATCATTTCCAGTCCAGAATTCTCAGCCTAGCCTCTGCCCCCAGGTCCTTCACAAATGTCCTAGCAGCAGTGGCTGCACACCTAAGGACAATCCCAGTGCACTTCCAGTGCTACCTGGATGACATCCTTATCCAATCTTCCTCGTCCCGTTTAGCTCAGAAGGATCTGGAAATGACAATCCGTGTTCTTCAGGAACACTGATTTTCCATCAGTTTTCAGAAAAGTCATCTTATACCATCTACTCGGCTGTTCCATCTAGGATAAGTGATAGACACTGGGCTGTGCAAGGTCTATCTTTCCCAGGACAGCATCAAGTCCTTAGTCGCCCAAATCAGGACAGAACATATCGTTCCATTGGCCATACTCTCTCAGCTCCTGGGAAAGATGGTCTCTTGCATAGCCATAGTACCTTGGACCCAATCGTATTTAAGAACTCTGCAATGGTTTCTGCTACCATTCCAGAGAGCAGGAGGCAGCAATGGTCAGGGTACCATTAGAGACACTCAGGTCACTCAGGTGGTGGGTGTCCCAGCAATAGCCAAGGGAACACTGTTTCAAGGAGCCAGCCGCCTGACCTTAACTTCAGATGGTAGCCTGTTCGGATGGGGCGCCCATCTCCGGCAACAGCTGGCTCAAGGACAGTGGTCTCAAGAACAAAATGAATTGGCTGGAGCGCCGAGCGATTCACCTCACCCTCCGACACTTCCAGACCACTGTAGAGAAACAACACGTACTGATCTTGACAGACAACGTGGCTGCAAAAGCGCACATCAACCACCAAGGAGGCATCCATTCAAGGTCTCTCATATGCGAGGCAGACCAACTATTTCTCTGGGCAGAGGCTCACCTGAGTTCCATCAAGACAGAACACACCTCGGGAGTGACAAACACTGAGGCAGACTTTCTCTGGACCACGGTGGAGCACTCTGAGTGACAGTTGCACCCAGACATCTTCCAGGAAGTGCAAGAGGTTCGGCCACCTGGTCCTGAACTTATTCGCCACCCCGATGAACTTGCAACTGCCCAAATACCTCATGAGACTTCCGACACCGGGAGCAGAGGGAGTCAATGCCCTCCACTACCCATGGCCCAAGGGCCTATTGTATACATTACCTCCTCTTCCCATCATAGCGGGAGTGATCAGGAACTTCTAGTGAAACAGGCAGAGATATTACTCATTGCTCCGTATTGACCCAGACGGCCATGGTATGCAGACCTTGTCAGCCTCTCTGTGTCCCGGCCTTGAAGAATCCCTTGGGACAGGGTCTCTCTCAGCCAGGGGGTCTTAGTCTACCCAGAGCCTCAGTGGCTCCAACTGACTGCCTAGCACTTGAGAGGTGGATCCTAACAAGGGACAACTTTTCAAGAAAGGTGATACAAACGATACAGGCTTCCAGGAGATCTTCCACCAACAGAATTTATAACTATTTGGAAGGCATTCTGCAGTTGGTGTTCTAGGTCGGGTCTGGACCCTATGTCTGTCTCCATCCTTCAAATCCTGGACTTTTTGCAAGAAAGTCTAGACAAGGGGTTAGCCTCAAATACTGGAGACAGGTGGCTGCCTTGCCTTCAGTGCTGACTTATGGGGACTTGGAATCCATAGCACACCATTCAGTAGTGTTCTCCTTTCTAAGGGGGGCAGTTAACTTGAAACCATCTGTTGTATGCAAGTATCCAATTTGGGACTTGTCTAAAGTTTTATACATCCTTAACTTACCACCTTTTGAACGTCTCAGGTCCACAGGTCTGAAATATCTGTCATTCAGTGTCGCCTTTTTAGTGGCCATCACCTTGGCCAGGCAAATTTCAGAACTGGCTGCTCTCTTTATCAGAGAGGAACTTTGCACCTTCCATGCAGACAGGATGGTTCTGTGTCTAGATCCCTCCTTCATCCCCAAGATCAACTCCTGGTTTCACTGGGGCCAGGATATAGTGCTGCCAAACTTCTGTCCAAAACCTCCTCACCCGCTGGAACAGAAATGGCACACTCTGGACACAAGAAGGGTATTACATAAATATATCAAACAGACTTTGCCTCGTAGATCCAATCACTGTCTGTCTTGTTCCAACTGTCTTTTCTAGGATTAAAAGTCACTTCATCGACCATAGGCCTTTGGATAAGAGCATGTATAGCAAAGGCCTACAAGACACAGTCTGTTCCGGTCCCCAGACGTTTAACTGCCTATTCTACTTGAAGCGCTGCAACTATAGCCACTTGAGCAACGCATGCCTCGATTGAAGAGATCTGCAGGGCAGCAATATGGTCGTCAACATCTACCTTTGTGCGCCACTATAAGTTGGACACTTTTACCTCGGTTAAGGCTGCCTTTAGCAGGAAGGTGCTTCAGTGAGTGCATGTAGTTAAGGGGACTCACGACCACAACTATTCTCGCCCATAGGGACAGCCAGGCTTTGGCATGTCCCATGTGTGGATTCTCCAATCGAAGTGCTGGAGAAAGAGCATTGTCTTATCTGAACGCTGCTTCTTAGCACATCGATGGAGAATCCACTCCCCCCCCCCCCCCCGGAGACCATCAGGTCCCTCGTCCAGCACAGGAAGAGCAGGAAGAGCCAATGCCACCAAAGAGACCTTCAGATGACTGTGCCTTCCTTGTGAACTGGGAAATAACAGTTGACAGAGGGGCGTGGTAAAAGATTAAGGACTCAGTCTCTGGACATAAAGGCATGTGTCAACCCATGTGTGGATTCTCCATCGCTGTGCTGAGAAGAAGCGTTCAGGTAAGACAACACTCTTTCTCATCCAAGAAGGTTCTTCAGCTGAAGAAGAATGAGAATCAAAATGTCTTGAAAGAAAAATCAGAAAGTCTAGTTGCCTCTTGAAAAAAGCATCTTTGGAGCAACCATGACCCAGATGACTGAGAATCTCCATAGATATCTATCATCTGATTTTCTTGATAAAATGTTGAGGTAGAAATACTAACTCTTGTATGTAGATAATAGAGAATGTTAGTTTTGATTATTATCCTGCACAATATAATGGATTGCTTGGTATCTGATATTAGTGTACCAATTGATATTTTGGATGTACATTCAGAAAAATTAAGACCTGTATTAGTGATTTCAGATATGAAAAAAGCATTTAAAACAAGTTTTGTCTAAATATGAATATAGCTATGCATAATATGTATTTCATGAAAAATTAATGATATCGTACAACAATTTATTAATTTATAATGTTATTCAGTTAATTAGAGTAAGCATTATATAAAATGGGGTACAGTTTCAAATAAAAGGAGTGTGGTGGCTTATGAGGTTAGGATACTGCAGTGGCTCAGTTTTGAGACCTGGTTGCTGCATCAGGATGGGGTGAACTCCCATCACACACTCCAGTTCCTGCTGACCCAACAGTTTGAAAGTGGGCAACCACGAGTAGAAAAATGGGTACTACTTAAATAGGCAACTTAATGGTGACATGAAAGGAGTGAACCTCTGGATAGTGGTGATGTCATCATCCAGTCTTTTCAACCCCGGAAGCACTTAGATGCTCCCAACACAACTGTATTAGCAATAGTAAAAGTTTAAATAAGTTGGGAAAATGACACCAAGGAAACTTTCTTTATTTTGGGGTGGAAATATATCAGATAAAAATTAACATAAATTAAAATTTAAAAATCCTATCAGATTTATTGGGAAAAGTAAATATTAAAATGAATATAATTTTCAGATTGATGTGTTGACTTAAAAGGATTCATATAGTAATACCTATAAGTTATTTTTTAACAAATTGCTATTTTTTTTTAAAGTGAAAAACAACACTCTTAAGTTTTTTTCTTTGTTCCAAATTGTGTTTATGATGGGGTGGGGTTGGTAACTTTCTAACTTTCAGTTTTATCACTAACATGTATTTTGACTTCAGTTTCTCTATGGGACACAAGAAACCAAGTCAAAAATCCGTAGGAGCAGAATTACTACTTAAGACTTAATGACAGGGACTTGGTTTCATTTTTACTAGTAGTTCTCTTGAATTTACTTCATGAAAGGCTGCATGTGATATTTAGAGCTATTAGGATGAAAGTATAATTTCAGTCATTATTCATATGAGTTACACCTTGGGATAATTCATATTTGAAAATTGCAGTAAAACTTTTTGATTGATTGAATCAAAGGCAGATTGATGTATTTAGATCAGTCTAATTGCCAAGCATTTAGTTATTACAAGAGGAATTTGGATGGTCTATAATTGCAACATGGCAGTGTATTCATTTAAGTATACCTCGGTTTTACAGTTTGGCCCAGGTGCCAAACTTCTAAATTATTTTAGTTCTAAAATGAGATTTGGATTATTCCAACTATAGTGTATTTTTAATAAAGCAAAGAATATTATTTATTTACTAAACTTACAAGCTGCCCATAACACCTACAGGTGATTTTACCCTTAAGTAGCTTATATTTGTTAAGATGGATATTAGTTATTTGCAAAACCCCTGAATTAAAGAATTACAATATCCCAAATTAAATAACAACAGCAGTATCATGATACAGGTCCCCATCCCCTTTATGTATGACATGCATGCATATTCCTCTAGGTATTCATATAACATTCTACAGATGCCTGCATTGTATGGTTTTTATGAAGATGAAACTTATTCAACTGAAGTTTTTTTCCTCACATTTATTGGGCATGCAAGGGAGTATTTAAGAAGAGTTTGTAGCCAATTTTGCTTTGTTTGGAAATTTAAAATGGGTAAGATATAGAGTTCTAAATACCATCTCACACACTTGTCACTGTATGAGAGCACCTACAATGAAAATCACAAGCTTTAGTGCATGCATGGTCCACATGCATGACCAAGCAAATTACCCGTTTCATATGTGTGCAATGTTTGTGACATATTAAAAGGGATGGGCTTATTGCTTAATTGCACGATCCAGTTTGGTGCCAGTGACTTAGATGAGGGACAGCACTGTTTCTTTTAATTGTTGGAAAGATAGGTGCACATGGATTGTCAAAATGTGTTCAAATTGTTCCAATGGTTGGTGTTAACTTTGTATCCCACCTATATTAATTAATGGAAACACTGATCAGTATTAAACCTACGAAGGTTTAATGATGTATCAATAGAAGATAGAGCATCAGAGTTGGAAGTTCTCTGAGCTTGGTTATTTGCTGCAAGACATTAGGTAACATTAGAAGAGAGTGAAATTTGTTATTTGTTTATATATAAGTATCTTCCCTGTCTGTGTTGTTCAGAGTGTTCTTGGGAGTTCTTTGATTAGGTTGTTTGCTGTTTGATTGTTTGTCTGAGCAAATCCCACTTCCTTCTCACACTGATGATGTTACCTAGTTGGGCAATGAAATTCTGAAACAACCAAGGTTCCACAGTTTAATTACATATTTAAAAAGTGTTCTATATTTTTAAAAACACAGAAATATAAAGACATTTTCTTTTTTTTCTGTTTCAAATTTTTTGTTACTTTTTCTTTTGTATGTTGAAGCAATAAGTGTTTTAAAAATTCTTGTACTCTCATGCTTAATGATATTGTGCATTTTCTTTCTTTTCATTCAGATAGCATTCTTAATTCAGTTAAAGTTGCGACTGATATTTTGGATATAAATACTACAAAGTACTATAAGTACTGCAAAATGTTATATGTCTGACTCTTAGTCTTTAATTGCACAAATTGTGAAGTTCTGTTGAAGACATCTGTAGTTTATTTACTTGAAAGTATGAAGTCTTTGGTAATGATTGATGAGCAGTATAAAAGCACAAAATGTTTACTTGCTCAGCATGTGAAACAGTTTGCAGTTCAGCTTTTGTGAAGGAAAACAAAGTTCTGACTTTGTCCTACCAAAGTGATTTAAATCAAGACCAAGATCCTGATTGTTCTAAAGCAATGGGATAGAGAGCCCATTTAATTGAAGGAAATTAAATGAAACATGTGGAATAGGCAATAGATTGAAGAAAGTATTTGGAGGATGAAGAATCAGGAGAAGAGAACAAGTGTTAGGTGTTTTCTCAACAATACTCTTATCAATTTAAAGCAAAGTAGGAATTTTAAAAAGTAAGAATCTTAAAAAGTGAAAAGTGCCATTTCATCCTATGAAATAGAATTCAATTTAAAGCAATAACTATATTCATTTAAATTTATTTTTAATCAGGTGGACTGTACATGGGATATTAATAGATAACCCATCAATTAATCCTGAGTTTTTGAATTGCTGCTCTCACATACACAGTCCTTTATTATAATTACTTATTTGTTGCAGTTAACCTGACACAATGAGGTTGCTGTGGACACTTGCTATCAATGTGAAGTAGTTTGAAAGTAAAAGCAAAGATTATATTACAGTGATTTATATCAGGCTCATGAAATAGATTGTATCTGTCCCCCACATTGGTTTCAATCCCTTAGGAACAGTACTTTCGCTTGAAAGAATCTCCTCCATTTAGCTTATTTTTATTTCAAAATCTGTATCAATTATGCTATTTCAAACTTTTTACTCCTAAAACTTTTAACTTATCCTTGGAAGGACTGTTTGCAGTATAGTTTATATAACAAGTAAAAAGTGAAGAGGCATATATTCATCTAGTTTGTGAAGAAAATAAGCTTTTCTGGATAGTGATTTATTTTTATCCCCCAATTAATAACCGCAAATACCCCTATTACCCATCTGTCAGTACAGTTACAAGTAGCCTTTGAATTCCCACTGTAATGGAGTCTCTCCATCATGATCATAAAGTGAATTGGTCATATGACTAACCCAATTTTATGACTTTTTGTGGTAGTCATTAAGTGAACCAGTGGCTTCCTTTGGATGTAGTTTTGTTGAAAATTGAAAGTAAATGTAAATTTTCAGGAAAACCACCATAAAACATGATCACATGGCTGTGGGGTGCTACAAATGGCCATAAATGGTGGCTCGGTTGCTGAGTGCTCAAAGTGTGATCATGTAATGAGCAATGATCATTGGACTTTTGAATCTAGGTTGAAAATACTCCCCAATGTAGCTCTGTCAGAACTTTAAACGGTCACTAAATGACTGGTCATACATTGAAGACTACCTGTTGTTAATGAACAGATCTTTGCTTCATTTTATTAAAAATCTGTCTGTGTAATTGTTTTGAATAGGAATTGGGATTTCTGTTAGCAATGTGATCTACCAGATGTATTCTAGTTTGACAGTAAATATGAGTTCTATGCACCTCAGTATATAGTCATTCTGGCCATGTGACCACAGAAATGTCTTCAGATAATGCTGTTTTCCCTAGCTAAGAAACAAGAGATGAGTACTGCCCCTTTGAGTCAGGCGTAACTGGACAGGGGAACCTTAGCCTTTATGAAAGTACATGGCTGCCCTTGTAGACCACAAATTAAACAAGTCAGTAGTCTAACACAGTTGTTAAAGGGCAAATACTTTGGGATGCAACAAGATAATAGCAACAGGAGCATATGGTCCAGATCACAGAAAGTAATTGTTCCATTCTACCCTGCCCTGGTTAGATTCTGTTTGAAGTACTGTGTTCAATTCTGGTCACCACATTCAAAAAGGACAGTAACAGAAAATTCAGAGCAGCACCAATGTAGGCATTAAGGATGACATTGCAGAGATAAACTGATTGTTGGGAAAGCAGTGGGGCTACAATATATTTTTTTAGTCCAGAATTTCCAGATAATGTTTGGAAGCAGCTCAGACAGATATTTCTCTAATTCACTGAACGATAAAATGAAGACACAGAAGGAAGGTATAGCAAAATTAAACTTTCAAAGACTCTGTTATAGCCAATCTCGAATAAAAGTTGCTGTAGACATCCTGTGGGGTTGATTTCATGGCCTGGTATATCTAGTGAATCTGAAAACTAATAAGATAGTGGAAGGTTTGAAACCTAGCCCCGTGAGGGATGATTAAAAAAGATCTAGGTATTTTTAGCCCACAGAAGAGAAAGTTGATACAATAGTAATCTTAAAATACCCAAAGAGCTGTCAGTCACATAGGAGAGGAAATTAACTTATTCCTTATTGCTCCAGAGAGCAATAGATTGGGTTAAAACTAAAGGAAGGAACTTCTGGGTTTGATATCAGGAAGAGTCTCCTGTCTGTACAAACTGCCTACCAGGGGAACAAGCTGTTACATGAGTTGGCAAGTTCTCCTTCACTACAAGTCTTCAAGAAGCCATGTATGATTGTATACACTTCAATAATATCTGCTGTCAAATCTTTTTTCCAAACAAAAAAGTTTTAAACAGTATTTTCCTGAAAGGAATATTTTTGAGTCTTCAGGCCTTTAAAAAGAACATTTCTGCACTTTTCCAATTCTGTTATATCCTTAAAAATCTGGTGACCAGAATGTAGCTAAGAAGGAAACCATGACCTGAATCAAAGACTTTATGAACCTCGTTTTCCTGTTCTTGGATTAAAGGTTGCTAGCTGCCACATAGCAGTTATTTCTTAAGCCCATGTCACACTGCCCAACGGATGCAAAAAGGACACAGCGGACGAGCAAAATGTTCCATCCGTTGTTATCCGCTCTCAAAAGGGGCAAAAATTTGCATAACCGGAGCAGATAACACGGACGCATGGAGGACGCAGGGCGGATGCAAAGTGGATGCGGAACGGAAGCCCAGCGGATGGAAGTGGATGGGAGCGGATGGCACATCAGCAGGGCTTTCCGGGGGGCCTCAGCAAAGCGGATGCAGAACGGATGAAGCAGATGCACAGCGGATGCACAGCGGATGAAGCGGATGCACAGCGGAAGCCTAGCGGATGCCTGGCATTAATTGCGCATGCGGGGAGGATGCATTGCGTCAGCCCCGCGGATATAACGGAAGCAGCTCGGAAACAGGTCGCCATTCAGAGGAAAGACCTGCTGCCGGAAGGATTGGCTGCCTTGCCTGCCCTGCCTGCATGTCTGCCTGCAATCCTTGCTGCCAGCCTTGCTGCCAGCCTCCCTGCCAGCCTTCCTGCCAGCCTTGGTTCCTGCCAGCCTCCCTGCCAGCCAGCAACCCCACAACCATGCAGAAGCACAGCAAGCCTCAGCCATCTGCTGCCAGCCCTTGCAAGAGGGACAGTGCTACCATCCCGCCCCCTGGCCCTCACTCTGGTTCTGCTGGGGCTTCTGCAGCACGGGCTCGCTCTTCTGGGGCTGGGGCTTCTGCTGCTTCTACTTCTGGAGGAGCTGATGACAAGCACTCCAGCACCAGCCACCTCCACAGCACCTGGACCCTTCACCCCTGAGACTGAGCGACCAAGAGGAGTGCCAGAGACTCATTTTTGTCTTATAGCTTGTTGTTAATAAAGTCTATTTTTGATTCACACACTTGCTTCATTTCTTTTTTTTAATAAAGACTTGCTGGAAACTTTTAGAAATGGTTTAAGCCTTTACTTGCTTGTGGGATGGGTAAGGATAGCTTTGGAATGGGTAAGGATACCTGTGGGATGGGTAATAGCTGTGGGATAGGTTAGGATAGCAGTGGGATAGATAAACCTCCAGTGCAAGTATAGTGGGACTGTATGATCCATCCTCCCAGGTGCCACACCTATGGCCCTTTATTATCAATAACAATATAATCAATCATCCACAAATGTCAACATAAACACAACTCTTTATTAAATGCCCTGTTCATTGTAGGCCAACCAAACATACATGGACCAATCCCATCCGTGTGATGAGACAGGCTGAAGGAAGCATCCATTAAGCATTTACCATCCTGTCTTGCCTCTCCACTGCTCCAGCTGGGGAGTTGCACCAGTGTTTCAGGAGGTTGCGCTGCTTCTTTGCCTCACGTGAGGCTCTGTTGGGGCCTTGCACATCCTCAATGTCGATCAGGTTTTGCCCTTGCCTCCATTCCCCAGGCTCCATGTCCCCATTGCCTTGTTCACGGTCCACAAGCCTGTTCTGCAAGACTGGGTAGTGGGTGCGCATGAGATTGTGCAGGATGCAGCAAGCTTCCACAATCCTCCTCATGGTCTCTGGGCTATGCTGCATGGTGATGAGAAGTACCTGGAACCTGTTGGCCAGGATGCCAAAGGCGTTCTCCACCGCCCTGAACAGCCTGTAGTTGAAGATCCTCTCTTCACGGGTGAGGTATTTGGAGGTGTAGGGCTTCATGAGGTAGGTTGTGAGGGAGAAGGCGTCATCCCCCACGATGAAGTAGGGCACATCTTGCGTGTCGTTGGGCAGCGGGTCTGGATCTGGGAAGCCCACCATGAGGTTGCTTTCCAGCCTCTCCTTGAGGTGACTGGCGTTGTATACCTGGGCATCTGAAGATGAGCCGTTGCCTGAAGCATTGATGTACATGAACTTGTAGTCAGCATCGACCATGGCGAAGAGGATGATGCTGAAGAAGCCCTTGTAGTTGTGATAAGTGGACCCCGGCTTGGCTGGCGCTTTGCAGGCCACGTGCTTGCCATCTATGGCTCCAACGGTGTGGGGGAAGTTCCACTTCTGATACCACTGCTCTGCAACTTTCTTCCAGCCTTCTTCAGTGGTGGGGCACTGGAGGAGCTCCTCCTTGTATTCTTCGATGATGGCCTGCACCACTTCTCTGACAACAAAGCTGATGGTGCTGGGTGGCACCCTCCAGCCGTACTGCATGCTCCTGTAGGTGGTCCCTGAGGCCAGGTGGCGCAGAGTGAGTGCCCCCTTGAGCCCAGGTTCCAGGCTGGGTGGGAAGTTGGTGTTTGTCTTGGTCAACCTGGGTGTCAGGCGCTGCACAACTTCGTCAAACATGGCTGGAGGCATCCTCATGAAGTTCTGGAACTCCCGAGTGTCTTCGCTCCTGAGCTCCACCATCAGCTTGTTGTACAGTCCGTCCTCTGCTCTTCTGGCGAACCATCTTTGGACCCAGACTTTTTTTGGGTGCGTCCTTTTCTTCCCGTAGTAGAGTTCACAGAGCCTGTAGATGGTTTCGCACTGTTGCAGAAGGATGGTGGCTGCCGAAAGGACTTTGTCACAATCCACGGTGGACATGACTGGATGCTGTGGAAGAGGAAGAGTCAGATGAAGGCTGCAGAACAGCTTGGCTGATGTTCTGAAAGTGAGATGCAGACGAGTTGCTCCCCCTTTTTATAGGCAGTGTAGGTGTCCCTTTGCATCCTCTAGGCATCCTGCAGACATCCTTAATATCCGAGATAGGTCCCCTCTGCGAACGTTTTTTCCGTTTTAAACGCTTTGTTTCTGCTTGGCATCCATTCTGCATCTGTTCTGCGTCCATTCCGCTTTCTCCCTGCGTCCGAGCGGATGCGAGTTGCGCGGATGCGTAGCGGATGCCTGGCGGATATAGCGGATGCGTAGCGGATGTAGAACAGACGAACTGGATACATTTTCCGTGCAAAAGTTTTGGGCAGCCCAAAACTTTTGGAGCGGATGAAACGTCAATAAACGGATGCTGGACGGATAGAGAGGAAGCCAAATGGAGGCAGTGAGTACATCGCGTTTCCTCTTTGCATCCGTTGGTTCACTGTGACATGGGCTTTAGTGATGATGACTGGCCAATGTTACGCTTTTCTGAAAAACCTTTCCAAATTGTAGTTTTCTAGTTGCTCTCAGCTTGAAGTGTCAGTATGTTATAATAATTATAAAAAATTACAGAAAGTAGTGTTCAGAATCAGTACCAGTTGGTGGCTGGTAGAGGCATGACTTCTAATTATGACACTCTGAATGTATTGTTTGTTTTTAACTTTGCTCTGATTGGCAGACTCTCAGCTTTTAAATTTAAGGAAGAAGGATTTATTCTGATTTATAGTTAAATGAGACATTATTAATTCTATTCTTAGTTGTTCAAAAAGCAATGTCCATGTAATGAAATAATAAAATAGCTTTGAAAATGTCATGCTGTACAGAGTATGAATCTTGATTTTCAGTGACCCACAGAGTACATCTTCATATCTGCACATTTTAAATGAAATTATTACATTCATATATTTTTGAGAAATGTATGAATGTTCTTCAAAACAAGCATGGGCTAGAATTCTATTTTAATATAAAGAGTGTTCAATATTTTGGTGAATGTAATGTTTAAATTTTTAGACATTACACTTTTGTTAATTAAGATTAAGCATTACTTAGTTTAAGAAAACATTTTTATTGATACTTTTTCACCAGTTGCCCATTTGTTTTAATAAAGTCACTGACAATGAGTATTCCTTTTCTATTTCCTCCCATCTTATAGGAAACCTAGGATAAATTCTCAGCTTGTAGCACAACAAGTTGCTCAGCAATATGCTACCCCACCACCTCCTAAAAAGGAGAAGAAAGAAAAGGTGGAAAAGCAAGAAGAGAAAAAAACAGACAAAGAAAAAGAAGTTAGTCAAAGTGTTATAAAGAAGAATACCAACAAGAAGACTAAGTATGTTTCTGGATCATCCGTTAAAATTATGCAGACAAATTAATTTGTATCTGTAACTTTTATACATATGCATACCCGTTTTCCCAACTTTGAAATTCCAGCCTGATATTTTTTGAAGAATTTTTAATCCTAATTTGCAATGGTTTCTAAATTGTGATCCTATAGTCATTCTCTCATTCCATCTCTACCACTTAATTCAAGTTTTTTTTTTCCTGGATGCTGCCCTCATTTTATAGTTACATGCCATTTTAAATTTTCCTACACTAGGAAGAAATATAATTCTTGTTAAAAATATTAGCATGAATTTATTATATTTTCTTCTCCATATGACTTTATTGAGCAATTGTCATTGATTTCCTTGATGAACAATGCATAAAATCTGCATTAATTACATAATGATATATCTGTATATACATTTATATGAAAGTTTACCTTTAGGTTACTAATTATCCCAGATTCAGGAATATTTCCAGAATACCAGTATATTTATAATGTGTTGTTAACTTTTCTTTTGGAATTCCTTTTTTCAGGCCAAAGTCAGATATTGTGAAAGATCCTCCTAGTGAAGCAAACAGTATACAATCTGGAAATATAACAAAGACCAGTGACTCAAATCACACCTCAAGGTAACTTTTTAATATAAAGAATTGTCTAATTATAAGGTTATGGAAGTACAGGGACTTTTCTTTAGTATTTTTTCCCTGTAGCCCATCATTTAATTTACCACTTTGAGGTTTGTGATAATATTTGTGATAATACTTCAGACTTTATCAATGTTTCTGTTTCATTCTGTTTCATTCATTTACACTTAGAATATGTAACAAATTAAAATGTGAAATATTAATTTGTGCTAAATCATAAGTGAGCATTTTGTAACTATTGCATAAGGGATGACCTGAACTTTCAGTTGCAATATACCAGATTACTTTTTAGAGCATTAATTGGATGACCTGTCCAAGTCTACATTGTTGATCCACATCAAAGTCTAAGTTAATACCTAATTTGTATTTCCTGGGATTTAGAGATTGCTAGCCAGATTAAAGACTTTGCTTTTATTACAAAAACCACCCTATAGATGTTGATAAGTTCTTTGATACATATACTATTGGATATTATTGGTTTCTAGCATAATGTGAAAAGGTAATCCTTATATTTTAAATTGGATTGAATGCCTTTATATAAATAAGGTATGCAAATAAAGTTCATTTATTTATTTAATTCTATTCTTCAGTAACTTAGAGCAGGAGCTACTTCACTGTAGGCTGAAATGGCTAAAGATTCTTATTCTAATATTACATCTTTGATAAGGAAACAAAATCCATTATTCTCATCCATGCAGTGACGAGAGTCTAGGATGGGTATGATTCCTCCCTGTGATATCATCAAGCTGAGTCTGCCACTATATAAAAAGCTAACCAAGCTGGCTCCCCAGCTTTTTGACTCAGCTTTGGTGTCTAACAGCTAGTTACGTCCGGAAGCACTGTAAGAGTTAAAAGCTAGTGAGAAAGCAATTTATTCTAAAAAGCCTAGAAACAAGCAAGAAGACTTCTACATAGCTCCCGGGGATCCGGTGGAACTGTGCTTGGAGGAGAGCAGAGATCCACTCTCTTGCAGTGTTGCCCCTTTAAGAAACTGCAGGGAGAGTTCTGCTGAGCCTCCCAGGCAGTATCTGGAGCACTGTGTGCCACTTCACAATTGTTTCCACTTGATTGCTTTTTGCTCAGGGCTTTTCAGAGCCTAAGAAGTGAGTGAGTAGACCAGGCTGATCCAAGGCCAGTGCACGTGGCAGGTGGCCATTTTGGGAAGCAATTGGAATTGGAGGACCAGCCATTTTCGACCCTCACAGCTATCACAGCTCACATGGCCCATGCAACAGGCAGCACCCTTTCAGGGGAACCTTCCAGCACCCCAGGGGTAGGATTTAAACTTTTTAACAATTGGTTCTGTGGGTGTGGCTTAGTTGGTGGGCGTGGCTTTGTGATCATGTGACTGGTGGACATGGCTTGGTAGTCATGTTATTGGCTGGGCATGGCCAACTCAATATCATACACATCGAGGCACACATCTCCTTGCCTGGCATCTCATGACTGTGGGGATGGTAAGTGTGAAAAATGGTTGTAAGTCACTTTTTTCAATGCCATTGTAACTTTGAATGGTCACTCTACACAAGCAAAGTACCAGCAAAGGAGGGGGAAAAAAACTCCAGAGAAGTTCCAGAGACAGGAAGTCTAGTCCTGCCAAGAATGTAATAAGGGTTAATGGAGAGGCAGTTTCTGTAAGCAACACCAGAATGTTTCCTTCCTGTCTTCCTTACAGGATTAGGCCAGTAATTTCTTCTAACAGCTGGTTCTCCGAACTGCTTAGAATGTTAACAACCGGTTCTAGCGAATAGGTGCGAACTGGTAGAACCCCACCCCTGCAGCACCCCTTGTGTCTGTCTGTTTCAAGAATAGAAGGCCTCTCTGGTCTGAAAGAAGCCTAAGGCCCTCAAGCCCCAGGGAGAAAAAGAAGAAGTCAGAGAGGCCATTCAGCTCAAAAGAAGCTGTTGCAAAGATCAAGGTCAAGGCCCTGGCTCCTAAAAAGACTTCCAAATCTGAGCTCAGGGCTAAGAAGAGAAGGCAGGCTGCTTTGGAAAAGCAGTTTGCAAAAGCACTGGAGCAGATGAGAAACCAGATCCAACGGGCTTCTCAGGCAGGAGAAGTGCAGGTTTGCCCAGAGGTTTCAATCAGGGCAGGGGAGACTGAATCAAGATCAACTACTTGTCTGTAAACTTGGTCCCCAGAGATAGGGGAGGAGGAATTTTTACTCCAAGTTTTTTTTTTTAAATAAGTTTTATTTAAGTTTTCACAAAACATACAAATACAAATAAAATATCTTTTTTTGAGAACAGCGTAGCCTCGGGTAATCACTTCTCCATACAGACATAAACTCAATACATATTTATCTTATACATTCTAATCCATATCTTATGACTATTTTTGCAATTTTTTCAATAGCTTTTCCCTTTCTTTATTTACTTCCTATAGCCTTATTTGAAATTATCTCATTCCTTTCTTAATTCAATTACATATCTTTTTCTAATTTTTAAAATCTTTCTAATCAATGTTTTTATACTTTCATCTGTCCTGTTTACAAGTTCATATTATCTTTTCTCATAAAACAAATTGTAATTACTAGACTGGAGTGTAACATCTTTGTATCTTTTTTCAAATCTTATTTAAAAATTCAAGTTACATCTTTACAGTTACAACATTCATTTTCTAACCTCTATTTTATAACACCATACCTATTTTCAATCGAATTTTGCTTGGTACATTCCCTAAAAATACACACTAAATTCTTAAAAGAAAAAAGCTATATGTGTGTGTGTGTGTGTGTGTGTGTGTATGTTTTTTTAAGTTTTCGCGGGTACTTACATGAATGCAGTTCAGCTTCCTTCGGGTATTATCCCACGTCATTGTAGTGCTTTTAAAGTTGTAGCAACGTTTCAGCAGAATCTCATCTGCCACCATCAGGCTTCTGTATGTGTCTGTGTGTGTGTGTGTGTGTGTGTGTGTGTGTGTGTATACATATACACATATGTGCTGTTCAGCTTCCCTCGGGTATTATCCCACGTCATTGTAGTGCTGTTAAAGTTGTAGCAACGTTTCACAGAATCTCATCTGCCATCATCAGGCTTCTGTATGGAAGTGGGTCTCACATCCTCTGGTTTCAAATTCGAGGCTGGCCTATTCTGATTGGCTGGGAGTCTAGGTCTGTGTTCATTGGACTTGGAGTTTGATTGATTGGTGTTTCTGGTTTCTTCTGTCTGTTTTGTGGCTTTGATTGGCTGCTAACACTCTGTTCCTGTGTTGGAGGCTTTCAGTGCAGCTTGGCTTCCTGTGAAAGGACGGCTGCTATCCACCAGGCGTTTGGTTCTGGTAATTAGTGTTTTAGCCACGGAATTTATCTGTGCTGGGTGGTGGTGGGATTGGGCGTTGAGGTTGCGGTTGGTGTGTGTTTTCTTCTGGTATATGGTGTGTCCCAGTGTGCCATCTGTTCTTTTGTAGATTAGTACATCTAGGAATGGTAGTTGTTTGTTTATTTCTGTTTCCATGGTGAACTTGATTTTGGGGTGTGTGCTGTTTAGGTGTGTTAGGAAATTGTTTAGGTTTTCTTTTCCATGGGGCCAAATCACAAATGTGTCATCAATGTATCTTAGCCATAGTTTGGGTTTGTGGGTGGCATTAGCCAGGGCTCTGCATTCGAATTCTTCCATGAACAGGTTTGCAATGACGGGTGACAGTGGTGATCCCATAGGGGCTCTTCAATTTGCTTGTATCTTTGTCCTTTGTATATGAAATATGTGTTGGTTAGGCAGTGTTCTGTTAGGTCTTTAGCTGGTTGGTATTTATTTTTGATGATTTCAAGAGTTTCTTTTATCGGGACTTGAGTGAATAGTGAAACGTGTCTGGCAGACAAGACACATATAAAGACTGAACTATGCACCCTGACTGAAGTATTGACAGCCAATAAAAAACAAAATCACCAACTTGATCCACAAAAACACACCAAGACATAACAGAGAGCTAGAAGATCAACAGACCTATGGAACAGCTGTCTTGCCCTACATAAGAGGTACTACAGATAAAATCAGTAAGATACTACACAGGCATCACATCAAGACTGCCTTCAAAACAGACAAAAAAATAGCAACCATCCTTAGAAACCCCAAAGACAAAATTGACCTGGAAAACCAAGGCATATACGAAATTCCCTGTACATCATGCCCGGCCACATACATTGGACAGACCAATAGAAGAATAAGTACCCGCCTAGATGAACACAAAAATGCAGTAAAAAAGCTGGAACACACCTCCTCACTAGTCCAACACATGAAAACCACAGGTCACAACATCAACTTCAAGGGCACCAAAACCCTAGCCACTATAGAAAACCCCAGCCACAGAATCATCAGAGAAGCCATAGAGATTGAAAAAAGACCTGAAA